>CM052439.1:59071479-59183110 GCA_028533085.1 Varecia variegata | reverse complement strand
ATATATATATAAAATTATGTGATCATTTTTAAATATCCAGGCAGGTTTTTATAAGAAGAGAGATTATAAGCAAGCTATAAAATTATAAGTTAGAAATTTCTAAGTGTGACTTTACAACAGCCAATGAAATAGTTTATCAAAGAAGTTAAAATTGTGAAAACAAAAATTAGTTTTAATTGTATTTGATATTTTTTAAAAGTTATATGTATCTTTAGCACTAAAAAGAGCATTTCACAAACTCAATAATGTGCTATTATGTTTTCCCAAAAAGTTTGGACCAACTGGTTTAGAAAACAGAATTTTATATTAATAAAAAAATTAATTCAACATTTAAAGAATGCAGTTAAGATTTCTAATTCTGGCAATATAGCTAACTAAATTAACATAGAAATTCTCTTGACAAACTCCTAGAAATATTTGATATATCAATAATAAAAGCCAATACCTAGAGGAAATGGCAAAAGAGAAAAGAAAATTCCAAGGTACTAAAAATAGAAAAGGAACTGAAAGCCAGAGCCAGAAGCATTTGAGCTGCCTCCGTAGGATGAGGGCAGTTGTCAAACTTCAAAATAAGCTCTGGAGTTGAGTTTAATACCCAAGCAGGAACCAAAGAATGAGGTCTTGAGTGCGCTCAAGATGGTACCTTTGAACTTAAGATGACTCCATTAAGCCATGACCTTAAAGGACTCCACCCTTGGTAAACTCCAAGCTTACACCATATGTGGGTTTGGAACCCAAATGTAACTGTCCACATACCTCAGGAATCTCCAGCTGAGAAACTAATACCACTAAAAATGAGCTCACAATTAGTTATTATAAAACACAAATCAAAAAACACAAGAGTGACATCAGCAAGATAGCAGAATAGTATTTCCCAGTGCTCATCCTCTCACTGAAACTTCAGTTTGAACAACCATTTACACATGAAAATACCTTCACTAGAGCTAAGAAATCCAGGTGAGAGATTATAGCGCCCAAGTGTAACATGTAAATAAAAAAGGAGGCATTGATGTGGGTAGGAAGGACAGTTTCACATTGTACTTTGTTCATCAAGTATTTTTGGATTAATTCTGATTTTATTTTGAAAAGCATTAAAATACTTATCACAAAAAACACTTGTCAATGCATGAGAATCAGTAAGCAGAAGAATAGAATTTCAAAATCCAAGAACTAGATACCACTGGAGAAAGTCTGACAGATGTGCACAGTCAAACAAATACAAAGGATGCTCATTGCAGCATTATTTGCAAAAGCAAAAAAATTACAAATAGCACATTATCCATCAGGATGGAAATGGAAAATAAACTATGCATAAGTAAGCTCTACAGCAGTTAAAATAATTAGGTCTACATGTACCAACATTGACATGTTTGCAAAACAGACTTTTGATGGGAAACTACAAGTTGCAGAAGAAGATATCATCTATGAACAATTTTTTTTTTGAGACAGCATCTCGCTCTGTCACTCAGGCTGGAGTGCAGTGGTGTCATTATAGCTCACTGCAACCTCAAACCCCTGGGCTCAAGCAATCTTCATGCCTCAGCCTCCCGAGTAGCAGGATCTACAAGTGCGTGCCACCACACCCTGCTAATTTTTTCTATTTTTGGTAGAGATGGGGTGGCGGGGGGGTCTCACTCTTGCTGAGGCTGGTCTCGAACTCCTGAGCTCAAGCTATACTTCCCGCCTTGGCCTCCCAGGGTGCTAGGATTATAGACGTGAACCACCACACCTGGCCTGGCATTTGTTTTTGAAGAACTCCATTAGGTCTGTAAAGGAGACCTCCTGAAAGTTGTTATTGGAGGCAGTTTTCCTGTCCTGACAGTGAGTGTGTAAAACAGAATGAAGAGAGGCCAGGCATCTGGGCAGAATCTGTTATGGATTCTTAAGGGTTGTGAGTAAGGTAGGTTTCTTCATTCATTGAACTCTGGTTGGAATGGTAATTGATCCACGTGGATTCCCCTCCTTCCATCTCACATTGGATTCCCATGTATTACTGATGCCATAACTAAATGCTAACCATTTTTTATAGCATTTCCCAAGTTTCTCAGGGAAAGTACTCTGTCTTCATCTGAACTCTCATAACTGTCTCTCTGTGCCTGTGCCGGCTCTCCTATGAGGTGGTGAGGCCCACGTCCCTGGCATAGTGCCGAGCACTCAGAGGCAGGCACCGAGCCAAATGGTCATTGAACAGATAACGAACCTTGGTGGAGTTGAGGATGTTTTGAGCTCATCAGGTAGAGAAGCTTTGCCATTAGGTTATCCACTTGGCATCTTTGGGTTTCTATCTACCCTTTCTCACGTCTGCCCTCTTCACACCTTCCAGGGTGCTTTTCAGTGGACCTTAGGAAGACTATTGACACAGTTACTCTGCTGTGACCTCCAGGCTTGCACACTGGCAAGGGGCCTAACAGAAAAGAGTGTGTTAGTAAAGGGAGCCAAGGTTTTTATTGTGTCACTTGAGAGATCTCCTTTGCGTCTTCCAGTCCCCACCAGCTGTCAGTCTCAGAACTAGAACCTAAGGGTACAGAACAGAAATTAGCTCTCAGACCCACACCCTTCTGCTGTCAGCCATTGCTCATTTGCTCAAAGAAAATTAAAAGTGGAATTACTCCTTGACCGTGGACCTTTTGATTCAGATCTTACATGAAGTGAATCAGGCCAGCAAAATGGGGGATTTGATAACCAATAATCTTTCATATCTTTTGATTTCGATCCTGTGTCAGAGTTAGTAAGGTTGTCTTTCTTTTCTGAGTTCAAAGATGATATTAATGACTCAAACGAAATTAAAAATGTTTATTTTTATTTATTTTTCACTTGTCCAAAGTTTTTGGCATTATTGGCCTCACTGCAGGAGTAAGGAGGAGGCAGTGGCATGAGGTCCTATTTAGTAAATGACTCCTATATTGTGAAAAATAATATACTGTGAATCCTCCTTCCCCAAACAAATGGCTGTAATAGTGACCTATTTGGTTTCCTCACACTTATAGTGACAAAGCTGCATTTTTAACCCATGCCAGGAGATGTTCCCATTTTAGAGGTAGAAAAACCAAACCTCCGCATATTTTTGCATCTACCAGGCAGTGTCCCAAAAAGTGAACTGCATGATGATCGTTGGCAGTTTACTTGCAGTATGCATTGTTGAGAACTTAAAAAATCTTAAAATGAAATTAGTTTTTCTATTAATGACTCTTTGGAAATAGTAGTCTTCCAAATAAGGTAGTAAAAACCTCACTTCTGACATGATTTTCCATTTATTTTATTTACTATAAAAAAGCATCAATAAGATTGGCAATATAAATATATTATAATGATCCTTAATCTGGAGTTGATGGTGTCTGTATCCAGAGGTGACATATCAGACCGAATATGATCACTGCAGCCTTGAAAGGCCCGAAGGTGGGCTGTGGCATCACTTAGTAGGGAAGATACAGCCTTTCTGCATTTACACCAAGTACGCTATAGTTATCTTTGCATATAATATTCTCTGTGTTTTAATATTTCACCTCATTGAAGCTTGGTTAATGGAATGAGTTAATAAAGAAGTTATAACTCATCTGCATTTCTACTGAGAACAGTATAGTTATATTTCACCTCATTGAAAGGGGGCTATAGGATCAGTTAATAGAGAAGATACAGCTTTTCTTCACTTGTTCTGCGTATACTATAGTTACCTATTGTTTGATATTTCATCTGACTGAAGGTGGGCTATGGAATCAGTTAACTGAGAAGTTACACCGTTTCTGTATTTGCACTGAGTATATTATAGTTATCTATGTATTTAATATTTTACTTGATCTAAAGGTATTTGAAACATCTTTTCAAATATAAAAACTAAAAATAGAGTGAAGAAATTAGGGCAAGGGGAATATAAAGCTGAGAAAAATAAGATAAAGCCAAGGTTAAAATAGTCATAACATGCCATGGACTTGCTAAAGTAGAGAGCCACTTTTGCCCCGAGTGACCTGGTAGCCATGCTAAAGACAGAATCACTAATGAATTCCACAATTCAAGTGTAGGATAAAACAAATCAGGTTTGTCAGGAGGATCCATTGTTCCTGGGGCTGAGGCCCGAGCGGTTTCTCCTTCATGTCCCCATTAAGAATCCACCGTACGATGAGGGAAGCAGTGGCCTCTGACAGAAACAGGCTCATAGGGCTCTTTCTTCCACGACTAAATGGACTATAAATAGATGGAATAGTACCTTAACTAAAAGTAATTCTCCAGGGGGCCAATTCTGACACTCCAGCTTGGCTCCAGGGTGATACTTAGCATATGTAGATGGATGGATCAATTTCAGGTCCACTAAGCAGGCAGCCGGCCGTGACTATTTCTGTCTACAGAGCCTTTTAGACTCATGGATGGCAATGAGTGCTGAGATGTGAGGTGTCCAGTGTTGCAGTTCACCGTGCAGGTGCACTGTGTACACGTCTGAGCAACAGAAGTGACTCTCAGGAGATGCTGTGGTATGTACAGTTCATCTCAGGAAAATTTCACAGCACAGGAGCCTCAGAAAGAAATAGTTCTTCCAACCTCATGTCTCCCGTGGGCTGGGCAACAACCTTCAAATCCAAATTTTGATGATCATGGAGTTTATTCTTTTTCTCCCTGCAGTACCATTGATGAGGTATCATTCTCACATTAGTTGAGCTTAGATTTCACTGGATAGGGTGACAGTAAAAGAGCCCGATAGCCCACATTGAGGACACACTTGGATTCTGTGCCCACCTGCGCACCCTGGGACTTCCCATTCTCCTGCACTCCCAAGGGGCACAGAAAGGGGCGAGGTGGCCAAGACCATATTCTTTTAAGTCAAGTTTTTTAAAGTGTAATTTACTTGCTGTAAAATTCACTCCTTTGTAGCATAGTTTTATGATACTAACACTTTTGGTATACAATTGTGTGGCCACCATTACAATCAACATATAGAACATTTCCATGAAACCCGAAAAGATAGGCAACCACTTTTAAAAGTTTGCTGTATTTCTTTCTCTTCAATTTTTTCTTAAGTTTGAGGTAATTCCCTGTTGGTAACTTTTTATCTTGTTCCTATTGTCCCACTTTGACATGCCAGGCCTATTCCTTAAACAACTTTTTTTTTTTTCTTTTTTTGAGACAGAGTCTCACTCTGTTGCCCGGGCTGGAGTGCCGTGGCGTCAGCCTACCTCACAGCAACCTCAACTCTTCAACCTTAACTCCTGGGCTTAATCAATCCTTCTGCCTCAGCCTCCCGAGTGGCTGGGATTACAGGCATGCACCACCATGCCTGGCTAATTTTTTTTATACATATTTTTAGCTGTCAATATAATTTATTTCTATTTTTAGTAGAAACGGGGTCTCGCTCTTGCTCAGGCTGGTCTCGAACTCCTGACCTCGAGCAATCCACCCGCCTCGGCCTCCCAGAGTGCTAGGATTACAGGCGTGAGCCACCGTGCCCGGCACTTAAACAACTTTTAATGGCTCCCACTTGTCAGAGGAATTCCCAAGGCGTACATATCTTGGGGCCCAGAGGTGCTAATTTAGCAGTGGTTACAGATCACTACAGCCCTCTAATGGCAGGTACACTCTAGGTGGAAGTCTTGGCCAGGGGAAATATTGCAAGGTAAAGTCACCCTTCAAGTGTACAACATATGGCCTGTGTTCATGTTTCATGCAAGTGGAGAAGTTACACTAGTGGTTCAGCTTGTTGTATAACAAAACTGTGGAAGGATAGGAAAATATAGTTAGAATTGAAGATTCATTAAATACAAATATGAGCATCACAGAATTCTAGAAACTAATTGTGAAATTTTATAGTGCAGAATTTAAAAACTATTCTTGATACCAGACTTGGAATCTTACTATTGCCCAGAAACTCATCTTAGTTACATATGCTTTGTTTCTCATTTACTTCTAAATAAGATATAGATGGTGAAAGAGAAATTTTATTTCTTCGCAGGCCATAAATTGGTTCCAAGTATTTTACCTTGCAAATCATATTTATCTGCTTATTAAGGTAAAGAACTAAATTTTCACTTATATTGAAGTAAAAAAGGGATATTTAAAAAGTAGAGCTTTCAATAATTATAGAAAATGTTAATGGCAACTTTTGAAAGTAAAGCACAGGTTTGAATTTTCTTCTCTATTTTATTTTTTTAGGGGGGAGACAGGGTCTTGCTCTGTCTCCCAGGCTAGAGTACAGTAGCATCATCATAGCTCACTGTAACCTCAAACTCCTGGGCTTAAGCGATCCTCCTCTCTCAGCTTCCCAAGTAGCAGGACTACAGGCATGCATCACCACACCTGGCTAGTTCTTCTATTTTTTGTAGAGACTGGGGTCTCGCTCTTACTCAGGCTGGTCTCAAACTCCTGGCCTCAAGCGATCCTCCCACCTCGGCCTCTCAAAGTGCTAGGATTACAGGTGTGAGCCACCATGCCCAGCCCTAAATTTTTATTTTAACTTTTTGCACATGATTTTTAAAAATTGGATTATCCCATTGAGTAGTAGTTGGTTCCTTCACCTTGTTCATTCCTTGACTGGCTGCTGCTGGTATTAGGAAGCTCCTCTAGGCACAGAGAAAAATCCTGTCATATCAACTAAATGAGGAAGAAAATGGGTGGCAATGTTGAAATTAAATAACTTCACAGTCTCCCTAAGCTTATCTCTCTCCTTTCAGTTAGTTTAAAGCCATGCTAAAATAGGATTCTTTATGGTTTTGATAAAGGTCATACAATATTAACAAATAGTCTTCTTATTGCCACTTAAGAAAAGAACTGTTTGGTTTTTTTTTTTTTTTTTTTCAATGAAAAGATTTGATTCCCCACTGCCATTCAGATTTTTTTTTTCTTTACACTTTGTAGGATCTTCTACTGTTGCCCATCAGGCTTTCATTGATGCTACTAAAAATTCTAAAAAGTGTTTTAGGGCTGACAGTAGCAGAAAGGGCTTCTTCCTGGTTCAAATCTTTTCTTCAGTGAATATTTTTAAGTCATTATGAAATAAACCTCCTCAAATAATGTATTCTTTAAAAATGAGTCCTTGAAAAGACTGAATGCTTATGCCTTGGCAGTTTATTACTCATTTAATTTATTAATACCACTTCAGGAAGACATGTGATAAAGTTTTTTGCCCCTTTGGCCTTGTAACCAACCAAAACCTGAGGGTTTTATAAATTAAGTAATTATTTTATTGAGATATACTTCGTATACCATACAATTCATACTTTTGAAGTGTACAATTCAGTGTTTGGTATATTCATAGAGTTGTACAACCATCAGTACTATCTAATTTCAGAACATTTCCATCATCCCAAAAGAACACTCTGTCCATTAGCACTCCCTTGTCCATTTTTCCCTTTCTCTAGCCCCTGATAACCACTAATCTACTTTGTCTCTATGGATTTGCCTGTTCTGGACATTTCGTATATGTGGTATTATATAATATGTGGCCATTTGTGTGTGGCATCTTTTGCTTAGCATGATGTTTTCAAGGTTCATCCATGCTGTAGCAGTACTTCCCTTTTTTTATTTCCAAATAGTATTCTGTTGTATGGATATACCACTTTTTGGCATTTACGAATAGTGCTGCTGTGTCTTGAGTTTTTAAGAGGGGAAAATCCTAAGGGTTTTGTTCCAGGTATTCTCAGATTTGTGGGGAACAAGGGAGATTCCCCTTGGCCTGTCCACCCATTCTCCTCCTCTCTATATGGGCTTGCCTTCTTTCCTTTCTCCTTTGCTTTCTGTTTTGGTAAATCCTTTCTTGTTGCTTAATTAGTTGTCTGTGTTGACTTACTTTTAAGTGTGTAACAGGTAGAGCTATTTAGGAGTGCTATGATATTCATCACAATATAGTTCACCAAATTGCTTTTCTTAGTGTTGTATTTGGTCACTAGTGACTGTCTTAATGGTCAAACAAATAAAAGCTCCCTGACTTCATTTCTACTTCAGACTAAATGAAAAATAAACTATTTCATATTTGAATATAATTATCAGAAACCCTCTTTGGGATTCTACAGTGAATAGTTATTAAACAGATGCTCTTACGAACAAATTTAGCAACATTGAATTTTTGAGATGCAACTCTATTATAAACATAATAAAGAGTCCCACATATGAAGAATACAAAATGACCTGCAGCTCTATAGAAGTCATTTGTCTGGAGCAGTTTGCTCAAGCACAGTTCTTCCAAAAGGCCTTTTTTATACCTACTTCTCATTGCCATTCCAGTCACAAGCCAGTTTCATGTGGGACATACAAATTCAAGTGTCAACTATTTCTACACATTTGAATTAAGCTTGTATGACTAAGTCTTCTGTAGGACATGTGAGCCCAAGATAATTCAACCAGTATACCATTAAATAACGTACTTTACGAATATGACCATGTAGAATTTGGATGTTAAACCAGATGCTTTAAATAAGTCTTAGAATCTTTTATGAACCTAGAACATTGTACAGTAAAACATTTTAATCACAGTGAATAAAGTATTCCAAAATGAATTACCTCTAGACTAAGCATTTTAATGTTAAATGGGTGATGTGGTTGGGAATCACAAACAAAATCAAGTATATGATTAGCTTCAAAGTTTCAGATTATTTTAAGACTATTTTAATATATTTAGTTAACTATGGAGGCAGCCCAGCTGTATTAATTCTTCTAATTAATGCAGAGGAAACTACATTTTAAAATTCAGAGGCCCATGCATCTAAAATATATGCACTGTGCCATTATTTAATTATCTCTTAAAGAACCATTTTAATTAAAATAACATTGTTTCACTTTCTGTGATTTTTCATAGTTTACATTTGATAATTACTATTTTTAAATTATTTAATAATAATGACTTACTGAATTATAACAAGAATTATATTACTAAGTGCCATTCCTAATTATTAGGTTTTTTAATCATGTGTATACATTGATAAAGTACTTTAAGTAGGCTATATATGGTATTTCAAAATGTTTCTTGAAAAAAATTACCTTTATTGCTTTATAGGAATTAGTAATAACTTTTACCATATTAAAAAAGCAACAATGTTCTTACATCCTGTATTTTCTTATTATTATTATCATTTTGGGGATTCTGTATTTTTTAATGATTTTTATCTTGAGAAATGTACAAAATTATAAGCACAGGGAATGATATAATAAAAATTCAAGTACTCACATCCTAAAATTGAAAATTAATGAAAATTCATCATTGGTTTTGTTTTTATGAAATAAATATTAAACATAAAATTCAAGTCTCTTTTCCCCATTTTCTCTTCCCCATGACTAACACTAGTGTGTAATCTTCTGATTTACTTTGTATACTTCATATACTTTCTGATTTACTTTGTATATTTGTATATCAAATACAAATATACAAATACAGTTCATATGTATCATATATATATACATCTGTGACTAATATTTTATGTTGTTTTTCCACCATGTGCAGATGGTATAGTCTGTGTATCATTGTGCACCTTGTTTTTTTCTATTTGAGATCTATCCATGTTGATATGTATAAATCTAGTTTCTTTTTAACTGCTGTATGTATTAGACTATTGAACTATTTAGCCATTTCCCTATTGAGGTTTTACAATATTATAAGTAATGCAACAGTGAACATTCTTCAACATATCTCCTGGTTCACATGTGTAAGATTTTGGAAAATATATAATTAGAAGTGGGCTATTTGGGTCATGAGTATACATTTTTAATTTTTCTATATCTTGCTGAATTGCTTTCTGAAGTAGCTCAACAATTGCACCCCCTCGAGCAGTGAGTAAAAATGCTCCAGGTTCCCATTTCTTTTCATGCATTTCTTCTCTCTCTCTCTCTCTTTTTGCCAACGTTTAATATTGGACAGGCTCTTTAATTTTGCCCATCATTATCCCATCTTACTCTGCATTTTCTTGATTACTAGCAGGGTTGAAAATATTCCATTTGAGTTTCCTCTTTCATTGGTCATTTTTGTAATGAATAATTTGGCTTATTCTTTTTGGTTCCATCACTAGTTTTTTAAAGCAAAAATAACTCTAGAATGTATTTCTTAAAATAGTACAGATCCTAGTACATCGTAGCACAAAGTACACCATATCAGTCTATTTTTAGAATATGAATCTTTTAGTATTATGTCAAGTATATAGAAGGAAAAAAACCTTCTATATATAATAACAGATCCCAAATTATTTAAACCTTCAGTGTAGGGTAAGTGAAACCCCAAACAGATGATATTAACATTGCTTTCTGTTCCCATTTCCACGTTTTCTTTATTGACTCTACATTTATATTTTTGTG
Organism: Varecia variegata; assembly: GCA_028533085.1. NCBI lineage: Eukaryota > Metazoa > Chordata > Mammalia > Primates > Lemuridae > Varecia > Varecia variegata. The sequence continues at coordinate 59,172,850 of CM052439.1, read as the reverse complement.
CAGAAATTTATGATGTCTTTACTAACTTCATTGAACATTATGCCTTTGCTTTTTTCTAGAGATACAAAGATACAAAAGCTTAGAAATTTCCATTTTAGCAGGTGAGATGATTGTGCATGACTAACCAGATGACAGAGTGCCTTAGTAGCAGCATAAAATGTATGCCTATATTTTATTATTTTTAATTTTGCAAATAGTGCTGTGTTGATCAGATTGCATTGACTGCCCTGGTTCTGTCCCAGGAGGCCTTCATTTGGTATCTTGGATTATCATATCCTTAGATACAATACTTCTTTATAATACAGTGTAGGGAAGAGAACGATAGCCACTGAGCACCTATTGCATGATTGACACTTTTGATAGATGTCTTGTGCCTATAATCCTCTTACTACTCAATAGAGGTGGTGGTGTGTTTTGGTTTGATTTGGTTTTAATTATTATACACCTGAATGTAACATTAGGATGATATTTTCCCCTAAAGATAGTGTTTTCCTATTGGTTTTCCACAGGTGTGTCAAGAAGTGGTTTGGGAAGACTCAAGTACCCCACATACCTGCGTCTTGCCACTCCACCCCTGCAAATGCACACTGTCTAAGTAAAATCTGTCGTTACTGTGCAGAGACAACTGTAAACCTCCCAGCCTCCAGCCCCACCTCCACTACCACTATTTTGTCTCTCCTATCTGGAAACTCTGAAGTGGCTGCTATTTCTATTCCTGGTTATTCACAAATATGTTACAAGTCATGTAAATATTAATTTAAAAAATACAGAAAGCAACCTTGAAAAACATATTGCCCCTAACGCACTTTCTGCAGTTAATTATTTCAGGAGGAAAATTTTATCATTTCTTCATCAAATCACATTAATCTTCATGATAAAATAAAGGAAGGTTGGTGTTAAAGTCTCATTCTCTTTACCATTTGGCAGGTTAAGGGCATAGAACATAAAGAGGGATGTGTGCAATGAGATGTTTCCTTAACCCTGCAGAGAACTACCCTATACAGCTCAAATCCAATGATGTATGGAAAAGGAAATTGAAATTGTGATTATCTAGGTAAAAGTGAGGGCCATCCATTGGTGCATTTAACAGCAGTTAATCAGCTTGCTGTAAAAATTTACATGGCACGTCTGCCGAGGGCAGGGGAAGAAAACGTGACAAGTTTGCCACACTTTGTAGTGTCTGAATTGTTGTCATAGCTATCTTCCCGGAGGCTTCACAATCTATTTAATAACAAATCAATCTAATCTGTTTTTGCGTTGATTTTTCTACTCTGCTGTTGTGTTACTCTATAATTAAATAAGGGAAAAAACACTCCGTAACTGAAGAAGAAAAAACTGTGTAGACTACAGGTTTTCACGGCTTAAAAAAATCTCCTATTAAACAGTTATGCATTTTGACTACCGTCAAATGTTTGGTTTCTATTAACGGACTGCTTATAATCTAAAGAGGAATGTCTTTAGGATGTGGGTGTATGTTTATTTCTCCTATCCTTTTTTTTTTTTTTAATTGGAGAAGAACAAATAATGGCCAATTATTTTAGGATCCTGTGATGTGTAGTTTTTGCTTCAGTCCAAGTCAATTAAAGGTTAATCTACCTCCCAGTTTTAGTTACATTATTAATAATGGGGCTATTTTAAATACAGAGAAAATTCAAGTAAAATTAATAACCACAATATCAGAACTAATGATTAAGACATACAAAATATAGATGTATATGTATTTTCTAAGCAGCGTTAGCAAAGTACTTTTCAGTAGAGACTTATTGGTAAATATTAAGTGAAATAGTACTGTGTCATTTTTCTTATGAACAAAGGCAGAAATTATATTATTGAATAGAGTAGCACATTAATAATAAGTCTAGAAATTTAAAATCTTGGGTGAATTTTGCACTCACTAACAAAATAATGAATCTAAACCAATGATCATTAGTGGCTGACAGAATCATGAGCTGAAAGGGTAGAGGGAAATTTCACAATGAATGTGTCAACTGATAGCACCTGAACCCACTGATCTATCTTATGTTTATATCACAAAAAAAGGAGAAACCTCAAAATCAGTCACCTGATCTGATACAATGGAAAGTACATAACATCACCCATGAGATATTTTTGCCCCAAAATTGCTTAAGCATCTAGATATAAATACCAATTTATGGGCAATACAGGAGACAAAGGAACATGTCAAATGAAACTGTACTGATGCATTAATTAGATCCAGGCTGGAATTCTATAGGGCAAATGAAATAATTTCAAACAGGGGGAGAAAAATGGAACTGAAGCTATATATTAAAAGAGAATTTTACAGACATAGCAACCAAATGCAACATGTGGACCTTGTTTTGGTCCTGATTCAAACCAATACTTTTTAAAAATTGAAACAGGGAATCTGAATACCAATTAGATATTTGTTGACACTAAGAATTTTACTTTAATTTCTTGACTGATATTATTCCAGCTATGTTCTTTTTAAGTATCTATATTTAGAGATACATCGAAAGTATTTATAAATGGTGTCATATCTGAGTTTGCTTCAGAATAATCCGGTAATGTAGAAAAAATAGTGGATCACAATATAGATGAAATAAGTTTGACTGCATGTTCGCTTTTTCATTGAAGATGGGTAATAAATACCTAGGGGGTTTTTTTTAGTTGTGTATGTTTTAAATGTTACATAACAAAATGTTCTTTAAATGTTAGGTAAGTTAGCTCTTAATTTTCTGACTGAAATTGTGTTCTCAAACTTAACCGTAGTTTGTTTCATTTTTGTAAAACTAGTATGGTTATATTTCTTAAAATCTGAGTGAATATTTGTTTAAAAAATTTAAATGAAGACCACTTATTAGCCCTAATTTTTAAATTGTATAGGTTATGAATTTACACAATGTGGTACCTCCATAATGCCTTCCCATCAACAATGCTGACTCATTATGGCAATGAAAGGGGAAGGGAGAAAGAAAGATTAATAGCTCAACCACCTCCTCTGTCATGTTGTACACTAGTGTTTCTCTTTGGATTCATACTTCTCAAAAGAAGAATGCTGGACATTAAAGCTAGACATTGAAGACAGTCTTGACGAATCCCTCACCTTGCCTATTTGCCGTGGAGGGTATCTGTCCGGCCACCAAACAGAGTTTGTGGATCACCCACTGTGTATCAAGAATGCGGCTTTAGGTGACTTTACCCTGACCCTTCGCTATCATTATCATCATTCCTTCTTATTCTAATAGGCTTTTTTCTGCTTCATCTCCCTACTCAGTAGTTTGAAAATCACACACATTTATGTGTGGGGGATAAATAGAGAAGAGAAGGAAATAAGGGTGGTGGGTAAGGGAACATGGGACAAATTAGGGATCCATGAGAGTTTTTAGGAGGGATTGTAAAGTGTTCTAGAGCCACTTTTCTACGTTCCAGCTGTCTTACTATAATACAAAGAAACACAGTGTGTGCTGTGCAGAATATTGACTGTATCCTTATGGGTCTGTTCTTTCTCCAGGACAGTTACTGATGATCCTGGGTCTGTGGTCTGCCCCACATGTGAATTCATTCCTCTTCAGTGCTAAAACAGCTATTTATGGTGCTTGTCCATGAATCAAGAGCTGAAAATGCTGTTACAGTGAGAAACAGTTTTTTTTTCAAAAAGCAAAGCAGAAATTGAAGAAATATATTATGTTCCTCCTTTTTATACTAACAGTAAGAGTAAAATTTTTTTGAGAATTAAAGAATCTTTACTGTTTATAAAAATTAAAGATAAATACTCTGGGTAATCAATGGACAGAGGTGATATCATTCTTCAGACACATGCCAAATTTGATAGTACCTTTACATGAGTAGCAAAGAATTATATGTAAATAAATCATTTGTTTTTTAATATCTAAACAGGGCAAATGATTAGGGGAATAAATGTTTAATCAAAAATTTAGGCTTATGATATCTTAAAATTCCTTTTAAGTAAATTTTTATATAGGCTTTTCAAGGCATTTTATATCCTAAATATTGTACATAATTAAATTGTATATATTCATTTAAAAAGCTATTTATAGTTAGGAATTTTAAGAATTTTGGATGCCAGTGTGTATCTTCCTATAGATCTCTACAGCTTAGTCCTATGTTAATGCTGTGCTCAGTCCCACATAGAGCAAGTGGAAAAACAGGACCTCTTGCTCCTTACTTACTTTACTTAAAAGTGTAAGATTTAGATTGTTTTATACAAGTCTGAAAAAAAAATGATATATTTATGTGCTCTTTCTTTTTTATTTTAAATTTTTCTTTAAAAAATTATTTCTGTTTCTTCACCTTTGGAGGGTTAACGAAGAATAGAAGTGAAGGAGAAAATAGCATTTTGTAGACCAGGAACACAAATAATGCCCAGTAGCCCATCTATTTCAAAGCTGACCCTTGCCTAAATAGGATCCTGGATCATGGCAGAATATTTAAGAAGAGAGGCTGGTGTTGTACTTAGCCATTTTACTCTTTTCATCTCAGTTTCTTTCACTCTTTCAAATGTCAACTGAAATGTTAGAAAACCCTTCTATTCTGATTTCTACTTGGACTAGTTGGAACACCTGTTGTGGGAGAGGCTTAAACAGAAGTCATGCTTCCTGTATAATTTATGGGGATCCCAGAGGGAACTGTTTGTCTCATTTTTGTCTAGTACTACATCCTTTTGATCTTCCCCCTCCCATATGGTCTTTTGAATCTTTTATTCATAGATTCAAACTACTAACACAAAATGCTTTTGTCAAAGAATATTTAACATCTTCTGATATGTGTTCACCTCTAGTCTGCGTGAAGGTTACTTGAATTGTATTTCTTGTTCCTTTAACGTTTTTGCTGTGCATAAAATAAGTAATTTTCTTTTTAGGATATTGGTCACAGTATTTTATTTATATCTTTTCCTGGAATGCATTGTAGATAGCTGTTATAAGGGTCCAAAAATATGGTAGAGTAGCATGAGAGAAAAGTGGAATGAAGAATTGAGAAAACAAGGGTGAAAATAAAATTGGACCAGGAATGAGACCACAGTGGCTGGGCACACATTTTACTCAAACTTGCTAGCAGCCAATGGAAACCAAGGCTGTACTTTTGTACTACACTTTGTTGTCCCTGCTGCTCATGATTTCTTAAAGACTAGAGTAGTAAAAGCACATACTAAGACCATGGCTAAGTTTTTCAGGTAAAGTATTACTGAGAGGGAAGTACAGGAGTCAGACTCTAGGCCTAAGACCTTTCCTGCATTCCATGAAGTATCAGGCCTGCTTTCCCATAGCTGTCTTGTTTGCTTGTTCTGTTGTTCACCCCAGTGACTGGGCTTGGAGTGGAGATGAATCGAAATAGATCCCTGTTAGTGGAAGGCAGCTCGTGTCCTGTTGCTGATGGATCAGGAACAGCTATATCCCACATGAAGGGCATCATTTTTAATTCAAGTGCCCTTTTCTGTAACTTCAGTATCACCCTCAGATCATATAAATAATTATGAAAAGAGACCCTTTGCCCTGTCTCATTTGTTATGCCTTGTTTAGTTCAAATTATAGGCATGTACCATTTTCAGGGGCAAAGTCATAACACACATAAAAATAACTAAACAATAATTATGGGCCTGTTGTCACTTTTTCACTTTTCCTGGCTGCTGAGATCTTGGGAATAGCAGCCTTAGGAAAAGAGGTGACTAATGGCTATCCAGATGAAAAGCCAGGAAGAATTAATAAGTGATGCATTCTGAGGAAGAAAGAAATCAGTCTTCATCCAATAGAGAATTTCCCAGGGTCTGATAGCATGGCAAAGAGAGACTCATTCCGTGAAAAACTATGAATTTGGAGGAAGAGATTTTGTGTTTGCTTTTGTTGAGATTGATTCTGAATGGACCCTAAGTAAATTTGGAAGAGGCTTCCAAGAAATGTAGTTAAATACCAAAAAGGATTGCTTTCCAAGTATTATTGCTAAGAAATCCTTACTGCCTAGGCTAGTGATTTTTCAAACCAGGGTCCCCAGATCCCCTTAGGGGCAATAATGAATGTAGAGGGTAAAGATACCTGTTTGCCTTCCAAGCCCCTCCTCTTTTTCAGCCAGGCAAAGCAGTTTACCTTCATTGTCTGTTTTACATATGGGCCTTCCTATCTTTGACTTAATGAACTAGGGCCATGGAGGGATGAAAAGCTATCCATACCTGTTTGGGGAAGAATAAACAAGATAGATTGCTTAATTTTGTCCAACTGTTCTAGTTCTGACAGTGAGAAAGAGATTAAGTCTCTAAGGTAAGGGATTTATTTCTTGGTCAATCCTTAGCTAACTAAAAGCAACAGATGAGGTCCCTGTTTCACAAACAGGAAAAGCAAAACTAGTTGTAACCTAGCAGTTACGTATTGGTAGGTGATACGAGTTCTTGGAATATGAGAAGGTTTATAACATAAGCAAGCCCTCTATTCCATTTCAGGCTTCTAGACTCCACTTCTCACCAGGCTTGTTATGAGTATAGGATGAGCTCGAGGACATTCTTGTTGAGGGTCAGAGTAAGGAAAAATTTGACCTGCCCACAGGGTGAATGTTTTTAAGACCTGGGACTTCCACAGGCATTATATTAAAAAAGTGACATTCTCAATGTAAATTCAAGAACACTCAAGAAAGCTAAAGCATCAAATGAGCTTTACCTAGGTAAGAACTCACAAGAAACTAGTGGATATTTTACAAATCCATTGAAAGACCAAGCAAAGTTTGAAATGTGCTAATTAAAAGGGAAGCCAAAGCAATACTAGATAGAAATAAAAAACTTAGGTTATAAAAACGTATGTTTTGTTTATGTTGTGTTATTTATATTGTTTTGGTAAAGTATGCATCTCCTTATCATAACTGAAGATTTAATTTAATTATAATTAATAAAGATATGGGAATTTAAGTGTTCGATAGAATGTGTTACACAATTAAGGTTTGTTTTAAATTTATTCTGTAACACTCCAAGTAGAGACTGAAACTTAGGAATCATTAGTAGTTATTTTGCCAGGATCCTGGGGGGAAAAATCCCACATGCAGAATGGAAAATATGGGGTGATTGGGAAAATATGGAGCCCAGTTTCCATGTCTAAGAGGATTCTAGAGCAGTTCATTAAAAAGCAATTTGTAATGCCTAGAGAATAACAAGGTGCTAAGTAATTGCAATGTGAATTCATTGCCAAAAAATTAAAAATACAAACAAACCAAGTTCCCTGTCCCTTTGTTTTAAACTGAGAAATAGACTTTGGAATCAATTTAAAAATAGACATAAATATTATTAAGGCAGTGGATTACAAAGGCAATTGTAAAGAACCAATTGAGTTGCCAGAACTTTCCACAATGTATTTAGAATCCAGAAAACATACACATTTGCTAATTGAGTAACTTTGATTAGTAAAATAATAAAGTCCATCAATGGCACATAAAAAAGTTGAAAGGTAAGTTTTAAAGGGAGCAAATCATAAATTGAAAATAAGCCAGTGATGAATTGGTAAAGAGAGAAATGTAATTTGGAATTTATCTACTTAATCTACTGAGATTTCATCTTATAGACATATGGGTTATTTATTTATTTATTTTTAACTCTAATTCAAGAGTTAAGATGCAGAGGCTGGGCATGGTGGCTCATCCCTATAATCCCAGCACTTTGGGAGGCCAAGGCAGGAGGACTGCTTGAGACCAGGAGTTCAAGACCGGCCTGGGCAACATAGGCAGACCTCACCCATCTCTACAAAAAATAAAAGCAAAGTTAGCCTGGCATAATGGTGTATGCCTGTAGTCCCAGCTACTTGAGAGGTTGAGACGGAAGGATCACTTGAGCTCAGTTGTTTGAGGTTACACTGAGCTATGATAACGCCACTGCACTCTAGCCTGAGCAACAGAGTGAGACCCTGTCTCAAAAAAAAGAGTTAATATGTACAAAAGAAATACAGACTTTTGTGTAGAACTTAGAACTAAGGATTAGAGCTCAAAATAGTAAAACTGATAGGAAACTTGGGGGCAAAAAGGTGAGGAAAATCAGGCCAACAATGTACAAAAATGCATTTTTAAAATTTTTCATAGTAAAGATTAATAGACATATGCTCAATGAATGATTATTAATTACCTCTATTTAATAAAAGAACACCTAACAATTATTTAAAGAATATTATGAAAGACTATAATGTAATAGTGAAATAAGTATATTATGTAGTGCTAGTTATTTGGAATGGTTTAAACAACCATTTGAAGAGATTGTCACGACTCAAAGGGGAGGGATGTCAGATTTACTTGCACATGTAGCATATTATATAGATGGTTGTCTGTGGTCTCCCAAACTGGCTTATTCCCAGCTCCTTATAAGTTTTGAGCTGTGAGAATCAAGATGAACTCTAGAATATAGCAATATATTTCATACTGCTCTGTGACCTCTCCCACCAGACACTCCATGTTCAAGGTACTACCTGGGTGCTCCCAATACCAATTTACCTTCTTTTAATAGATGAGTAGGAGAGTTAGGTCTTATTTGTTCAAAAAAAAAAAAATGTTTCACACTTTTTTTTTAATAGATATGTGAATGTTTCTTCAGTCAGCTCAGTGCTGGGCCCTGTAGTATTAACATCAAAGGCCTCTCTTGTAGATTTCTCTTCTCACCATTATATTCCCAGCCTGTAATAATGTCTGGCACTCAGTAGATGATCAACAAATATTTATTGAATGGATACATGTGATATATACAATAAACATCTCTTCTATAAGATGCAGAAAGAGTCAAAAGCAAAAAAGGAATCTGACTGCTTTGTAGAACGATAGAAACAATTTCTAAAATTACATGGCATTAACCTTTAAAACAAAACAACTCGAAAGAGTTAAATAAGAGCTCTTATTTATTTAAGCATCCTATTCAATGCTAGTTCCTGCAGGTAGATAAGTAGAAATGAAGGTAGAATTAATACACTATCTTTACCTTCAAGAAGGCTATAGTCTGGTAGTGAAATGGATATGTAAAGAAATATTGCAATTATATTAATAATCATGTGAAAAGTGTAAATTAAGAGATAAATTATTGGGCACATTCTTTACATAAAGGAAGAAGTGACTAGCTCACCTCAACCCCATTCTTGAAGTATGATTGGTGGTCACCATGGAGAAGGCTACATATAGTAGGTAGTCCAGACAGTGGGACACACCTATGTTCTGTTCATAAATAAAACAATTTCTAGAAGTGTATCCAAGTGATTCTTCCCAATTAATACTAAGTGAAATTTAATATTATTGGCTATAGTTAATTTTTTGAGCTATTAATTTGGATTCTACACATGTGGTATGTGTTATGTATTCATAAAATTTCTTAACACAATGGTTGTTTTAATAAAGCAGTAAATTTTACAGCTTGACCATATTCTAATCTCAGGCTGAGACCTAGTTCTTTTTCAACAGAGGAATAACTGTTGAATCCTGTCCCAATTCAGTGTGTCTTGTAGGAGACTACTAACAGCAATCTGTGTGTACTAGTGATGGACCAAGCCCCATCTAGACCTGAGAGAAGCTGAGGGAAATGGCAGGGCAGAGTCACCATGTGTCTCCGTCTGGTTCTCCACTGTCTCCTCTCCTGGTGTTTACTCATTGTTGTCCAGGCTGACTCACATCAGACAGAAGAATCAGAAGGAAATTGGGTATTGATTTACTTAAGTAAAACATTTTGTGAAATATTCCATTTTTATAGGAAGTAATACAAAGTGAAGGTAATAAACTTTAGAGTGTTGAGTTTCATGAGTATATTTTATATGCGTGTGTGTGTTACATGGCACCTGCATATGCCATTATAGAATTTGTGTAATTCTGAAAGAATTTCCAGACTCTGTTCCTGCACATTCTACCCCAAAAATAGGACTGGAAGTGTGAAGCAGCATGGGGTGTGAGGCAACTGCAAGCAATCAGAAGTGCCTAGAATGTAGGTTTGTGTGGGAAAGGGCAAACTAGAAAGAGCCAGGTGGTGGAGGGCCTTCTGTGCCATCCTAAGATGTTTGATTCTCTGCCACACTAAGATGTTTGCATTTCATCCTCTATGGATCTGTTGTGCATTAGCAGCAGGAGAATGACATCAGATTCGAAAAATCACTGTAGCAGCAGCATGGAAGAGAGCCTGAAAGGATGAGAAATCAAAGCCAGGAAGACCAATTAGGAGAGAAATGAAAGAATGATCCAGCCAAAAGAGGATAAGAAGATGAAGGCACATACTGCGTCAGTGGTAGTAAGGATGAATTCAAAACGTATCTATGGAGTGGTGTTTGGGTGATAGCCATGTGCCAGATACTACCCTAGGTTCTGACAATACGTCTGTGAACAGGGTGGACTTTGATGACCTCATGGATCTTACACGCTAGTGGGAAGAACAAACAATACACTGAATCCCTGCTCTTCCATTTGAGTGACTAGTTGTTCTAGGTGGTAGTAACTAAGTAGGAGTCAGTTTGAGGGAAAAGAATTTCAATGTGTTGAATATGAAGTGTGTTCTATATCTAGTATGCAGTTGGTAATACAGTCTACAATTAAGAGGCGAGGCTTGGCCACTTTTCAGAGGACCCATTTGTGTTTGTTAGTTTATGATAACATCAATCAGGATTTTTGGTTGCAAACAATAGAATCCTCTCTGGCTTGCCTAAGCAGAAAAGGAACATATTAAAAGCTACTGGGTGTCAACTCATGGAATCTTTAGGAAAGCCACAGAACCAGATTCTGAATCTGAGTGTCCAGGAATAGTGCCTACTGCCACCACTGTGTCCACTGTAAATGCTCAAGATACCACTGTTGTCCCCACATGGGGCTTCTTGTGGCCCCTCATTCCCTGGCCTGCCCTCTGGCTGCAGGAGAGTTTGAGCAGGTAATTTTCTGACTCAAAATATGGAAAAATACCAAGATAAAGAGATTTTTCAAAGACAGTGCACGGCCCTAAATATCCAACAAAGATATTTTTGCCTCCACATGTATCTGGATGAAAAAATTAATTTCACAAGTGTATGTAATTTTAAAGTGATTTGCTACACATTTTCATGTAATAATATAATGAAAGCATAGTGTCTTCCTGAAAACAAAACTGATATTTTTCACATTAAAATGAATTGTTTTGATTTGTAAATTTGCTAATGAGCTTGCTTTTGATTGTACTGTCGGACTGTCTGATCAGACAGTAGCAAGCTTATGAATGGATTTCATTCTAAAAGATTGTGGATAATTAAGTTATTAAAAATTATGAATGCGTCTTCCCATTGAAACAAAGTTATCATGGATGAGTCAGTTCCTGTATGTATTTTAAAATCTGTTTCACATTCCAGTGGAAGCTCTTAGAACACAAGCTGCTTGGCATCTTCAGAAGAGAAGTGAAAAGGAACCGGGATGGAGTCATTTGTGGGCACAGTGCCTATAGACACATTGTAGACATTCAATAAAAGTTGGGGAAGTGTTTCTAGGAATAGATGGTTGGAGGGAGAGAAGGAAGAAAGAGGGAATAAGTCTGTGTGTCTAACATGAAGTTTTCTAATAAAAGTGGGTTGCATTCAGGGACTGGAAGCATTTCAAAATTCCATGTATTTATTGTCCAATCCCTGAATCCTAAAGTAGTGAGCAATTTGAGAGTCATTTAAAGTGAGTAGTTCAAAAGGGAAATAGACTGTTCTGAATAACATATAATAACCAGTTATTCTGTGGAACTGTAGAATTTAGTGTGAAGGTAATTGAGCTGAATATGTGGTCTTCAAAATATACCATAGAATGTTCTGCTTATTTTTGATCCTCATTTTTAGCTTGTTTTTCTAATGATTTATATCTTTTACCTTGAGTAGGGAAAATTAGTTTTAACTGAGGCTTCACATTGCCTTCACCTGGGAATACCTTATTAGATTTTGGTGACCAAAGGCTTTTTCAGCAGCAAAAATGGTGTTTGCCCAATTGTTACACAAAGAGGCACTGGAACTTCCTACCTAGACTGGGGGAGAATAAGTTGACCTGCTTGCACAAAGTAATAGCTGATTATATATACCTGATCTTTCAAAACAATGCAAAACTCAGTATTTTTCACAATTTGTATTACAGAAACAATATATATTAAACATCAGCTCTGTGCCTGGTAATAAGCTAGGCATTTCATATAAAGAGATGAGCCAAATAGCCACAGCCCTTGCCCAATTTGAGCAGTTAGCCAGAACTATATTCTATGATATATAATTTTGAGGATAAAAAATCTTACAAAGGTATTTCATTAAAGTTTATGTAAGTTTCAAACTCAGAAGATAATAAACTTTTCATAAGAGTCCCAAGAAACTTGAGATATATTAATATTAAACATTTCTGGATGGCAGTTTGATTTACTATGTACTTTAATATTGACATAAAATACCATTTTGAGGAAACACTAGGGTGATATCAATCTCAGTGCTTAGAAAACTAATTTAGATAATAGAACTAAATAACAAAAACAGATTCAAGAGAAATTGAAATTCATTGTAGGGAACCACTTTTAGAGCCACAAGATGGTGATGACCCACCCTCGGGAGCAAGACAAATGTCCCATTACTGATATTTGACTAAATTTTCACTTTTTTCCCATCAGTCCCTTTGGAAATCAGTTAAGAGTACATCAGATAAAGGAACATAACGGAGCTCTGTAGAAGATTAGCATGAACTGATTGACTCCACTCATTGGGAACACGTCCCTCCTGCTTGCAGTTAGTTCAGGGTCCTGGAATGTGAACTGCTGTGCCTGTGGTGAAGAAAAGGCAAATCCCACACAAAAGTGAAGTTCAGGGAGTTCTTACTGAATCTAGCATTTTCAAACAGCAAGAGCTTCATTAACCACTTAATGACTAGGGGAAAATACCAAGGGGTTAACAACTGAAAACCTTAGAACTACAGCACTGAAAGGATTGTTCCCTTCATCTGTTCCAAGTCCTTTATTTTGCAGAGGATTTCCTCAAGCCCAGAGTCACACACCTTTTCCTGTAAATTTAATAAGCACTCCAAAAACACTTGAGTATGTGCTTTTTCTGATTGAAAAAAAAAAAAAAAAACCAGTACAAATGTTTACAAAGAAAAAAAATCCTCATAGTTGTACTCACAGAAATAACTGCTAGCACATTGGTTTTTATTTTTGTACACTTCTTTCTAGTCTTAGTATATATGTGTATGTATGCATTTAATGCAAAAATGGGATCATGAACTGTTCTGTCATGTAGCAAGTGTTTGGGAGCACTAACTTTGAAATCCCTTTATCCTGAGTTTGATCCCCGCTCTTCTAGTTACCAGCGTATGTTTATTTATCTGTGAGATGAAGGTAATGAGGTACCTGTTCATAAGGTTGTTGTAAATAACATAAAGGAAATAATAAAGTACTTAATCTTATCATTTAATAAATACTTAATAATCCATCCTGTTGTTCCTGTAATCTACCACACTGTCTCTTTAACTTCATCATTTCCTGTATTGATTGGGGAGGAGGGGTAAGCAGGTAGGCACAGATATGTCTTTATGCACCAATGTTTTAATAGATACTCTATAAACCAAGGAAAATAATATAGCTAAATTTTTTTTAAATATTTTTCATTCTATCTAACCCACTATATTTTTGTGCCCATTAACTATCCCTACTTTATCCAACCCCCACACCCACACCTTGCTGCTACCCTTCCCAGCCTCTGGTAACCATCATTCTACTTTCTGTCTCCATGAGATCAATTATTTTTAATATGTAGCTCCCACATTTGAGTGAGAACATGCGAGATTTGTCTTTCTGTACTTGGCTTATTTCACTTAACATAATGTTCTCCAGTTCCATCCAGGTTGTTGCAAATGGCAGGATTTCATTCCTTTTGTGGCTATATAATATTCCATTGTGTATATGTACCACAATATCTTTATCCATTCATCCGTTGATGGACACTTAGGTTGATTCCATATCTTGACTGTTGTGAATAGTGCTGCAGTAAACATGGGAGTGCAAATATCTCTTCAATACACTGAATTCCCACCCTTTGGATATATACCCCGCAGTGGGTCATATAGTAGTTCTATTTTTAGTTTTTTGAGGGACCTCCATACCATTTTCCATAGTGGTTGCACTAATTTACATTCCCACCAACAATGTACGAAGGTTCCCCTTTCTCCACATCCTCTCTAGCATTCATTATTGCCTGTCATTTTGATAAAAGCTTTTTTAACTGGGGTAAGATGGCACCTCACTCTAGTTTTGATTTGCATTTCTCTGGTGACTAATGATGTTGAGCATTTTTATATACCTGTTGGCCTTTTGTATGTCTTCTTTTGAGAAATGTCTATTCAGATCTTTGCCCATTTTTTTAATCGGATTATTTGGTCTTTTCCTATCAAGTTCTTGGGGCTCTTTATATAGTCTAGGGTTTTTTTCTTTCTTTCTTTCTTTTTTTTTTTTCTTTTTTTTTTTTTTTGAGACAGAGTCTAACTCTGTCACCCCAGATAGAGTGCAGTGGTGTCATCATAGCTCACTACAACCTCAAACTCCTGGGCTCAAGCAATTCTCCTGCCTCAACCTTCCTAGTTGCTGGGACTAGAAGTCCACACCACAATGCCCAGTTAGTTTTTCTATTTTTAGCAGAGATGGGGTTCTCGTTTTTGCTCTGGCTGGTCTTGAGCTCCTGAACTGAAGCAATTCTCCTGCCTTGGCCTCCCAGAGTTGCTAGGATCACAGGCATGAGCCACCATGCCCAGCCTAGTGTAGGTATTAATGCCTTATCAGACAGGTAGCTTGCAAATATTTTCTCCCATTCTGTGGGTTGTCTCTTCCCTTTGTTGATTGTTTCCTTTGCTGAGCAGAAGCTTTTTAGCTTGAGGTTATCCCATTTGTCCAATTTTGCTTTGGTTGCCTGTGCCTTAGGGGTATTACTGAAGAAGTCTTTGCCCAGACCAATGTCCTGAAGTATTTCCCCAATGTTTTCTTTTAGTAGTTTCATAGTTTCAGGTCTTAGATTTAAGTCTTTAATCCATTTTTATGTGATTCTGGTATATGGTGAGAGATAAGAGTCTAATTTCATTCTTCTGCATATGGATATCCAGTTTCCCCAGCACATTTATTAAAGAGAATGTCCTTTCCCCACTGCATGTTCTTGGCACCTTTGTCAAAGATAAGTTCACTATAGATGCATGGATTTATTTCTGGGTCCTCTGTTCTGCTCCATTGGTCTATGTGTCTGCTTTTATGCCATTCCCATGCTGTTTTGGTTACTACAGCTCTGTAGCATAGTTTGAAGGCAGATAATGTGATTCTTCCAGTTTTGTTCTTTTTATTCGGGATGGCTTTAGCTATTTTGGGTCTTTTGTGGTTCCATATAAATTTTAGGGTTATGTTTTCTATTTCTGCGAAGAATGTCATTGATATTTTGATGAGGATTGCATTGAATCTGTAGATTGCTCTGGGTAGTATGGACATTTTAACAATATTGATTCTTCCAATCCATGAGCATGGAATATCTTCCCATTTTTTGTGTCCTCTTCAACTTCTTTCACCAATGTTTTATAGTTTTCATTATAGAGATCTTTCACTTCTTTGGTTATATAGCTAAAATTTTATCCTGGCTTGTAAGGCCTTATATTCTTGATGTAAAAGTCTGTGATGTAAATTTTGTAAAGCAACATTCAATTCAAAACTGACTTCATTAATATTTGTGTCTATTGTAGTATCTAAAGCCTTCTTTTTTTTTAATTTTTTTTTTTACTTCAGCTTATTATGGGGGTACAAAAGTTTAGGTTATGTATATTGCCCTTTCCCCCCCAACCCCCCGAGTCAGAGCTTCAAGCATGTCCATCCCCCAGACAGTGCGCATTGCACTCACTATGTAGGTATACACCCATCCCCTCCGCCCCCAATGCCTTCTTTTAAAAATAAGTAAAATAAATAATTTTAACAGCTTTCTTGGTTCTTTTTAATGTATATGTTGTATATGTAGTTTTCATATTATCACAAAAGAATAGTATATTGCATCATATGAATACCATGAATCTCATACTTAGTTGTGTTGTTTTATTTGTCTTATTCACGAAGAGTTTTATGTCACTTTATAATTTGCCTTAATTTCCAAGTAGAAATACAGTTTTGTCCCAAATTTATGTGGAAAGTTAAATACTGTCTAAAAACTAATTTAGTCAAAAAGGTAATTTTAAATTTTATTTGAGGTTTTTATGCTTTATATAATTTAACATAGAAATTAAATGTTTATATGCAAAACAGGTCCACAGTTAAATTTTATGGCAAAAGAAATAAATGTTCCATTTTTTTCCTTCTTTTTGTCTAGCTCAACTGAGAAGTCATTTCCTTGGAGATCAACAGGTATGATTTTTTATTATATAAAAAAGGTAATCTCTTTGTCTTTGCTCTTTATCCTAAATTCACCACATATGAAAGATGAATTAAGGAGAGTCTCTGCAACTTTCACAAATACTTGGTGTCTTCATACTCAGTCTCTATTCCATAAATCTTTACTGAGCCCCCACACATGTGCCCGGCACTGCACACATTACTGGGCAGACAGTGATGGGCACAGCCCATATGTCCCCTGTCTCCATTGCCCCATGGAGCATACATTGTAAAGGATAATGCCAACAATGTTATAATGCTAGAATAGGCCTTGATATCTAAATACTTTGGCACTTTTCAAACAAGGCTTGAGTTGAAGAAGACTTAGATCACCAAATGCCCAGTATCTGAGTTTAGCTGAACCTGGTACCAGGATTCTGGTGGTGTGTATAGTGCATACAGGGCATAGAAATGCAGTATTTACTCAAACTGTTGATTAGACAGAGATATGTGCACAGCTACCTAACAATAAGACTTATGAACAGCAGTTTAATACCAGGAAAGACATACTATGAAATAATATGTGGTTAACTACTAAGTAAGCATTATGTGGGAAACATTGTTGTAAATGGACAATGCACTTCTGATATAGCTCTGCAGAGAAGATGGGCCTGGAGCCTCAGGCCTGAAGGGTGGCCAGGCTGTTGAACAGGGCATTGTCATTGGACAGGAGAAGGGCAACAGAAATGTCACTGGGGAACATTTAAAACTGGTTTAGCAGATGGTAAAATGTGCAAAGGCTAATGCACTGGATTGGGTCATATTATAGATTTCTAAGTACCAGGGACTTTGAACTCTCTCATTGTTCATGGGGAGACTCTGAAAATCCTTTAAGCAAAAAAACCACATAATTTAAACTTTCCTCAGGAGAAACAGCAGAGCTATGGTGGGAGGAAGAATTAGTGGCAGGAGAGAGCAGTTGAAAGATGATTGCAGAATTTGGTGTGTGAGATCATCTAACTAGGTAATTCCTAAGGATTTAGAGACTGGTTTTTGGGTGGGAGGTGTAGACAATGATAACTGTGAGGTTTTGAGTCAGGGAGGAAGGTAGTACCATTAAAACAATTAGGAGAATCAAAATGGAGAGCCAATGTTAGAGTGGTGCTCTGGACTACAGTGTTAGATGTGTTGGAGTTGGGATGAAAGACAGCAAGTGATGACAGCAATCAGCCTTTAGAAGTGTGATTACTAAAGAAAGCCCTTAATCGAATGTGAAGAAAAACACTTCTGTTAAACCGATAGATCCATGCACACTAATACTTTATTATGTGATTCAGACATGTGGGCTAACGTGCCGTGGATGAAGGACAACTATGTTAGAGCAAGGCTGAAACCCAGGAGAGCAGCATATGCCATGAGAAAGCTGTGGCTTTTTATTTTGGAGAGTTAATGGGAGAGTTATCTGAAATCTGACCAGGACTAACAAGGAGAGTCAGCTGAGATGCAGTGTTCTTTCCCCACTTTTTCACAGCATTCAAGGTCATTGCTGAGCCCAGGAGCTGTTCCTGCTCTGTTCGCCAAAGTATGACCTTGTGGTTGGTAGACTCTAGGTAATTCACCATCTGAGTGAATGAATACGTGCATACATGAATGAATAATAAATGCTGCTTTACACTGTCACGAGAATATTTGTATGTGTGTATTAGCTTCACAACTAAATTCTGAGCCCTTGGAAAGTATCTTTTTTCTCTCTGCCTCAGTGCCTAGAAAGTGTCCAGCTTTTAGCAGGTATTGAAAATATATTTAATGAGTAAATGGGATAAATATTTTCATTTAGTAACAAAATATATATTTTGGAAAAAATATACACAAAGAATTTATAAGTTTTTTAAAATCACAGGAACTTTTTTGGATTCTTAACTTGACTCACAGTGCACTTAAAACCTTTACAGCCTAACAGGACATTTACTACACTGTTGCAAGTCTTTCTTTCTGTATTGCAAATTTGGCACACATGCATGCGAACTTAATTTTTTTTTGTTGCCCTTATAGCTTTTTCTTTCTTTATATTTAATACAGTTTACCCATTTAAAGAGTCCACTTCAATGTTTTTTAGTATATTTAGAGTTATGCATCTATCAGCACAATTTTAGAACATTTTCATTACCCCTAAAAGAAACTACATACCAATTAGCACTCACCTTTCCCCAAACCTACCAGTCCTAGGCAACCACTAATCTACTGTCTTTCTTTATGGATTTGCTTATTCTAGACTTTTCAGTTAAGTAGATTCATATGATATGTGGTCCTTAGTGACTGGCTTCTTTTACTTAGCATGATGTTTTCAAGATTTATCTCTGTTGCAGCACGTATCAGTAGTTAATTCCTTTTTACATTTGAATAATATTTCATTATACAGACATAACACATTTATCCATTCATCAGTTAGTGGACATTTAGGTTGTTTCTACTTTGGGCTATTATGAATAATGCTTCTATGAACACTCATGTGAAAGTTTTGGATATATGTTTTCATGTCTCTTAAGTGTATATCTAATAGTGGAATGGCTGGGTCATCCCTAACTCTACGTTTAACCATCTAAGCAACTACTAGATTAGTTTACAGAGTGGCTATACCATTTTACATTTCCACCAGTAAAAAATAAGTGTTCTGATTTCTCCACATCCTTTCTAACACTTATTATTATCTTTTTAATTATAGCCGTTCTAGTGGATATTAAGTAGTATCTCATTGTGGTTTTGATTTACATTTCCCTGATGGCTAAAGTTTTCTTTGGTTAACTTTTTAGTTTTAGTTCTTGTTGTATTTTAACTTTACCAGCTGCCTTCATATTGGCTTTTTTTTTTAACTTTTTAAAAATAATTTTCCTTCTGATTCTAAATGTAATATATACCCATCAGAATATATTTGGAAAATATAGCAAAGTATAAAAAGAAATTAAAATTACTTATAATCATTCTCATCACTTAGTCTTTCTATGCATTTATGTGTGTTACACATTTTTTTCCCTTTTAAACAAAATTGGGAACATACTGTATAGGCAATTATATTGGTTTGCCAATTTTTTTATGTTATACTTTATCATAAACATATGCCACTTAATATAAAATTCTTTAAGTTCATCTTTAATACTGCATAATTAATTTATTCCAGAAATATTTCCTAAGAGCCTTAAACATTTGTCTAGCACATAATTGTCAATGTTTAAAGCAAACACCCTTGCCCTCTTAAGACCTTCAGGTTTCATGGAGGTGAACTGTAGTTGAGATGTGTAACTATATACACTTACCGTTGGGGTAGAATGCTGTAAGGGAAAATTACAAGTGTCTACAATATTTTCCCATTCTCTATTACTGAACATTCAGCTTGTTTTTAATTTTTCACTATTATATTAATAAATAACAGTGTGATAAACTTCCCAGTATATAAAATTATATCAGCACCTTTGATTTACCTTCGGCTAGATTTTTAGGAAGAAAATTGTTTAAAGTACATGAACATTTTTAATGCTTTTGCTATATGTAACCAAGTTGCTTTCCTGAAAGATTGTATTAATTTTCCTTCTTTCCAGGTATTATTAATATATGAGAGAGAGCCTCTCATTAGTGTCATCATTTGTATTTCTAATTAACTGGGGAATATAAAAATACCCTATAAATTGCCATTTTCTTTTCTATTGTAGGGTTAGTGTTTGATAGGTAAGAGTTCTTTGTGTAATCCAAGGATAGTAGCTATATTTATCAGTCAGGGTTCAGTTGAGAAAACAGAACCCATGCCAGGAATTTGATACAGAAAGTTTGTAGTTATGAATGTATGGGTTGGAATATTTAATTGAGTAAATAGGATGATGAAGCACCCAAGAGATTAGTGATGCCAAGAAGCTGCTACCATCCCTAGGACTGTAAAGGCAGGTGGTTTTGTCAGTCCTGGAGCTGAAGCATTGGGGTGGGGGAAGCAGGGGGAGTTTTCCAGCATTAGCTGAGGCCAGGAGGGAGATACAGCCCCTGTCAGAAATGCTGTGTAAAGTAGAGCCAGAGAAACATCCTGACTTCTCCGTGCAGTTCCCCTCCTAACCATCCCAGTCTGTGCACTGGCTGAACTGAGCTGGAGACGGCAGTTGTGGACTTGACTATCGAAAGCCTGGCAGACACTGTGTATACCTGTGTGTTGATTTACAGGGTAGAGAGAATGAGCTCAGGTTATGAAGACACATGATAGGAGATGAACTATCTGGGGCCTTGGCTTCCTTTCTACTCCCCCTTCCATATACTTACAAAGCTTAAATTGACCACCATCTTCAGGGTTTTTTTTTTGTAGCCAAGTAACAAATATACTATTAGGTGCTTAGTATTTTCCTTTAAATTAAATTTTTCAAATCCCTTTTCTTTTTACTTTTCATCACTCTGCTACTCTGGGCAGTCAGCTTACTGATGTGTTAAACATATGTAAATATATTAAAAGGACATAATACACAAGCATTAAATATGTTTTAAATTAAATACATAATTAAATGTTATTCAAATAGCTCCCCAAATACTTGAGCGTTCATCTGTCTTCACCACAGCTGTGGCCGTAATTCCCGCCTAAAAACTGCATAGTCCCTTATTTTTCTCAGAGCACACTCTTGCCCAAAACTTACATTCAAGCCTAGGACTTACATTTACTTATCCTTCTTTCCTATGGGGAAAGAGAGGAGGGTATTAACTTCCAAACACAGCAGTCATGATTGGGATTCCCTCTATTTTCTAACTCTGTTAGTGTTGTGGTTTTTTTCTTAAATTTGCCTACTTTTCGGTCATATTTATGACATTTAAATTGTAACCATGACAATAAGCTATAGTTATAAGGTTAGAAAATTGAAGATTTATTTTATGAATCAAAGAGTAAAGTCTGATTTTTTTGTTTCTTTTTCTAGTAAATATAGATAAATGGGATAAAATGACAGTTTTGCCACTTTTATTGTGATGTTTAT
This sequence comes from Varecia variegata, assembly GCA_028533085.1. Taxonomy (NCBI): domain Eukaryota; kingdom Metazoa; phylum Chordata; class Mammalia; order Primates; family Lemuridae; genus Varecia; species Varecia variegata. The sequence goes on along the minus strand of CM052439.1, from coordinate 59,151,574 downwards.
CTATTTTTTACTTACTGCTTTGCACAAAGAGATACTGAATGTAGTATGAAAATCATCTTGGTTTTAGAATTAGGCTGTCCTACTCAGAATGAGTAGGTTTAAATGGAGTGGCTTAAACCTGAAAAATACTGAAAAGGTCTTTAGTCTTCTTTGTCTTTGGCTAGGTTTTGACAAAAGCAACATTTTTATTCATTTTCTTGATTTCCTATGTAAGAAGGGATGGCACAAAAGGATTGAAGGTCTGTTATTCCTCATGTTTTGAACGTTTTCTTGCAGACAATTTCTCTACTTTTTTTAAGTTTTGCAAATTGACTTGAAAAGCTTAGCTCTTTAAAAGCTGTTTAGCAATAAGGTGAATTGTTAGTGAAGCACTGGTTTGATCACTGCCTGAGTGAGATCCTGCCTACTCAGGTGTTTTCAGGATGTTACATTCTGTTGAAATGCTGAAAACTGAAACCAGCTGCTGAAGTTTGTTTTTAAATAGCTAAATTTCTGCAGCCTTCAATTTCTAAATAAGAGCTTCAGATGCCCTGGGCAGAGAAGATTTCCATTTCTTTGTAATTCAATTCAGGATACTCCAGTTTGCTTGTTTTTTGTTGGTTGATTGGTTGGTTTTTGATCTGTACTAGGGGTGGTAGGCATAAAAAGGAATAAAAAGCCAGAGGTTTTAAGTGTGGGAGCTGAAAGGGATACTTCCCATAGAGTGAGAAAAAACTGCCCATTCTACCAAACATTTTTCTCAGGTCTTTATAACTTTCCTAGAAGCAATAAAGTTGTTTCGAAGCATTTATGCTTTATCATTATCTTGCCTTTTGCCCTTTCTCTTCATTATTCAGCATTTTCTAGCTTACCAGTGTTACATATTTGCTTTCTAAAAACATAAATGCACATATTTTCATCTTTACCAAGGAGGAAAGTTTATTTCTGTGTTTCAGCTTTGTCTTTTCTTGCATTTCTTACAACCTGTGTATTCTGCTCAGACAGCTCAGAGGGAACCTTGTGTTAGTGCTCTCTTCTGTTTCTGTTTTATTAGTGTGTCATTTTTCCCATTGTTCACTTCTTCATATCTGAACATGGTACGTATTGATATGATCTCTTCTATTCCATCAAAATTTGAGGCAGCTTTTAAGAACATATAAAATAGAAAATAAACATCAAAATCACAGAAAATGTATACTAGAATAAGAGGTAAATGCCTGAGGAATGTGAGAATGCACATATATGTACATATAATCATACTTCTTCCTGAGGGAAAATACTATAGAGAATATCTTTCTTAAAAAGTCCTTTGGGTTTACCTCTCTTAAGAAAAACACCAATTAAGTCATAAAAATAGCTGTTCACAATGTATGCTGCCCATCAGAAAGAAGCTATATGTTGAAGCCATAGATTTAGTCCTTTTGTCAAAGTGATCATTGGTTGTTATTAAAACTTAGATCCTCTAGCCACATCCTGTGAAGTGGATTTTGCTCCAAGTCACAATTTCACAGTTTTTCTGTTGGGAGGATGGATTACTAGAGTCCAGGCATTTGCCAGCTTGAATAAAAGCAGGGGAGGGGAGCCAGCATCAGAACCTGTCCTCCCTCTGCCCAACCTCGGCCCAGCAGGTTAGACCTGGAAATCCCATCTACGGAGCTGGAATGTGCTGCTCTGTTCCCACCACTAACACGGTTCCTAGAATAGGAAAAGTGTTCAAGAAATTGATGAATGCTATGTAGGTGATAGAGAATTGGTACCACTCATGAGTAAGAAACTAAAGAGGCGGAAAAAGACTGGAGTTTCTACCAAAACAACGAGTTAGCAAAGGACACTGGAGGGTGAAAGAGAGGGAAATTTCTGGTTGACCTTGAAGGCATTAAGTGGTTAATAGATTGGATAGATAGGAGAGAAGAAACAATTCCATGCAGCTTGGAGTTCTAATGTTTTTAAAGCAAATATGGAAGGGAAGGAAAAGATTGCAGTAAAATAGATATGTTAAACTGATTATTTAACTTCACAGTGCTACATTCATTTATTGTGTAGCATGTATTGAAGTGCCATGAGTTTAACATACTGTTTGTTTAAATCATTACCGTGTGGAATACACTGACAATAGTAATTAAAATATACTACTAAATTTAAGACTATAGGGGTGAGGGTTTGCATTTTGTTTATATATTTAAATTTGGTTTCTAAAGAGTATAGTTTCCAGTTTCTTCCATCAGGGTGAGCTTAAAAAAAAAATCATAACTACTGAAGATAAAAGATAAATGAGAAACTGGCCCTACGTCAATTTATCTTTCTTTTTTCCTTCATCTGGAGCAAGTAATTTACAACACAAGAAATCATCAGCACATCATGAGATAAGATGCGAACTTAAATGGGAACGCTTTGTGCGTCAGTAGACAGGCACTGGATTTATAAAGGAGATGCAGTAGGAAGTGAATGTTATATTGTACATGTTCATAAATAGAATATTAGATTAGCAATCATGTATAAAAGATTATTTTATTGAGGATTCTGGCTGTTATCATTTATTATAGCTATAATCTGTACAAATGACAAAACTTTATCACAAATTTCTTCCTGTTTATCTTCTAAATACCATGAAGATAAAAATTTCTCTTAAAACCAGCCTTAGAATCCAAGTTTTTCCTCCTTTATTTTTCTAGGGCTGTTTTAGCCACGTAGTCATGACAGTCTTCCTACCATAACTGCATAGCTGTAGCTTCCTGATCGCCACTATGAAAGCTCTTCTTAACTTGCTAATGTTTTATTATGAACGTAAAGAATAATACATCTTGCTTTTAAAAAATTAAATGTCTAGAAGAATTTGGAATAAAAGGTAAAAGTCTCCTTCATTCCCACACCTTCCCATCCCATGACCACCACACCTATGCATACACAAACACACACACACACACACACACACACACAGTGTATTGGAGAAAATCGGAAATAAAACACACCAAACTATTAACTTGTCAGTGGAGAAATAAAACCAAACTCTGTAAAATAATTTAAAGAGATTTATTCTGAACTAATATGAGTGACTATGGCCCAGGGATCCACAAACCCAAGAAGCCTCTAATAAGTGGTCCTGAGGCAATTGAGTTACATTTTGTTTTTATGTATTTTAAGGAGACAGGAATTGCAGGTAAAATCATAAATCAATAAATACATGGGAAGTATACATTGATTTGGCCTGAAAAGGTGGGACACCTCCAAGTGGGGGGCTTGCAGGTTATAGATAAGTTCAGAGATTCATTGATTTGTAATTGGTTAAAGAAACAAAGCTTTGTCTAAAACCTGGGAATCAGTAGAAAGGAATGTTTTAGTTAAGGTAAGGAAGTCTGCTAATCTTAGAGCAAGCCACAGTATACCCAAAGTGATTTGTTAAGCAAAGTGGTGGCCTACAGGTGTGACTTAACCTTTGCTTCCATGGCCTTAGGTCCTATTTGTAATTTAGTATCTTATTGCCACAAAAAGTCTGTTTCATCGGCCTTATGATCTCTATGTTAATGTTAATGCTGATAAGTTGTAGTGTCTAAACTCCAAAAGGGAGAGGGTTTAAGGAGGCATGTCTGACCTCCCTTTCATGGCCAGGAACTCAGTTGTAAGATTTTTCTGGGTTCCCTTGGCCAAGCATTCAGTTGGGGTGGGCGTTGGGGAGCCTTAGGATTTTATTTTTAGTTTACAAATTCTGTGTGTGTGTATATATATATATATATAAAATATCCACACACATTTGTGTTGGGTTTGGTTTGTTTAACACAGATGAGGATACTCTCGCTATACGTTGTTCTGTGACTTAAGTTTTTTCCTTAAAAACACTATAAAACAATGCGTGTATTTCTACATCAATATACAAAGATCTCCCTTCTTTTTAATGGCTGAGTAGTCTCCATTCTTTAGAAAATTTATGCAACCATTCCCTTATTAGTGGACATTTTGTTTTTTCTAGCTTTTTACTTTGACAAACAATGGTAAAGTTTTTTCCTGCACATTTGAGTGTCTCTGTTGGTAAGATTTATATAACTGTAACTTCCTGGACAAAGGTATATATATGTTTTTATTTTGGTAAGTATTGTCAATCTGCCCACTAGAAAAGCTTAAAAATTTATGCTTCTACTGATATAAACTGTTATTCCTATCTACACTTACTAAGTTACCAGAGTATAGGAATGTAAATCTTTATGAATATTTAAAATTTTAATAAGTTATTAGGGTTTTAAAATAAACATTTGTTTCAGATTTCTGTCTATCATAAAGTTCTTGGGCAGATTGAACAGACTAACATAATTTTTAAAAATCATTATTATGTACTAAATCATAACATTCCATGGAAATTTTAGCATACCCCTGACCATCACATTATTTGATTAACTCTTTATGGAGGTTGGAGAATCAACCTGATCTTGGCATTCAATAAAACTGTCATAATAATTCCTATCAGTTTTCCTTTCTTCTGTCTTGATATCTGGCTCAAAATGATCAGATACATTTTCCATCAAGAAAAATGTAACAACCACTACCAAATCAAGCAAAAAACAAACTCCTTTTTTTAGTCACCATTGGAGGTTATTAGGGTACCAACATCTCACTGCACAAGTTCCCAAACTTGGCCATACTTTAGATTCTTTTAAAATCTTGATGCCCAGGCCTCACCCCACACAATTAAATTCAAAAATCTGGGTGAGAACCAGGCATCAGTAGACTTTAAGTAGTCCCCCAGGTGATTCCAGTGTGCGAAGTTTAAGAATCACTGCCTTACTCTAAAAACTAATCATTAAAGAGAAAAATTAAAAATTTATCCTGCCTGTTCTGTCCTGCCCTGCCTGTTTTTCAGGATAACCAAATAACTCTAGCTATTGTCTAAAACATTCCAAAAGAATTCATGCTGATAAATACAGAAAGAATGATAAAATTAGAAAAATCACTAATTTGCAAGCCCTAATATAAGTCAAGCGAAGATTGTTCTAAAACCTCTAGGTTCTCATCCCTCACTTTAGGAATTTTTAAAAATCCCAATATTCAGGCTATAGCTTAACCTGATTGAATTAGAATCTTTGGGTGTGGAATTTGGGCAGCAGTAGTTTCTAAATTCCACCCAATCCTCAACCCAAGTGATTGCAGTGTGCAACCAAGACTGAGAACCATTGCATAAGGAGCAAAGTTAATAGTAAATCGGACAACAGAAGGATCAGGCTGCCACTACCTGAATGGGCTGATTGATCTTAGCAAGCCTGAAGTTATGATGTGATGCGGTGTGAAGTACACAACACTATCTATAAAGTATTCTAACCACAAAGGTTTGACCTGAAAGGTTTTAGCTATAACCTTCTGTTTACAAGAAATATTCAATTTAGGGGAATATGTAAATGACACCATGAGAAAACCATCAGACAAATTCAGAATGTAGAACAGCCTACAAGTTTATTGCTGTGGTTCCCTCAAGTGAGTCAAGAATACAAAAATGAGGGATTGGGAGCCCCTTTTTAGATGGAGGTACTTAAGTGACATTTGCACTCAAATGCAATGAGTGAACCTTATTTTAGCCTGTCTAGTACAAGCCAACTGAAGAAAGACATTTCTGAGACATCAGGAAAATTTGAATATGAACTCATTATATGGCATTATGCAATAATTATGGTTTTTGCAAAGTTTTTATTTTATAGAGATACAGATGGAAGTATTTAGTGTTGAAATGATCTGATGTGAGGGATTTGTTTTAAAATTCTAAAAGGAAACAGATAAGTGGAGCATAAAAAATGTGTATAATGTTGATAATTATTAAGCCTAGGGGATAGTTTATTATACTTCTCTTTCTACTTTTATGTATGTTTGAAAAGTTTAATTCTAAAAAACTTAAATACAAATGCTTTAAACAAAGGTTTTGAAATATGGGGTAAAAATGGTACATCAGAATAGCATGTGTTTAAGCCAGCAAAATGTTGACCATACTCTGAAGGTTAGCCCTGACATAAATTTTAGAAAGAAACCAACTGTGAAATGGATACATGAGTTTCCCAGTCAGTGGATATTATTTAATTTGTATTTGCCACATATTTGGGATTTTGTTAAATGAATTTTTATTAAGCAGAGTTACTTGTATTTTGCTGCAGATCAGCCTTTCTAGTTTAGAACTGTGAATTTATCACTATGTTTGTGCCTGGGTCACAACCAAATAAGAATATTAGCATTTTGCCTTAACAAACATGTGTCTGAATGTTCTTAAGCCACTTATGCATGACATGTGAACACATCCCCAAAAGCTTAAATATAGTAAGTTAGTACTTTGTATGAAAATCAAATATCTAGTTTTAGCCTTTAATATTTTACATTTGATATAAACATGTGAAATAAATATTTAAATTCTCTCATGCTTTTAATGATATATGAAAAAATGTTCTACTAACAATCCAAAGTAAAATAAAAATTGTCAAGTCTGAAAACTTCTTTTTCTATTACTACCTCCTCAAAACACAGAGCCTTAGTTCCTCACTTCACAGCTATTGCTTTGGGAAACATTGGAAAGGCTACCACCTCTAACTCCACATTTCATTCTTATGCCAAAGGTAGTCTGCATTTAGCTTTATCTGGATATATTTTACCAAAGAAGATAATTAGTAGAAAAATATAGAAAAACTTTTGTTTCAGAAGAATCATTTATTTCTTTCAATGGTGAATAGCATCCTTTATAGGTTTGTATGGGTTGAAAGTTGTTTTTTTTTTATTTTTGTTTTTTAATTGATTTTTTTATTTGTATATGTTTGTGGGGTACAAGTACAGTCTTGCTATATTGATACATTGCATTGTGGTAAAGTCAGGGCCTTCACTGCATCCGTCACTGCGGGAGCAACACACATTGTACCTACCAAGCAAACTCCCATCACCCCCTCTCTCAACCACCCACCCTCCATTGTCCATCGTTCCACACTGTGCTTCCATGTTCTTGTTTTTTTAGCAGAAGGAATCTATCTTGTGTCTCACACTGGCAAATATTCCCATTTCTCTACTTGGTAAAAAGTTTTTTCCCAAAGGAATAAAATATGTCTTTGAAAAATATGTTAGAGTGATTTTTGAGCACTTAGTTGCATTTTCTGTAGGCTAATGACTTTTTATTAATACATACCATGAACTCTTTACTTATTCCTTTTTCATCTTTCTCTATAGGAAGCAAAGGCCCCTTAGCCGTTTAGGAGCACCTACCTGTTAAACTAGGTCTTGGACAATTTACATGTCTGGTGCATTTTATTTTGTATTTATATTTCTTAATTCCTTATTTTTTTCTAGTTTTCCTTTTACAGGTATGAAGTATAAATTTTTTATGGTAGGTATGACACCTGTATTTATTTGTCATCCAGATTAAAAATACTTAGTAAACATTCATTTTAATACGACTGTTTATGGAAATTTCTATTCAGTTTATTTTTTCTAAAACTTATTTTTTGGTTTTGTATTCTTGAATGAAATTTAAGAATTTAAAAATATTTATGAACAGCATAGTTCTCTGGTGATGTACAAAACTAAAATACTTTTTAAATTTGTCATTGTAGAAATTGAATAAAGCACTATGATACTAGTTTATGCAAACACACAGTTTGCTTAAACTATAAAATTGAATCCAGGCAGACAAGTTTTTACAGTGAATTTCAAGGCAGACTAGTTGATGTCTAGAGCAAAGTTTAAAGTGAACTAAAAGACAATTCATTAGTGGTTTCTGTTTTCTAAGGCTTTTCACACATCATTTTCTAGATAAGTAAAATTTTTAGAGCCATTGTCTTGCTAATATTTAAAAGATAATATAAATTTTCACAAGACCTGAGAACCCAGAAATACTTAAAAGAACCACACTAGAAGTACTTTCAAGAAATATGGCCTTTGCCTTTTCTTTCATGTCTTTACTTTCATTAAAATCCAACTTTTAAAGGATATCTTACGTATGTAGTAGTTTACATTTAATCAATAAACTCCAAGTATCTGTAATATTCTTAAAATACCAGTCAACACACATTTTCTCCTATGGACCAGACCATGTTATTGTGCTTCATGTTTCCATCACCCTATTTATATTGTTCACTCTAACGCGACATTTCCCGAAGACCTCATTGCCTCTGATGATAAGCTTTTATGCTATAGAAATAAATCTTGTGTATCAAAGAAGGTACTGAAGATGAGAAATCTTTTTGGTGCCATCTCCCAGGTTCTCTTCCAGAATTTGGCCTAGCACTTTACTGCTTAGCCATAGGAGATGCTGAAATATTCCGCACCTCTGTGGAAAGTAGACTCCCTCCTAAGCCTGTGATCCTACAAGAAGTGAGAACCCTATAGCCAAAGTGGAAGTTGAGTCCTTTTAAAACAACATTTTCTACTCATTTTTTCACAAAGTGTTGCCCTTCAGAGTATGATAGCCTAACCTCAACTCCCAGGCCAGAGAATTGAAAGAAGCTGTCAGAGAGAGTATCATCTGCCTTAAAAATGTGTGTTACCATGCTAAGAGTCCTGTCAAAACTCACACAAGACCATCTTTTTTGTAAGGGCAAACCCCTAAACACCATAGCAACTCAGAACAGGCACAAACAAGAAGAAAGTAACATGAGGTTGCAGCATGCTGGACTGTGAAAGACTAGTTACAAGGCTGTTTATACTGAAAAATCTTACTAAGCTCTAGGTTCCTGTTTCCATGGTGATTTTACACACTGTACAGACCTTTCTCCTTTCATACAGTTTAAACAGCAAGGCATAGATTAACAAAGGAGAGCCATTTTAATAATTTCAAGTTCATTAGAGAGAACTTAGACTTTAGCATATTTTTTATGCAAACTTTCTTGTTTTGGAATGTACATTACAGAAAAGATAAAATAATTCACTTTGAATTTCATCTTTTACTATGAGCTTAATGAGGTGAATAATACATTATACCATATTTTCATAGCCCTACAGCATTATTGTTCCTTACCCACTAATGTTTTTCTTAGATGCAACCTTGTATTTTTTCTACTAGTCTTTTTTTTAAATATTAGAGCACTCAGATGAAATACAACAGGCAAGAAGGTCCATGATTCCATTAATTTCCTAGTCTGAGACACAGATGGAGCTTTCATTCTACCTTGAAGCTTGTTCAATTTCTATATTTTTAGACATATATTTTCTTGGAAGATGCTAATTTGATGTTTCAAAGTTCCCCATAGTGTATTTCTGGTGTCCTAGAAAACATGTTTGTGATTTTTTTTTAAAAAAGTAACACATGTTCTGCAGTACACAGATTAAAGAACTAACATTCACATGCTGTTTGCCATTTTAACTTACAAAAATGTCTCTTGATTTCTTGTTCTGATCATGCTAAATCGTAATATGCAAACTATTTAATTATAGGTAACAGCATTGGTCATGAAATGGTTAACCCCACACTCTCTGCTTCTGTGCTTTCTCTGGTGAATTTGACTAGCATCTTCTTCCATTCACATAGCAGGTGTTTTTAAAAGACACTCTTAAAGTAATTTTGCATAAATAATACACAATTGATAAATGTGAACCTTACCATACTACAACGAAGAATACTTTATCCATTAATTGGGAGATGAGTCTTCTGTTGATCTGAAGCATGGGTGCTGTATATACCCACATTTATACACATCTATATATAATTTGTGAACTATAAGTTTTCAAAGAAACAAAATAAACAGTAGTAAAACTATTTTGAAAACCATTTAACATTCTTTTAATGATTCAGAGATTTCAGGATCTTTTTGTCTCTGTAGATATTCGTTATCATTGGGCTACACTATGGAAATAGAAAAATAACTAAAGATGTTATTTATGGGATAGAAGTTGGTTGCTCTGCAGTTCATATTAAATAAATCTCTCATCAACTCTTGCTTTTATATTTGCTTAAAGACAGGGCACAAAACCTAAGCTCTGTCTTCTAAACCCTGTTATGTAGATCTTGAAATTAGAATCTGGGTACATGGGGAATTTAGTATTTTAGTGTTCTAGTTGCCTTCTCAGTGTCCTTTCCTATATTCTGTTTTCTAGAGCATTGCTTTTACAAATATAAGAAACAGAATCAGGTAATAACAATGAGAAAAAGTACATGTTTATACTATATTACTTTGGCAATAACTGTTATTTTTTGAAATACTAATTCTGTTAAGTTTTATTATCTGGGTGACCAGTATAGAATCATGTATCTTTTCACATGTGCTTTCTTTGTCTAAGTTTATTCATTTTAAGTAGCTTCTCATAAAGAGGAGTTTAAGTGAGCACAATTGTTTGTCACATGATTTGTGAGAAAATGTTCCATTGGGTGAAAAGACACGGTTGCAGAGCTATAGTTTTTTAGGGTATATCTTTCTCTTTTCTTATTTAAATAATACTCTGAATCACCTTTTTTTTTTTTAAGGAGGGGGCAGCATACACAGAACTCTTAATGGCTTTTGGTTTTCAGGGCGAAAATTTTTTGTATCCTGACTCTGCATGCCACCTGGTATTTCCATGCCAAAAGCTTTGATGTATTGATGTCCCAGGTTTTATCTCATATTAAAATTAAAGAAATATCTGAACGTCTTTTTTCTTTTAAGACAGCTCATTTTTCCTTGTATGTGAAGCCTTATGGCTACCACTGTGGTGCTTCTGTACCTATAGTTTGTTGCTAGTTTATGTGTGCTTGTCCGGTGTTCATTCCCAAGGGGATAAAGGCGGACGGCTCTGTAGCTGTGGGTTCAGGCCAGCTCTTATGCAGCCATTCCCAACCATTCCAGTTTTCTATAACTCTTCGAGCCTAGCACACTCTACGTATTTTACTTAGTCCTTAAAAAAGCTCCTTCAAGAGTTGCTGTGTATGAATGTTTGGAACTCTGGAAACTCGTAATAGATTTACAAATGAAGCAGATCACCTTCCAGTATTATCATCCTGACAGTGACTCAGATCGTGTTTCATCGTGTACCAGGGAAACCACATACAATCTGTAATCTTTACTGAAATTCCAAACTTAAGAAATCAGAACTGTCACGGAACTCTACCACCTAGAAGTATGCTGTCACATGATATATCAGGAGACAGGTCGTTAAAAACCTATTCTAAGAATGTCAGCAAATCTTTCTAGAGGCTAGGAAACAAAACCTTGGATTGAATTTGACATCAAGTTAAAGGTTTAGAATGCAGTGGGATTTCCCAATTTTCCCTTAAACGTTGTATTCACCTTCTAAAACTGCTTTATCATCAATGCCTAAAAATTTTACTTTGCTTTACATAGCCAAACTTTATTGATCTCAGTAAGGTAAAGCCACAGCACAATGTCTGGCATGAATCAGCACTCAGTAAAGGGAAGCTGCTGTTGTTACTGGTAATGGTAAATATATGCACCATCCTAGTCGTTGAGGATATAACAATAAACAAACCAGACAAAAGTCCCTGGCCTCTTTGAACTTATATGCTAATGGAGAGAGATGGTGATAAATGCTATAGGGAAAGGAAATGCTGGCCTCCTGTGGGAAATGGTTGCTGTTTAGATAGTACTTCCTTTAGAAAATTTTTCCTAAGCTGCTTTTCCACAGACACACGCACACACACATACACACATACACACACATTCACTGTCTTTTCTCATAGCTGCATTCCTAGGGCCTGGCATACTATAGGGCCTCCAGGGAGGGAGACAATGAAATCCTGAGGATTGTATATAGAACTTGGAATGTGATAAGGACTTAATTAAAATCTTTGATGTGAGAGTGAAGCAGCGTTTCTGAAAAACTTTGTTAGCAACATAAGGGTTAAAGTTGAGGCAAGAATGCCTTGTAGTGAAGATAATCAGAACTTAGGAAAAGATAAAGAGACTAGAGGAAAAAGGACATATTTGAATAGAATTGAGAAAAGGCAACTTGATCTATACCATCTAAATTTACAGCATAAAAAACAAATTTGAATGGGGAAAGAGATAAATTGGGGTTTTTCTCTAAATTCAAGATGGCAAATGGTACAGTTGAAAATGGGCCTGTTAGACTTGTCTATATTCATTTGGAAAAGATGAGAGGAATATAACAAGTAGATGGGTAAGAACTTAGTTTCCATTGTTTACAACTCTGAAAATTCTGTACAGAGTTCCTTTGACTGTAGATGACATGAAATATAACAAAAGGCTGGCCCTAACTTGAGAGGTTCCATCACCAAGCTCAATAACATGAACACTATGTAAGTTTTCGTTTTTAATAGTTTGGGATACAGAGGACGCTTTTTAAAATAAATACTTGGCCACCCATTCTCACTCAGTCTCTTAATCCTCTTAGAGGAAGGCATCTGAAAGGTGAGTTTTCCAAGGGGGAAACAAGATCAGTTTTCATATTTTGATTTAATATTGGGGCTTATAATCACAACATTTATGAAATTCAGCAAAGTATATTAATGAACTATGTATAGAACACATTCACATAGGTAAGCGTCAAAATCTTATAAGATGCTATTAACAAATACCTGGATTTTTTAGCAAGTTTTTATGTAATATTGTCATTAGGTATAGCTGATTAAACTTATCTTCTTTCAGATGTGCCAAATACTGGTGTAAGCAAACCCAGAGTTTCTGACACTGTCCATCCCAACAACTATCTCATCAGGACAGAGCCAGAACAAGGGACCCTCTATTCACCAGAACAGACATCTCTACATGAAAGTGAGGGTCTGTTGTATTCTCTTTTAAGTATTGCATTTGCTTTTAATATTTTCTTCTTGAAACTAAGCATCACAAGTATATAATAAATATATTTCCTGCTGGTTTCATTCCTGCAGGATCATTGGGTAACTCAAGAAGTTCAACACAAATGAATTCTTATTCTGACAGTGGATACCAGGAAGCAGGGAGTTTCCACAACAGCCAGAACGTGAGCAAGGCAGATAATAGACAGCAGCATTCATTCATAGGATCAACTAATAACCATTTGGTGAGGAATTCAAGAGCTGAAGGACAAACACTGGTTCAGGTAAGCTAAACATAATCAAGATCTTTATAAAGCAATACCCTTCTAGTTGCATATCTGTTATAGGTATTTGTCATTATATAAAAATAAAACCAATATGTATAATTTTTAATTTACCAAATGAATAAAGTAGCAAAATCATTTTCTATTATTTGAATTATGATGTTAAGGAATTTTTAGGCATGAAACCTAAAACTGTGTTTCTATTAATTAGCTCCTATTAATGAGATCTGATAAATTTCTAGACATAATAGAGTAACTCTTCTAAAAACCACAGGTTTAGCACAAGGAGAGGAGTCCAGGAGAGTGTAAGAGAACTGGATGGAATGTTTTAGTCCCCGAGGGGTTATGGAGTTTTTAAAATAGTACTAGAGCTAAAGTATGCTATAAAAAGTCCTGGAGGGCAGAGTATTATTCCCACACTTACATAAAATGGGACTAGCCCACTCTAATCAAAGTTTCTACTTTATCACTGGAATTGTTCTCTGAAAGCACATCTCTTTTACTAGGATATAGATATTCCTGCTTAAAAGAAAGTTACTGTATAGAAATATACAGTTTATTCATTCTGTTAAGTTAGGGTTCTCTAATTTGATAGCTAAAAATATGATAGTGCATATATATTTATAAAAACAACTTTGTGCCTTCCTCATTGGCACTTTATTCACATGATTCCACCAGCATATGCCAGGATTAAGAGAAGCGATAGGAGTCCTACGTAGCAGTAACCAGTGAGGATAACTATCTATCCAAATACCACAGTCATTTCTTTGGAGCTGAAAAATACCAAGATGATCAAAGAAGTTAGGCGGACGCTATGCTCCTCATAATGCAATACAGGAAGCCCTGTAGGCACACACAGCACTGGGCCAGGGTACCTGGTGTCAAAGGAGAAGCACAATATGACTTTGGCACTTTTGCTCAACAATTTAGGAGAAAATTTAAAGTAATTTGAAATAATTCTGTATTAAAACAAATACAGGTATAGTAAATAAATTTTTAAGCTAAAATGAGAAATCTTGTGCTTGTAACAAGCTCCTTCACGCTGCACCCCCAATCCTCATATTATACATTTACTCCTTTGCTGTTTGGGATGCTTTGGTGGAGAAGTCGAGGGGCTTGGACCAAATGCCTATGGAAGTTCATCCACTTAGGTGAATTTCTGTGTTGGCAGGTCTGAAGTCTCACTCCTGAACAGCAATTACCTTAACTATATAAATTTTTTTCTCCTTAATAGTGATCTTGTTACCTCCTTTTTTTTTTTTTTTTTTTAACTTACAGCAAGTTAATTTTGTTCCTAGAGCTGAAGCAATTATGTTGCAAGGGGGTCTCTAAGACTTAATTTACATGTAGCCTAGGCAACACTTTCTCTAGCTGTCTGGACCAAGTGTCATTTCATTTTGGTAGTCGCTAGTCATATGTGGACTTTTCTTACTTTTAGCACTATTATCTCCCAACCACACATTTTAACTTTTCAACTATCTACTAAATTTTAAACCCCATTTTTCTTGTCTTATTGTTTATTTACCATCCTCTTCCCTCCCCCCATCTTCTCCTTTCCATAGCTATTACCCTCCCAAAATTGTTGAACTTGGGCACACTTGAGGTCTCAGAGCAGGTGTTCCTTCCAGCCAGCCTAGTTGCTGTGACACCTGGAGGCAAAGCACACATCCTCTCATGAATTCTAAGGGTGTACAAAGTCCTTGTCTGATCTCTTCTTCTTCTCTTACTGCCCTAACTAAAAGTGGCTGGGTGCTGATGGCAGCTGGACTCTAGCAACCATGAAGGAGATAACAGAGCAGCCTGGTCCTGGTCCTGGGCTTATAACGCAGGGCCCTACTGTGATTTTTTTGTTTTGTTTTGAGATGAGGTCTCACTGTGTTGCCCAGGCTGCACTTGGCCTCTCAGCCTTCTGAGTGGCTGGGACTACAGATGTTTGCCACTGCGCCCAGCTCTAATGTCTGCTTTCCTTTTCCCCATACCTGTTCCCCTCAAGTCACTTTTCTGGTCCAACTCTCATTCTTTTTCATTGTTGGACAGTATCAAGAAACGTATCTGACATCTACCATGTTAGCAGGAATCACAGATTTATAGTAGAATCAGCCATGGCAAAAATGCTCCTTTTCCATTCCAGTCTTTTCCAGCTGGCTAGGCCAAGAACCCAACAGAGACTTGGAGCACTCTTCCTGCTGGAACAGATTTTTGGGGTGCCTTTATTTGCATCTTTTCAAATCCACCAGATAAATCCAAGAGCTCATAGATCAGAGGTGGTAAAAAGAAATGGCTGAAGTCTGTAGAAGCCACACTTGATCTAAAGAGACAGATAAATTTGATGAGAGCACCTGTGCCCCCAAGCTGTCCTTGAAGTAAACTTACAGGGAGAACACTGGACCCAGTCTTGACCCATGAAAGAGTAAAGACAAAACAATTATAAATACTCCTCCAGCTACACTTAGACTGATGTATTCAAATTTTTTTGTTTGTTTGTTTTACATAAACGCATTACCTTGGCCAAACTTTGACTCTCAGGGAATGAAGTAAGTACATTGTTCTAGTGACCCTTCACACTCATGAGTTATTTGTAGCACTTGAAATAAAACATTTTATGTCTTTTGAAAAATGCATAGGCAAAAGGGTGAAAAATGCAGAGACAAAAAATGGAATATTAAATGTCTTCAGTCTCTTTTTACTGGTTGATTTTAGTGTTCAGATTAAACCCCCCAAAAAAATGTAAAACAAGAAAATCACCATGAGGAAACAAGGTCTGGCTCTAAAGCATAAAACGGCAAGGAAACTTAAATGCCTAAAATAAATAGTGAATTCACATTCTGTAGTGAGCTATGTGTTTTTTGGTTTTGGAGGGTTTGTTTGTTTGTTTGGTAATGCAATGAACACAAAACCCTGGATAAACCCATTCTCTTTTCTCCCCCCTTTCATCAGCCATCAGTAGCCAGTCGGGCCATGAGAAGAGTTAGTTCAGTTCCATCTAGAGCACAGTCTCCTTCTTATGTTATCAGCACAGGCGTGTCTCCTTCACGGGGGTCACTGAGAACTTCTCTGGGTGGTGGATTTGGCTCTCCGTCAGTGACTGATCCCCGGCCTCTGAACCCCAGTGCATATTCCTCCACCACGTTACCTGCCCAGCGGGCAGCCTCTCCGTACTCACAGAGACCCGCCTCCCCAACAGCTCTACGGCGGATTGGGTCAGTCACCTCCCGGCAGACCTCCAATCCCAACGGACCAACCCCTCAGTACCCAACCCCCGCCAGAGTGGGGTCCCCGCTGACCCTGACGGATGCACAGACTCGGGTAGCTTCCCCATCCCAAGGCCAGGTGGGGTCGTCGTCCCCCAAACGCTCAGGGATGACCGCCGTACCACAGCATCTGGGACCCTCGCTGCAAAGGACTGTTCATGACATGGAGCAATTCGGACAGCAGCAGTATGACATTTACGAGAGGATGGTTCCACCTCGGCCAGACAGCCTGACAGGTGAGTACAAGATGACCGCCCACGCTACATAAAGCCCACTGAGGAAATCTTTCATGCAACTGTAGCTGAAACAAAGCATGATAATGTGGAAAAGGCTCATGTTTTTATCTCACAATTTACATTAGCGACTTCAGGTTAATCCGTCTTTCATACTCTGTGATTATTAACGTGTGAAATTATGTACATTTATATCAGCAGAACTCTTTTGCAGTGGATGCATTTTTCCGCCTCAAAATATTAGGGCTTAAAATATACTCTGTTGCATTCTAGATGAATTGGTTGGCATTCTAAGCTATTTATTGATTTTTTTTTTTTTTAATGAAAGATTTTTCACCAGCCAGGCCTACCCTACACATACGTACGTTATGTTAAAAGGTGGTATCAGAATATCTGTTTAAATATTTAAATTTTTTTCTTTAGAAATGCTTTGGTAGTATAGACTAGAACATGAATTTCACCCCCTACTGCCTTTATTTTGGCATCCCAATGCAAATTGAATGAAGCTCTTATGAATTACCTTTAAATGCCACTTGGATTAAATCAGAAAGACACCAGATCCCTGATATTATAGCTGTTCCCTTCAGGGTTTTTCATGGAGGGTTCCCCCCATAATGTAAAGACTTTGCACTTTTTAGTAAAATGAAATTTATCTTTAATTAGTGTTTTTAAATTATATTTTAAAAGTAACATACAGAGTAGTGAAAATTAAAACTATACAGGAAAATATGAAATCAGAAGTGAAAGTCTCGAGCTTCTCTTTTATTCTCACCCAGTCCCATTGCCAGTTTATGTATCCTTCTGGAATATTTATTTGCATATATGAGTAGATATATTACATACAAGTGTGCACACACAGTTTTCTTTTATAGTGATGAGATTCTATCATACGTATCTTCCATAAATTGTTTTTTTTCACTTAATATGTCTAAGAACTCTACCTTATTCTTTCTTAATAAATGTATAGGACTCCTTTTTATATTAAATATATATATTTAATCATTTTCCTGTTATGAATATTTAGGTTGTTTGACATTTTTAGCTATAAGATATGATGCAATACACATTTTTCTTTCTGCATATTTCACTTAGGTACTAGGATAATTATGGGTTCTGTTTCTTATAGTAAAATTGCCACATCAAAATCAATGCTTTTTTTTTTTTTCTTTTTTTGGAGACAGGGTCTTGCTTTATTAGGGTTGGGGTGCAGTGGTGTCATCATAGCTCACTGCAACTTCAACTCCTGGGCTCAAGCGATCCTCCTGCCTCAGCCTCCCGAGTAGCTGGGACTACAGGCACGCGCCACCACGCCCAGCTAATTTTTTTATATTTCGTAGAGACAGGGTCTCACTCTTGCTCAGGCTGACCTTGAACTCCTGGCCTCAAGCAATCTTCCTGCCTTGGCCTCCCAAAGTGCTAGCACTACAGACGTGAGCCACTGCACCCAGCCATATGTGCTTATATTTGCTTTGAGGGATATTATTGAATTGCCCCAAGGAGGTTACACAGACTATGTTTCTGCCAGTAATTTAAGAGTGTGCCTGTTTCCCTACACTTTTATCAGGACTGTATATTGCAAGTTTTTCATCTTTGGCAATCTGGTAGATAAAAGCTATACCTGATTGTTTCAATGTCCCTTATTGAGTTATGACTGAGGTTGAAGATTTCATATGCATGTATATTAGACGTTTTATTTCTTTTTTAGCCACAGGTTCAGGTCTTTTGTCTATTTTTGTCATTTGTAAAAGCCTTGTATACTTGAGATAAATTAGCCCCTGATAATATACTTCTCAAGTATTTTTTCCATCTTGTCATTTATCTTTTTATTTTGTTTTAGGGGTTATTGACAAAAATCTTTTATATTTTTGTATACTAAAATTAACATTTTTTATGGCTTCTTTGGAGATTTTTCTAATTGCATAAATTTGCACAAAGAATTTATATTGAACTGGATTTTGAGCTCAAAGAAATCCCTAGTGAAGAAACCACCTTCTTTTCATTCACCCATCAGAGGAGTGTGCTTGGCTTAGGTGTTTTCTAGAATATATGAAAAGTATGCAGCAAAGTGATGGAGGAATCATGTGTGAAATCCTGCCTTCTGAGGAAACCTGAAAAAGTTAATAGTTCTGAGGACTTATGTATTCTATTCCCCCCATGTGTTGGGCAGAACAGCTATGCAGAGACCTGGGCTTGTAGGAGAGTGAAGTGGACACCCAGGGAAGGCAGGCAGCACATAAATTACTGTCTCCATGTTTAGCCCTGAGAGGGCTCATACCTTTTGTTTAAAAAGCTTGTTTCTCTGACAGTGCAGGTAAGATTAGACTTTATGTTTCAGGAGGGGAGAAAATTTTTATATATATAAAGACCTAGCCTCTCCCTGGCTTTTTATTTTCCACAAATACCGCAGTCTTCTAAAGAAGCCAAGGGTTTCTTTAAATGGTTGTAGGGAAGTTTTGCTGTCATCTGCCTCCCCATTTATTGTGAAAGTGGATCCTAATTTGTGAATTCCTTTCTTTTATTCTAACTTTGGAAAATGATGTACCAGTCATTGTATTTGCTATTGTTCTTGATTTCAATGGGTTAATAGCCTGCTAATTGATACACCTAAAGCAATATTTTGTTATGTATTCAGGGACTTGGATATTTGGTGATCATAATTTAAATAATGACACAATGTATGTACAAATGTAATTCCTCCCACAAAAAAAATATATACTCTAAAATACTCATTTCAGTATAATCATAGAATGTCAAGAAATGTTTTGGTTAGATAAGGAGTCAATGTATGAAAGATAAATTTATTTCTAATGTCTTAAATATAAAGGTTTTGAATCACATGGAATATATCACTGTAATAGGTAAACTATTAGTAATATGTATTTGTGGAATTGCAAATAGAAATTATTGGTTGGGCAAATAATATTGTGGAGTATCAGTGTGTTCCATTATCTAGAGGGAGAGGTAAAGTTACTAAAAATTAATCTGTGGAAATGCTTCTGGAAAAATTATTTCTAATACCAGTTATGGAGCCTTATTACTTGTATTCCAGTTTCAACAATATTAAGTTATAGTGGAGTTTCTACACATATTTGTTTTACTTAATCTAAAGAGGCTATGTACTATAATTTTTTAAATGCTAATCTGCAGGACTGTGTACATGTGTTTTTTTAAAGGCATGAGCAGGTAAACAAAAACAGTAACAGTCATTGTTATATTATTCAAAGTGATTTGTAATATCAAGAAAGTGCTACATTACACTGCAGTTCTAAGCCTTTTATTTCCCATTACAGTGTGTCACATATAATAATTTTATAATCCCATAACAAGTTAGTATCTGCTGGTTACTTTTCATCATTTTAAATGGTAAAGAGCTCATTTTGTTACCTTGTAATCATAGTATTTACAGAAGTTCTCATGTTGCATGAATTCCCGTGAAGAATCCAGCCAGGTCCTTACAGAGTGAGAATATAACATTTTGGTAGTGCTGAGGAATGCTTCGTCTTACTTCACATCACAGTGGGATGGTGGGAGCACAGGGGCGTGGCCTTTGCCCAAGTGTGAATGATCTTCAGAGTCTCACGCTGAGTCGAGAATGTTTTTTACTCTATTGAGTGTTACACTAGCACCTCGTATTGATGAGATTATGGAAAACTAGGTACCTTCACCTTCTCACTTTATGCCACCACTAAAAAAAACAATGCTTAT
Source organism: Varecia variegata (assembly GCA_028533085.1). Taxonomy (NCBI): domain Eukaryota; kingdom Metazoa; phylum Chordata; class Mammalia; order Primates; family Lemuridae; genus Varecia; species Varecia variegata. The sequence continues at coordinate 59,131,431 of CM052439.1, read as the reverse complement.
ACTTTTGTTCAAGATACTCATGGGCTCCATAAAGACAGAGAGCCTAGACTCTGCTGAAAAAAAAAAAAAAAAAAAAGAATGAGAAATCTGCCAGTGAATAAAAGGTGAAATCCTCAAGAGAATTTTACAATAGCAATCATGGTACCATCTTTAGAGATAAGTTGGCTTGCATAGACCCTTCCCTGGTGGGCTAACCGTCCTCTTTAACTTGATGTTTGTGGAGCGCCCTGAGTTTAATTTCTTACATCCCATGCCATTGATACTTGAGGTATAGCTGTGTCCATTGTTGAGTGTGGAACGACAGAGCATTGACTTGTGGTCTCCTCTCAGCCCTACCAGAAAGTAGCTCTCCAATGGGGGAGAATCACGTTTTCTTTTGGTCTCTCAGTTTCCTTGGTTTTGAAATGAGAAAGTTTGTCTGGATTATCTCCCTGTTACAAGATTGTATAAACCTGAGATCTTCATTTTAGCAAGTGGGGAGCCAGTAGCTGAAACTCATGTTGGTTCATTTAGTTACTTTCCGTGTCACATTGCTGTCCAGGGTAGGTAATAATCTTTCACTTTAGAAGCTTTATATATTTACTAACTTTCTTGCTGCTCCTCACTGAGCAGCATTTAATTATCACTCATATTCAAGCCCATTTGCATTTAGTTGTGATTTGATAAACTGAGCTAACATGATGGCTATGATCCTATCTTTTTATAATTACTTATTATGTTAATTAATTGCTATTTTTTATAAAGCAAATATGTGCTGACTGACTTGATATGTTTGTGCTTTTTCTTGCTCATATTGGGAATGTAACTATAGTTGGTATTCTTACTAAGTGACAAATTTTACTTACCAATGATAAAAAATCACAAACTTTGAGCATCATAGAATAGAATGTACTAATTCACTCTTTTTAAGAATATATTTGGATTTGAAATCTACCTTTTTATCATGAAAGTCCTGTGTGTGTAATTTATGTAAAAATATTTTAAATATTTTAATGTTCATGTCCTACTAACTTTGCACTTTTCCTTCATACTAGAAAGAAGGTAAACAAGAATCTGGTATGTGAGTTCCTATAAAAAGCAAGAGTTTTTGGTGTTGGCAATAAATAGTAAAATTGTATTTCATAATATTTAATAAATGTTATTAATTCACTGCTAATATCCCAAATTTTGTAGTATAAAATTTTCAGTGTTTTTCTGTAAAAATTATATGTGAACTAATAGACGTATTTCCAAACCACTTTTAAACGTTAGCCTTTACCAAATACGTTGTATAGGCGTTGTCTTAGGTGTTGGGATTTAAAGAGGCATGAGATGGTGGGCCCTCCCTGCAAAGACCTGATGGTGCACTTAGTGTGACCAGCAGGTCTGAGGGCAAGGAGAGAATGGTGTGAACCATACGATAATAGAAAAAAGCATTCTTTATTTGGTCACTGTCGTAAAATAGCTTACAATTGGGAATGAATTTCAGTGTTTCAAACCACTTAATAATTTGTTATTATTTTTGTTAGAAAATTTACTTTTATCTTGCTGACAAGAGAAAGTTTTATTTCAAAAATGTATACGGAGTCCTTTTCACACTTGGCATCACTTTTTTGTAAAACTTATTGGTTTTGGTGTTTAGACTCAACGCGTGGTCCTGTTGGTTAGGATTTATGTTTATAACCTCACCATGATTTTCTCAATTCATAGTGATGTCATTTTCCTGCCTCTAGGCTTACGGAGTTCCTATGCTAGTCAGCACAGTCAGCTTGGGCCAGACCTTCGTTCAACTGTGTCTCCAGACTTGCACATCACTCCTATATATGAGGGGAGGACCTATTACAGCCCAGTGTACCGCAGCCCAAACCACGGCACTGTGGAGCTCCAAGGGTCGCAGACGGCATTGTATCGCACAGGCTCAGGTGGGCATCAGCTCTGTTTAGCTGATTTCCCTATTTCAAGGGCCTGACGGTGGAAACATTTTATTGAGATTGGGTTTCCTGTTAGAAAGAAATCATGTTGCTGATCTGGTTGTCAGATAAGCAGCTTGACAGCAGATCAATAAGCAGTAAAGTGGAAGTTCGTTTAGTACCTATTTATAGGTAATATATTTTTACCTTAGCACAATCTAATCAATGAACATAGTGATTGTACTGTTAATTCAGGAATAAGTTTGTAAAACTATAAATCTAACTCCCCTCTGGTTTGAAACATATTCGATAAAGAAAGGAAAGCCTTTGTTGGGAAATTTCTTTGTAATTTTTGTTGCTGAACAAGTTTTTGGAGAAAATCCATACATGAGTTACTTGGCTGTCATTGATTTAGCTTGTATGGATCCCAAGTGTATTTGGCATTACCCTTTCTTAGGTGTTGGACTTCCTCTGAATACTCAAACGTGGAACGTGCCACAGATATCCCTTGTGACAGACTCAAACTGGGACAGGCTGCAGTAGCGTCATTTAGAAAAACAGGGAGCTGGGGCATCACCCCTTGTACCCACAACCCTCACGTTTATGCCACACCATAAAAATGGAGAGAGCAGAGGCTGCAGCCCATGGTGCCGTGAGCTGCCAGGTCATGCTCCAGGGCTCGTGGAGTCTCAAGAAGCAGCTTCTTTTTTAAAAAAAAAAGATTACAGATTTATTAACATGCCCACAAATGAACTCCAGGTAGCAAAGATAACCCCTCAAAGGCACAGCTCTAGGAGACATACTTCCCAGAACACTAGGAGGGAGAATTCTGTATTTGGATGGGTTCTTCGCCAGAAACTGACAGTTTGGTTTATCGAGGGATTTTTTTTTTCTAATAGAATGCACCAATTTTTACATTAGTGAAGAAGTATTTCACTTGTTCTTGTATCAGTAAACTGAGGAATTTCTTTAATAGGATTAAGAAATAGAGAATGTTAAAATCTTTATAAATCTTTATAAATGCATGAAGAATATGTATACAGTCATTGGAGAGATAACTGCTGCTATAATTAGTAGAGAAATGTTAAATACAATGTATAGTACCTTTATATGTATTATCATGCAGTAATTTATGGGAGTAGCTATAGAATGGTTTGATATATTAATCTTCTTTCTCTCTTGTGAAGTCGATTATCCAATGTTACCAAGATCCACAGGTCTAGAAATAAGATGTATGGTAGTCCTTCTTTATCCGTGGGGGTATGTTCCAACACCCCGGTGGATGACTGAAACCACAGATAGTACCAAGCCCTTATATATACTATGCTTTTTCCTATATATTCATACCTGAGATAAAGTTTAACTTATAAATTAGGCACAGTAAGAGATCAACAACAATAACTAATAATGAAATAGAACAATTAGGTAAAATAAAGGTTACTTCAAAACAAGCACCATGATACCACAACAGTCAATCTGGTAGCCAGCGTGGCTACTGTGTGGATACGCCAGACAGAGAGATGATTCGCATCCCAGGAGGAGTGGAGCGATATGTACCGAATTTCATCATGCTACTCAGAACAGTGTGCAGTTTAAAACTTATGAATTGCTTATTTCTGAAATTTTCCATTTTGTATTTTTGGACCACAGTTGACCATGGGTAACTGAAACCATGGAAAGCAAAACCCCAGATAAGAGAGGACTACTGTATAACAAAATAAGTAACCTGTGTACACTGTTTTAAAATTTTGATGGTTTCAGTTATTTACAAAGTTGAATAAACATTTTGTTTTTATCACTAAAAATGAAATTATGAATTTTTTCTATTTTATTATTTATCTCTAAGATTGGTTTAATTATTTTCTTATATTTCTCTTGGAGTTTTAAGTTATGAATCTTAGTGAACATGTTAAGACCTATTATATAAGCAGATTTATAGTTTTATCTTTATTCTTTCTTGCTAATAAAATTGATGAAGTATTATTTGTGTATATTAAAAACTTAGGTACCATTTTTTTAGTGCTCATGAGCTAGATTTGAAAAATCCAAAAGTAAGCAATTTGTATAATTGCCAAAAACTATAGTCCTTAAATTTAAAAATATTTTACCTTTTAAAAGAGAGTGATCTCATGGAGAGCATACTAATCTTTTTCAAAATCTTGACTTTCTAGTAGGTATTGGAAATCTACAAAGGACGTCCAGCCAACGAAGTACTCTTACATACCAAAGAAATAATTATGCTCTGAACACAACAGCTACCTACGCGGAGCCCTACAGGCCAATACAATACCGAGTTCAGGAGTGCAATTATAACAGGCTTCAGCACGCAGCACCGGCTGATGATGGCACCACGAGATCTCCGTCAATAGACAGCATTCAGAAAGACCCCAGGCACGTACCAGTTAGGAGTCTCCAGAATGCTGTAGTGTTATAGGAGTCAAACATTTCCTCCATTCTGACTTTTTTAAATTGCCAAGTCTATTACAATCTCAGTAATTGCTTATCTCTTAAGACTTCCAGTTGTATTCCAACTACATAGGTCATTGAGGTTAATTTCATTTTAAAGATAGATTTCTTCTATGCTTGCTTTAATAATAAGTTAGAGAATGCACAGATCTGTGGGAATATTTGTAGCATTCACCATTGAAATACTTCACCAAGGCAACTACCTGGGATACCCTTTTAGTCAGAATTGAACAAAAGACTTTGAAGGATCATTTACCCCTTTTCTTTTATCCTGACTGACTTCTTGGATAAGAGCTTCTGAAAATGCGTATTATTGTTCTAAAGTGGGAAAGAGCAGTGTTGTATACATTTTGGATTATTGGTCAACACGACATAGAGTTGTTTTTTTTTTTTTTTTTTTGAGACAGAGTCTCACTCTGTTGCCTGTCAGCCTAGCTCACAGCAACCTCAAACTCCTGGGCTCAAGTAATCCTACCGCCTCAGCCTCCTGAGTAGCTGGGACTACAGGCATGCGCCACCATGCCCGGCTAATTTTTTCAATATATATTTTAGTTGGCCAGATCATTTCTTTCTATTTTTTAGTAGAGATGGGGTCTCGCTCTTGCTCAGGCTGGTCTCGAACTCCTGACCTCAAGCGATCCACCCGCCTCGGCCTCCCAGAGTGCTAGGATTACAGGCGTGAGCCACCACGCCCGGCCGACATAGAGCTTTTATTAACCAGGTGCTTTGAAAAGCTTTCTGACATTTAGGAGAAAATGGTTTACAAGAAATTCTTGTATTTCATAAGCAAAAACATATTTGGCAAATAATAGATGTTTCCTCTTTCTAATTTTGTTTCGTCCTGCAGACAACATTTTTTATTAAGATAAGTGTAAGTCATTTAATACTTGATTGATTTTGAAAAATTAGCTTTGTCTTTAATGAAAGTCATTTAGAATATTCAGGAAATAAGGATACTTTGAAACTAAAAGAATTTTTATTTTTAGTTGTATTTTCAAAGGGTGAAATTGTTGCTAAATTTTAAGCAGCTGTAGTGTTATTTTAAGGCATGTATGCAAGATTTCATTCACTCTTCGCCCACAAATAGTTGCTTCACTGGAAAATTGTTAAAATTATTAATTCATTTTTAGCCACCTACCAACTTATTCTAATCAATGTGAATTAAAATGATGAGGGTTTGGTCTTTAAAACAAAGTAACTATAAAGTACTTTAAAACAAAGTACTTTAAAACAAAGTCTTTAAAACAAAGTAACCATAAAGTTACTTTATGGTTGAATGGAAAGTCCACTACTTCACTAAAACCACTTCACCTATTCATTTTTATGCCTAAAATTCTTTAAAGTTGATACATATGTTAAAATTTGGTTCTGCTATTCCTGGTTTGCCATCTTTTTGTCATTTGAAGGATTTTTAAAATTAATTTATCTAATAGCATCTCTAATATAATTATCAAAAATATTCTCATTGATTTTGTTTTTTAAAAATCCTCAAAATGACAAAAGATTAAGGCACTCAAATGGATGCAGAAATTCTCAAAAGGGTTTTGAATTGTAGGTAATTGGGACCATACCTTGGCTAGGCCTGTAGAGAAATTAATAGCTACCTAGAAAAGCAGGGAAGTGTTATTAGAGCTTTGAGTTTAATGTGTGTCTCTGAAGACTTCGGTTTTGACCTCTGAGTTGATTCACTATAAACAGGAATTTCATGTATGATAATATACTTCAGCTATTTATAGTATGATAATTTCATAGTCTAATGCATAAAACTGTTATGGCTAGCTTTGATTATGTGAAACTTTACTGATAATGCATTTCATAAGATGAATACCTGCATTTATTCTAGCTGAAACCAGAATTCAGGTGAATTTGAAACTTGGAAATTTGAAATTTCCAATTCACATTTTCATCTCAACTCATTTCCCTTTAGCCTAAAGAATTTCCTTTAGACTTTCTTGTATTGAATGTCTGCTTGCAACAAATTCTCTCAGCTTTAGTTTACCTGAAAACATTTTTTTCCAATTTTCTTTTTTTTAAATTTTCAGAATATTATGGGTTACGGGAGTACAAACATTTTGTTTACATATATTGCCTTTGCAGTCTGAAAATATTTTTATTTCACTCATTTTTAAAGGATATTTTTGTTAGATATAAAATTCAGAATTTATAAGTATGGATTTTGTTTTCTTTCAGTACTTTAAAAGATGTCATTCATTGTCTTCAGACTTCTATTATTTCTAATGAGAAAGTAATAAACATTATTTGTATCATTCTTCCTGTTATACAATATATCTTCTTTCTGACTGCTTTTCCGCTTTCTCTAGCTTTTAGTTATTATACTCTGATGGGTGTAAGTGTGGTTTTCTTAGCATTTAACGTGTTTGGGGTTCACTGAGAGTCTTGGTATGTTGGTTTTCAGTCATTATTTCTTTAAATTTTTTTTCTGCTCCAAACTCCTTCTCCTTCTAGGATTCCAATTAAACATATTAGCTCACTTTATTATTTCAAAGATTACTGAAGCTCTGTTCATTTTTTTTAAATCTTTTTTTTTCATGTTCTTCTAATTGGATATTTTTTATCAATGTCTTCAAATTTAGTGTTCTTTGTCCTATAGACTCCACTCTATTGTTAAGCCCATCAAAATATAATTTTTCATTTAAATACTTGAATTTGGCTTTTTTGATAGTTTCAATGTCTCTGATGAGATCTCCCCATCTATTCATTCCTTAGATACATCATTTTCTATAAGTCTTTGAACATATTTATAATAACCATTTTAAATTACTCCTGATAATTCCAATATCTGGGTTGTCTCTGGGTCTGTTTCTATTGTAAAAAAGATGCTTTTTTACATCTTCGTGAGTCATATGTTTCTTCTCATGTCTAGTCGTTTTAAATTCTCTGATGACTATGGCAGATGATGCATTATAGGGAATCTGGATTACATTGCATCCTGTTAGGGTGCTGAGTTCTGTTGTGGTAGATAACTGAATTACTGGCAGATCCTTTTGATCCTGTCAAGATTTGTTTTCTTCTCTGTTAGGTCTATTTCAGATTGGTTTTAGCCCTAGAACATGGTCCTTACTACTAAGACATGGCCTTTGTAGAGTTTTGACTAAATTCCCGAGGTGCTCAGCAAGGTCTGCACTCTGACTGGGCTGAGAATCCAGCATCACCTGGTACCTGTAACTCTCAGTCACGCAGAAGCCACTCTCCACCAGACCTGCACGTGTGCCCACAGATGCGCAGCGCGGGGTTCAGCTAAGAACTGTGTGCAGTCCACACACAAACCTGTAGCATCACCTCCACATAGCCTCCTTGTCTCCCTGCCCTGCACATTCTAACCACTTTGTGACCCCCCAATTCCATTGTCTCCCCCTCAGTTCACTAAGTCTATCATGTAGTACTTGGGCTCAGCTTCCTGTATCATGGTCCAGAAGGTGCCCCTGGGCAGAAAACCAAGTGAATATGGGACTCCTTGGGTGTTTCCCTCCTCTCTGGAATTACATTCTTGTGTTGCCAGTTTTCCAGGGCCTAAAAACAGTTTCCTTATACATTTAGGTCAGTTTTATAGTTTTTTATGGCAGGAAGGCAAAATCCAGTACCAGTTATTCTGGCATGACTGGAAACAGAAGTCTGGGCTTAGATTTTAATGAAGCAACTCCTGGCAGGCATTGAAGCCATCCAGCCAGCCCGCAAATTGATAGCAGTTTTTCCAGGGTAAATTTCTGCTGAACTTGAGTCAAGGTTGGAGCTGAAGTCAAGCTAGCCTAATTGCCCAGCTCAGCTGGAGCCCACGATTTCTGTACCTGGCCCTCATGGCACCCAGGGATGTCAGGAAATCTTGACCATCACTGTGTCATTTAAAGAGGGCAAAAATGTGTATTTGTAATGATTGTGAGTCATCAAAGAAAGATTAAATCCCACTCCTTGCACTCTGTTAATTACAACATAGATTTGCATAACAGGCTTTAGACAGATTTTCATCAGAAATGGTTAACACAGCTTCAGTGCATAAAAGGAAAACTATTTGTTACAGAGAATGCCTCTGTTTAGAATAGCTCATTTCTTAGGGATGATGAAGATTAATAAAATATCTGTATCATTAAATTATATAAAGTATTTTAATATATATCATCACATTTAATTATCACAGCCAACCTATAAAAAAGACAGAAATGAAAGTTTTATTGTTCCTATTTTACAGATGGGGAAACTGCATCCCCAAATAATTAACTGTTTTTCAAAATCACATAGTAATCAGAGGACCTGAGACTTAAACCCAGTCAATCTAACTCTAAATCCTGTGCTTTTTCTGCTGTGTTATCCCACTCTCCCGGCATTTGCTGTATTCTTAATGTCTGTTAATGGCGTTATCATCCAGCCTGTCCCCCAAGCCAGAATCTCCATCTCAACCCTGACTTCAGGTTTTAGGTCATCTGGCTGCTGTGCAAAGAATGGATTAGGGGGAGGGGGCCATATTTGAAGCAGAGAGACCATAGAGGAGACTGTTATAGTGGTCCAGGCAAGAAGGAGAAAGTGGATGGATATGATGTATATTATTAATGAATCTTTTGGAGATAGTCGACAGAACTTACTGATGAATTAGAAGAGGAAGATAAGGGAAAGAGAGAAATCAAAGATGGCTCTACTATGTTTTGAGTAACTGTGTGGATTCTTAGGTGGATAGTGGTTAGTCTCCTTGCCACCAGTCTGTTCTGATTCCAGTACATTCTCTACTTGGCCACCAGAGCTATCTTCTGTGTAAATGTGACCATGTTGCATGCTCTCACTGTCCTGCTTCAAGACCTCCATCAGCTTTCTGTTTTATGTGTGAGGACACACATGGACCAGCTGGGTTTCACTAACTTCCACCACTTGGTTACTAATCCTGAGTTCCTTCTCTGTATCTAATGTCATTTAATAGTGCTTACCTCATGGGCAGCAGTAAAGGTAAATGAGATAATGAATGTAAAGGTCCTGACACAATGCCTGATGCAGGTAAACTCAACAAATGATAACTCATGTTATTGGGATTAAGACTAAACTTTTTAGTTTGGCTTATTAATACTCTACACATAAATCCATGTCTTATTCAATATTTGTATCTACGGCACCTGTAGCATAGTAGACTCGTTAAATATTTGTTTGAATGGGTGGTATATACTTGTGTGTGCAGATATGTAATGGCATGCCCTTTTGCTCTGGTCTAGCCTTCCCAGACCAAGAAAGACTCTGGGCTTTAAAAACTGGGCAATAGAGTGCCACTTGGTTGTTAATTTTGAAGGTGATTTTTTAAAGGTTTACTTAGTATTCATTTATTATTCGATTAAATAGCTAATTTCGTCCCATAATCAGAGTGCATATTTGTTGTTCTATGAACCATTTTCTAAGAAGCTGATCTTCATATAATATAAGCATAAATTTGCATTTAACAAGGATTCCAAACAGTAAGTCAATCAAATGACATCAGAAAATTCTGACAGTTGCAGTCTGGGCAACAAAGTGAGACCCCATCTCTATAAAAATAAATAAATAAATAAAAAATAAGAAAATTAGCTGAACAAGGTGGTACGCACCTGTAGTCTTAGCTACTCAGGAAGCTGAGGTTGGAGGATCGCTTGAGCCCAGGAGTTTGAGGTTGCCGTCAGCAGTGATCACACTACAGCACTCCAGCCTGGGCGACAGAGTGAGATCCTGTCTCTTTAAAAAAAAAATCTGACAATTTGATGTTACCTGAAAAAAGCAAATTATAGAAGCATATATACATAGTATGATTATGTACTCATTTTACAAAAAAATGGTATAGCATAGTGGTTGAGGGTACAGACTCTGAAGGCAGACTGCCTGGGCCCAAATGTTGCTGTTTAGATGTTGCTGTGCTATGTACTAGCTTTCTGCTTCAACTTCCAAATCCATAAAGTTGCTGTGAGAATCAATGAATTTAGGTATACAGCTAGGATAGTGCCTAACACAGAATAGGTGTTTGTGAACTATCAAGTGCTGTTTGATAATAATACAGTTTTATGAGAAAAAATCCACACCTATAAATATGTATGCATGTTTGTACATATATATTAAAACTAGGAAATATCAAAAATTGTTTTCTGTGGATATAAGATTACTGGTAAAACATTTTTCTTTTTTTTAAATTTTCTATGTTGCAGCCTTATAATCAAAAACAACCCTAAATACTGTTTCTTAAGAATCCTCAGGCCCACAATATTTGTGACACCAGCTCTGTCCCACCGTCCCTTTAACTGTCCTCAAGCATGACATCTCACTTAGCTAAAGAGCACTTGTTTACCTTTGCCATGTACCTGCAGATCTCTTATGTAGATAGGAAGACAAAATTAGGATCAGGAGGAGGAACACTAGAGTGGAAAGTTACTCATATCAAGAATTTCCTTTGTTCATGGAATCTTTTTCTATGCATCTGTGCATCATGATTTCTTTTAAGATCATAAGCATCTGGGCCTCTGCATATGTTCATCGGGGGAAAAAATATCCACATGTATATATTTTTATAACTTTCAATTTTTGTCTCAGCTGAGTTTTTTTCCTTATAACAACTGTTTTGTTCGGTGTATTAGCACAACATGGGCCTTCCTTTCTGAAGCCATGTCTGTCTTATGTAGGGAGTTTGCCTGGCGTGATCCTGAGTTACCCGAAGTCATTCACATGCTGCAGCACCAGTTCCCGTCCGTGCAGGCGAACGCGGCAGCCTACCTGCAGCACCTGTGCTTCGGTGACAACAAAGTGAAGATGGAGGTACAGGACACAGTGCCTGGGATTCGGGCAAGACAGTACCTTTGCATCTAGCATCAACATGCTTATGTGTTTAAGAAATTACCAGATGTCATTCAGAGGCCTTTTTAAAGGGATATTTTAATACCAAATACTCTTTTACTTCTTAACTATGAATTTCAATGTCTCTCAGGAAAAACTAGAAGGAATATATTTCTTGGAGTGCCTTCAGCATTTCCAAATCTTGTGTCTACTTCATTAGCTTATTTATAAAACATGAAGCAAAAATCCATTTAACCTGAATTTTAAAAATATTTTCAAAAAATCTATTAGGTAAAAATTGCAAATAGTATTCATTGAACTCATGAGCTAATGTACTTTATGAGGTTCTGGTCAAGATTGATGCCAACTACAATAAAGTGAAGTCACAGAGGATTTATAACCATCACTAATACTGAGCACATATGAATATTTTATTTCAGATTTTAAAGATTTGGGGTACTTATAGAAACATAGCATGTTATTTATTGGTGAGGGTTCTATAACATACAGATTCTTTTAATGTTTTAGGCCTTTTTCCTGCCTGCAATGTCATATAGAACTGAAATGTTTTTCATCAGTTTAATATGCAAAACAACATACCAGCTACAGACCTAAAAGTGGATATAATAAATAAAGCTCAGAAATAGTCAAATAATGTACTAATGAAATCACAAATGGAAGAAAATTTAAGAAGTGGCCTAGAGAACTAATTCTAGAAACTAAATGACTTCAGTCAAAAGTTCTTTCCTGTATTGTCTCCAAGCCTCCAAAGCCTCCAAGCTTTGTTGTGTTTGTGCATTTGCACATAGCACTCCTGGACTGAAAGCACAATTCCCTGTGTGTGTTCATGAGGGTTGGAGGAGTACTATGCTGGCTGCACATGGACATGAATCCAGGAAAAGAGTTTCATCTTGGAGACTGTCCTTAGAATTTATAAAAGATGTGTTATTTAGAATAAACAGTAGCCTTTAAAATGATCTGGAGGTACCCACATCCCATGATCTCTCCATAACAGTTTGTTTAATCACTGATTGATTAATCATCACCTGTCACTTAGGCCTGGTACCTAATATTTTTCATTCTAGGTGTGTAGGTTAGGGGGAATCAAGCATCTGGTTGACCTTTTGGACCACAGAGTTTTGGAAGTTCAGAAGAATGCTTGTGGTGCCCTTCGAAACCTTGTTTTTGGCAAGTCTACAGATGAAAATAAAATAGCAATGAAGAATGTTGGTGGGATACCTGCCTTGTTGCGACTCTTGAGAAAATCTATTGATGCAGAAGTAAGGGAGCTTGTTACAGGTAGGTATAGAATGTGATCTTGTCCTAGAGGAAATGCTGAAAACAATCTAGACTATGACCTTGAATAGTGGCATTGTGGAAGAGCTGAAGGTTCTAGGTAATAGATGATGATATATAGATAGTGCTCACAACTGTGAAGGCTGAGTGTAATTTAGTCTAATGATTCAGAAACCATTTGCAGTGCTGCAGGGTCAACTCTATTAGTATCAGTTATTGTACTTATTAATGCCTAAGTATCAGCTAACAGATGTCTTGTTCATGGAGGACTGAATACGTCATTTTTTATTATGTATTTCATACTAATTCTACTTGTTTTAAATACACTGGCTCTCTTTATTATGAAAATAAAATATACTTAATAGATTGGCTGCCTTCCACTTCAGTTCAGCCAGTGTCTGAGTGCCTGTTTCTATTCCCAGGCACTTTGCTAAGTTTCAGGGATATAAAGATGAATAAAAGCCAGTGACTGCCCTTAAGTAGCACTCAGACTGGGAAGGAACACTGTGGCTCTGTGAATGTCAGGGAAATGGGGCCGTTAACTCACTCAGTATGTGTTGCATAGGGAGCACAGAGAATGGGTAGGGAAGTTCCTGGATAATACAAAATCAAAGTTGACCTAAAGGCTTAGGAGGCATTGGCTGGGAAACAGAGGAGGTCCTTCCAGTCGCATGCTCAGAGCCAACATGGGATATGGCATCAGAGACAAGAAGGGACTGCTGTGTCATAAAACTTACTGAAGGGAAGCAAGGGTGGAGAGAGGTACAGGCTTGGTTTAGGGAAGTTTTACGAAGAACTTAGCGGCCCACATGCAGTGGGGACACTAGAGCGTGGCATGGCCAGTTTGGGATTTTGAATGCATTCTTCCAGCAGCCGGCAAGGTAGAGGATGATTCGAGGGGACAAGCCTGGGAGGCCTATGAAGAAGTCAACACCAGCGATAGCAGCTTGAGCTATTTCAATAATGGAAAAGGAGGGGTGGCGTTGAGAAGGGGGAGCAGTTAGAGAAATATTCTGTGGTCTGGGCATGATGGTCAGATGTGGGGAGTGAGAGGCAGGGAGGAGCAGTGATACCTTGATGGTACAGTCAGTTCAAGAGTACTTGGGGTTGGGATGGAAGAATGACTCTGCAGGAAGACAGATGACAGACAGCATTTCCTATAACAGAGAATTTGGGGAAAATACTAAGGATTTATTGGCAGAAGAATGGTTAAATAAATTGCAGTACTCACCCAGTGAAACCATACAGGTGTTAAAATTAGCCCATTAGCCTTTCACCTGTAGTCCCAGCTACTTGGGAAGCCAAGGCAGGAGGACCAGCCTAGGCAACATTGTGACAGCCCATCTCTAAAACATAATTTTTTTAAATTAATAAATAAGCACATTAGAGCTATATATAGTAACATTAGATAAATCTTGAGAAACATTTGCAGAATAACTCCAGCATGATACTGTTTATATAAAATTTTTAAATATGTATGTAGATTGAGACTAAATTATTTTTGGCTATATGCACATGGAATAAAGTTAAAATTTCTGATTGGAATGATAAAAATAGATTCAGGATAATGGTTACCTCTGAGGAGGAGGGAAGAAAATGGGACTGGGGCATGTATTCTAGCTCCGTTCGTTTAGAAAAATCTGAAACAAATAAGACAAAATGTTAATATTTGACAAAGCTAGATGGTGGATACCTGGGTTTTTGTTTTATGTTTTCTAGGCTGTTTTTCATGCTTGAGATATTTAATTTAAAAAATTTTTAACAACATTTCTTCAAAATTAATCCCATTCCCCACTTGCTTCCTTTATGAAATCAGAGTTGTAGGTTCTGTCAGAAATAATTCAGTAACACTTAGGAATGTAGCAAACTATCATGCATCCAATATTTAAGAGGAATCAACTTTCTCATAAGACATTAATGTTCAACATACAACATTAATATTCCCCTGTACTCCAAATAAGTTATGAAATTTACATACTAAAAGTAGAATACACTTTACATGTCATCTTAAACTCTGGAATGGACTGCCTGCCTTAATGTATTTTGAACTTGCCTTAACACTTCTAAATTACATATTGATTTATTAGTATATACTTCCACTTTATAAAATGCTTTTGAGGCATCTCACCCTCTCATACCAAATAATAAATTATTTACACATACGTGTGTGTGTGTGTGTGTGTGTGTGTGTATAGAAAATGAAAAGTAGAACAAGCTAAGTAGAAGAATAGGAGTCAGAGTTATTTGCAGTACAGGTGTGCTTTCTGTCCTTGTTTGATGTTTCTCCTCCCATCAGTATGAACTTACTGCATCGTGTTCAAGTATCTTCTCACAGTAACACACCTGTGCAGCCAACAAGGCTGCAGAATGATGTGTGCGCTGCTCCCTGAGGGATCAGCAGTGATCCAGGGACAACCGGCATTAGGAGAATAGCTTCTACTCAAATTTGGCTGTCTTTTGATTAACTAGCCAGATTTATCATGGCTTGGTCCTTACATCCTTAATGTGCAGCTTTGTTCTATTCTGTCATGATTTCTCACAGGAGGAAAAGTCTTTTCTGAATTTTTGTTTCTTGAGTGTTTGTCCTTGGGAGAGACTGTTATGGTGCCTTTCCTGAGCTGAAGTCGAGGAATTTGTAAGATTTAGTGATAAACAAGAAGAAAAGTACATGAAAGTTTGATTTTTTTTTTTTTTACATTTAAAAATAAATCAAATTTGTTTGAAGTAGAGCCAGACTTTACTACTCAGGGTTTTTATGTAGTAATTTACCTGGGGCACACTCTGAAATTGAGTGCTAATTTAGATGCTTTCTTCCATGTTTTATTTCTGTGTAGGTGCAGTACTAGTTTTTAAGAACACAAGATGTCTTAAGGTATGGACCTTGACCTTGAAGAGAGGATATGAGTGTTTTCTAATTCAAAAAGAGCTGTTTTCCTAATAGATGGTATCATTTCCAATGTAAAACTAGGAACAACTTCCCATATTTCTGTTTTGGAAAAATCTTCCAGCAGCTTTTAGGCTTTAAGAAGCATTTTTGGCCATACTTGAATAGAGTAGGGGAAATTAAGAATTGCTCTAACTATATACTTTTACCACTAATAGTTCATTTTGATATGTGGACCGATTGCTTATGAGATTCTTCTCCCAAACACTGGAATGAGAGTGGTTAGTGTGTAAACACTTAGCTTGATTGCCGTATGTAAAGGAGTTGGGCCAGAGGACTTCAGAAGTGAGTTTCCAATTCCAAAGGCTAAATGTCGGCCTGGGTTTGATTTATATGTCAACATCGTCTAGCTAATATGAAACTACCAAGTCACGATATAAATCTAGCATAGTTGCTTCTCTGTGTATGTGCGTGTACATATATTTATAGTCCAAGATTTATGGAGACAACAAAATTATTCACATTTCTCAGTCCTACAACTTAGTGGTACTAACCTTAACTGACGTTCAGTAATATTTTAAGCGTGACTGATCCTTGATGTGTTTTAAAGCATGAAAACATCAAGAGATGCTTGAGCTCTTTTTTCATTAACTCTTCCTCAAGTCATAAGCTATCTTTAAATTGTAGAATCATAGGGTTGGGGGACCTCAAAATTCATTTTGTCCAATCAGCCATCTAACGCATGAATCCCCTGGACAGCTTCCACACCCATTGTTTGCTTGAACTCATTACTTATTGGGGTTAAGGCTGAGCAGCAGAGTTGTCTCAAAAGCAGCAAGATGATGTAACTTGAGAAGGCAAGAAAGACAAATCCTTAGGAGCTCACTTTGCCTAGGAATGGCCCCACAAGAAGACAAGTTGAACTCTAGACCCAGCCACCAGGACCCCTCCTAACCAGGAAAGCGTGTACCCCCCGAACCATTCTCATTAAAGCATGTCTGCTGCAGACAAAACAGGGGGCTATGTGACCTTGTCACCCAGTGTCCCTATCAGCAGCCCACCTCTTAAAGATCCCCTTAGAAAGCAGAGCACTATCCTTCCAAATCTCAGTGTTCTGCCAGCGTTATCCACAAATACCAGGGCCCTGGCCAACCTCTCACAATACTTGGCCTTTGTAGCTATGGTCTAATAGTTCTTAAGTGAAAATTATAGTCAACTTAGGAATATTAAAGCACAATGAACTGTAGTGTTCAAAATATTATATAATTTAAAGAAATTACTATCCCCTTGAAAGTAGGTATTCTTTTATTCTTAATATTAAGTAATTCAACCCAGTTATTAATCCAAAGTCTTTTTGTCTAATCCCCTTTGTTTCAGTTTGGCAATTTTTACTTAAGTGCAGAAATTTTAGCTATTAATATTTGAAAAAAAAAAAAAGATGTCTTGCTTCTGCTTTAAATATAATAACTTCCCAGGGCCTGTATTTTTGGCCACTTCTTTATTTTCAAAGGGGAAAAAAAGTACTTTTTTCCAAGTATATTTTCCCAAGACAGTATGGCTGTCAATGTTTATTAAAATTTTTCTCTAATATGTAACATGATTCTTGTGTTTTCTTCATTGTGTTGAACATTTTCCAGGTTGAAACCTAATGAGCTTTTTTTTTTTTTGTAATTACTGATATATGTGGGTGCTTAGGGTAATTTTTTTTATTCCAAAGGTACTTTTTGTCGTTATTGTGCTTAAAGTTGAAAGCTGAATGAAGTATAGTTGTTCCCCAGTTGGTTTATAAAATGAATGTCTACTAGGCCACAAACTATGGATGGAAAATGGGAACATCTTGTCACTAAAAAAGATATGTTGAACTCATTTGTTCAAGATAATTAAATAGTGTTTCTAAGCTAGGAAATATGAGTTTCAAGTTATTGAGTTTCTTGAAAGCATCATTTTTTAAAACAATAGACATTAAAGATACTGCACAGAATCTGGAGGCCTGCTTTTTAATGTACCAGCTGTCCCCAAGCTATCACACTTCTGTTACCCTCTATTAACATGGTGTTAAATACCAGAAAGTAGCCTTTGTTCTTCAGTAATAATAGACTTTGTTCATATGACTGTTACATTCACATTCCTTCCAATTTAGCAAGTGATTATTCATCCATATGGCTAAGTAAAATATTTCCACACTGTTTATTTTGAAATTTCTGGATGCCAGCAATGGATTCCAGACACTATACAGAACATGAAATTAGGCATATTCTCTTCTTGATCATTAGCTCCACATTTCTAATTAGATGATAAATTAATAAGAAAATGACAGTTGTAGACTAAGGAAGGGTAGATGGGCCAGGCTAAGGTTTAGTGAACAGCAGGACGTTCTGGAGGAGTTGGTCGTATATACTACAAAAAGCAGGAGCTTAGTGGACATGCCTGTTGAAGTGTTACTTGCTGTTACAGATGAAACAATTTACTAAACATGTCCTCTTGGCCCAATTAATATGCCTTCAAAACAGTCATTTATTCTCTGGTTCAGAAAGGAGTCAATCTATTATTTTCTGTCCTGCCTTTGTGGGCCACTAGAGCTGTTGGGAGCTGCATGGGTCATTTTCAGAAATCTAGCAATATCCCCTCCCATTTCCCAGGCCAAATCAGTGAAGATCCTTATCAGCTTGATGAGCTTTATAAAATAACAACAGAAACACTCTCTCTCACTTATAGAACATTTCAAATTGTAAAAATTGGTAATGAGAAATAAAATGACAAATTTTTAAAAGTTTTATTGGTAACAAGACAAAAACAGTTTATTATAAATGGACCACTTCTTAATTCATAGTTAGAGAACTTTGAACTGGAAAGGTCCCTATAGAAAGCGTCTATACAGCACCCCATATTACAGACTAGGAACTAGGGTCCAGGGAGGTTGAGCCGGTGAGTCTCCAAGCTGAGTTCTGATGTCCAGGCTGGAGATATTTCTACCCTGACCTCTCCCCTGTCTGTCTTCGCCCATCCCCAGGCCACTGAGAAGGGCCAACCAAGAGAAGAATCTGAGTACGCACCTGTAGTCCCAGCTACTCCAGAGGCCGAGAGAGGAGGATTGCTTGAGCCCAGGAGTTTGAGGTTGCTGTGAGCTATGATGATGCCACAGCACTCTAGCCAGGGTGACAGAGCAAGATCCTGTCTTAAATAATTAATAAATGCATAATAAATAGGAAAAAAAATTTTACAAAAACAGAATCTGGGGGTACAAATGTCATTTGCCTCGTTGTTTCAAATTACCACCAAAAAGAAAAAAACCCATGATATCCTTTGCTCTCTGAGTTTTACCCAGGATTATAGAGAAATGTCCTTGAACTTCACCATCAGCCCACTCACATCAATCTAGTGATCAGGTATAATCATAAACTTTCAGTTTGCTTGGAAAAACCTTGAAATGTGATTTTAGTCTTGTGAGTATTTTAAGATTTATAGTCTGAGTATGAAAAGATTCAACCCCGTAAGTGTAATATGACCTTATATTTTGAGTGTAGGCTTCCCAGTGCCGGGCAAAATGAGGCAGTCAAGTGGGGAGACTCTGAGAATGTCACATACAGAACTTGGGTAGTCGACCCTCAGAGTAGAATTTCCCAGCGAGATGACACGCTCTCTCAGTAAACTAGATGGCCTGTAAACGCAAGGCGGAGACATATGGAGAGAAGATCTAAAGCAAATATGTCCTGGAGACTCCAGACCAGGTCCCTCAAATGCCTTGCAGTCTCTGAGTCCGTCTGATGGCCTTCAGCTTATGACTGGAGGCACCTTTGTCTCTAAGCTTCTGCTGCGACCAGACAGCTAGGTTGAAGATTTAGTGCAGTTACAGAGGAGCAAGTGTGTTCCTCGCACATATGTCAGCTATGGAATATATGCCTGCAGTGACTTCCTCGGGTAAATCTCCATGACAGTGTAAATGACCTAATTCTGTGTCCGATGCTGAAGTAACCTGCAGAGCCAGGGTGGCCGGGGCCGCTGCCCTCGCTGCCGCTTCCTTCTGCATAACCTACTCCCTTTTACTAACTCTCCTCTAACAGAAGGAACCACCCTTTGCATCCCACATGGACCATTCTCAGCATTTCCGAATCATAACCTTGTTTATTTTCTGTTCCCTTGTCAGGGAACACAGGACTGTATAACCACATTATGTCATTAATCCTTTCAACATACTCATGAAGTGGCAAAATTACCTAGAATGAAGAATAGGTTGAAATGCAAATGTGATTCTGTAAATGGATCTCTAGAAATTAATAGATCTTTTCAAAAGTGCTATGATCCACCTTTGTGCCTGCAAAATCACAGAAACTCAGGCTAACCTTTGTGTCCACTAAAGACACTAAAGATCTGTCGTGTCCCTCAGCTGGGAGGAGATTTCGGCGGCGGGAGCCATCCTCTTCAAACGGAATACGCAGGCTGGGCCCACCCTGTGCGGCCTCTGTGGCCAGCCCAGGTCTTCACCTCCACGGAGCTCCCTCCTGGGAAGCTTCCTTCCCTCAGACCACCCGAGCATCCACTCAGCACTGCCTCTGAAACCCGAGGTAGTGACCTCTCAGCATGCAGCTGGGCCTGAGGGAGCTCTCCCATCCCTGACAGTTATTATGCATCTGCTGTGTGCAGGAAATCCCAGGGAGCACTGCGGTGAGCAAGGCAGGTGCATGTTCTGGCTGGGCCAGCAGGACTGCCCGCCCCCTGGACAGCCAGCTGTGCCAGCCAGCGGGGAATACAGCAGCAGGCCTTGAGTGGCCGTGAGGACAGAAAGAGAGAGCCACAGCCTGCCTTTAAGCCAGGAGCGGCACTGCAGGTCACTGCACATGTTTCAGCAGCCTCTGCTCACATGGTGGCATCTTAGGAACCCTGGGAATGATTATACACCACATGACTTGTTCCTCAGAATTTATGCAGAGAAAGGCATTTTCTATAATTGAGGGCAGTACTTTTGTTCCTCTCTCATAATAATTGCTTCCCCATTATTTTGATTCCACTTCACTTTCACAATTTGTTCACAGCATTCAGTTCTGGTGGAGAGCTTGGGTGATTAGCCTGGGGCCACAAATGGTAGGCATTTCCCATGGCACTGCTCTCTTCCCACCACCCCCCTGACTTCCTTCCATTTCTGTTACCGGCACCAGATTTTCACACACACGCAAACTGCTGGCTCGTCTTTCATGCCACCCTCAGCCTGCATCGGGCTCCAGATTCTCATGCAAGCACTCCCCCTGCTCTTGGCCTTCCCACAGCCTCCTCTCCCCTTCATGTCCTCGTCAGCTCCCTCCTGGCCTATCAGCCTCCTTGTCATCCCCAGGCTAACACCCAAGACTGCATTTCAGATTTCCCCACCAGTTCCTCCAAATCTGCAGTCCCTGCGCCCACCTGCCAGGCCAGCTCAAGCCACTACAGGCTGGCTGAAGAGCTCCTCACCCCAGCCTGCGTCTCTTGGCCTCTGCCCCTCACACTCCAGCTCAAATGTGGGGGCTCCGATTCTCCCAGACAGAAGTCCCCGCACGCACTCTGAGAAACCTCCAGGGAGAGGCAGCTTGCTATTGAGCGAGTGTGGGCTTTGGAGCCAGATAGACTTGTTTCCTTCCTGCTCGGTGTCCCCAGGCAAATCACCTCTGTCAAGTACCTGCTTCCCCAGTGACAATCACAGTACCTGCTGCTGGTGTTTTGTGACGATGAATGTGGAGTGCTGGCACACAGGGTATTCAAGCAAGCTGTGCCCATTGCTCTTCCTACCTGTTGCCACAACTGCCTGGTGGTGTAACAATTCGTGGTAAGGCCTCCGAGAGCAGACAACTCACCTGTGTGTCTCCCTTGCAGTTTGGCATGAGATGAGTAAGCGTCTCTACCAACACTACCCAATAGACATATAACGTGAGCCGCGTATATTATTCTAAATTTTCTAGCAGCTACTTTAAGAAAGGAAAAAGAAAACAGTGAAATTTGTTTTAATAATGTATTTTATTTGACTTAATAGTTCCAAAGTATCATTTCAACTTCTAAGGAATAGAAAATTATTAATGAGATTTTACGTTCATTTTTTTTCATACCAAGTCTTCATAATCTAGTGTGTATTTTGTGCTTAAGAGCACCTCTCCATTTGGACTAGCTGCATTTCAGGTGCTCAATAGCTACATGTGGCTGATGGCTACCACATTGGGCAGCACAGATCCATACTGCGCATGGGTAGAACTAACGTAAATCTAAAAGATATGATGTGTGTGGCTTTAAGGCTGGCGGGGGTGGCGGATAGCTATGTTATGACAGGATATAGTCATCATAACATTTTGACATTACTCTCTTCCTAACAAAAAGCCACAGAAGTCTATTAAAAACCCCACTGGGGCTAATGGGAGAACTTCAGGGGCAGCTGCAGAGAGAAGAAATGGAAATGAGTTTTTGCTAAATCCTGAGTATTTCAGCCAGAGACTGTCGAGGGAGTAATAATGGAGGCATGTGCTAGGAACAGGCAGGGGCCCTCGGGTCAGAGGCCCACTGTCCTACCTTGTTGTCAGCAGATTGTGGGTTGACGAGATACACACACCCCCTGGCCTTTGTATGCAATCTGGAGCCCTGGTGTTATATTTGTACTATGAATGTAATATTTATACCCCCATTTTTCAAAAATGCTTATAGGGTACATACACACGATAATGAACCTATAGATACAGAACTGCCAGGAAGGAACACACACACACACACACACACACACACACACACACGCACACCGTGTTCCTGCCCCCAGAGAGCTGGAGCATGGTCCTGAGAGCCACCTATCAGGACACTGTCTGTACCTGGACAGGGTGAGGGAGATGGGGTGAGCACAGGATCTCTGTTATCTCTTTGTCTTCTTGAATGTTCTTTACACCCCCAAGGCTGGGGTGGTTGTAAAGGAGCATGATTGAAATGAGAGCACTGGGAGCAAGGCTGATTCATGAAAGAAATTGCAGGGGCATGTCTAGTGGTGATATTTGAAGTGCATTGGTACATTTTTGGCTATTTTTTTCTGTTGGCAATATCCATGAGCACTTTTTTTTATCATTAGGAAACAGGGCATAAATTGAATCCTCTATAAAAACGAATGGTTTAAGATTGTCTTTCATATCAGAAGGAAAAAAATGTGTAGGTTGTTGGGTATGTATGCTATCAGACAAATCACATTTTCCAAATGTTTGGTTGGTTTTTAATGTCCCTTAAGAAATTCATTAATCAAATAGTTGCTATTATTTTAATTAATCAGTGAAATCAGCTTCTAATTTGACTATAAAATTATTAGTTGGCCATTAGAATAGCTACAAAGCTAGTTTTAAATGTGAACTCTTTCAAAATTGTGCAGCGTAGGATTTATGTGAAATGGTATTTTAATTACTTTATTCATTCTTTGTGGGGAATATGAACTTTCATCTCTCCTGGCAGTATTTCATTGTGATTATTGGTTACTCATAATGGTGTGTACTTTTTCCTGTGGTAGAGAATAAGCAGCATTTTCTACAATAAATATGCATGAAATTCCCTAATATTTTCTAAATTAGTTTGTATATTTATATTCTTAGTCCTCATCACAAATAGCTAAATGCTCTAAATTAAATAAAACCTCAAGTTTCCTAAACCAAATTCTAGTTTATTTTTAACTTTCTCTTTAGGAACCAGGAGATAATGGAGTATGCTGCTAAATCTTTTTGAAGCAAATTTTACATTAGGATGTCAGAGCTGGTGGTTTATCATGTTGATGGAGAATGCTAATCCTACAGCTCTTCATTTTCTCATCAGTCTTGCTACAGCTGGGAGTCGGTGTATTTTCTGTTCATTACTTACTGCCCTACCGAGATTCTTCCTGACCCATTAAATGAAACACGAGACAGACTAAGTGGAGAGAACATTGTTTTATTACTGCATTAGTGAGGTGGAGCGCACACAGGTGTTATTTCTGGGCTTAAGAGTGGTGCTTTTTGCTTTGAGTATAAAAACCAAATTAATCATTTCGTATCTGAGGCTTTTAAGTTTAATTGAATCATTTTCATTCAGTATTTGTTAATCAGAACTGGTTGCTTTGGCTTTACATAATCTTATATTTGGAATAGAAAGTAGAGAAGAAAAACCAGTGTCTTGAGACTTGCTTTGATGTTCGAAATGGCTAGTTAAACCCACACCAAATGTTGTGACTCTTTGTGTTACGTGGCGAAGTGCAGGATTAGAGGGATAATGTAACACATAGTGCGGGATGATAAAGCTGCCTATGTGTGGGCCTCTTGAATGCCACATACTTCGCAAAAATAGAAGCTTTCCTTTTTTCTGGTCAAGAATAATTTTGAGCATGTTTTTGAAGTTGCAGAAATGAGAGCCTGAATTTCTATGGTAGACTGGTGTTATGATCAATAAGTCATCTCAGTTGACCAAAAGATAGCATAGTCAGCCTGTCTTCTGAAGGATTGTATATTTTTAAACAGTTTTACATTTTATATTTTGGCAACAGTGCTGCTTTCTGTTTTGCAGTCAGAGGGACGGGGGTTCTGCCGTGTTGGTGTGGCACTTCTGACTCTGGGAGATAGAGCAACAGCAGGACTCTTCTCTCCCCGTAGTGAAGGTGGTGGTTTCGGTGCAAAAGGCAGGCAAAACGATGCTGACGGATCTCATTAAAGATCCAGAACGTTGTTCCGACCCTCTCCCCGTAGTTACAGACCTTAAAGACACTCCTGAATACTCAGTTTTAAGAAAAGGCACAAATGGGAGGTAATACTTATAAGCTAAACCTGACAGGCAGGAAATAAAAGGGAAATGTAAAAACAAATATGGGCTACAAAATGGGTTCATCAACAAATATTTTTGAGTACCTACCATGTGTCCTGCATATGTGCCACAAGACATATAAAAGAATGGATGATGACATGGCATTTGCTCCTCATTATGCTTGCCTAATGAAATTTAAATTAAAATTAAATTTAGAAATACAAATGCTCATCATCCTTTAAAAAAATTAACTTGTAGAATTTCAAACCTATAAAATAATGAAATGGGAAAGTTAATTCATTTGGGACAGCTTGACTCTTTAAGGTATTATGTAAAGCACACGATTCCTGGCACAAAGAAAGGCCACCACAAATGGTGACGTTACTATTGACTTATGAATGTGTATACTGTGTCCAATCCCAAGTAAATGTAATGGCTAAGAGTAAACTGGAAAATGATGTAAAACTCCCCTGGTCATTCTAAATGCCTGGGAAGAAGGAAGAGCAGTCTAGTACCAGCACAGACAATCAAGGGAATCCTCAAATCAGGGAAATATCCTCTTACCAGAAGTAGGTCTTACACGTAGCCAGGAATAGAGGCAGACACAACAAAAACAGGTTTTTCTGCCAGCAGCCAGAGAATTTCTAGGCACCGACTGCAGGATCCAACGTGCCAAAGAACCACCCTTCTTCTTAGTCATGTTTTCACCTGAAGCCTGTGACACAGGTGGTTTAATTTTCTTTATGTATATCTAATTTTTTACTTATAACCTATAATAAAATAGGCTTTGCTTTCCATAAACCTTGCCTTGCAGTTAACTTTACTGACATGCATTTATTCTGTGAAGTAGAAAGGAGCTTATTGGGGCTGGGTGCAGTGGCTCACGCCTGTAATCCTAGCACTTTGAGAGGCCAAAGCTTGAGCCCAGGAGTTTGAGGTTGTAGTGAGCTATAATGACACCACTGCATGCGGCTCCTCCCCATGTTGAGTTTTGTGGAGTGATGAATTTGAAAGGCTTTTACAGAAACAGAATTTGTACCAAAGGCATTGGGAATCACATGTTATAAAATTGTCAGCAGGGGGAGGTTAGGAAATGACACTTTCCCCATTGATGGCCCCCGAGGCTGGGTCATGCCACTGTAGGCCCCATTGATGAGCATATAGGCCCTGGGTTGGCCTTGTTAGTGGGAAGTGTTAAAGTCACGTGGCAGCATCCATCACCACCCCCCCACCCTGTGCCTGGACCCACTCTTTCTTCTCTTTTCACTCTCTTCTCCTGTTATCTGGTCAAGACAGCCAGAGAATTCTCATCCTTAGCTCCTGGGTCCCTTCTGTAGTCATCAGTCCTCCAACACCTTCCCCTACAGCAGTGCTTATCAAATGTCTTTTAGATTTGAAACAGAAACAGTGAAGCGCAGTACTGAGCACAGGTAAATATGGAGCTGCTCTGGGTCGATTGGGGTGGAGATCTGGAGCCTGCTGCCAATTCTGCCCCAACTCCGCACGTGGCTGCCCCATGGGAGTCCAGCAAAGCTTCCAGAATCTAGGAGCACAGTTTAAAACCATTGCCCCACAACATTTTAAAGAGAAAATAGCGAATTTTATAAGAATCCTGGAGAAATACTCTGCCAGTAGACTTTAAGTTCTTTTCATAAGCACCTACAGTGTGTGCTGCCTTCCTACGAGGACCCTACCTGTTGGTGCCACAAGGTGGTTACATGAGCAAAGGTCTGTCATGGTGAACAGAAGAACAGAATAAGCTTTCAGAGGTAAAGCAAGATCTTTCCTTTTTCTGATTCTGAACTGTCCAAATCCCCCTCCCATCCAGTGCCCACCCCTCTTTCAGGGAGAATCAGTCCAGACCTAACTAGATGGAGCACTACTGGGGCTGAGGGCCTGGAAGACTGGAGCTATAGTGGGGTAGGAACGGAGAACAGGTGGAAGCCCTTGGGGGATGAAGGAAACCAAACCAGCAAGGTCCAGAAGGCAAAGCCAGGTGAACGAGGAGAGTGGCGGGCACAGGCGCAGAGCGGAACACCAGCCCCGCCGGACAGGGTCAGAGATTAGGTTTGGAACAGACTGAGTTTCTATCAATTAGGGCTAACGTGTTCATTTCCTTTCTAAAGCTGCAGGATCTCTAACCATTGATGTGATTTTTAAAATCTCATTTTTTAGGAGTTCTTTGGAATTTGTCCTCATGTGATGCTGTAAAGATGACAATCATTCGAGATGCTCTCTCAACCTTAACAAACACTGTGATCGTTCCACATTCTGGATGGAATAACTCTTCTTTTGATGATGATCATAAAATTAAATTTCAGACTTCACTGGTCCTGCGTAACACAACAGGTTGCCTGAGGTAAATTCTTTATTCTTTTCAATTAATTCTGTGACTAAGTAATATGTATCCTAAGTAAATTGATTTTAGGAGGGCTTACTTTGTTTTGTTAATATCTCTCTAGGTTTCCAGTTTTGTTTCAAAATTTAGGCCACCGGACTTTGTTATTTTGTGAGAAAAACACAAGCACAGACTGGTAGCCTTAAACAAGTTATCTTATAAATGACTCTTGTGTGAATTATTCAGAAAGGCCCTCTCAGTCTAAGATTACTGCCAAAATTCCAGTGTTTTTCACTTACAACAGCATTTTTCCTGTTATCGCATTCTGATTGCTAATGTGTTTGCAGCTTGGTTTTTGTTTAAATTCTAAATGTGATTAAAACCTGTTTGCTTTTAAAGGGGCATAAAGAGGTGTGTGATTTAAACAATCATTGGGTTTTAGTTTTATTAAAAAATGAAAATGAGCCCAAATTCTACTTTTTTAGTCATTACCTTTAGCATTTAAAATCTATAAAGCCTCTCTTATGTGTACACAGTACAGCTCTTTATTTGCCATTGACACTCATCAGCTCAGTTTGGACCCCATTTGCCAGCCTTACAATGCCCTGGGAACTGGAAACAGAAGCCTCGGTGCAGAGTGGCACGGTGACAGGGAGGACAGCCTCAGGCCTCAGACAGACAGCCTGGCCTCCAGTCCCACTTGGAGCGTCAGTTTCCCCATCTTTAGGATAAGACTCATAATAGCACATCAGAGTTGTGAGGAGTCAGCAGGTGCACGTGGAAAGTACTTAGTGCAGTGTCACAGAGGGAGCACTTAATGAATGACATTTAAGTCAAGACAGCTAAGCACCTCTGGGACAGAGAGCTTGAAAGAGAGGGAGGCACCTGTGCAGCTTCTTTGGAGCCTGTCGCCTTCCTTGTGACAGGTGGCTATCGGCCCCTGTCGGGGGAAAGGTCAGGGGGTGGGAGGGGAGATGAGAGTCAGGATCCCGGAAAACAGGCCGACGCCCTTTCACTCAGATGCCCACACAGCGTGGGTCACGTGGCCTACTAAGCATACGAGGAAGCATCTCATCCTCTCCCCACTGGGAAGCACAGAGGTGTGATCACTCCTCAGCTGGGCTGGGCTTCAGGGAAAGCCCTGGGGCAGGACACCCCCTTGTTTTCCCCAGTGGTTCGGGCTGTAGACCTTTGGTGAATGCCTTCTGTGTGAAACCAGTGGTGAGCCAGACAGACTAGGTCCCTGCTCTAATAAGACCACATTCTATTGGGAAGACAGACAAGTAAGGAAACAAAATAACAGCAGGTGCCATAAAAATAAGTAGGGGGATATAAAGGTTAAGGGGTGGTTACTTAGGTGGTCAGATGGTCTCACAAGGAGGTGAAATTTGAACCTACATCTGAACTACCACAGGAGCCACTCACTGAGGGTTGGGCTCAGGAGGACAAGTGTTCCAGGCCAGGGGAACAGTTCGTGTGAAGGCTCTGGGGCAGGAATGAGCTTGCGGCTGCAGCTTAGGGAACAAAGGGCAGAGTGGTACTCGATCATGTAGGATATTGTAAGTCAGGTGAAGGAGTTGGCATTTTATTCCGAGTGCCATGGGAAGCCATCAGATGGTTCTGAGCAGAGGAATCACGGGGCAGGGGACTGGTTTCTGGCTGGAAGACTGAGTATGGGCAGAGGCAGAGACAGGAAGATCAGGCCGTTGCAGTGACCCAGGCAAACTGTGAGTGGCCTAGACCAGGGCCCTCCCTAGAGGAAAGCAGATTTGGTTATTTTGTGGAGGAAGACCTGACAAGACTTGCTAATGGATTGAACTAAGGGATAAGGAAAAGGGATGAAATAAGGGTAACACCCAGACCTTTGGCCCTGTCAACTGGAAACAAAAATGCTCTTGATGAGATGGGGGTGGGGTGGGGGCAGGAGAATGGCTGGAGGGGTGAGCAGTGGAGAGTGTTGACCACATCCCTTTTGAGAAGTATGATTAGCTAAACATGTGGTCATGTCAAGAAAACAATTGGATAAATGAGCCTGGAGTTCTAGAGAAAGGTCAGGGCTACAGGCAGACATTCAGTAGTCCCGGGTCCATAGGTTACATTCAAGCCAAGGAGCAGAAGGAGGCACCTGGGAGAGAACAGAGATGAAGACGAGAAGGACCAAAGGAGAGCGCTGGGGCTGTCCTGGAGGAACCCGAGGGCAGGAGAGGCTGAGAAGGGGAAGCAGCGAGCTGAGAGAGAAACCAGAGCAGGGAAGGGTCCCAGGTGCCTGCAGAGGAAAGGAGGAGGTCAGCTGTTGAGTGCTGCTGAGAGGCGACCAAGTTAAGAGCAGAGAGGGACCACAGGTGACAGTGTCTTTCTGGCCCCAAAAAAACAAAGGTGAAAAGTCATTCCAATCCCCCTTCTCTAGTCTAACAGAGTTAGCCTAGAACCCTTGTTAATGGGACATAAAATAGATCCTAACTTGGTATCAATTTATAAAAGCAAATTGATATCAAAAGTTACAAAACAGGTGAGGCCCAAAACAATTTTCAGGGTTTTTTTTAATAATTGAAAAGATGAGAAAAATTTTAACATAAGCAAATGTCCACGTTTAACCTAAAATTTTTGTACAATAAATGACGTGTTTCCTCTGTTCATTCAAGAAACATTTAGGCCGGGCGCGGTGGCTCACGCCTGTAATCCTAGCGCTTGGGAGGCCGAGGCGGGCGGATTGTTTGAGCTCAGGAGTTCGAGACCCGCCTGAGCAAGAGCGAGACCCCATCTCTACTAAAAAATAGAAAGAAATTATCTGGCCAACTAAAATATATATAGAAAAAATTAGCCGGGCATGGTGGTGCATGCCTGTAGTCCCAGCTACTCGTGAGGCTGAGGCAGTAGGATCACTTAAGCCCAGGAGTTTGAG
This sequence comes from Varecia variegata, assembly GCA_028533085.1. Classification (NCBI taxonomy): domain Eukaryota; kingdom Metazoa; phylum Chordata; class Mammalia; order Primates; family Lemuridae; genus Varecia; species Varecia variegata. The sequence continues at coordinate 59,102,122 of CM052439.1, read as the reverse complement.
GTTGCTGTGAGCTAGGCTGACGCCATGGCACTCACTCTAGCCTGGGCAACAAAGCGAGACTCTGTCTCAAAAAAAAAAAAAAAAAAAAAGAAACATTTAATGGCCACCTACTATATGCAAAACATTATAATAGGCACAGGGGACTGCAAGGACGTTATGGCCTAACAAGGGAAGTAAAGCATGCCTAAAAATGACCACTATGGCTAACACACATGTGCCTTGTATGTGGCAGGCCCTTTGCTAATTGCTTTGTATGTACAACTCATTTCCTCCTCACAACAACCCTACATGGTAGTGACTGTTATTTTCCCCTTTTTACCTATGAGGAAGCTGAGGATAGGCTGCTAAATATTTGCATTACGGGTTTGGAAAGCGACATGTCGTGAGAGAGGCACAGTTAAAGTCCACGTCCTCAGGTTCCTTTCCATTTCTGTGGGTAAGAGGGAGTTGGTGGATATTGTGAGCTTTGGAGATGTTAAAATGCAAGCTCCAGAGTGGCCCCTCACACCAAGTCTCAGTGGCTGCGTCTGTGGTCTGTCCTCTCCGATCGTGAAGGTGAGAGCACTCGGCTAATGAGTAAGTTGTTCATCTCGGCAGCTCCCACCCTGTCTCCTCCCACTTAGGAACCTCAGCTCCGCGGGGGAGGAGGCCCGGAAGCAGATGCGGTCCTGCGAGGGGTTGGTGGACTCGCTGTTGTACGTGATCCACACGTGTGTGAACACCTCCGATTACGACAGCAAGGTCAGTGCCCACCTGGCCGCGTGAGGGCGCAGCGGCAGATGACAGCTGCCTGATGCTGCTGTGTGCGTGCCAGTGATTCTCTCCCCATGAGGCTACGCTCCAGATCAAAGGGCGAGCCTCTCAAAAGTACAGGTTGGCAGGGACGTGGTGACTTAAGAAAATAGACTTAGAGCTGAGCAAACAGGATGACTCAGTGTGGTGAAGGAACTGGTGCCGGGTTTGGCTTTCTCTGGGGCTCACCTGGGCTCCTTCTCAAGGTGATCGCCCTGCTGCTGTTTCCTCTGCTTCTGTATCCCCACCCCAGAATCAGATCCATCTGTATTTGAGTATCTACCGAGTAAAAGATCCTGGTGAGGCACTAAATGCCCCCAGCCTCTGTGCCCTTCTTGCCCCGGTGCAGTCTGTAGCCCCCACCGCAGCAGTGACTGTGTCTGCACCTCTCTGCACCCTCCTGCTGTGCCCTGCTGCTCATCTGTTCCCAGCATGAGCCCCTTCCCTCCCCTCCTGTTCTCCGTCCCTGCCAGAGTAGGCATTCTGCTCATCATCTGTCAGTGCGACAACCATCCAGGCTCTGCTCTGGGGGCTGAGAGGTGGGAAGCAACGGGCAGGAAGGACTGAAAGTTAGGAGTTCCAAGGCAGGCCAGGCACAAGGCGTTGGGCTGGGCTGGGCTAGGAGAGGCTGTTGGTGGGTCTTGGGTTGTTAAGATGCGTCTGAGAGAGAAAAGAGTGATGAGTGGTGGGCCCAGGGAGAAGGTTGGGGGGAGGTCAAGGTGAGAGCCCGGTTTTTACTGGAGCTTCTTGGACCAAAAGATCTGCAGATGAAATTGAGAGCGTAAGCAGGTTGCAAAAGGGAGCTTGCTAGATAGGCAAGTGCTGAGCTTGGCTTTAGACACTCGATTGAAATGACAGTTGGCCTCCTAAGAAACAAAAGACCGCGGACAGAAGGCGAATGTCACAGAGCAAGAAATCACTGATCATTCCTCAGAGGGTAGACCTGGGAGATTGAGGAGGAGGCAGAAGTGGAGCTTGAGGGCAGGGCTGTTGCCAGAGAGGGAGTTGGTGCTCCCGTTGTCATGCTGAGGGTCTGCAGTGGTGAGAGGGAACGAGGTTCTGGCATCTCAGGTGCAGCCGGGCGCTGCCGCAGACTGAGGCAGACACACCGAGCCGCAGCCTTGCCCGTTAGTCGGCATGGAATCAGATCCCGACAGTGCCGACGATGGCTCTGCACCCTGTCGTTTGGGTATCCCCCCAAAATCCTACAGCCATAATTCTTTCTCTGGACTGTTTCAGGTTCCCATAAATAAAAGGTAGTTTTCATAGTCTACATTTATTTCCTCTCAGTAGCGTTCAGTACAGAAGCACCGTGCTCTAACGTGCTGAGATGTGTTTAGTTCTACTCCGTGTTGGGTTTCAGACGGTGGAGAACTGCGTGTGCACCCTGAGGAACCTGTCCTATCGGCTGGAGCTGGAGGTCCCTCAGGCCCGGCTGCTGGGGCTGAACGAACTGGATGACTTACTGGGAAAAGAGTCTCCCAGCAAAGACTCTGAGCCAAGCTGCTGGGGGAAGAAGAAGAAAAAGAAAAAGAAGACTCCTCAAGAGGATCAAGTGAGCATTTTATTTGATATGAAACTCCAAAGTTTCATTTTTCTGGGAGTGATAAATCACATATTTAGCAAGAAAAAAAAAATTCTACATAGATAACAGCTGAGTATAGCAAAGATGAATATTTTTATGTGTTGGAGATCGTGTTCATTTTGCTTCCATTTAATGTGCGCTGTTTGTCTTTCAGTGGGATGGAGTTGGTCCTATTCCAGGACTGTCAAAGTCCCCCAAAGGGGTGGAGATGCTGTGGCACCCATCAGTGGTAAAACCATATCTGACTCTTCTAGCAGAAAGTTCCAACCCAGCCACCTTGGAAGGCTCTGCCGGATCTCTCCAGAACCTCTCTGCTGGCAACTGGAAGGTAGGATGTCTTCCACTCGTCCACACTGCTTTCTGTCTTTACAGTCAGATCAGCCATGAATGTGTAAGGGGTGTTGAGAGCTTGGCTGTGAAAGAGATGGAGAGAGGAAAGGGAGACAGGCAGTTGCTGTGGGTATCCAGGGATGAATACGACATCTCCCCGCCCTTGGGGGAAACCAAAGGCTGGTAGGAAAACGGGTCATGTCGGCACAGTGTAGAATCCACAGGATGTGTGTGCTGCGGGATCTTGAGGACATCTAAGGCCACTGAGCAGGGCAAGGGGAGGCCAAGAAAAGGAGGACAAGGAGGTGGGGAGGTTTCCTGCAGAGGCATTCTGCCTGAATTCAGTCTTTGAGGATGAGGAAAGTTAAGCCGGCAGAATCTGAGGTTGGAGTGCTATCCAGATAACAAGACAACGAGAGAAAAGCCCTGCAGCGAGGAGAGGAGAGGACAATGTGGGTTGAGACCACAGGCTGCTCACTGGGACACAGAGCGCAGGACGGGGAGTGGCCCAGAGTGGAGCCATACAGCATGGACAGGCTTGATGGCCGGGCTTCAGGAGCTGGGACCCCTGCAGACAAGAGGGGCCACTGAAAGAGTTTGAGAGCCACAGGCTGATGTGGACACTACTTGGATCACTTCTGTGGCAATGCAGAAGGTAGACTCCGGAAGAGAAAAGTCAAGGCTGGGAGTCTATTTGGGAGCCAGTGCAGCATGCAGGGGAGAGACAGTGAGGCCTGAGTTGGAGTGCAGGGCGGGTAGCGCTGTGGGGGAAGGAGGTGGACCACTCTCTGTTCTTTCCCAGACACTTGCAGAGCATATCTAAATTTCCATATCTCCTTGTAGATGTGAGACTATGAAAACTGAAGGTGGTTTCCTCTTATTACCACTATAAGCAAGTTCTCAGAACTTTTTAAATGTCATCTAGCAACTTCCCAGACAGTCCTTGTCTGAAACATTTCCAATCTCTAGAAATTTCCTGACAAGTGTATTTTAGTAGTTATTATAATGCTTGTTTTTGGCCACTTCGCCCCCCCCACCCCCCGTCCCCCGCTGCCACCACCCAAAATCAGAATCTTTTGGTGACAGTATTATCCATGATAGTGAAAAGCATTGACAGGCCTAGGGATGGTTGTTTCACACAGGTGGCTGCTTTATTGAATAAATACAGATAATTATGGCCTAAGCCAGTGTGATTATTTTGTTGTTGTCCCTAATTAAAGTGCTAATAACTTGGTGTTTAAGTGCCAGCTATGGAGACAGACCACCTGGCCGAATCCTGGCCCTTCTACTTACTAGCTGGGGCCTACGATCTCTCTGTCCTCAGTTTCATCATCTGTAAAATAAAATTAATATTAATACCTACATCATGAGGCGATTGTAAGGATTAAATGAACTAATAAGCATGGAAGACCGAAGGCAGTTCCCAGCACATAGATATTTGTAAATGTTTATGTTGTAGACCGGTGTTCACCTTCAGCTTCTGTGACCAAAGGATTCCTCGGCAATAATAAAAAGACAATACTTCAAATAGATGTGATTTGAGTTGTTCAGAATTTCATGTCTGGGATCACTTAGTGAATGAAAGTTAGATGGCAAGCTAGTTTAAAATATAAACATTATATCTAAGTGGTTTCAAAAGTTTCTAAAACAGTGAGTCAAAATATTGGACCCTCATTAAGAAAACGAGATAATCACAGCCACAGATGTTATCAAATCAGAAGCTATTTGGGGAGCAGTGCTGACTGTAGTGCTCCGGAAGGGAGGTGCTCGGGGCTGGGCTGGGCTGGGCTCTGCTGGTCAGTCTCCAAGTGGAACAGAAGGAGTTGGTTCTGTTGTTGCAGGTTTCAGAGAGAGAAATTGATAAAACTGCCTGAGTCCTTTACCTTATAGCAAGTCGTGTACTCTCCCCATTGTAGATTTCATTTGATTTGAAAAATAGGGGTAGTCATTGCATGTGAGGAATGTTAATAGGATCTTTGAAATGCATCTTTTCCTCCCATTTGTATCATTAAAATTTTTCTATTGGTATTCAAGAAACTGGAGGGTCAGTGACATATTCTAACATTCAAAGTAATACAAAGGGCTGGTAGATCTTTGTCTTCATGTCTTGGCCACAGCAGGAAAGTATTAGACATTTTATGAGCAATGTCTTTCAATTATCCTAAATTTTGAAAGATGATCCGCATTGGTAAAAACGTCAATTAAAGCTTAAAACAAGATTAAAGATCTGTTTTCTAATGTTACTTTTTTTTGGTTGTTTCACTGATGACTGAGCGCTCATTTCCAATTCATATGCACAAACTGACTCACTGTACAGCGTTGCCTCATAGTCACAAAAGAATTGCTTGACTGCAAATTAAAAAAAAAAAGGCAGCAGCAGCTAACTAATCTTGAATGAGAATGCATTTTGCACACAAATATACTTACTTTTTTGCCAGTCTGTATGAATTATGATGCTTGATGTTTCTGGAGAATTCCCCTTCTTCTGAGGCAAGAGATTTTTCCAAGCAATCACTTTGACAGGTTACTGAACTCTAAATACTGTTTCAGGAAATATAGAAAAAACAATGGCTGGATGAAGACAGGTTCTCCTTTAATGTGCACTGATGGTTACTATCTCTGCCACCTATTTATAGCCTCTAGGCCTGGCATGGGACCAACTACAGAGAAAACACACGATCCTTCCTTAATCATGTTTATGTATCTGAGATAGAAAGTAATCACTGCCTTCTCTTCCCTGCACAAAAATATCTGGCAGATGGTGGTTTGAGATTTTCAGGCTTTGGGATTTCTTTTTAAATCAGTCATCCCAGCCTATCTTTCTCCCAAACCATAGTTTTCTCTTTACTGACACCACAGATTTAATCTTCAATTGGAAAGAAAACATTTAATCTATTAGTTCATCTTTTGGAAACATCTTTTTTTTAGGCGATAGTAACATATGAGAGTGGAACTCTGTTTTATATTATTTATTGCCTTATTTTGCTCACTAGTTTGCGGCATATATCCGGGCAGCTGTCCGAAAAGAAAAAGGGCTACCCATCCTTGTAGAACTTCTGAGAATGGATAACGATAGAGTCGTTTCTTCTGTGGCAACTGCCTTGAGGAATATGGCGCTAGATGTTCGCAACAAGGAGCTCATAGGTATGTTCTGGTGGCAAGGTGAGCTATAAAGGGAGAGCAACTATAATATTTATAAAACTCTTCTTTTGATTAATAAATCCATAACATTTAAAATCACTAACAACTGAGCCCTAGTCCTGCATCTCTTGGCATATTTGGGTACCCCTGCTTTGCTACCATTATTTTTCTGCAGGAGGCAGGCTGTATTAATTAAACATTGATTGGGAAAGATACATTTTCAGAAGAGACAGCAATTTCAGTTGTACATTACAACACTAAATGATAGATTTGGTGTCTCTGTTTCCCAAGAGAGGTCTATTTCCTGAGCAACAAAAAATTTTTAATTCTCCTTTTCCAATTTTTGAACTGATATCTGCTAATTCACCAATACCACCATGTTCTAAATAAAAAAAGAAATCATGTGAGTGTTTTGTAGCTTTTCTCTCTGAGATCTGTGTAAATGCTTACCCCAGGGCAGAACCACCATCCCAAGGCCATTCCTTCCCTCCCAGGGCAGGGTCAGGGTGAGGTAAGCAAGGCCCTGGGGGGCACAGATCCTTAGGAGGCCCTCACTTTTGTCCAAGGGAGGCTGGGCACCCGCATGCAGGGAGGAATGGGCGCCTGAGTGGGTTCTGCACCCTCGGCAGCTTGCTTGCCTTCAGGGCACTGCCATGTCCCAAGCAGGGTGTGGGGCAAAGAAAAGGTCAAGTACTCTGCATAGACCTGAGCTTCAATCCTGGATCTGCTGCTCACCGGGTCCATCCCGGGGTGTCCTGTGTAACCCGACCCAGGCTCGGTTTCTTCATCTAGACTGGAAATGGAAGGGAGCTGGGGTTGCCTACTGCCCTGACCTTGGGTTCGCTGTGAAGAGGAAATGAGAGGGGGTGAGGCAGCCCCTTACAAACTGCCAAGCTCCACGCCAGTGCCACAGCTGGTGACAGGTCAGGGGAGACTGAGGGGAACTGGGACAAGATCTTACGTGGATTCATGTGAATCTGTATTGAACTTAGATTAAAATATGTGTGCCATGATGGAGAGAGAGGGAGAGAAAACAAGGACAATAATATTTACTGTAAAGAGTTGCAGTGAGGATTAAATGGGAAAGCCCTTCACACAGTGCCTGGCAGAATTGGTATTTTAAATTGTTGCCAGATTAACCTGCCCTTAACACACCATTCCTTTGAGCCAAATTGTCCCCCACGGAGAGAAAAGGAAGTTCCTCCCCACCCTGTTCATAGTCCAGCTTGTGCCTAATTCGGGTAGATGTGCTATAACTCAGTTCCCACACTTCCTTGAGAGAAATCCCTTAGGTCCCTAAAGAGAGTTTTTTTTAAAGTTATTTTTGTTATATCTGTATTGTTTGAATTTCTTATAAGAAGCAAAGCAATCTGAGAATTCTTAAGGCTAAAAAATAAGTGGTTTACCCATCTTATGTCCTATCATATTCCACAACTCATAGAAGACACAGGGAATATAGGAGGCCTGGCACAGTAACACATTTTTATCAAGCTGAGGGTGTCTATCAGCTGATCTGACATCAGTAGAGACAACATGTTGGTTTCCTTAAAAGATGGCACAAGGCCGGACATAGTGGCTCACGTCTTTAATCCCAGTACTCTAGGAGACTGAGGTGGGAGGATCGCTTGAGGGCAGGAGTTCAAGGTTACAGTGAGCTATGATCATGCCATTGCACTCCAGTCTGAGTAACAGAATGAGACCCCATCTCTTAAAAAAAAAAAAAATTGACACAAGTAAAATTTTTGCTATTAAAATTATAGGCATATTGACTCCCAGGATGATAATAAAGCAATAATAATAAAGTTCTTACTAAGACAAGGCTAGGGGACTCTCATAGCTATTGAAGCAATTCTTTATAGATATCAAATTTCTCATACTCCTCTCCAAAAAGAGATTATCTCTAGCTTTTTCAATTTCAATTACCAGCTGACAAACTAGAATAAGGGCACTACAAACAAAAGAAATTAACTAAAGCTCAAGTAAATATTTTCTTAGTTTTTTCCCCCCATGCTAATAATTGAGTAGATGCTAAATGGGGCTCTTACTAAAGACCTATTTATGTGCAATGGTAAGCAGTAGAAGACAGGCCCTGGCTGCACATGGCATAATTTGCAGCAGTCGCAGGGAAGGCTCCAGCTTCCTCACGGCAAACACTGTTATGAACAGTGGAAAAACAGTGATGACATTGTAAGGCCACAAGATAAATGTGGTATTTGAGACCAGATGACAAGTTAGCACTGGTGATTTTGAATACTCATGAATGACCAAAAGGTCCATGACATGTAATTTTTCATTTTACTAAGGCACAACTTTAAATGGCACTCCCGGGGCTCAGGATGAGGCAGCTCTCTCCGCCTGCGTGCGTGTGAGCCTGGCGGTCCCCTCAGAACCTGCCGAGTGGGACCGACTCAGTTCAGTGTGCAGTGAGTTCTGTGAAACGACAAACGTGTTTTCTTTGTTAAAAATGGCTCTGACAAGAAAGTCCATTGCTAGTGCTGGTGATGGACGTGAAAAGAGAGTGAGGATCTGAGAAGGGGAAGGTTCTTAGGCTTAGAAGCGCAGGGTAAATTAGAGCCAAATCCTGAATCTGGGAGGGGCGCAGATGAATCTTCATAGGGAAACAAGAAAAAGTTATTCATGGAACAGTTCAAGCGTGCTCCAGCTGGGCAAAAAATGCTCCTCACTGAAGAGAGAAAATGCTAGTGGAAGTTAAAAAGGGGTTATTCCCAGAAAACACGGGATGCACTGAGAGAAGGCCAGGACTCTGAAGACACATTCCGTCTTCCCAAAGGTCTTTTAAAGAAATCAACATGTTGTCCCTACTGATTTCAAATCAGCTGATAGGCACCCTCAGCTTGATAAAAATGTGTAACTATACCCAGGTCACATGTTGAGATCCAGAAAGATTTCATGAAAAGTATTATTTGACAGCCTTAGTTGGTCCAGATTAAAGATACATTTCATAAAGCTTTAAGAGGAAATTGAGATAGTTTTGATGCATAGGACTTTAATTGAGAATAAAATTTACTATCATAATTCCTTCATTACTTGCTGTTATTGAAAAGAGTTGAACTAAAGCAGCTTCATTAGTCTACCCAATTTTGTGCACTGATTTACATTTTCTTGCAGCATTTGATAGTAATGTTTTACAAGCCAATCATTTCTTCAACAATGTTGCAGTTAATGCTAGCTTTCCCCTTAACAATTACCTGTGTCCTTTTCTTCTTTGCCATAGGTTTTGATTTCTTTTTCCTGTTATTTCTTGAGGTTTTATTTTTAAGAGACTGCACACTGTTAGAATCTTTCAATAACAATAACAAAAGCCTGGTACCTTCTGGAAGGAGAACTTAACCTTCTGATTTGGCAGGTAAATATGCCATGCGAGACCTGGTCAACCGGCTTCCCGGTGGCAACGGCCCCAGCGTACTGTCTGATGAGACCATGGCGGCCATCTGCTGTGCTCTGCACGAGGTCACCAGCAAGAACATGGAGAATGCCAAAGCCCTGGCCGACTCAGGAGGCATAGAGAAGCTGGTGAACATAACCAAAGGCAGGGGAGACAGGCAAGTCTGCGGCGCGGGGTGGCGGGCGCGGGCCTCTGTTCCTGGGATTGTCCTGTGAGAAGGCCTTTGTCGAGGATCCCTTTCCTATTGGGAAGGTCTTATTTTTGCATTTCTTACACATGCTGACAAGCTAAGCAGTCTCCAGCAGTTAAAGCCTGTCATTCTGGGAGAGGCATTTTCTGTCATGCAGCCTTTTGCTACTTTTTACTTTCTTGTAACACCCTCACTCCTGCACTGGTTTCTGTCTCTGCCTTAGTCTGTTCATGCTGCTATAACGAAACATCATGAACTGGGTGGCTTATAAACACAAAAACTTATTTCTCACAGTTTTGAGAGGCTAGGAAGTCCAAGATCAAGGTGCCGACAAATTCAGGGTCTGGTGAAGGCATCCTTTCCGGTTCATAGATGGCACCTTCTAGCTGTGTCCTCACGTGGTGAAAGGGGGGAGAGGTGTCTCTCAGGCCTCTTCTACAAGGGCACTAATCCCATTCCTGAGGGCTCTACCCTCATGACCTAATCACCTCCCCAAAGGCCCCACCTCCTCATGCCATCACCTTGTGGGTTAGAATTTCAACATGAATTTAGGGGGGGACACAAACATTCAGACTATAGCAGTCTCTAAAGCCACAGTTGGTCATGCCAACCCCCGGAAGAATAAGAAATGCCAGGATGAGGAAAATCTAGGGGAGCACCATTTCCCTGGTACCTTTGGCTCTGCTCCAAGGCCAAGGGCCTGTTCTACAACTTCTTGAATCCTCGATTCTGGGATTAACTCTTCTTCCAGGTGCCCAGAAAGCACTAAAATCACTGCTCTGAGCAAGGCCTGCCGTGTGCCCACAGGATGTGCCCTAGGCATGGATCACGCGGCTCTCTTTGCTTCTGGATGACACCTCGCTGATGAAGCAGCAGATGTAGGGATTAGGCAATTAGTGGCAAAAATAGAAGGGTTTTTTTTTCTGTCATGAAGCTATAGCAGTGACTATAAATTTGCCTGAGTATCTGATCAGAGAAATGGTAAGTAGGGATGCTCGGTGCCCTCTCAGAGCAACAGGACAGCAGCCCCCTGAGCCAAAAGGCACCTCCCCCACTGTCTACCTTTCCCCTTCTCTCGGTAGCTCTGATTCCCCCACATGTCATCCATGTCTCCCCTAGTGTCTCACTCCCCCAGCAGCAGGGACCTTGATGTTGGGTCACTGCTGTGTCCTTAGCATCTAGAATAAAGCCTGGCCGCCCACACAAGGTACTCAGTGAGTACTGGTTGGCTGAATGGCAGTGCTGGAACTCTCCTTATGTCTCATCTAGTCTGGTAGGTTAGGCTTTTGAAGGAATTTCTGTAATAAAATGTAAGAAGAATCTAGCAAACCATATTCTCTCTCCCCAGAAACCACACCCATCAACAGTAATGATATTTCCTTCCAGTCCTTTTTTTCCTTTTTGAATTTCATTGGCAAGAAATGTACACAATTGACTTTTTATTTTAAAGAAAATGAAACATGACAGATGAGGCTAAGGTCCGGTTCTGCTGACCACCCTCCCAGGTACTGTGATCACCTCCTGTGCCTCTAAATGTCATTAGCCTCCACTTGTGAATGGCCTAAGAGGAGGCTGGAGAAATGCTGAGCAGTTGCCAAAACCTTTGCCTATTAAAGAAAAAATTATCACCCAATCCAACCTTTTTTTCAAAACAAGAGCTTCAGAACCAGACCAAGTTGTCTCCCGACTCTGTGCACTTAAGTGTCCTCATGATTTTCCCCACCGACTATTTATTGCTCACCTGCTGTGTGCCAGGCTCGACTTGTGGTGCTGGGCTTACAGCAGTAAGGAGACCACACGACACCCCCACCTCAGGCACCTTACGCTCCATGAGAGGTAGGCAAGGTGCCAGGTGAGTGACAACACAGCATGGCAGGTGGTGCTGGGGGTAGGGCAACAGGCCATGCCGGGAGAGGAAGGCCCCCAAGAGACAGTGCCTTAGAGCACAGGCCTTGGAGGAGGAGAGGGAAGGAGCAGGGCAGCTCCTGGGGGAAGAGCATTTCAGGTGGGGCATCATGCAGAGGGCCCTGAGGGGAGAGAATCTTGTGCGCTTGAGGAATGTCAGGGAAGCCGTGGGGCTGGCGTGGAAGGAGCGAGGGGGAAAGGAGGAAGAGGAGCAGTCAGAGGAAGCAGAAGCAGAAGTAGAGGACCCTGCAGGCAGTGTGCACACGGTCTTTCATCACCCCAAGTAAAACAGGAAACCACAGGAGAGTGTTCAGCAGAGGTGACTTCCCTTTAAAGAGGTCAATGACATGACTTCCCCCGCCCCGCCCCAGGGAAGACTCATGGCAGCCGTTGAGGTGGGGAAGAAGCGGCCAACTCTGACGTGGGTTAAAGGTGCACTCAGCAGAGTTTGCTGATGGATGGATTAGGTGAGTGGCGTAAGAGGAAGACAGTGTCACAGATGACTCCACAGTCTTCGGCAAAAGAGATCAGAGGATGGAATCGCCACTCATCAAGATGGGGAAGCCTGTAAGAGGAGCAGGTTTTTAGGGAAGACCAGGGACTTGCTTTGATGTTGTATTTGAGATGTCTATTGGACATCCAGGTGGAGATCTGGTCAGCAGTAGCATATACAAGTTGAGTTTAGGGTTGAAATTCAGGCTGGAAATACAAATTTGGGAGTCATCAGTGTATAATGATTATTTAGAGGAATAAAACGGGGTGAGATCACCAAGGAAGTAAATGTAGAGAGAGAAAAGAAGAAGTTTGAGGGCTGGTGTCCCTCTTACTTAAAGGTCAAGGAGATACCCAGCAAATGAGCCCAAGAGAGTAGCCAGAGCATTCGGAAGAAAACCAGGAGCATGTGGCGCCTTGGAAGCTGAGTAGAGGAAGCATGTCAAAGGTGAGCAGGTGTCAGGTGCTCATGCTCAGTCAGGTGGGATGAAGACTGAGACTTGACCATTGGATGCAGCAATATGGAGGTCATAGGTTTAAGAGAAGATGGATGAGAGAAATTGCAGATGCAAATACATAACCCTTCAAGGAGTTGTGTTGCAGAGAGCAGAGAAGTTTCCTTGCTTTTCTTAGGAGTCAGGTTTCTGCTCATAGAATTTTCTGACGAAAATACTCAGCCTCTTTCTATCAAGGTGTATACTGGGCATGGTCCAGCCTGGTTGAGTGTCACAGCTATTATCCTGATAGGCAGGTGTGTCATCTGCCTTCTGTGCCTGCTTCATACTTAAAGACAGGGAGACAGACAAAGTGGCAAGACCCAGCTGGGAACAGGATGGCTGTGAAGTATGAGGACGCTGCTCCCCAAAATCTGTCTTCCGGAGGCCATCTTGGGTGCTGAAATTTCACCTTTGTTGATTTCTTTGAAGAACTTAGGCATTGCCTTGTGCTGTGGTCCATTTTGGAAATACAAAGTTTAGAAAGTGGATTGGTTTTACCTGGCTCTGCTCTTGACTGGGCAAGAGCACTGAGAAGAGTGAGTCTTGGGTGGGGCATGTAGATGCAGAAAGGCCTCCAAACCAGGAAGAGAGCCTGTGGTACCCCAAATCTTCCTGTGCCGGCCCTCACCTATACCCTCAGAATCATTGGCAACCCACATTCTGTTGTTAGGGGCTGAGGAAGTGGCTTACCCCTGCTCCCCTCTCTCTTCTTCCTTTACTCCATGAGATGTTTAATTAAGAAAATAAAGAGTAGAAGAGGAAATCAGATTTTAGATCTGGTACATACATTTGAAGTGAAATTTTCAATGTTAACATGAGTTCTGAAGACAGGTGTTCAGTTGCCCTTAGGGCTGACTCCCAAGCACTGTTCCACGAGTGCCACCCCTAACGTGGGGTTTCGAAGGCCTCAGCTGAGGTGGGGAGCTGCACTCCCCTTTCACCTCCCAGGGAGGCCACTGACTCAGAGCAGCGGCTCCCAAGGTGAAGTTCAGTGACGCGTGGTCAGCCTTGCTTAAACAGAGCGCCAGCATTTGCAAAATGTCTTCAGAGAGGGGAAGTAATACCTGCGACCATGTTTTCCAAATTAAACATTAGAGCGCATACATTTGTTTACACAGAGCTATGAATGATAAGAAGGCAATGAAGGTATTTAGATGAAGGCCTAATAATGAAAGGGAAAAAAGCAAATTCACTTGGGAGGGTCCCCAGACACTCAGGATGTGTGGTCATGGTTGCATTAATCCCAAAGCGTCAGTGAGGTCAGCAGCCCTCAGTAGAGCTACGGAGGGACGTCGAGGTTGACACCTACGGAGGCCCTCAACTCAGGCTCATCCCGGTGACAGCTTCTCACCGCAGAGCTGACAGCCTTGCTTTGGTTCTTGCCACCTCCGGCCAGTCCTGAACTCGATCACCTCCCAGGCACACCTGATCCCTTGGTGGTGTTTCCCAGCAGCAGCCTCCGTCCCCGTGGTCCTGAGAGAGGCAGGCTGTTGGTCACTCGTTTGCAGCCTGAATCCTCCAAGTGGAGCTAAGGCAGTGCCACCCACGCTCATTAACGTCCGCGTTCTCTCCCTAGATCGTCTCTGAAAGTGGTGAAGGCAGCAGCCCAGGTCTTGAATACGTTGTGGCAATATCGGGACCTCCGGAGCATTTATAAAAAGGTAACCTACAAGAATAGCTCTGGCATAATTAGCATTCATCAGAGCACACACTTGTAATCATTTATTATAATGAAATGTCATTATTCATTTTGAGAGTTCTCTTTTTCTCTTTTAACTCTGCAGGACGGATGGAACCAGAACCATTTTATTACACCTGTGTCAACACTGGAGCGAGACCGATTCAAATCACATCCTTCCTTGTCTACCACTAACCAACAGATGTCACCCATCATTCAGTCAGGTCAGTGGGTAAACTCCACTCCTTCACGGGAGCCTTTGTGTGACAGAACAATGTTTCCCAACCAGAGACGAGTGAACATAAGCTGGTTCAGCCTGTCACCTCCAGGCCTGCTCATCCGGCTGAGAGCCTTCTTTGGGAATTACACACTATTGGAAACCACAGACCCACTTTCTTCCTTCCGTTTTAAGTTTATACAAGTTTACAGCAGCAACAGAGCATAAAAGTATCCCCAGGTATTCCCCCGAGGTCCTTCTCTCTGGGTGGATTCTAGCTTGTCACTGGAGTCTGCAGTGGATAAGCTGGACAGGTGATCAGGATGCAGGACAGTGGAGGTGACACTTAGAGACATGGGGTTATGCCTGAAGACGGCTGCCCTGTCTGCCTGCTGGCAGTAACTTTGGAATCTCCTCCAAAGTGATTTTCAATTTTTCTTGGTGAAACCTCTTAGAAGCAGGGTCCTTTAGCAAGATCTTTAGACCTGCAACCTGGGAGAGCCTCACCCTATCCAGGTAAACGTGCTTCCTTTGTAGACCCCTGGCCTTCACAGCTAATGGGAACAGGCCTTACAGGGTAGGTTTGTAGGATTTTTCTTTGATTTTTAAGTTGGGGATCTTGGCAACCATACACCTACCTATTTGTAGTGTTTAACTTGGTAGAAAGAATGTTCTCAGATTCAGTCTAAATTTTTTTTACATGTAAGGGCAGATTATTACTACCAAGCAAGTCAATCCTATAAATTTAATTCTTTTTTTTTTTTTTCTGAGACAGAGTCTTGCTCTCTCGCCCAGCTAGAGTGCAGTGATGTCATCATATCGTCATAGCTCACTGCAACCTCTAACTCCCAGGCTCAAGCAATCCTCCTGCCTCAGCCTCCCAAGTAGCTAGTAGCTGAGACTACACCACGCCCAGCTAATTTTTTTTTTCTTTCTATTTTTGGTAGAGATGAGGTCTCATTCTTGCTCAGGCTGGTTTCAAACTCCTGACCTGAAGTGATCTTTCCACCTCAGCCTCCCAGAGTGCGAGGATTACAAGCCTGAGTCACCAGGCCCAGCCTAATTCTTAACTAAATGAAACAGGAAAAGTAATAAATATCTTATTTTTATTTGGCTTTAAATCACCCATTCCGACATATAAATATGACCCGTTTTAGTCAACAGTGCTACTGCTGACAGTCTTATTTCTCATGTGGACAAATGTGGCCAAAAAGACTAAATATATGGCTGGTGGTTCTTGCCACATAATTTGATGTCCCCTCTTGTACTAGGAATTTTTAAAAATTATCCACCTACTGTGTATGGTGTATATTTATATCTTAGTTTTTAAATTATGGGTTGTTTTCTTCAAAGAGACTTATATGTCTGGTTTTTAACAATCCTTGCTGAGCTCCCAGGTGTAGCCTGAGACTGTCTTCTTTTAGAAAAATGCTCAGAATCCTTTAGGGACTTAGGAATAGGGATGCCAGGGAAATCAAGAGATGTGGCTTGCTTAACAAAAGTCATGTGTACAGGCAAAGAATAATTTTAGATAGATGAGCACATGGTTACTAAGCAATGAACTTGTTTTGAGGACCTCTTAAATATACCTGCTGGACAGTGTTGACTAGCGCTTGTCCAAGGTCCTAGGTACCTTTTTGGCTTCTGTTCAGAGAGAGGATATATCGCACTCCTGTTTCTCCAGTCATTCTAAGGGCTGATCATCCATCCCTTAGCACTAGTGTGGGATCTGCTTATGGGCATGTCGAATGCCTTGCTAACGCAATCGTGGGAGGCAGGTGGGCATGTTTTCTGTCCTGCTACCTTCTAGAAAGTAAGTGAGGTAAGCAGCACATAGACACTGCCTATGCATGCTCACCCACGCTTAACACAGAACTGTACGTCAGTGAGGTGACATTTTAGGAAAAGTATTTCAATGTCAGTCTTCCTCTGAAAGCATCAATGTGTGCAAAACCACTGGTGCCAGGGTTGAGGGCTGTCACGTTCAAGTGTATCGAGTGAGTAAGTGGCCCCTCTGATTTGTAATTAAATTTAGTGGAAGCAAGATGATTTTTTTTTCATGAGAAAAAGGAAAAGAATGTGAAATGTTTCTCTCTTCCTTCTGTGCAAAAATGTTCAAAAGGAGGCCCAAGGATGGATATGTTATTATTAGATGTTTAGCTCAAGCTGAGATAAAGAAAATCTTCTGGGAGGCCAGGGCTTAGCACCATGAACTTCTTGATGAAGTAGGCTTACTGGGTTTACATAATTTCCCTGACAGCAGATCACTATAAAAAGAGTTATAAATTTTATAGACTAGGCACTCTTGTTCAAACACATTTAGAGATGCAGATATTTCTGAAATAATTAGAAATCAAAACATGCCCTAAAACTTGTGTTTACCGAGGTGCTATACATGAAGGATAATAGATGGGTGTTTTATAAGCAACTGAGCTGAGATCATAAAATAGCAAATATAATCCTTGCATGGCCAGTAAGTTATTATCACTCACTCAGTTTCGAAGGCCTAGTCAAGTCCTTGAGACACACTGGTGGGGCCGCCTGCATGATTTCTGCACTGTGCCTCTCTAACTGGGCAGCTGGCACTTCAGCTTATGAGTACGCCCAGGTGTTGACCTTGCTGATGCGCACAGTGGTGGCCTGCAGGTCACATTTCCGGTACTCGGGTCTGGCTGCTGTTTAGCTTCCAGCACGTCTAAGAGCTGATTTTTAGCACAAACTGGGTGGCATTTCTAATTACTGACCTTTGTTTTTCTGGAGCGGATTTTCCCGAGACACTGACAGTCTGATTTCTCTTTCTTCCCCTCTTTCTCTCTCCTTCCTCCTTTCGCCTCTCCCTTCAGTCGGCAGCACCTCTTCCTCACCAGCACTGTTAGGAATCAGAGACCCTCGCTCTGAATACGATAGGACCCAGCCACCTATGCAGTATTACAATAGCCAAGGGGATGCCACACACAAAGGCCTGTACCCTGGTAAGACGCCAGTTGGGTGTGTGATACAGTCTCTCGAAAAGCCGGGTTTCCAGGCTCTCGGCCCGTGGCCTGGGCAGTAGGCTGTGCTTGCATTGAGACGGTCCCCCAGCAGCAAATCTTGTTCCAGTCAGTCTCTCCCTGTCCTACTTTGGAGATGGTTGCCTTTTCCACTTGCTTTAAATAGAATAAGCCGCTACTTGTATATGTGTATGGATGGATGGATGGAGTTGTCCGGTGGCCACAAATACAAAGAGGGCAGTATCCGAATGAGCAATCATTCTTGGCTGCTAAGTGGTGCAGTCCCTTTGCTCTGTCCCTGCCCTGCTCCAGCGTGCTCTCTCTGAGTTGGCCACATGCACCAGAACCCTGAGCTCGGGGTGGCATTGCAGGGCCTGCGTCTTCTAGACGGACTCATCTCTTAAATTCAAACCAGGGAATGGAGATCAATTTCATTTACATTTCCATGGCAAAAAGTTTGAATGAATAGAAAAATATATAATGTGATTCTCCTCGGAGTGATTATTTTTTAAGAATAACAAAAATAATGTTTCATAGTGCTAATATTTTTATATCCTATTCAGAAAGCTGTGCATATAATTTATTTAAAGAATGCCAGCCCAAGGGTTACCAAGATTTCATATTGTCCCCATTCTCAACTCTCCGGCAAATTATAACTACTTTAGAGGTTTCAAATAAGTCAGTGTGAGCCACCCCCCAAAAAAGTACTCTTTTCTCAAAAAACCTCTTTCTTAAAAATAAATAAATAAAAGCTGGTGGCAACTTGACTCCTACTGGGGGAGCAGTCTCAGTTGTGCTGTTGTCTTTGAAACTGTGATTTCACAGGACTATTTACTAATCGACTACTGTTACTATGGCAATTAATAGCTCAGAAAATTGCAGATGCTACATTTCAAATACCACGCTCTGTGCAAAAGGAAATGCACATACAAACTGAAGCGCATGGTTGCTTCAGATTTTGCAGCAGCCTGCTTTATTTTAAAGATCACCTCTTTAGCATGTGTACCCTTCTGTATCTTCTTTGCTTGCTTCAATAAACTAATTTGCCTCAAATACGTTTCATTTTCCTCATTAAAAAAAATAAAAATCTCTGGTAGCCTTAACAATAATAGAAGGGTAACTAATGCCATCATCAGGAGTCTACTATGGACTTTTGAAGACATCTGGTTACTAAGCTGCTTTGTTTTAAAACATACTTAAAAATGGCAGACACAAGACCGTGCCTCCCTGTGGCCTGACTGCTCAGAACATGCCTGTTTCTGCTCTTTCCAGGACCTGGGATTTCGATCACAGCTATTTAGAAGGCACTGGGCTTGTTCTGATATTGTGTTTCCCTTCTCTTCTCTGACTCACGGCTCTAGCTCAGAGCCCTGGAAAAGTGGTGTTCCTCAGCGCAAGGAACTGTGCTGCGGTTCAAAGCCAGCCGGAGAAATCCTCCCAGGTGTGAGCAGAGGTTGAGAAGGAACGCTTTTTGGATGAGCGCTGCACTGGCATTGCTTTTCGGTGAAACACACACAGCCTATTTTTGCCATATTTTTGCTCTTAGCGCCCGCCAGCCCTGGCATACACAGCAGCCAGGCTAGACTCAGGGGACCCAGGCCGCCGTCTCTCCCAGTCTGCACTGGCACTGGGGAAGGCAGCGCCTGTCGGGGACGGCACCAGCCCTGGTGCAGGGGAGACCACGCAGCCTAATGGACCAGGGTAATGACCACTGGTTTTAATTTCATAAAATATTTTCTTACAGGCTCCAGCAAACCTTCACCAATTTACATCAGTTCCTATTCCTCACCAGCAAGAGAACAAAATAGACGGCTACAGGTGAATTTGCAATATCATTTTTACAGAAGGCCGATTAGCAGTAACACAGTAAGGGGTCCACGTCGTTTGACTTCCCAGTGCTGGGCCGACATGGCAGGGCCCAGGGAGCTTTCCCTGGGGATCTTCACTCCTCAGAAATGCATCCGCGGTTTAAACAAAGCGCGTCCACAGTAGCCCATGTCCTTGACTGTCCACATCGGTGCTGCTGAGACCACCATGCCACTGCCGGGAGCAGCAGAGAAGGATTTAGCTCGTGGTGTTTGCCCAGCACTTTCCTTTTCCTGCTCTTTTTGTCTCTTAAGCTCTCAAATCTCTTCCATCCTCCGGGTGAGGAAGGGTCGATAAGCACACTGCACTCTCATGTCATTGTTCTCTTTTTTGTATATCTCATTCTCCGTCTTCATGACTCCCTCCCTGTCCAAGCTCCACGATGTAAAAACACTGAGTCCACGGCCAGGTCTGTTCATCTCAGAGGTCAGAGTGGCCTCGGCCCCCGCTGGGGTGGACCCCACGCTAACAGAGTGGGACCTGGTGGTTGTCACACACCCAGTCTCTGCTTTCATGAGGGGCCTGAGGTCAGTTCCAGGTCCTTCCTGATGTCATGGCCAACCTAGGTCATCTGTTCTCTCCTCTTGCCTTTCAATGACACGAAGCAATTGGAGTTTCCCAACATGAGATTGCATCCTGTCCTTCAGAGAAGGATATTCTGAGACTGCTCTCCACTTGGTCTTTTCTCTGTAGATGGAAGAAAAAGAACTTCCCAAATTACTCATAATTTATGCTGTAGTTTTTAGTCAGGAAAGAATAGCCTCAAAATCATAACTCTAACTTGAGAATTGAGCTCTGAAATCCTTATAAAGTTAGAATGCATTTAGTTCCAGAACATGAAATTGATTCCTATGTAGTTAATTTGTTACCTCTTAACTTAGTGGAGGGATTTGGGCAGAATCAAGAAGAAAGACAAATGTAAGAACCATGACAATTGGAAGGAATTACTGTGAGGTCACAGCTAAGACAGTACAAAAGGAACTGGGGAGCCGGGTGCCCTGTGTGGGTACCCTTGAGTGCCTGGCCCTGCTTCCTTATAGACGGACTTGTTAGCCCTGGCTTGGGGAAGACTTTTCCTCTAGAATTGTATTTGCTCACTTGTCTCTTCCAATTTTACTGCTCTCCAGCCTTGAGATTGCTTATTCTTTTAATAGTACAACTTAGAGCAGAGTTTCCAAAGTGTGACTCTTGTTCACCAAACCACATATGTCTGTTAAAATTGACGGATGGACTCAATCTTCATTTCTGAAGTAAATATTTTAAAAGATGGCTCTGTAATTATGCAGTTATCCAGGGCCCCAACATCCAATCCCCAACTAAATCCATGGTGTGCTAATAATTCCCCTGCCTCAAAGCAAAAATCTTTGGGCCCACACAGGTAACAGGATCCTCCTCAGCCAGGGACATGGCCTGTGGTAGGGAGGAGAGGTAGCTGGGGGCCACCTGCCACCAAGATCTCAGGCTCTCCTGACGCACCGACTTTTCTAGAGATCTTAGCTCAGCAGCCCACCTGTAAATGTCGTTTAAAATCCTCACCATCCATTAGTAAACATACAGCGTGCGCCAGAAACAACTTTTAACCTTAAGTCTGCAAATATTGAATATTGCTTTAAAAACATGAAAGCAGGAAGCCTACATTGATTTTCCTTGAACATATATTTTTAAGTTTTGCTTTTATTTATTTGCGTTTTCATTTTGTCAACAGCATCAACAGCTGTATTATAGTCAAGATGACTCCAACAGAAAGAACTTTGATGCATACAGATTGTATTTGCAGTCTCCTCATAGCTACGAAGACCCTTATTTTGATGACCGAGTTCACTTTCCAGCTTCTGCCGATTACTCGACACAGTATGGACTGAAATCGACCACAAACTACGTAGACTTTTATGCCACTAAACGACCTTCTTACAGAGCAGAACAGTACCCAGGGTCCCCGGACTCATGGGTGTAGCCTCACAACGCTCGGCAGAGGAACTCTTTCTCTCTAACCTTGTTTGGATTGAAGTGAAAAGTCCGTCTTGCTGATTTGATGATTGAAATGTGAAAGTGAAATGGAAGGAACGAGTGAAGTGCATATATTTTTTTTTTTCTTTTTTGAGGAATTATCAGGGAAGTGAGGAAACCTTTGAGAGAGGACTTTCTAAACTCTATTTAGGTGTTAGATCTAATTACTTGTAGATTCTGTAGTCTGGTGAAGGTGTGGGTGACGTGATGAGAGGTTTGAGAAACGGGTGAAATGAGATGGGGGATGTTAGGTGAAATCAAATTAAAGATGATTTTTTTAATGTGAATAAAGTTATGTTCAGATAGTTTGTACAGAAAAAAAAATAAAATGGATGCCCTTCATGTTTTATTGCTATTACTAAATGTCAAGGTTGTATGCTATTATGTCTTGTAAATTTCTTTTGTTGGTGTAAATATGGAAATGCCACATTGGTTAAGTGCCATCATTTGTAATGCAGTGTGTCATTTGAAAAGAGATTTGAAGAAACTGACAGCTTAAAAAACAAATGGGAAACCCAAGGAACTGTTAGCAACTAAAAACAAACTATGACCTCCTTTGTTTTCACAATGAATAGTGTACTTCGGAAGCACAAAGTCAGTCTGGTATAGCAGCGCCATGCCCATTCCCTGCCTCTTTCACAGGACACGTCACTGCCATTTTCTATGCACATGAAAGAAAAATAAATGTGGAAATTTCGTCCTTGGAAATGTGTTCCTTATTCTTTTTTAATTTTCTGTATGTAATATGGAAAAGCAGATCTAATAAACACAAATCTAACTGCATGTTAGAAACAGCTTAAACATATCTATTTTCGGACTTTTCCTAGTTTTATAAACTTTGAGATGGACCACACCAAAGAATGAAGCTATGAACTCTCCTCTTTATCTAAGTATTTTTATTTCTTAGGATCTATTTTGAATCTAATGCACTTGATAGTTTTATTGTGTGGTTTTTTTTTCTAGACTGCTATATGTACTTAACACCCCTTTTTACCTAAAAGAAGTTACATCCGGCAGCCTGGCCATAACTAAATTGACAAAGGCTCCTTTGGCACCATTTTAAAGAACTTAGTAACTACATAAGAACAATGGTTGATTATTTGGTTGGCACCCATGTAATAAACCAAATTCTAAATAATTATCTTGCTGAGTAATTCCGTGAGACACAGTAATTCCTAGATTAGGAATAGGGAAGTGGGAGGCCTCACAGGCAGGGTAGGCAGGGGTCCCAATGGTGTGCCGCGCTGCATTGTTTGTGAGTTTTTCTCCGTCTGTGTGACAATGAGGGGCACCCGTTTCCAGAGGCCCAAAGTCTGAAGCCTCCCCAGGTCTTGTGGTTTCCACCCTTGAGCCCCAGCTTCTGGATCTTACGTGGAAAACCAGGAAAGAACCCACATGGCAAACCAAACCCAGAGGTGTTTGCTTAGCTCCATATATCCCGCAAACGTGACAGAAATCCCAGATTAAAACACTCGTACTTATATTTGTGAGTATATGGAAAGAGACCTAAGAAGAGGGTTTTCCCTGGCTGCGTGGACAGCAGTCCAAGACTAAGAGGCAAAGTGCAATGGAAACACGAGTGAAAGCGGGAAGATTCCTAAAGTCTGCAAATGGGGAGCCTTTCTGAGGTGCAGGCTTCCAGAAAGGACACGTGAGCCCGTCCACAGAGCCGGACTGCCCAGCTCCCAAAAGCCCTGGCTGCCTCACGCCCAAAAGAGCAGGAACCAGCCCTCCTCAGACGGCAGGGGTTGCGGGATTTCCCAAGGAACTGGCATCGGAACTTTTGAGATGTGCATGCGCTGGAGCTTTGAGTCACTCACTTCCCTGGAGCTGGTATTTGCCTGTCTGGGTTAAAGCTGAAGGCCCTCACTCTGGGAGTCAAGGGCACAAGGGAATCTGGAACCAGCCAGAGCTGACTGACAGTAACTGACTGTTTCTTGTAGTGACCCCATTAGTTTTGGGGGTAACTTAGGTCTCCTACTGTACCAAGCAGCGTTTCAAAACCTGATCCAAATTTGGATTGCAGAGACCTCACTGTGGCCTCCAGTCAGACCTAACGGAGCCAGGAAGAGCCCCGTGGATGAGGACTGGGCAGAAGATCTGATTCCCTTAAGGCCTCTCCCTTGTGACTGGAGAAACCGCAAACAGAGCCTGAATGATACAAAACTGCGTCATCGATCAAAAAGCTGAGCCCCTGTCCCCCCCAAGGTGTGGGAATAAGCAAGCTCTGCCAAAACAAGGTTGACTTTTTATTGCTGCTCTAATGGCACCAAGTAGCAGGCAGAATTCAGCCCACTTCCACCCCGTCCTGGAGGGTCAGGGCTGAACTGAGCCCGTGTCTGTGCAACAGATGAGGTGCCCACCCTGGCCGCTCAACCACAGAGGTGGAGTCCAGGGATCGGTGTCCTTGAAAAGCTCCCTGGGTGATTGCAATGTGCAGTCAGGTGAGAGCTACCTGTGCTCACCGTTCTCCCTCACTCCCTTCCTGTGTGTGATCTGAATGAATATTCAGCAATTGAGGTTTGGGGTGTGGCATTTGCCTAGAAGAGACGGATATATCTGGAGTGTATTGAGCTCTTAAACTTGGAAAGTTAGATGTAAGGTTTTTCTTTTTGCTGGAGTATATTTTTTGCCTATGCACACTTATTTAACGTTATGTCCTTTGAAGCCTGTGGACATTTCATGAGCGTCAGAAATGATAACCACACAGCCTCATAACTCTTCCCATCGTTAATCCTGGCCAGTGTTTGGTTGTCCCCCACCGATTGCTAATTCTTGCACTGAAATACCAACAGTTCCCTTTACTCAGTGCTCTCTATGTGCTGACAGTATCACAGCAAACATATGAAATCTGCGCTGACATCCCATTTTACAGATTCTGAAGCAAACTTGGAGAATAACTTGCTAACTAACAATCACACAGCCAGTAAATAGCCAAGGCAGGGTTAGCACTGCATTCTATCTTAGCCACAATGCTAGTGGGTATTGACTAGAGAACTTTCAGGGATGGTAGAAATATTCTATGTCTTGATTGGAGTGACAGTTACACAGGTGTATACATTTATCAAAATTCATAAACTGCATTTCATTGTATTTAAATTTTACCTCAAAAAAATGAACACTTCAAGTCAGTAAAGAAAGAAATGCCTAATGACATTGTCTGAGACTTATGAACTAGAATCAAAGTTCCAATTATTAGACTCCCCTGAGTTGAGAAAAATCCAATTCATATAGTTCTAACCTAAACAAAATATCCATTTAGAGTAGTTTCTCACACAAAAGGTTTTATCACAAAATTCCTTTGTAGTTCTATGCACAAGTCCCTATGAAAGCTGACAGCTTGCCTAGTTAAGTTTACTCAATTCTGGAAAAAATATACTTGAAAAGCACTCCATGGGAGCGTCCTTTTGGATGAGCTGTGATTGCAGTGATTTTCGTGTGCGCTGACAAGAAGGTAAGTTAAGAAGTAAAACTCAGGCTCATGTTTAAACAGTATCAAGAGAGAGAAGCAGAGAGAAGCGTGTCGCCCCTTTTGCCTAATGATCCAAAGAGATGTGTAAATAAATGCTTCACCCACCTCAGCGCCACCCAAGCCACAGGGAAGGAGTGTGGGAGCAGAGCCTTTTCAGCAAAGTACCAGAAAGGTGTTAGCAGAGAAACAAACAGGTCAGTGAAATCAGAGGCAGAGCAGCTAATGGAGTGTTTTCTAATCTACAAATGCAGGCAGACTTTGAGTGCAAAGACCTTTACTGCAGGTCAAAGGAATCCTTGCTGGAAGGAAGCAAACAGTCCTACTCTTAATTAACGTGCAACTGGAAAGGAAGTTGGGAGCAAGATGCAAACAATGCCTGGAATTCCACAGGGCCGCTTCCACCCGGATCCATATACAGCTGCCATTTTCTAGCCTGTGCCAAGGGCTGGGCTGGGCCTCGGAGACCACAGGCAGCCGTGGGCTGCCACCCGGACAGAGGAGCGCTTCTCAGCCGGGACTGCTCTGTTGTGTCCCCCCTTAGAAGTTTTGGCTTTGGTCTCCAGCCTTATTCACCCCGTGGCAGCCGTTGGCCGTTCACCTGTGTAATGGCTTGACTTGACTCTGACATTAGGAATGACCTTACTCAAGACAATCTTTAAAGGCTGCAGACACAGAAAGGAAATTATTAGCAAGCAAATTATGACTTGGATTGTGTCAGTTTTAGTGTGTTTCCCTGTTTTCACATCAGCAGCGTCACTGGAAGCAGCTGGCATGTCCCCTAAGTGGCTGTTTATGCCTATTGCTGTTGCCTAATTCTAACTTGAAATCACTAAAAAGCGTTTTGTGCTGTCATAATCGTTTGCATGAGCCATAACTATCTCTTTCATTATTAAAGCCTCATCCAGTGGTTGGGGGAATTTTGATAAAGACTTAACGATACGGTAGCCTATTTCAACCTCCATGCGCGTCCCAGTGATTTCCGGAGCTGACCAAAGCATTGTCTTGGAAAATCAAATTAAACGCAGCTTATGCTGGGTCAAAGGTGTAATTCTGAGATCAGTGGGAAAATATTCAGTTCTTCCTTCAGAAATCCCTTACAACAGTTAATTTATTTCCCAGAAGGAACCCGCCCCTGAAATGTGCCTTTATTTGCTGGCAATGAAATGTAATGTGTTTGGCTTCCCGTGTCTTGGGGAGCCGCCATCCACAGAGTAATAATCTAATAAAATGACTTCAGGGAGGAGGAAACCCCTCCAGGGTCTCTTTTTAGGATTCCTCGGAGTCAGTGGTGGTGCCAGCCCAATCCTGGGACCTCTGTTCCTTTCCAGGTGTGAGAATGAGTGCAGTGAGGTGTGCCCAGCATCCTGGGGACTGGAGGAAGGGATCCACCCCAGACAGGCTCCAGGTTGGAAATGACGGTCACCAGAGGACATCCGACCACGACAGACATGGCTGTGGTATGTGGAATACCATTCAAGCCTTCACAAAAATGGAGACAAACCAGGGGGTTCTATAGATTTGTGATTTAAATATACAGATATGTGTCTGCCAAAAATCACTGCAATTATGGCTGGTCACAGTGACCACAAGTTTCCTTCTTATCTCTAACTGTGGTCAGAAGATAAACACACTACTAGTGTGTTTATTCAGTTTGTCAATAATGAGGTTCCTCTTTTTCATTTTTCTCTCATCTCTGTGTATCCTTTTTAATCACTTCTTTGTAAACACTTCTGTGCAAAAAGCCATCAGAGGAAAGGTGGGGTGGTATTGAAACCGATCAGGTCTGTCACTATATAACATCTTAATTGGAGAAAAGCTGGTGCTAAACCAACTGGAGCTACAAATATTGTCCTCCAAGGCCACATCACTGAGTTGTGGTAGTGATGTATCATCTGAGAAATTGTATCTGGCTGGCAGTAGAGAGGTCTCAAAAATTGTGGCTTCAACAAGTTGTCAAAGGGTTTTGTTGGTTTTTTTTGCTCTACCACATAAACAGATGACCGGTGAAAGGAAGACTAACGCTAGTATAGTGATTCCACAAATGCCCTCACGGACCCAAGCTCTATCTTGCTTTCTGGGTGGGGCCCTCATCCTCATGGCTTCCTAGCTGGCTGCTGGAGCTCCAACCATCACATCCTCATTCTTCAACAAGGAAAAAGGAGTTGGGAATGTGGAGCTTGCCAACTGAGTTAAACCCCTTAATTAAAAGAACTTTCCTAGAACCCCCACCCATACATCTTATTGGTCACTTTTATCTACAAGGGGGGCTAGAAAAAGTTATTTTTAGCCTATTGCCACCTCTACTTATGTAGGGGTTCTGCTAGTAAGGAAAATGAGGGGATGAATAAGAGGAAGACTCTCTCTCTCCCTGCCCAGGATGATAGATTATGCTATGAGGTGATCTCTGCACTTCCATTACTTGGGTTCCTATGGATGTAAGTTCCAAGCCAGAGACCTGTGTTGTATTATGTAATTCTATGCTTGGACAGAAGCCATAGTACCCATCTCTCCATAGACATGAAAGATAACTAAAGCTGGATGAAATTTTTCAAGCTCAAGTTGTCCTAGAGGCAGGAGTCCCAAGTAGGTCAGGCTCAATTTACTGCTCCATCTCATAGCTTAAAAGTTAATCACGGAAAGCCAGTTACCTTCAGCAATCTGTGGGCACAAACCCCACCCTCCTGGTGGCTTCCAATTTCCAAGGGGCAGAGCCACGGGGAGTCTACAGAAGTGTGGGAGTCAAGAAAAGGGACTCCGGGTCCCTCTCCCCCTGCACTATGAGCAGTCACCATGTGCAGCTTTCTGTTACATGTCCACATAGGATCATTTTAGCAAAGGTTCTACGGCTAAAGACAAACGAAAATAATGATAAATCATGTGCAGCCACTGACCGACCTTGAAAGCAGCTCCCTAGAGACCTGTGGCTCTGTGTGCTCCGGACTAGCAAGTCAGGTGGACCCGTGGCAGCAGCCGCCTCCCTCAGCCACCCAGGTGAGGGTCACTCGACTCACCGCATGTCTGTGGAGCATCTCACTGCAATGTTCTTAGCACTGTGGGAAATGTGGAGGCTGATGCGTGCACCATCGCCCCAAGAACTTGTCCCACCCTGGAGGCCATCCAAGCAGACAACAGCTAGCAAGTCCTGGTTGAGCTGTCAAGGAAAACCTCATAGAGCAAGAAGGACTTGAGCTAAACTTTGGGTTAACTTTTAACAAAGGCACCAGGAAATACAGGAGGATGGCAGGGCTCGGACTGAGGAGAGAACCAGGAAACCTGACGACAGAAGAAGGTCAAGTGTGAGAGGCAAAAAGAAGTAGCAGTGGGTTTCTCTCACTGGTTTTGGCGGGGGTGGGGGGGTGGGGGGGTGCGAGAATCGAAAGAAATACCAGCCGTCTGTTCATTCCTAATAATAATAATAACCAGAGTGTTTGCTAGGATATCAGGTGTCAAGGACTGTGCTACATGCTTTAACCACATTATCCAATTTAATCTTCACAGCAATCCTAAGGCAATGTACAAGAGAAAACTGTGCTCATGAATACAGAGTATGTGGCCCAAGGTCACCTCAGTTGGGGACTGACAGGTGGATCTGTTGGATTCCAGAGCCGCCACTAGCCCTTCCCGCCTCCCTAAGGCAGCAGATCAGCAGTCCCTTTTGGCCTTCATGTAATCTATGTTTACATAAAGTAAACCCAAATGACAAACCCTTTCAGGGCTAGGAATCCTCCTCCAGCTTCCTACGGGCTTCCCAGCCAAATTAGGCTCGAAGAATGCAAACTAGTTTTAACGCCTGTCTTGCCAAAGATAACTAGGAAAATACCATATTGGCTCAAACCAAAGTTGACGTTTTTAAAAAGAAAACTATCAAGTGACCTGTTCACAAATTATGCTCTGAGTCCAGACATATCTGTAGCAAAAGACTTCATGGAGTCAAATGAACCCAGCAGAGAGGCCCCTCCCTGCCAGAGCGAATCCCACCGCCCCCAGCTCAGCCTCAAGGAGGGGCTCTGCGGGAAGGTTTGAGACCCTGGCAGGAGGAGGGGGCCGGTCACCAGGCGGTGCAGCCCGGGAAAGGGCTGTGGGCTCAGAGGGAGGCAAAGGCCCCCACCTCTGCCCTAGTTTGTGTAGAGAAAGCCCGTTCCCCAGCGATTCACGCACAGCCCTGCAAGTCTATAAAAAGAGAACTACAGACATTCTGGCAGACATGGAAAGAAACCTTTTATCTTTCTCTTCACTCATTCTTTAGTCCTCACTCCTCTTCAAGGGCAAAGGAGAGCGAGGGGGTCATTCGATGAGACCAGGAAAATCAAAGTAAGCCCAGGGGGTTCAGCTGCCCAGGGGAAGGGCCCGAGACCCGGCCTCCCGGTGAGCTGGGGCTCCAGGCCGGCTGGAGTTCGGCTCCCCCAGGTGCTATGGAAGACTGATTTTTGCTCTGGTTCAGGCTATAGTTCCCAAAACCACCTCACGAGTGAGGAGGCTGACAGAGCATTTTAGCCCTCCCCACCCCTGTGCATGTTCCGTCAAGGTTCGGATCCCAGACGGAAGAGGAGCCTGTCTGGCCCTTGGAAACCCAGCACGTGCCACCCTGTGGATTGCCTCTTATTTCAGAGACAAAACGGAATCTCAAGACATGAAACCGGGCGCTGTCTCAGTGCAAGCACCCCCACCCCAAGGAGCAAAGCTTCTGGCGAACTCCTTTTGGAGAATGCGGCTGAACCTGAGGTTGAAGTTGGATTTCCCACGTCTCCCCTCCCATCCACAGATGGCACCTGTCCCCCACCTGTCTGAGGCACGAGGAAGACAGAGAAAGCCTGGCTGGAGGGCGTCCCTGCAGGGCTGTGACCAAGTGTGCTCACATGGGGGACCAAAACACCAGTGGGTGGACCACCCTTCAGCCCAGGGACCCGGCCAGGGGTGAAACATGGCACAAGAAACAATAATAACGCCTCGGGCATTTCAGAAGTGAGGAAGCCCAGTAAGGGGAGGTTAAGAAGTTCAACCCCAAGTGACTGTGGCAGGCTGTCACCTCTCAGATGAGCAGTTGCCCCTCTGCTGCGGAGCACCTGGAAGGAGGGCAGGAGCTCATGCAGCAGCAGCGTGTCACCCGGGAGAGTGAGCACAGACGTCCTCTCTGAGGACCCATTCCATTCCAGCTTCCTCTGCCGGGGCGGGGTGTGTGAGGCAGGTCAGACCTGCCCTGGGCTTCCCGTCTCCAAGGGCGCCACTGTGCCACCTCTGGGCTGCTCAGCACCCCCATCCCCGGTATCCCAGCTTCCCCACCAGGTCTAGAAAGCCTCCATTTCCGCTCCTCTGCCCCGGCTTGCCCTGGGCTCCAAAGTCACTCCTGCAGCCCCTGCCTCACTCTGCAGGATCAGGTTGGGGCAAATGCTCCCAGCCCACACAACCCGCCCCCAGAGCCACACCTGCACTCCGGGGGTCCAGGGCGCCACCACCCTCACTGCCCCCACGCTGGGGTGGGCAGGTGGCAGGTGGCAGCTCTCAGCATTCATTAGGCCAGTTCATCCTTTTGCTGAGTAAAGCAGTTTCCCAAAATACATTCCTTGGAGCAGTAGCTCTACAAGTTATCCCTAAGAAAAGTTTTATGGCCAAATAAGTCTGGAAAATGCAGTGCCGTGTATTTCTCTTAGAGATTCACAGTATCTTTAATGTTCATATTGAAGGCTCTGAGAAGACTTGCAGTAAATACTGGATTCAGAAGTCCAGTATTTCTGAAATATAAGAGTAGATAAAGGTTATTTTTCCCCACTCATAGCTGAAGGTTCTATTTTCCTTACATACTATATACATTTATTATCAAGATATATCTTCTTAAGGGCCCCTTAAATTCAAAATAGGTGAATTAAAATCTGGACCCAATTATTTATACTGCAGAGGTCAAGAGTGGGCATGGAATGCGGCCCAGGTGCTCAGTGATGGGGGGTGTTCCACACGCTCACTCAATGCAGTAGCTCTCAAACGTTTTCGTCCTGGAACCGCTTCATGTTCTTAAAAAATATTAAAAACCCCAGAGAACTTTTGTTTACAGGAGTTATCCTATGGATATTTACAGTATTA
>CM052439.1:59040590-59070979 GCA_028533085.1 Varecia variegata | reverse complement strand
AGGTCTGAGCATAAAGGCCACACGCCGTCTGGCACCCCCTGTCCTCCTCCCTTGGGCCAACTTCCTAAGACAGAGGGAGGTGGGTCTGCGGAAGCAGGGCCTGGGTAGGTCAGCTAACAGTGTCTCTGCCTTGGCCAAATGCAGGAAAAGGAAACCCTGGGGGGGTCCTTCCTGTACCATGACAGTAGCTACACTCCTCGTCTCACAGGCAGGAACGTGTGCTTGTGAGGTTCAGCTAGAAGGTCTGATTTTTTTTTTTTTTTTTTTGACAGAATATCTCTCTGTTGCCCGGGCTAGTGTGCCATGGTGTCATTATAGCTCACTGTAACTTCAAACTCCTGGGCTCAAGCGATCCTCCTGCCTCAGCCTCCCAAGTAGCTGGGAGTCCAGACATGTGCCACGATGTCTGGCTAATTTTTTTATTTTGGTAGAGACAGGGTCTCACTCTTGCTCAGATTGGTCTCAAACTCTTGAGCTCAAGCAATCCTTCCACCTTGGTCTCCCAGAGTGCTAGGATTACAGGCGTGAGCCCCTGCGCCCGGGCCTAGAGGGTCCGATTTTGGAGTTGAATGCATCAGGCATAGATCCTGTTAGCCACTAACTAGCAGGGTGAACTTGGGGAAAGCACATGGCCCATCTGAGTCTCGGTTTCATCATCTGTAAAATAAGTTCTTGCAGGATTTGCTGAGATAATGTATGTGAAGCACTTACCATAGTACCTACAATAAGTGCTCAATAAATGCTCACCAATATTCCAGTTCACCTTCTAACATGATTAGAGAAACAAAATTGCAGGCCCAGCCTGTATGTTTGCAGAGCTCAGGGCAATACAAATGGAAGTCTGAATATCATGTAGATATATAGATATTTAAAAGACATGTCTGCTAACAAACTATTGCATAAAATGTTTCATGTGTTTGTCTTGGTTATTTTTTCATAACAACAAAAATTTTAAGGTATACATAAAGGTATGATTTTATATGACTAAAAGTTTTCCAAATATAAAATATGATTCAACTTTGTTACGATATTATTGCACATATCTCAGGTCAAGCATTTGGATGAGTATTAAATACAAACAATCCATTACTGTAAATATTTATTTCATAAAATACTTTCTTGCCTTCTCTTTCATAAAATCACTAATGGTGAGTTCTGGTCAAGATTCTTACATAATTTGTATTCTGTTTATATTAAAAATTAAAAAATAAAATGTAATTGCCTGCCCAGCAGGGTGAGGAAAATGTGGCCTTCTGATTTCAAGATTATTCTTTTTTAAGCACAATCTTTTTTAAGCTTCATCTTTCTCTGCTGCACCCCTTTTAATAAAAGAATTTGTTCTGCAAAATTTGGATTCAGTCAAAAGGCTGCACTTGAGGACCTAGAAGTGCAGGTTCTTGCACTTAAGAGTGCAGGTTCCCCACCCCTGGCAATGTATAGAAAGAGTAGGAATAAGGCCAAGGTGGGAGCATCTCTTGAGGCCAGAAGTTTGAGACCAGCCTGGGCAACACAGCAAGACGTCATCTCTACAAAAGATGAAGAGAAAAAGAATTAGCCAGGTGTGGTGGTGCACACCTGTAATCCTAGTTACTCAGGAGGATTGAGCCCAAGAGTCAGAGGTTACAGTGACCTATGATTACACCATTGCATTCCAGTTTGGGTGACAGAGCTAGACCCTGTCTCAAAAAAAAAAAAAAGAGGAGGAAAAAAAAAAGGAGAAATATATTTTTATCAAGCTATAAAGTATATGTAAAAATCAAAAACATAAGATTACTTTTCATATGTCTCCAAAAAATCACTTTGTTTTTAATATATTTAAAATGGTAAAAGGCAACAAAATATAAATTATTTAACTTTTGAGATTTTGATTAAATATTACCTATTTTGATAAATATGAAACTTTTCATAGTTCTAGCATGCATATTTACCTAGTACCAGAATAATCATTTTTATGCTTTGTGCATGTTACCTCTAGACGGTCATATGTACAAATTTAAAGGAACTTGAATTAATACCACAAATACACCTCAATCACCATGTGCAACTGTTGTTTATACACTGTTTCTTATTTACTGCTGTGGCAGTCACACATCAGAACTTAAAGAGATAACAATAACAATAGCAAGATTCAATATTGTCAAGATGTCCGTTCTTCCAAATGTGATCTATAGATTCAATGCAATCTCAACCAAATTCCCAGCAGGCTAGTTTATAATATTAACAAACTGATTCTAAAGTTTATATGGAAAGGAAAAAGACCCAGAATGGCCAATTCAATATTGAAGGAGAAGAACAAAGCTGGAGGACAGGAACTACCCAAGTTCAAGACTTACTATAAAGCTACAATAAGGGCCAGGTGCAGTGGCTTAGGCCTAAAATCCTAGCACTCTGGGAGGCTGAGGTGGGAGGATCACACAAGGTCAGGAGTTCGAGAGCAGCTCGAGTAAGAGCGAGACCCCATCGCTACGAAAAATAGACAAAATTAGCCGGGCATGGTGGTGCATGTCTGTAGTCCCCGCTACCAGGGAGGCTGAAGCAGGAGGATCGCTTGAGCCCAGGAGTTTGAGGTTGCTGTGAGCTAGGCTGAGACCCACAGCACTCTAGTCCAGGTGACAGAGTGAGACTCTGTCTCAAAAAAAAAAAAAAAAACCACAAATAAATAAATAAATAAATAAAGCTACAGTAATTAAGACAATGTGGTATTGTTTAAAAAAATAGATAAATCAATGGAACAGAATAGAGAGCCTAGAAATAGACCCAAATAAATATAGTCAACTGAGCTTTAATAAAGGAGCAAAGGCAATACAATGGAGCAAAGGTAGTGTTTTCAACAAATGGCTCCGGAACAACTGGACATCCACATGCAACCTAACTAACCCTCTTTATAAGAATTGATTCAAAATGGATCATAGACCTAAATGTAAAATGCAAAACCGTAACACTCCTAGAAGATAACATAGGAGAAAATTTAAGGTATAGCAATAACTTTTTAGATGCAATGTCAAAGGCATAATCCATGAAAGAAATAATTGAGGAATTGGACTTCATTAAAATTTAAAACTTCTGCTCTGCAGAAGACAAGGTCAAGAGAATGAGAAGACGAGCCACAGATTGGGAGAAAATATTTGCAAAAGACACATCTGATAAAAGACTGTTATCCAAAATATATAAGGAATTCTTAAAACTCAACAATAAGAAAACAAACAACTTAATTAAAAACAGGCAAAAACCCTGAACAGACACCTCACCAAAAAAAATATACAGATAGTAAGTAAGCATTTGAAGAGATGTGAACATCATATGTCATTAGGGAATTGCAAATTAAAACAAAAATGAGATACTGCTATACACCTATTTTAATGGTCAAAACCCAAAACACTGACACCAAATGCTGATGAGGATGTAGAACTGTTGTTGCACAATGAACTCTCATTTATTGCTGGTGGGAATGCAAAATGGTACATGATTTTGGAAGATAGTTTGGCAGTTTCTTACAGAGCTAAACATAGTCTTTCCATAGAACCCAGCATGTGTACTTCTTGGTATTTACTCAAATAAAAAAAAATAAAAACCCATGTCCACACAAAAACCTGCACATGGTTGTTTACAGCACCTTTATTCATAATTGCCAAAAACTGGAATCATCTGAGCTATCCTTCAAAAGGTAAATAAATAAACTGTGGTTCACACAGACAACAGAATATAATTCAGCACTATTTGCAGCACAGAGAAAGTAAGAAGAAGACAAATACAAGTGAACAGTTCAAGAGACTGGACGATAACGCAAAAGAAAGTTGAGCATAGGGTAGATCTATATTCAGGCCGTCTCTCCTTCTACAAAATGTGGAAAACCAGATCCACTGAGCTCTGCCCCCGAGAGGAACTCCTTTCACCACTGCCTTTTAGAACTGCACTGGTTTCAGATTGTGATGATCACGCCACAATAAAGCATGGACCCATCCAAAAAAGAAGGAAAAAAACAAAAAAGAACTTGAAGCAAGAAATGAATGCCTGTCACAGCTGAGATCTGATACTTTGTGATACAAAAACCTATCTCATTCCAGCTATGTGAAGGGAAAGATTTGACAGGTTCTTTTTCTTTTCTCTGTCGTGAGCATTCTCACTACTGAAATTCTTCCTGTACTCTGAAGTAGTCTGTCTCTGACTGAGGATGAAGTTCTACCTACTTGCAAGGCCTTCAGTCTCAGTAGCCTTGGGTTTTGATCTCATGTGGCAAGAGATGTGGAGAAGCTTCTCCCTGGGGCCAGAGCAATGTCAGTCTGGACAGCAGCTGTCGAAGGTTTGGAGTCCTGATTGACTGAGGCATGTTCTTCAATAAATGTAATGTTCTTTAATAAAAGTGGTGTGTTCTTTAATAAATATAATGTCTGTGTGTATGATGTGTGTGTGTGTGGTGTGTGTGTGTGTGTATGCTGTGTGTGTGTATACATGTGTGATATGTGGAACCTGGAGCAGGAACTCCTTTGCCCAGGTCTAAGGGCAAGACCGTACAGGGCCTTGGTGAGTTCACCCACCGAGTAGGACAGGACACTTTATTGTTGCAGAGAGGCACCAAATCCAGTAGTCCCCCCTTATCCTTGGTTTTGGTTTCTGGGTCTCAGTTACCTGTGATCAACTGTGGTCCAAAAATATCAAGAGAGGGAGAGTGGGCGGGGAGGAGAAAAAGAGAGACCACACTCACAAAATTTTTCTTTTTCTAACTCTTTTTTTATTAGTTATTGTTGTTAATTTCTTACTATGCCTAATTTATAAATTAAACTTTATCACAGATATGTTTGTACAGGGAGTGGGTCCTAGAATAATGTCATTTCATTGTCACGCTGATGAGAAGAAAAATCAGGGCCCTTTGCTAATTTCTTTAACAACTTCCATACAGGTCAGCTGTTTTCAGCTGACCTTTGCACTCAGCAAACAGGCAACTTTGGGCAGGTGTTTTCACCTGACCCTTCATTCACCTTGCTCACGTTCTTTCCATCCATCCATCCTTTCTTCTAGGCCCAGCCCTTACAGATAGTACCAGCCCTATATGGACTATGTTTTTTACTATTCAGTGTGTCTTCATTTAATGTGTTCTTAGAAACTGCAACTTTAAAGCAAAATAAAATGAAATCAATATAATGAAACCAATTTTACCGTAGACTAATTGATAAAAACAAGAGTTTGCACTTTCTCCCACATCGGCGTGGGTTTTGTCTGGAGACACCGGTTTCCTCCCACATCTCAAAGATTTGCACTTTAGTTTCATTGTCGTATTTACATTGTCCCCATCTGAGTGAGTGTGGGTGTGTGTGAGTGCAGGTCCTGTCCAGGGCTGGCTTCTGTCTTGCACACCCTGAGCTGGGAGAGGCCCCAGCCACCCCAGACCCTGAACTGGAATGAGCAGGTTGGAAAAAGAAAGAATGAATGAATGAACACAAGCTATTGTAAAATAAAAATTCATAAGGTAGACAATAATCACACAAACGCATGACAACCAACCATGCCGTACAAAAGCACTTGGCGAGCCTGCCCCATTTGTTATTGTTTGTGAACTGCGTAGTGCTAGAAAATGCTCCTTACAATTTTTGCTTTGCAAACATTTATCCCTTGATTTAACCCACCACTATCGACCACCATCACTCACTGATTCACCAAAAATTGGGTAATAATTATCTTACTTGTTTTTCTTAAATGTATGTATAGCTTAAATGTATATATAGTATGTATGTATAGAAAATGTAAAGATACATTTTCTTAAATGTATCTTTCTTAAATGTATGTATAGCTCATATTTACTTCAATGTTTAATATTAAATGTGTTTTGGGTCTTTATGTAGAAGTTTGGTGATGTTTTTGTGGCCAGAAATATGCTGTAGGAACTTAACTCTTGTTTTTATCAATTAGTCTTGGGTAAAATTGGTTTCATTATATTGATTTCATTTTATTTTGCTTTAAAGCCGCAGTTTCCAAGAACTCATTAAATGAGGACATACTGTATAGTAAAAACTATAGTCCATATAGGGCTGGTACTATCTGTAAGGGCTGGGCCTAGAAGAAAGGATGGATGGATGGATGGATGGAAAGAACGTGAGCAAGGTGAATGAAGGGTCAGGCGAAGACACCTGCCCAAAGTTGCTTGTTTGCTGAGTGCAAAGGTCAGCTGAAAACAGCTGACCTGTATGGAAGTTGTTAAAGAAATTAGCAAACAGCCCTGACCCTTTGCACGTGTCCTTAGAAATAAATACGGGGAGGCGCATAGCTGCGGAGGCCATTTTCTCCTTTAGATTGTGGTCTCTTCCCGTGTCTCTCTCTCTCTCTCTCCTCTATGTTTCAAGTAATTATGCATTCTTTCGCTACCAAGCCCAGGAGCAAAAAAAGTAGCTGCAACAACTATCTGAGGTTTCAGGCATTTACTGGGGGTCTTGGAATGTGCCCCCTACAGATAAGGGAGCTGCTGCTGTACTGCTGGGCTGGGGAATTGGGGGGTGTTGCATTTTCACAGTCCGCTGACTCATTTTGACGCCTGGCTCCCCCACCCAAAGAACCAAGGTGGAGGGATAAAACCAAGATAAATCAAGACAAATAGCTATGTTCTAGTTATTTTAGTGGCTCTATCAGGGGTCTTTCTTCCCTCTTCCTGTAGTCTGTCTCTGGGCATCTCTCCTTCCTCTGGCTCCCATGGAAATGTTAAAGCTGCGGTGAAGACTTTAGTGAGGTCGGGGGATTATCTGTGGTTCCCATTAGCTACGCATTAGTGACTCTTGTCCCTATAAGAAAAAATCAGCTGTACCTGAACAATTAGTTGACTCTTTAGGAAAGAAAACGAATGATGTCAAGATGGGGGGAAAAAAATCAATGGATGTGTAAATCCTGTCTTAACCTAGGCTGTCTTCTTCTGAAGCTTCAGAGAAATTGGCTAGACCTGTACTTGGTGTTCCTCTCTCCTGTCTCCCTGTCCTCCAGAGCTGTTCCCCGAGAGCCAAATTAGGCCCAGGGTATGTGAGAATCCCTGTCCCCACCACAGAAACTGTGACCCCAGGAAATAGAACTGATTCTAATCTGACCCCCTAGGAGTGGGGGGGCCCTGCTAAGGCCGGGGGCGGGGGAGGCCTGTGTTGGGTTCTGCAGACACCTGCGTGCAGTTCTCTCTCCCTCACACCTGGTAGGCTTTGGAGATAATGAGCTACGGAACATGTCTGGGTCAGAGAGAAATCAGCCAGAGAGTTGCCAACCAATAGCGCCAACAAATCAATTATTGCCTGTCTCCTGCCAGCCCGTAGGGCAACCCAAAAGGCAAAAACCCAAGTGGTGTAGCTGATTCTTCAGAGCAGCCTTCTCCATGGGTCACAACCTTGTGTGTCTGCTGCAGTGGTTCTCAAGCAGGGGCTATTTTGCCCCACGGTGGACGTTTAGCAATGCTAGAGAAGTTTTTGGTGTGACAACTGGTGAGGGGGGCTCCTGGCTTCTAGAAGGTAGATACACAGGACAGCCCCCATCCCTGTCCTGGAAAAAAAAAAAAAATTATCTGGCCCAAAACAGTAGTGCCAACGTTACAAACTTTGCTCTGTTTCTGTGGGCCCAAAGATCCCGTCAGTGGGTTTTCCTCATTTACCCTACGTAAATCCATTTCCTAGGGCTGCCGTAACAAACCGAGTGACTTAAACTAGAGAAATTCATTCTCATGGTTCTGGAGCCTAGAAGTCCAAAATCAAGGTGTCGGCAGGGCCACGCTGCTTTCAAAGGCTCTAGGGAAGGATTTTTTTTTCCCCCCTCCGGTTTCCGGTGGCCCCAGGCGTTCCTTGACTGTGGCAGCAAAACTCCAATTTCTGCCTCTGTCTTCACGTGGCCTTCTTTCCTGTGAGTCCCTGTGTCGTCTCTTCTTCCGAACACCCTCATCACTGGATTTGGGACAGCCCTCAATCTGGGATGACTTAATATCAATGATCCTTAAATGATTACATCTGCAAAAACCCCATTTCCAAATAAAGTCACATTCTGAGGCTCCCGGCAGACATGAGTTTTAGGAGGATAGTATTCAACCCACCACACCCTAGAAAGGAGTGACCTTTCAGCTGGGAATATTGGCAATTAATGTTTAAAAAAAAAAAAAAAAAAAAAAACCAACGCTCACCTTCAGCTCCTAAATAACCAGGTTGCAGGCACAAAAGAAGTGGAAATAAAGAAGGTGAATGTGGCCATTCCTAGCCCTCTAGGGGTGTTAGATGCCAAAAAGATAGGTCCAATTCTTCATACTCCTCCTACACAAAACCTCTATTCCTTTCCATAACATAGCACAGAAAAATGAAACCCATAGGAACACCAGGGTCTGTATGGAGTCTGCAGTGGCAGTTTTAAAGCGTGGCCTTTCTCTGGCACTTTTCTCATTGAAAGGTGCAGCCCATGTCCTCTATTTAGGTGAGCCTTCAGAGTATTATGGGGGTACAAACATTTAGGTTACATAAATTGCCTTTGCACTGCCTGAGTCAGAGCTACAAGCATGCCCATCCCTCAGAGTGCACACCGCACCCATTAGGTGTAAAGTTACCTCTCCCCTCCTCCCCCCTCCCACCTGCCCGACACCCTATGAATGTTACTTCCCACATGTGCACATTAGTTAGTGTTGATAAGTTAGTACCAATTTAATAGTACATGCAGTGTTTGTTTTTTCCATTCCTGTGACACTTCACTTAGAAGAATGGGCTCCAGCTCCATCCAGGATAATATTAATACAATATGGCTGAGTAGTTCTCCACGGTATACACACAGGACCCAAAAAATAACACTGCAGCTTGTTCCTTTTGGCAAGTGCCACCTACTGACAAGGGAGGTCAATCTGCATGCCCTTTTACTGCCAGGCTCTTTTAAACAACCAGCTCTTTGTAAACTATTAATAAGAGAGCCAGAACTTGCCCATTCCCAAGGGATGGCACCAAGCCATTCATGAAGGATCTGCCCCCATGACCCAAACGCCTCCCACCAGGCCCTACCTCCAACTCTGGGGATCAAATTTCAGCGTAAGATTTGAAGGGGCCAAATATCCAAACTCCACTAAGAGGCTAGCTATTCTCCTGCTCTGACCTGTCCAAATTCCTGACCTGTAGATTTAAGAAAATGGCTGCTGTTTTACAGCATGAAGTTTGAGGGGTTTGTTATGCAACAATAGACAATTGAAAGTCTCCAACTTCACTTTCACCCAGGGCCTTTGTCGGGTATCAAGTTCCTATTTTCTTGCAGTCCCTTCTCCCCTCT
The DNA here is from genome assembly GCA_028533085.1 of Varecia variegata. NCBI lineage: Eukaryota > Metazoa > Chordata > Mammalia > Primates > Lemuridae > Varecia > Varecia variegata. Next base: position 59,061,730 of record CM052439.1, on the reverse strand, counting down.
CTTTCAGCCCCACGGAAGGAAAAGGAACTAGGTCACAGCAGCACTTATTTATCCCCCTTCCATGTCCTAAGTATATGCCGAATGCTTCACAAGCATCATGGCACTTATACTCCCAGTTGCCCAGAGAAGTGTGTATTCTCCCTGATTTGGGGATAAGGAAACTTTGGCTCATAAAGTTAAAACAGCCCAGGCAGCAGAGCCTGCCTGAAAGCCAGTCTGGTCTGACCCTACAGCCTGTGCTCCCCCAGCCTCTCTGCTGTCTTGCCTTTGAGAACAGCCTGTCTAGAGTGGCTGCCTACATAGTCCTCATACAAATTAAATTTTCTGGAAGTTTGTGTTCTTGAGAAAACTAAATTCAGGTACTATTGAAAGGGGCACAGCATCTCGGGAAGGACTAATCACATCAAAACATGTCTGGGCATGTTTGCCCCAAGATGGCACAACCAATGTTCATTTGGTTCCCCTATGTGGATGTTTTCTTTGAAGCTCACGACAAATATTCTTCTAGACACTGAGAGACTTTGCAGAGGACAGAGTGGTGTTTTCCACGTCTTTCTTCTGTGGGGATGCAGGGTGGCAGCAGGCAGCCCACAGGGTCTCTGGGCAGAAAATAAATAGCGGTTGCTGATGCTGTGAAGCTCCTGGGCTTTCTCCTCACATCCCCCAACATCAGTTTGTCCAGAAGGAAAATAAAAGTAGCTTATTTCCTATGGCAGTTGTAAAATAGAAAGTTGAAAAAACAACTTTATATTTCTTTTAAGCAACCCTTTAGACTCATGGTTTCTGGTCCAGCATGTAAGGAGCTCAGAAGTCACCACTTCATCCTAAGAAGTAAAAAGCTGAATAAACTGAAAATCAACAACTCTTCTTAGGTCTGTTAGAAAAGTAAGGACACAGGGCAAACCACTGCCCCCAGCACTGGAGAGACAGACAAGCAGATATAGAGTCACAACTTACTTGAAGCAAAAACACCTGAGCAGAAACGGCTATAGGAACCAGAGCTGTAGTAGGAAACCCCACACTGTAATTGACAGATGGCTGCAAACTGGGTGTAGACAAGTCTGAGGGCTTAAAAACTCCAGGAGACACAGCCACCAGGGGCCCCACACTTTTGTTAGCTCTAACTCCAGGAGCCCTACTGGGTTCTCACAGTAAACACCAGGGAAAAATCCCCTTGTGCTTCCTGTACAGGGAACCATTTTTAAATACTCCAGAGCATTCTATTCCTAACAAGGCCTGCCCTCTGGAGACACTGCAGAGGCCAACCTGCTGGAGCCGTATCAGAACCTAGCCCGCCTGAGGGGGGGAAGGGCAATAGCCAACTCTGGCTCCCTCACAGGGAGGGGCAATACTTCAGTCCGGGCCCCTCCAGATTTCCCGTTCCACTTGCAAAGGCTGCACCCAGGGCACAGGCTCGCTAAAAGACTGAGATTACTCCTAGGACTGTAGAACGCCACCCCCACCCACATCTCACCATCACATCACTAAAGGCCTATTTACCTTGGTGCCTCATACCCAAGTAAAAATGCATCAAGTGTAGCTTTTAGCAGAAAATCACAAGACACACCTAAAGACAAGAAACACACTCTGAGGAGACTGAACAAGCATCAGAACCAGATGCAGATAAGGCAGGGATGCTGGAATTATCAGACAGGAAATGTAAAATAACTGATTAATATGCTAAAGGCTCCAATGGAAAAAGACAACATATAAGACCAGAAGGTTAATGTAAACAAAGAGATGAAATTTCTAAGAAAGAATAGTAAAGGAAAGGCTAGAGATCAAAAACACTGTGACAGAACTGAAAAGTGCTTTTGATGAACACAGTTGAGGAAAAAACTAGTGAGATTGAGGATATGTCAATGGGAACTTCTAAAACTGAAAAGCAAAAAGACTGGCGCAAAAAAAAAAAAAAAAAACCCAGAACAGAATATCCAAGAGCTATGGGACAACTAGGAAATGTATAACATATGCATAATGAGAATACTAGAAAAAAGAGAAGAACTATTTGAAGCAATAATGGCTGAGAATTTCCCAAAATTAATGTCATTGAACCACAGATCCAGGAAGCTCGGAACACTAAGCAGGGTAAGTGCCCAAAAAATCTACACCTAGGAATATCATATTCAAAATCAAAGATAAAGAAACAACCCCTTCAATTAAATAATGCTACTATGGAAAAATCAGAAAATTAAAGACAAACAAAAAAAGGTTGAAAAATCCATCCCAGCCATAATCACTGGTGGCATTTCGGTAATTCACTTTTGCAATTTTTCACTAAATTGGGAGGATGATTACAACAAGAAAACCACTACACACCTATCATAGAATGGTTAAAATCCAAAAAACTGACAACCAAATGCCCGGAACCCTCATTCATTGCTGTTGTGAATGCAAAATGATACAAATACTTTGGAAGACGGTCTGGCATTTCTTACAAAGTTAAACATACTATACAATCCAGCAATCACACTCCTAGGTATTTGCCCAAATGAGCTGAAAACTTACGTCCACACAAAACTCTGCACCTGAATGTTTATAGCAGCTTTATTCATAATTTGGAAGCAACAAAATGTCCTTCAAAAGGTGAGGGGATAAACTGTGGCATAGCTGTGAAATGGAATGTTATTCATGATAAAAAGAAATGAGCTATCGAGTCATGAAAACAAATGGAAGAAACCTAAATGCATATAGCTTGATGAAAGAAGCCAGTCTCAGTCCACATTGTTATGATTGCAACTATGATATTCTAGAAAAGGTGAAATTATAGAGACTGTAAAAACATCAGTGGTTGCCAGGGATGCTGGGGGTGGGGATGTGGAGGGTGTTAAGAAATGGATAGGTGACAGGGGATTTTAAGGACAGTGAATATATTCTGTATGACACTGTTACAGTGGATACATGGCATTGTGCAGTTATCAAAACCCAGAGAACAACACAAAGCGTGAACCCTAGCATAAACTTTGGGCTTCAGTTAATAATAATGCATCAATATTGGCTCTCATCAATTGTAACACCTGTACCACAGAAATGTAAGATGTTAATAATATGAGAAATTATGGAGGGTTGGGGGAGAAGAGGCATATGGGAGTGCTTTGTGCTATCTACTCAATTTTCTGTAAACCTTAAGACTGCTCTGAAAAATAAAGCCTTTTAATTTAAAATAAAACGGGAGGATGCTGGATGTATTCTCTGGTAATCTACTTTTCTCATTCACCAAACAATGAGTACACTTAGTTATTAGAGGATCTTCCAAAACATTCTTAATATATTTCATTAAATTAGTGTATCTTAATTTTCTCAGCCACTTTTATGGTTGAATATATACATTTTTAAAAAAAAATCCACCTCAAAGGAACATCTGCTACTTGTGAAGGAGAAATAGTTTCTGATACACCTACCTGAATTTTTCTTATTTCCTGGGCCCATATAGCCAAAAAAAATTGAGGCAATTACCTGAGTCATTTAGAGGGATGTACTTCTTCTCCATTATGGAATAAAACATTAGCACTAAATTGTATTAATTTTTAACTTCATAGAACAGTGGTTTCTGGATAAATCTCAACCAATGCAACCAATGCAACTATGGGAGTCCCAGCCTGGATCCACGGTTTCTAGACCAACTGCTGGTGGATGTTTATGCAAGATGCTTCCAGTCACCAGCCATTGTCTGCTCCTCACAACATCCCTATAGTGACATTTGACCAGTGTTAACACCAAGATTCGTAATGTACCCATGGTCACATGCTAGTAACTTAGAGGACTGAGACTTACACCCAGGTCTTCCACTCCAAGTTGAATACCCTTCTACTATACTAGACCCCTTCTCCTGAAACATCTGCAGTGCGTTGGTTCACTCTACAAGTTGCCTTTGAGACAGCCACCTGCCCCAAGTGAGCACCAATCCTGTCGAGCATACAAAGGAGAATTTTAATTTCATCTGCTCTTCTGCCCACATAGAATTTTTGTAATCAAATGTTTTATTTTGAGAATTGTACATATGCATGCAATGGTAAGAAATAAAACCAAGAGATCTCGTGTATCCTTTACCCAGTTTCCCCCAATGGTAAAATCTTACAAAACCACAGTACAGTATCACAACCAAGATACTGAAATTGATGCAGTCAAGATACAGAACGTTTTTATCGCCACAAGGTTCCCTCAAGTGGCCTTTTATATCCTATCCACTTCTGTCCTTCTCTCGCTGGCTTTTAAACTCCTGACATCAATCTGTTCTCTATTTCCATAATTTTATTATTCCAAGAACATTATATAAATGGGATCATGCAGTGTGTAACCTTTTGGTATTGCCTTTTTTGTATTCATCTTAACTGTCTAGAGATCCATCCTGGTTCTTATATGAATAATCCATTCCTTTTTATTGTCAAGTAGTTGGATGTACCACAGTTTGTTTAACCATTTGCCCACTGAAGGACACCTAGGTTGTTTCTATAAATAGTTTGGGGCTATTACAAATAAAGCTACTATAAACAATTATGGTACAGGTTTTTGTGTGAACAGAAGTCTTTATTCCTCTGTAATAAATGCCCAAAAGTACAATTGGTGAGTTGTGTATGGTAGTTGCATGTTTAGTTTTTTTAAGAAAATGCCACACTGCTTTCCAGAGTTACTGTACCATTTGACATTCCCACCAGCAACCTAGAAGTGACCCAGTTTGTCATCCTCTCTAGCCTTTAGTGTTGTCACGATTTTTTATTGTCATTCTTACAGATGTGTATTTCATTGTGGTTTGGCATCAGGGTGATACTAGTCTTGTAAAATGAATTGGTAAATTTTTCCTCTTTTTATGGAAGAGATTGTGTAGAACTGGTGTTAATTATTCTTTAAACGTTTAATAGTTTCTCCAGTGAAGCCATCTAGGCCTGGAGATTTCTTGGATTTTTTTTCTTTTTAAGAGTTTTTAAATTAGGAATTCAATTTCCTAATTATCATAGGGGCTATTCACATTATATATTTTATGCTGGGGAAGTTGCAGTAGTTTGTGTTTTTTGAGGAACTGGTCCATTTAGTCTAAGTTGTCAAACTTTGTGTGTAGAGTTGTTTACAGCAGTCCTTCACTAACCTTTTGGTACCTGCAGGGGGTCTGTAGTGATAGCCCCTTTTTCATTCCTGATACTGGTACTCTGTATCTTCTCTGTTTTTGTCGGTTTTATTAAACTTTTTTTGCCAATTTTGGTGACCTTTTCAAAAAACCAGCTCATAGTTTTGTCAACTTTCTCTATTCTGTTTTCAATTTCATAGGTGTCAGATATTACCTTATTTCCTCCATTCTGTTTGCTTTTGGGTTTGTGTTTTTTTTTCTTATTTTTTTTTTTATTTTTTTAGATTATTGGGGTGGGAGTTTAAATTGATTTGAGACATTTCTTCTTTTCTAACATGAGCATTTATTGCTATAAATTTCCTTCTCAGCACTGCTTTAGCTGTGCCCCATAAACATTGATGTGTTGTATGATATGTTAATTTTCTTTTACTTCCAGGTATTTATTTCCCTTGATCCCTTCTCTTTGACCTATGGATTATTTTGAAGTGTGTTATTTAGTTTCCAAGTGTTTGTAAATTCTCTAGTTATCTTTGTTATGGATTTCTAGTTTGGTTCCACTGTGGTCAGAGAATGTATTCTGTATGTTTTCAATTATTTTAAATTCATTAAGGTTTTTTTAATAGCCCCAGGATATATGGTCTATCTTGGTATATTGTGTGGGCACTTGAAAACAATGTGTATTATGCTGTCATTGAGTGGAGTTTTCTATAAATATTGATTAGATCCTGTTGGTTGATGTTGCTGAGTTCTTCTATCCTTGCTGATTGTCTAGTTGTTCATATCAATTGTTGAGAAAAGGGGTCTTGATGTCTTCAACTATAATTGTGGATTTTCTATTTCTCCTATATATTCTGTCAGTTTTTGCTTTACATATTTTGCAGCTCTGTTGTTTGGTACATATACAATTAGAATTGCCATGTTTTCTTGGCAATTGACTTTTATCATGATATAATATACTCCTGTTTCTTGTACTTTTCTTTGCTCTGACATCTACTTTATCTAATATAGCCACTCCTGTTTTCCTTTGACTAATGTTTGTATAACTTTTTATCCATTTACTTTCTTACCACTTTAACCATTTTTAAGTGTACAGTTCAGTGGCATTAAGTACTTTCACATTAAGTACAACCATCACCATCATCCATTTCCAGAACATTTTCCATCTTCTAAAACTGAAACTCTGTACTTAGTTATTAAATAACTTCCCATCTCCCCTTCTCCCCAGCCCCCAGAAATCACCATTCTACTTTCTATTTTCTATGAATTTGATTATTGTATGTACCTCATATAAGTGAAATTATTAATAGTATTCTTCTATGATTGGCTTATTTCACTTAGCACAATGTCTTCAAGGTTCATCCATGTTGTAGCATATGTCAATTTTTCCCCTTTTTAAGGCTGAATAATATTCCATTGTGTATATATTACATTTTGTTTATCCAATCATCCATTGATAGACATGTGGGTTGCTTTCACCATTTGGCTACTATGAATAATGCTGCTGTGAACATGGTGCACAAATATCTTTTTTAAATCCCCACTTCCATTTCTTTTGAGTATATACCCAGAAGTAGAATTACTGCATCATATAACTTTATATTTGATTGTTTTGGGGAACAATCTTACTGTTTCCTATAGTGGCTGCACCATTTCACATTACTGCTAGCAATGCACAAAAGTTCCAATTTCTCTGCATCCTTGCACATTTGTTGTTTTCTGTTGGGGGTGGGGTGTGGGTGTGTGTGTCTTTGATCATAGCCATTCTAATGAGTGTGGAGTGGTTCTACTCTCTTACTTTTAACCTGCCTTTATCGTTATATTTTCAGTGAATTTTTTTATAGACAGTGTATAGTAAGGTCATGTTTTTTCATCCACTCAGAAAATCTGTCTTTTAATTAGCATATTTAGACCATTTATAGTAATTATTAATATGTCAGGGCTTAAGTCTGCCATTTTATTTTTTGTTTTATGATCTCTTTGTTTTCAATTTTCTTCCCCACCTTCTGGTGGGTCACTTCTAATATTTTACAGAATTCATTTGGATTTATCTATAGTTTTTGAGTTTAGATCTCTGTATAGCTTTTTAGTTCTAAGTATTACATTATATATACATAATCTATCATAGTCCACTCCTATTATTTTACCATTTTGAATATAGAAACCTTCCCTCCCTTTATATTACTTTACACTCCTGTTTTTAATATTACTACCTTAAATATTTCCTCTAGATACATTAAGAACCACATTAGATAGTGTCATAATTTTTGCTTCAACCATCAACTTAGAAAACTCGAGAGAAGCAAAGCCTATTGTAATTACCCATATTTTTGCTTATCATGTTCTTTCTTCCTTCCCAATATTCCAAAGTTCGTTCTTTTTTCATTTTCCTTTCTGTGTTGAGAACTTCCTTTAGCCCTTTTTTAAGGATAGATCTGCTTGCAACCAATTGTTAGTTTTTCTTAATCTCAGAATGTCTTAAATCTCCCTTCATTCCTGAAGGATATTTTAGCTAGCTATAGGATTCTGACCATTCTTTTCTTTCAGCCCTCAAAATTATTATGCTAATTCGTTATGTCCTCCCTGGTTTCTGAAGGAAAAATCCACTGTCATTTAAATTGGCTTTTCTTATAGATAAGGTTTAGTTTTTCTCCACGGGCTTTCAAGATTTTCTATTTATCTTTAGCTTTCAGAAATTAATTTATGTGTCTTGGTGTGGATTTCTTTGAGTTAAACTTCCTATTTGGTATTCACTCAGCTTCAGGAATCTGTAGTTTTATAACTCTTGCTAAATTTGGGGACTTAATATTAATTGTTTCTTCAAATACATTTTTATTCCTTCCCTCTTCTTCCTCTCCTTCTGGGACTCCAATGATACAAATGTTCCATCTTTTGTTATAGTCCCACCAGCACCTGAAACTCTATTTGTTTTGGATTTTTTTTCCCCAGTCTATTTTCTCTGTTGTTCAGATTATATAATTTCTATTTTCCTGTCTTCCAGCTTACTGATTCTTTCCTGTCTCCTTCATTCCCTTGTTGAGCCCATCCATTAAGTTTAATTTTGCTCACTATATTTTTCAGTTCTAAAATTCCATTTGGTTCTTCTTTATATGGTCAGCTTCATTGTTGAGATTTTTCTGTTTACTGAGGCTTTCTGTTTTTCTATTTTTAGTGTGTTCATAACTGCTTGTTAAAGCATTCTTATGGCTGCATTAAAGCCATCATCAGATGCTTCCATAATCTCGGTCATTTCGGTATTGGAATCTATCAATTGTCTTTTTTCGTTCAGTTTAAGATCTTGGTTTTCGGGTATGATGAGTGATTTCCAGCTGAAACCTAGACACTTTCGTATTTTCTGTTTTAGCTGGCTTTCCTTGACATGCTCCAGTAGAGCAAGAGGCGGTTGTGCTGCCTCATCATTGCCACATGGAGGGAGAATTCCAGGTCCCCACTCAGCCTCCATTGACACAGGGGGAGGGGAATGTGCCTTCTTGTTACTGCTGTGTTGGAAGTTCTGGCTCCCAGCGTGGTCCCCACTTCCACCATTGTGGAAGAGGCAAAAGTCCTGACTCTCCACTAGATCTCCTTACACCACCCCAGCCAGGGATGGGGGGGGGGAGCACATTATTACTCTTGGGGGCAGGGAGTCCAAGCTCCCTGTGTGGTTTGCACTGAAACTGTGGTGGAGAGGGGTGCATCATTACTGGCCAGCAGGGATGAAAATCTGCTCCCTACTTGGCCTTGTCTGCTGCCACTCTGGTGGGAGTGTCAAGGCTCCTCAGTATGACACCATGATGGCAGAAGTTTAGGCTCCCTGCTTGGCCTTTGCTCTCATGAGTGTTAAAGTTGTGCCACAGTTTCATCTGTGATGTTTGGCTGGAGTAGAGCTGTTATTGTCTAAAAGGATTCTGTCTTGCTGCTAAGTTACCCTCTCCTGGTCCTTTGGCTAGAGAGAGCAGGTGCTTTTTTGTCTGTGCTCATTACTGTTCCCAGCTGGCTGGCTTCCTTACCTGCAAGCCTGGGATATATGAGGCAAAAAGAAAACCCAGAGAACTCCCCACTATGTCATCCCTCAGGTCCTAAGGTCCCTAGCCAGCCTGACTCCTCTCTGCCTTTCATTTGTTTTATATATAATGTCCATGGTTTTAAGTTGTATTCAGGAGGAGGAATAGGGAAAGTATGTCTGTTTCATCCTCCCAGAAGTAGAAGTCCAAGAAAATAGTTTTTAGCAGTGGAATTCTGTTTAATGAGGCTGATATCAAAAAGAGCATAGTCTTGTTTAGTCAAAATCAATAAAGACCATAGATATTTTGTATAGCCAAAGGCATAAGAATGAACATCAGCATTTCCTGCCCTGTTCTGAGACACATTAATAGTGGTACCATGAGAAAAATATTCTTCCGTGATCAAAAACACTTGGGAAAGGCTGCATTTTATGTCCCCCCTCCCTTTTGAGACTCAGTGAAATTAGTATATTTAAATGCTCTGAGAAGATCTGCAGAAAAAAAGTGCTTAATTTTTAAATCCAGTGTTTCTCAAATCAAACCCAGCATGAAACATGCTTTTCCAGTGTATCTAGTAATATCCTGCAATAATATCCACTCGGGAAATAGAGACACATATAATCCAGGGGGTTCCTCAGGACCCAGCCTCTACGAGGGAGCAGACTGGCATCTTACCATGAGTCCTCCCAGGTCCCCCAAAGGGTGCATGGACATTCTGTCTTGATGGAACATGTGCAGCAAAGTGGCTGGGGGAACACAGTAATGCTTTGCATTTTCCCAACTCTAGTAACCCCTGTGCCTTTACCTTCTTCTTCTTTAAAATCTGTACCTGCCTCTACAAGGTGAGAGGGGAAAGTATTACTATCTCCATTTTGCAGGTGACAAACAGAGGCCCAAAGAAAAGAGCCAGATCTAGAATTGCAGCCTGTATACTACAAACGCCTTCATAATTCCTTAGTCCTTGAAATTCCAGCCTGGAGCCCATGCTGCCAAAAGCAGGTGCAGTCTGACCTCCTGGGCCTGCCCTCCTGGATCCTGCGTTGAATCCTCGCTGGGGCCTCCCTGGCAGAAAAACCCAGGGGCTTCCAGAACATTGCTCCCTGCCCATATGGGGCTCTGCCAGGATGGCCTTCCTGCTTTTCCAGAAGCCTTTGTTTCACAGAAAACAAGTGCTGTTTTCCAGAACAAAACCTCCAGGAAGGTGAGGGGAAGCTAGAATCCTAAATACAGGATGAGGATCAAAATTGCTCCCTGACCCTCGCTTTCCTCCTCGGCCATCAGAGCCCACTGCGTGACTCGAGAGAGGAAGTGCGGGGACTTCAGAAAGCGGATTTACTGGGAAGAAACGACCCCAGTAAACATAACCTCTAAGCAGCTACACAATAGCGACTTGTCTGCCACGTTGCCTTCAGGGAATCGGGAGGAGGAAATGACCATTCCTATTCTGAGGAAGTTTCAGCAAGGGGCCAAGGTCACCACATAAAATGAGACCTGAGTGATGCTGTGAAAACGAAACATTTGTCCCAGAAAAGAGCTGCTGTCTGAAGGATGACATTCTCTGCCTCCATGATTATAGCACGGCCTCTCTTTTCCCTGCAAATAGAGAGGAGGGCTATTCTTTGGAAAGGGAAGGGGGGCTGAGAGAGAGAACAAGGGATTGTATGGTTGACGTCACCGGCCTGACTGGCCTTGTCAAAACATGGAATTCAGTGTGGCCCTGCACTTAGTTCTTTCTTTCCCACTTGCGATCCTCCTTGCTACTAAATACATTAACAGAGGCATTAAATTCTTAAACATTTCGCCCACTAGCCAGGCCTGGCTGCTGCAATGGCTACAGGAGTCCTTTGCTTTGAGTTGTTGATGGCTGCTGTTAAAATCTAGCTATAACCTGTAAGACAGAAAAGTGAGTCTGTTTTCCACTCTTCAGCTTGGATTAGTTTTTCCAGCTTGACCAGATAGGCTTAAGGAATCGGACGTGGACACGAGGCAGACTTGATTGGAAGGGAGGTCAGGGAAAGCATGGAACATGCCCCAAACTGTAGGCCCAAGAGAGGCCCCCAAAAGTCGCTGTGGTCAGTCTGGAGCGGCGTGAGAGTTCCGGCACGTGAGGCAGCCCCGGGAGACACGGTGAGAAGGGAGGGAGGAGGGAGGTGAAAGGCCAGGGGAGAAGGGGGCACAGCAAACCAGCCTTGAGGCCACAGCTCCCGTCCGGCCCTGGCACACTGTCCTCCGGGTGGAGCTGAGAGGAAGGAACAAGCAGCGTCGGCTTCTTGTCCGGACTGTCATCACCACCCTGCTATGTGGCCTGGGAAAAATTGTCTCACCTTCAAGATGACTTCCTCCTTGGGCTAGATCTGCTCCAAGGCCACTTTCAGCTCTAACAGCCTACATTTTTAAAAAAATATTTTAAGGCATTTTTTCTCCCCTCCCCCAGATTTGCATTTTTATTTCAATAGTAACCTCCACTAATTACAGAAGATTATGAAGTAAAAAGTGGAAGAGCCCCCGCCCCAGCTCCCGAGGCCCCACTTCCCCTGGGTTTTTGCTCCCCCCCTCCCACCCCCTGGGTTTCATTTCTAGACAATTGGAGCAGAGCGTTTAAGAGATCATGGGCTCCAGAACCAAATGGCCTGGTTCAAATCTGTGCTCTGCTCCCTCCCAGCTGGGAGGCCTGAAAAACAGCTGCCCCTCCTGTCTGCCTCCTCATCTGCAAAACTAGGACAATAATAGTATCTGTGCTTTTACGAATTAACACACAGAAACACGACAATGCCTAGACAGGGCGTTCCACATGTTAGCTGTTTTTGTTGCATCTGCCCTCCACTTACAGGAAGAGAACAAACAATAAATGCAACAGACCTGGCTGCTACCTTCAAGGAGCTCACAGTTTCACATCAGCCCCTGCAAATGTTAAGAATCACTTTTTGTCTGTTCCATGTCCCCCTGTGTGGACATCTTACAGAGAAAGATGCTGGCTAGAGTAGAGAGTAGATAAAGGGCCACCCACAGCTGACACATCACACGCTGCAACATCACAGTGTGTAGTCCTTTCAGCTCCATGAGGCTTCAAAAGAAAGCTGGACAATCCATTTAAAACCAAGCATCTTAAAAGAGCATTGCAGAAAAAGCAACAAAGGGAAAACCTGAATTTTCTATTAATAATGAGTTTTTTAAAAAAATTCATTCCATGCAGAAATTCCCCATCAGGCATTGTCTGGTGTTGAATATTCTGCTGCAGAGAAATGCTTCTTGTCACGGAGAGCAAACAATTCCTCCTGTCCCCGTGCACCCCTGCCTCCCATGGGTTATGACTTATCTTCAGCCTGCACCCCAAAATGAGCTGATATTTGCAGGGTCCCCAGCAGGGCCCCCATCCAAACGCATCCTATCCAGCTTCTCCAGCTCATGATCACGACAGCTCACCCCTGTGCTAATTTGGTGGCCTGTGACTCCCAGTCTCGCCCATTAGCCAGGCCCCAATGAGACTTTCCCTCCTACCCCCTGAGTGCCAACTGCCCCTTCCTCTGACTCCTGAAAGCTTTGTACATATTATAGAGAAGCATCAGGGGCTAGCAGAAACCAGAGCTGGCTGGAATCAGGACCTGACAACTTCCACTGGTCTCAGTATCCCCATCTATAAAATGGGTCAATAATAGTGTCTGCCTCCATGGGCTTACAGCTAAGATTGAGTGAAATCGTAATGTAGATCAAGTGCCTAGCATCACGTCTGGCATATAGATGAGGCTTAATAAAAACTGTTCCCCTTGTCACTTCCCACTGGAATTACCTGTTTGTCAGGCTGCCTGCCTCAATAGACTGTGAGCAACTATGCCTTTTTCATCTCTATCTCTGATTTTCTGTGGCTCCAAACTCTAGAACAGTGGTAGTATACAGTAGGTACCCAGGGTATGGGTTATCTTTTGGCACAATAATGCTGCACAGCAAACCAGACTGAAAACGATGATTAATTTAGCACATGATTCAGCAATTAGGCTGTTTAAGCTAAGCTCTGCTGGGTGGTTCTTCTGGTCTCAGCTGGGCTCAGCTGCAGATGGTGTAGGCTCTACTTCTGAGCATGGGAAGGGAGAGGGAGGGCTGGGCCATGTGTCTGTCATCAACTAGCACCCAAGCCTGGGCTTGTCCACCAGAAACCAAGCCCAGCAGGGTTCTTGGAGCAGAAGAGCAAGTGGCCTCTTGAAACTGGCACATTGATACTTCCACTACATTCTATTGGCCAAAGCAAGTTACAAGGCCAGCCCAGATTTAAGGGATAGAAAAATAGACTCCAGGATCATCACATTTTAAAGGATGTGGATGGCAAGGTCACATTTTAAAGGGCATGGATTCAGAGAGGAGTGGGCAATAGTCACCATTTTTGTGATCTACCAGACCCAGTTTTTTTTTTTTAATGAGATTATTTAAGGAGAGAAAAAATGAATGAACAGCACAATAAGAGAAGCCCAATTTATGACCTCACAATCATGGGCAAGGACACTTAAATTCTAGGTTGCTCAACACAAGCAAGATGCAAATTGACCTCTCAAACCATTAAGTAGTTGAGAGTTCTCTAAGGTACAGTAAAGAGAATATGTGCCAATTGGGGCATAAATCAAGACACTTCTCTCCTGGTGTCTTGGGAAGGCAGATGAGCCTGGATTTATCGAGGACACTCAGCCTCCTGACAGCAGTATAATTACAGACTCCAGCATCATTAATCAGCAATCCACTGACGAGCAAGGGAGTCTATAAACCTCTAACTTCCTCTGTTCCAAAATTGATTTGACTTAAAAACAATTATTTAAATTCCACATGCCTAAGCATTTGGCTTTAGGAGAAAGTAGAAAAAATATCAAAAAGAGAAATTTGTGTTTTTTATTAATCTCTACCTCCAGAACATCTTTTGTTGGCCTTTCAATAATTTGAACCTTCTGTTTTACACATATACACACACACACCCCTTCAATCAGACTCTCACTAAGGATCCTCCAGCTGTGATCTCAGAAAACTTAATTCAGTGATGAGTCAAGGTTCTCACTAGCCTAAAAATATGTTGCAAAGGCACAGGCATGGAGTTAGGTGACTTCCATGGAGCTAGCTCCCCACATTGGCTAAGTAAGTCTTCACCTATGTATAACCTTCCTTTCCAAAGGTTCTCCATCCTTCTGGATCACCCTTTTCCTCAATACCATGTTGATATTGAAAAAAGTCCCCATTCCACCTACTACAGGAAATCCAGCATCCCCCAAAAGATCTGCACATTTACAGGGGCAGGGGACTCACATTCTTCTGGTTGGTCCTTCTTGCAGCCTGCTTCCTCACTGTACCCCAATTCCTGCAGGGGCCACCTCTCCCCTTTCTTGATGTTCTGCTATGGCACAAAACCTCTTTTCCTTCCTTTCTGCAAAGGTCTTTGTATACGAGCCATATGTAACATATTTTACTGAAGGTTTTGTGGCCAAAGAGGGTAATTACAGTGCAGTGCCAGAGGTAAATTCGTGGCCAGGCAGACATCACTGTTCCTGGCTATTGCTGCCTCTACCTCCCAGCAGGGCTTCCTCTCTGGGTCCTGTCTTCCATATGCTCTAGCCTTGTGCCATGTCACTGAGCCACATGCCCCTCTCAGAGCTCCCTCTAGACCACTGTGCAACCTCCTGGTCTGGTCTTCTAGCCTCTCATCTCTTCCCCCCATCCTGGACCACCAATAAAACTTCAACATTTCTCGATTTCCAAAAGCAATTTAGCCTGCCTTTGTTTCGTCCTCACCCACCCAGCTCAGGCCCAGGGACCTCAACTCTCAGCACTAGGGGGACTCCTGTCATTTTGTTTCCTAAACAAAAGTGCACTTCTCTCCCTAAAAGAACAATTCTTCTTCCTTCCAGACCAACAAAAATGATTGCACTCAACTTTTAAAGTAACAGGTGTTTTCTATCATCTGCCACGTGATTTGAAAGCTTAGACCTGTCTCACCCCCATGCCTGACACCCCTACTTAGGAGGTCATCCCTTCAGATTAAGGGATTATATCCATAAGACACACATAATCACACGTTTTTACTTGGGAGAAGTAACCTACTAGTTCTCAAACTACAAGTTCTCAAACTTCAGTGTATATGAAAATCTTCAGCTGCACATGTTAAGTATACAGCTTCCCTGGTCCTATCCTGACACAGCAGATGGTAGAACCTAGAAATCTGCATTTTTAAACTGTCTCACCTCCACCCCTCCCACAGGTGATTGTGATGCAGGGAATCACTCACCTTGAGAAGCTGTTTTTCTGCTTGACCTGTGGTGAGGAACACAGGGACACCAAGGGGGCCAGGTCACCATCCCCATTAGTTTTCTACGCTGCTGGAACCACAAACTTGATGGCTTAAAGCAACAGATTGCAGTGCTACCCACAATGGCCAAAAGGTGGAAGCACCCCAAATGTCCATCAAGAGATGATAAACAAAATCTGATATATCCACACACTGGAATATTACAGCCTTAAAAAGGAAGGGAATTCTGATACATGTAATGACATGGATGAACCTTGAAGACACTGTGCTGGGTGAGATAAGCCAGACACAAAAGGACAAATATGGAATGATTCCACTTATACGCGGTACCTAGAGTAGTCAAGTTCAGAGATGGAAAGGAGAATAGGGGCTTCCAGGTCTGAGGGAAGGTGAGGGTAGAGAATTATTCTTTAATGAATACAGAGTTTAAGTTTGGGATAATACGTCTGGAGATGGATGATGATGGTGATGGTTACACAACATAACTGTACTTACTACCACCAAACTCCACACTTTAAAATGGCTAAAATGGTAAATTTTATATTATGTATATTGTAACACAATTTTTAAATGCCAAAAAAAACCCTAGAAATTTATTTTCTCAAAGTTCCAGAGGTTAGAAGGTGAAAATCGGTATCGAGGTGTCTGCAGAGCCGCACTCTCTCCAGAGGCTTTAGAATAGAGTCCGCCCTCGCCTCTTCCAGCTCCCGGTGGCTGCTGGCATTCTTGGCTTGTGGCCACATCACTCCAATCTCTGTCTCCATCTTCACATCACCTTCTCCTCTCTGAAAACTGCCTCTGCCATCCTGTAAGGACGCGTATGATGGCGTAATCTCCCCATTGCAACATTCTTAATCACACCTGCAAAGTCCTTTTCTGCCATACAAGGTCACATCCACAGGTTCCAGGGATTGGGATGTAAATTTCTCTGGGGGCCATTATTCAGCCTGCCACGCTAGCTCTAGGCTCTCGGGGAACAGGCCCAGATGGAGGGAGGAGAACATGAGGGGGTGAAAAGCTGGGATTTTGGCTGCAGGGAGAGCAGGTCCCGGGGAAGAACGGGCATGCTGGGCAGGTGAGGGCACCACTGTGCAGCTCTGCAGCTTTGGGGTGTTGGGGCCACTCTCCCCACCCAGGGGAAGAGGGTGGCTGGGATGCAGCGGTTGTGTCCAGGCCCCTGCCCAGCCTCACAGCTCATGGCTGGTGGGGGGGGGAGGGGGGTACCTGCGTCACGTGCTCTGGGGCAGAAGGGGATGCAGGAAGTGACTACAACGCCCCCACGTGGCTGGCTTAGGCCCCAGACAGCCCTCCAGGTCTGAAGGGCAAAGAGCCAAGTTTGGTTCCTAGTGTGTGCCAAGCACAGCGCCAGGTGCTTTCCATACGTAACCTTGTCAAATCCACCCCCCCACCCAACCAGGGGAGTAACGAGCCCCTCTGTACAGATGAGGCACCTGCAGCTCGGGGAGCTGAGGCTGTGTGCTCAGTTACATGGGGTCACCATCTTCTGAGTCCCATGAGCCCTGTCACAGGGAAGGGCAGGGCTCCAACTCAAGTTGGACAGACCTAGGATCACATCCTGGCCCTGCACTTACTGGCCACGTGACCTTGGATGCCACCTTGCTGTACTGGTCCGTCTACCTCATGGGGTTAATGTTGTAAAGATACGCATAGCGCTGGCACAGCGTCTGGCACAAAAACACTCAGATAACCAACATTACTGTTCCCTGTCCTGCCCAGATGCGGAGCGCAGGCCCTGCCGCTGCCCGGTGGGGAGCCCCAAGGCAGGGATGCTGCCCACCCGGCTGGGCTGGCCTGGGCAGGGAGGGGGATTCTATGCAGAAGAGCTCGTGGGTTTGCAATAACGGGACTGTCCTAGCCCCTGCCCTTACGCCTTCCCGGCAAGTCCACTGTACCCTCCACACAGCAGCGGGCGGAGAAGCCTCAAGACAGTCCCCAGTTCATCCTCCCCACCACACCAGCTAAGTCTCCACGGGCTTCAAGGACTGTGTTGTTCAGCTGGCTCAGAGCCGCTCGCAGGCCCAGCCTCACCCGGTGCCAGCTGCAGCTGCGGGGCTGGCAGCCAGGGTGACCCCATCCCTGCCCCCAGCTTTTGGGGGGGTTCTGCCAGGACAAAACCCCGTTTCAGAGTCGTGAATCTAGTTATGGGACAGGGCTGTGATTGGAAAAGTTGTTTTAAAGAGTTTGAGCAAACACAACTGGCCCAACGATCGCCTGACTAACATTGACTCTGGAGGTCACCTAAGCCCAGGGCACCCCCAGGGAAACCACTGGGCACCCAAAGCCTGGCCGCAGCTCCCATGATCCGTGCTCTAGGCACACCTCACACCCACTCAGAAAGGAGGGAATCTGCCCTGCATTGAGCGCCACTGCATACCAGCCTCTGCCCTCCCCACCAGAGGTGAGGTGCTGTGCAGGTGCCCTATAAATTGTGCTAACACTGCCCCAAGGCCTCAGGGATGTGAACCAAGCGAACCTCCCAGCCTTGGTACTAAACCTACCTGCTCTGCCCTGGTACCTCTGGTTCTTGCCCTGCATCCCCATAACTGGCTTCTGCTTCTCTCTCCAGCCCTCAGAGAAGGCAGAGTGACAAGATCCAAGCTCCCCAGGGAGCTCTCTCAGCTCCCTGGTGGTTCATTGCCAAGCACTCCCCTGTTGTCACCGCCTTGCCCAGATGTAAACAGCCCGTGCATGCCGGCCCCAGGGCTTATGTCGGGCTCACAACAGTACACCCTCTCTTTTCGTCAAAACTTGACAAGTCTGAGTTCATCCTTTAAGACAAGTAGTACCGCAGGCAGCGTGCCTCACATGGACAGCACCCGCTTATCTGTGACATCGGTAACAATGCAAAAAAGCACTACTGAGAAGTGTTTTCATTAAAACTTTATTTAGCATCTGCAGAGTGTGGGGCCGCAAAGGGCCCTCAAGAGTAGGAAATCCAACCCCCAGTTTCTGAAGTTGGGAAACTGCAGCAAGAATGCCCTCCAAGGCACGCAGGTGGGACTGGAGTTTTAAATTGTGTGACCTCCACCCCCCTATGTTACCATTCCTGCTTGCAGGGTGACTATATATATGTGTGCCTAAGACTCTATAAAACCTGATCTGTCCCCAAATGGTGTCACCCAGCTAATTCAAAGTCACTAAAGATTCAAAATATTTTGAAGAAGGAAAGCAAACTCCTTGAGAGAAAGGCTAGAAACCATGCCTCCCTACCTCTGCTTTTGCCAATATTCTCCCCGAAGTTCAGAATCTGCCTTTCTTCCTATTAATGTGGAGTAGAAACTTATCTGGCTCAAGATTTATCCATTTCCAAATCGGCACAAGCAGGTCTATTTTGTATGAACAAGAAACTGCCCTTCTCAGCTCCCAGCCCAGGGTTCTTCCCACCAAAACAAGCAGCTTATTGCGCACATCAAGGCTGAATTTGTTGAAAAATATTTATTTTTTTTTTACCTCTCTGTTTTTACCCCTCTGGCTTGGCCTGTGTGAATGAAATCGGAAACTTTAGGATTTAGCTAATTTTTTATTCATAATATTTCACATTTATGGGACGCAAGTGTTACTTTGTTACACATGTAGCTAATTTTTAAAGTCTGTCTAGCTCCACAATGATGCAGGCCTGCAGTGGGCGGGATCGGTCAGCTGGCAGTCCTTAAGCTAACTCCCGCTCAGCTAACTCCCATTATACTACTCTAGGCCTGTTTCTCCAATGATGCAAATGATGGCAGAAGTTGAAGAGCAGATTTATCTAATGAAGGCTGATTTTTCATGGGCCCTACTTGTATAAGCACTTTTCAAGGCCTATAAGTAATACATTTATAATTTTTTACACTTTTTCTTAAAGGAGACCCCCAAATCCAGGTATGCCTAGGATTCTGTAAAACCTGAATCATCCCCAAATGGTGTCACCCAGCTAATTCAGAGGTACTAAAGACTCACAACATTTTGAAGAAAAGCAAACTCCTTGAGAGAAAAACTAGAAACCGTGCCTCCCTATCTCTGATTTTGCCGACTTTTTTTTTTTTTTTTTTTTTTTTTTTTGCCAATAGTAAAGTGTTGGGACTGTTGGTATCAACAGCAAGCTAACACCAGATATTCATGAACATGATTCCATTTGAAAAGCTACAGAGTTCTGGGTTACAATGATGTCCATTATTCATGAAGAGATAAGGAGCCTTCACTGTGAAAAATTAAAACTAAGCTCATACAAATGGCAACTTGGCTAATTTGACTTGAAGGTTGCAAAGCAGGAGGAAGCCAGCAAGAGGAGAGGAAAAAAGTAAGAAAGGCTGTGAAGCACAGAAAGTTTAGGAGACTGGTATACAGGGCAGGAAGAAGCCCTCCTGTCACCATGGGGCCCCGTTGCTCTGTGGAGACACCACCTCCCTGCTAATGTTCTGTGTAGCAGCTGAGAGCACAATACAGAAAAGACCCCTCCTGTGCTGAAAGAACACATGATGTGGTTGGTAGCTAAGGGATTCAATCACTTATTGTTCATTCATGTTTCAATTATTTGTTTCTAGATGCTGGGGACATTATGTTGAGCAAAACAGACATGGCCCTGTGCCCCAGTCTGGAGGGAACACAGCCAAGCAAAGAGGCCGTTGCACTTCAGTGTGACATGTGCTCTGATAGGGGAGGTCCAGGATATTAGGGGTGCAAAAAGAGGGGCATCTAATCCAGCTTTGGGGGGAGTCAAGGAGGACTTGTCCAGGGAAGTGAGGAACCATCTGAGACCTGCAAGATGAGCAGGCATCCACCAGAAGGAACGAGAAACATGTTTTAGGCAGAATGAAGAGGGAAGTGGTGTTTCTGTAGCACCATGGACTTGGGTGTGTGTTGGGGTCATGGGAGAAGGGGAGGGGGGGGAGGCATGATTTAAAGCAGGTGCTGGATCCATGTGGGTTTTGAAAGCCTTAGTAATGAGTGTGGACTTTACCTCAAAGGTAACGGGAGTGACTTTATGATATCACCTAGATGGTGTGGGGAGTGGTCTAGGGGAGCAAGGCTGGGGATGAGAGAGGTTAGGAGGCCATGGCAATGGAGGCACAAGATAGAGGGTGGCCTGGTTGGAGAGATGGGTATGGATTCAAAACACAAGAGGCAAAGTGGACATGCTTTGATAGTCAGTTAGAAATGCAGTGTAAGGTGTCCAAGGAATCTAGGATGACCTCAGACAGATCTGACTTGAGCAGTTGGGTGGCCAGATGGTAGAGCCATTTGGAAAGACAGTGACTCCAGAAGGGAGCAGGTTTAGTGCTTTTGAACTGAATCGGCCAGATAAAAGAAGGCTTCAGAATTCACAGCAGAAGGTCAAGTTGAAAGGCCTGAGAAAGATTGACTTATTAAAGTTATGGAGGTCAAGACACAGGAGGAAAAGAGGTTGAAAAGTTCAATTGAAAAGATGTTCAGGTGACAAAAGCAGGCTAAAAAACCATATGTATAATAAGATGCACGTGCACAACAGACGAGGAAAGACACACAGGAGGTGTATCCACGTGAACATGTTAGTAGTTACTGCCTCGTGGTAAGATCACTGAAGATTTGTAGTTCCTTCTCTTCCCTTGGCTGTATTGGCAAAACTAAATATTACATAATGTGTGTTATATTTTGTAATAAAAACAAAAGTTATTTTTGAAAAGTGTTTATATAGGCAAGGGAAGATTATTATTGAAGGGCTTTTAACTTAAAGCAAAGAACTTAATTGGAAAGGATGATAATAAAAATAGAGCTCATGGACGGCTAACGGAGGTAACGTGATTTGCTGCCTCAAACTTGGTTG
>CM052439.1:59019206-59040090 GCA_028533085.1 Varecia variegata | reverse complement strand
CCAGCGCTGTCCTGTGGGCAGGCCACAAAGGTTAAGCATAAACTGCTGTCACAGAGTGGCAAGTGCAAATAGTTTGTAAGGCTTCCCACTTAGTAATTCAACCATCTTCCTGTGGTCCTGGCCGCGACTTGCTGGCAACTTCCTTGTTCAGGGCGGTCAGGGCCTGGTGTCCGTCCAAAGGCTGCACTCGGGCTCTCTCCACCTTCCCGTTCTGCCTATCCCTACGTTAGCTACAGCGCCCTTATGACAAGCTGTAACTCAGGCAACGTAGAAACTCTTATCACCCGCCTTTTATTGTCTGTTTGCTTATTTGTTTCTTCTTTTCATCTTCTTTTGATCTTTCGAGAGCAATAGAGAGAAGAACCAGCTCTACCTAGCAAGGAAATCAAAATAACCTTTTAAAAACATTCTGTAATATCCGCTCCTGTTCTCACCTTGGGTTCAACAAAAAAAGAAAAGGAAATTTGATCTGAATATTAGTGGAAAAAAAATAGACTTTCATTTCTGTCTGCCTAACAAATGTCACACCTATTTGATGCTGTGGTGAACACTCGAAAAATAATGAAAATTTATAAAAGTGAGTTCCTATGCAATAATCCCAGTTGCTTTTCTTTTTATAATGGAATGTGTTTTAAAATTGGTATTAAAATGTGTACCACAGCTTTGTTGCTGAAATTCTGCCTGCATTCAAAAATGAGGCAGAAGGATACCATTTTGTGTAAGGTGTGCATCACAACAAGAGGAAAGCAAATAGCAAGTTGTGCTGGTATGGAAGGACAGTGATGGCCCTCAGGGCGGGAAGAGCCCTTGGAGGTCAGTCAGCCCATCTGACTCATCTAACTTTATTTTGGACTACGATATCCTTCTGCAACACAGTACCTCCAAATTTCTACCTGTGTACAAGATAGGCAATACAGTAGTCCCCCCTTATCCTCAGGGCGTACATTCCAAGATTCCGAGTGGATGTCTGAAAACTTGGATAGGACAATTATAACAATATGCCAGCATCACTACTCTTGCACTTTGGGGCCATTATTAAGTAAAATAAGGGTGACTTAAACCCAAGCACTGTGATACTGCAACAGTCTGATAACCAAGAAGGCTACCAAGTGACTAATGGACACAGATATACTTGTATATAGTGTGGAAATGCTGAACAAAAGGAAGATTCACATCCAGGGTAGGTTGGAATGGGATGGCTCGAGATTTCATCATGCTACTCAGAATGGTGCAAAATTTAAAATTTATAATTATTTCTGGAATTTTCCGTTAAATATTTTCAGACCTTGGTTGACTGAGGGTAACTGAAACTGTGGAAAGCAAAACCTTAGATAAGGGGGGACTACTATATCATATGTTTTTAAAAATATGACTAAGTTCAAAGTTTCAACTAAAAGAAAATCCCACCCTTATTTGGACCTTAACTCTATAAATCTTAGCATAATAATTTATGAGACAGGATAGTACATGGGTTTCGAGGTCTGAAGGATCTGCATTTGAACATTGTCTTCGCCACTTATTAGCTAGCTGTCAATGTTGGCAGATAATTCTCAGTG
Source organism: Varecia variegata (assembly GCA_028533085.1). NCBI lineage: Eukaryota > Metazoa > Chordata > Mammalia > Primates > Lemuridae > Varecia > Varecia variegata. The sequence continues at coordinate 59,038,534 of CM052439.1, read as the reverse complement.
GGTTTCTCACATTTCTGTACTTGCAACAGCTTTTGTATCAGATAATCTTTTCAAAGATTTTTGTATAGTGAACAATCTTTGAAGATACAGTGTCTCCTTCTAGGACAGTGGGAAGATTTGTTTGCTATCCTAGATAATAAAAATAATGTCTTCTTTGGGGGCAAAAGTTAGGTGAGTTTACTAGCAGCCCCTTATAAGATTGTGGGTTTCCTAAGCTCGGGGTTCCTCAGCTCTCAGGCCTGCTGTGTCTGTCATCTACCTGGGCTGAGCCCCATTGCTTTCATCGGACTTGGAGGGCATGGTAAACTAGAGTGACCAACTGTCCTGGCTTGCCCAGGAGTTTCAATGTTAAAATCGAAACAGTCCTAGGCAAACTGGGATGATTGGTCACCCCAGCTAGGAAACTGATGTGTATGTGATACTCATGCTGTCTGCAGTGCCATGAAAATAAAGTCCTTTGTCTCTGACCCAGGAGTCTTGTGTCTTCTGCCAGTGTGGATGAAACTGTGGCAGACTGACTCATTAGCTTGCAAGTAGAATAAAGTCTCAGACCTTTCACAGTTCCTGACATTGAGAGGTTTGGCAAGTGCTGTTGTCGAAACTGCAAGGGAGTTTCAGCCTAGGTCTAGTTACTTATAGCACAAAGATCCAATTATTGAGACAATGAGGATTGCCAAGGCAGAGAGGAATTTTTAATATGACAGACATCTTTGTCAGGAGAATGGAAGAAGCTGCCTCAAATCTGTCTCTCTGATTAGCAGAGACTGTGGGCTTTTAAAGGAGAAGCATGTGCTTCTGTAACTAACAAGGGGCTGCAGTGCATTGGGGGCAATTTTGGGGGATGGTGAATCTTGGTGTTAGCAAGTCTGCCCGGGGGCCTTCAGAATCTCAGCTCCTTTGTCTTGCAGAAAATCTACCATTTCTGGCAAACAACTCAAAAGTTCAAGTGGTTAGTTAAGGGAGAGAATTATAAAAAAAAAGCACAGGGACCACTGAAATTTGTTCATGGAGCTGGTTAAAGTACTTCCCTAAGCCTCCATTTTCTTTCCTATAAAATGGAGATAACATCCGCCTCAAAAAGTTGTGGGGGTAGGGGAAACGGGACGCGAAAAGCCTGAGCACTCTGCCCAGGACGTAAGTCTCCCACAGATATCGACAGTTGCCATTTTATTACTGTAATTCTTAATTGGATAGAATTGTTCTAATTCAATCATCTACTTGGTTGGGTGTGGTTTGTTTGTGTGTATCCTTCTCAGGGTCTTTACATAATAGAATATGTTGGACTAAAAATGCCCAATTAAGTATTATTCTTATTACCAACATCAGACTGATTCACAGGTGAGTCTAGTTACTGATTAAAATGTCCTACAACTGGATGATTTAATGACCCTATATAGTTATTGCACTTTTGTAAAGCTCTTTTGAATCTGGTAAAAGAATGTCTAATGACATTTAATGAATGACCTTTGACCTCCTCCCTTTAAAGAGTTCCAGGAAATAATAAAATTAAAGTTCCTGTTAACGCTCTTCAGAGATTATTTACATGGAATAGTATGAAAGCGTTTCACTTCTATCATATAAGATAAATGCCACATATACACCTGTTAATCTCAGCTGCTATGGAAAACAAAATTGGAAAATAGCATTTCCATCATTATTTGTATTTCTAAAAATTTTATAGATTTTTTGTTGTTAATGTGTGATATATTTATGGCTCTTTTTTCTACCAGTCAGAGACAATTTTCTTTAGAATATTAAAGCAGCTCAGGTTTTCTTGATTTGGAGGATTCAGAGTAACAAACGTGGGTAGTCTTTTGCTCACTTGGAGACGTGGATAATGCTCATATTTTGTGTGACAGAGGAATGTAACATTTCTTTCATGGGTTACAAGGAAAGCATATTTAAACTAAATGTGGTTATGAGATGATTTGAAACTGTCTAGGAAAATGGATCCAGTTGGGACACTATGATTATACCTCAGTTTGCCAGTTCATTTATGTGTAAGACAAGAATGACAAACAGAAATGAAAACCCAAGGCCTCTGCCTCTACTCAGATGTCATAGAGAGTGGGTAGAATTCATGCATTATTCTATTTCTGTTCTGAAATCCTGATTTCCATTTCACTTGCAGGCTCAGTTCAGTTCTGGTTGTTTTGCAAACTTGACATGAGACTCAGGAAATTCACTCCTAGGCCATCTGACTTTATCTTTTCTGAACTGGCAACTGCCTTGGTAGTTTCCTTGGATCAAACATGAGATTTATGTCTTGATGTTTATTTGTAGGAAGCAGAAAACATTCAGAAGTGTTGCCTGAAGGAGCCAGTTAAACTCTTGATGTGATGTAATCATGGGTACATGGGGCTTCCTTCTCTGGCAAGAGTTGGAAATCCTCCAACAGCCTTAAATATTCTGTTGGATTTCGTATGTAGTAAGGAAACTAGACCCACCAATAGTGACCACTAATGCACATTTTAATTTTTTAATCTTATTTATCTTTATGGAGGTAAAACAGACATAATGTAAACACATTTTTTTTTATATTTGAAGAACTGTTTTTTCCTATTTTCCTTCAGCTCAGCTTCTCTGGCTTCAGTCAGGAACTCCTTTCTCTATCTGCTAATGGCTCTAGCCTCTCGGTTCTGAACATACCTTTCTTAACCCCAAGGTCTTGTTTTTAGACATTGTCCCCTTTATTCTGCAGGCTCAAGGCTCTACAGTCTTGTCTTATTCCTGTGCCATTAGCCAGATGTCTGTTGGCAGCGCACTTCATGGCCCTGGAGCCTCCAGCCCCAAGACTCGGACCAGGCCTGTGTGCATCCTCCACCCTTCCTCCGCAGCAGGCTCCCGGCTCCCCCAGACCTGCAACTCTGCTCTAGCTCATTTTTTTGCCCCAGCAATATGCTTTCCACTGCCTCGGTAGACAACTTTGGAGAGTGGTGACAACTGTTGAATCCTACTTCCTGATCCAGGTCCAGGTCATGCTTGGAGGCTTAGCCTTCTGCTGCAACCCTACTCTTTGTTCCTGTATTTGTTTTCTAGGGTGGCTGTGACAAGGTACTACAAACTAGGTGGTTTAAACAACAGAAATTTGCGGCCTTACAATTCTAGAGGGCAGAAGTTCGAAATCAAGATGCCAACAGAGCCATGCTCTCTTTGAAGGCACTAGGGAATCATCTGTTTTAAGTCCCCCTCCTGTCCTCTGGTGGCCTCAGGCATTTTGGGCTTGTAGATGGCCATCTTCTCCTGTCTTTCTTCATGTCGTCTTCCCTCTGTGTGTATCTGCCTCTGTGTCCAAATGTCCCCTTTTTATAAGGACACAGTCATATTGGATTAGGGCCTACCCTAATGGTCTCATCTTAACTTGATCATTGGGCAAACCCTATTTCCAAATAAGGTCATGCTCACAGGTACTGGAGGTTAGGACTTCAACATCTTTTGGGGGGACACAATCCAAGCCATAAAAGTCCCATTGCCTTTACTCTGCTTTTAGTGAAGGACTAGAAAAACCCATCAGGAAGCTGATCTGAGGCTCAGGCCATGATATGAATGCCTCTTGTGGAGCAGGAAAAGTGAGGGCTAAATTCCAACTTGGACCCACACCACGCCATGTGCCCTGGGCCTTCTGCTGCCCTAGTGCATGGCTGTGTTCCCTAAGGCTTTGGCCACCCGAGGGGGGTTGCTTTTTCTAATTTGCACCAAAGTGCTCTACAAGCTGGCTGAAGTCTCATAAGGTCAATGTCTGGTTAATTCATGGACATCTGCTATCCTGAACATAGATTTTTTTTTTCCAATTCGGTCACTTTGTACTTATAATCATGTGTAAGCTATATGGTTTGTTTTGCTTTAAAAATGAGTTTAGCTTTTCTTTTAGTAGAAATAGCATTACTATTATCATTTTTATGATCAGCCCAAAATTTATTTTCTATAAAATTTCAAGGTTCAGGGGAAGGAAGTGTAAACAAACCTACATTGTGTGTCAGATGAATGAAGATCCAGGTAGTTGAGGTGGCCTGGCTTCCTGCCTCCCTCTCCATTCTAGTTTTACAAGCACCTCACAGGCTCAGCATATGAAAATCTGGAAGAAGCAACTGTCACTGTTTTCTCACAGCATGCAACTTGCTTATTATTTGCAAAATTCCAAATATATTTCACTAGTAGTTTGTAATTAAAACAGGAAATTCCATCCACCACAGTGAGAACCTCCTCTCCCAAACAGCGCGATTGAGTGCTGAAACATTTGAATCACTTTTAAATCTAGTCATTGTCCATTAAATTCGTTGGACAACAGTAGCCCGGGCTCAGCTTTCTAATTCTGGAGTTTGGCAAACATGGGCAGCATCTCGGTTGTTCACTGGGGGTGGGAATGCCAGCGCTGGAGAGACCAGCCTGCACAGCATCTGCCTCGCCATTTAGTGCTGATGCTGCTCGGTCTTCCCGTAGATGTATTTGCTGAGCATCTTGGCCAAACCAGTCTCATCCATTTGAGCGGGGATAGAGACCACGTGTCCCTGCCCACAGCCTCTCTGGAGAGCTCTCAGGTACAGCACTCTGGAATAGTGACCTGCTGATTTAGCAAGATCAGTGGCTAATGTGTAAATCCCAGGTTGTGCATTGTCCTGAGGACTGGACACTGTCTGTCAAAAAATTGCTTAATATGATTCATAAAAAAGTCATGGTATATCAGCGTCTGCTGTGGGGATAGATTTAGGGGTCGATTAATAATTTTTGTCGGTATATAGCCGCTTTTCTAAATAAAGTCTGAGCATGGCTCCCTAATATTTTTAGATTAAATACAGGATTTTTACATTACCTTTTTCTTCCTACAGTGATGGTTGCTAGCCTCACAGAAGAGCCTTTTTATATTTTTTTGGCTCATTAACTCACATGTTCATGCAAATATTAGAATAGAATATTCCCAGATGATTAAATCAGAGCTCCAATGTGACTGGTAGACAGGGCTTCACAGAAGCAAAATGAAAGTGAATATCCAAGAGATGTGTGAAAAGGACTGCGACCTTGGGAAGGGGTAGCCTGGGAGCCCCATTCCACTTTGTGGCTGTCCTGCAACATAAGGCAGCAGGAGCTGTGGAGGGAGAGCCCTCTCAGTGCCCGTGCTGGCTCCAGTAGGGGCAGGTCCCCAGGGCAGCAGAGGTCCCCAGGCAGAAACCAGGTCTAAGGCCTGTGGTGTTGGCAGTTGCGGGATTGGGGTGTGGGGGAGGTGCTGGTGAAAGACCGTAGGTGCCGGAGGTCAGGACTTCAACATATTTGGGGGGACTCACACCAGTGCCTTCCCCCATCCCCTTGCCAGTTCTCAGGCTTTCATCCTTGGACTGAATTACACCCCTGGCTTTCTTGGCTGTTCAGCTCTAGACGGCAGATCTCGGGACTTCTCAGCTTCCGTAATTTTGTGAGCCAATTTCCATAACAAATCTCTTAACTATCTATATATATCCTATTGGTTCGGTTTCTCTGGAGAGATCTGACTAATACATCAAGGTAAAGTCAGTATTGTCTATTCAGCTAAATGTCCATTTAATTTCTTCACCAGCAAATACTAAAACCCTATTTTAAAAGTGGACTTTCCAACAAGGATAATGCCTACCTGCCTTTCAGTGCATGTGCAAAACTGCTTTAGATTATGCTCACCGGGAAAAGTAATTTTAAGAAAAAAATAAAGCAAAAAGGAAAGAACTTCATTCTTTTCAAAGAGTCCACGAAATTAACAAACCATAAAATGAAATGGTAATGGAGGATATACCTGAGCTAAAGGTAGCAGTTCCATTGAAATCCGCAGAGCAGAAGCATACAGAGATATTTTGTTCTCTTAGCTTTTCCCTTGAGACAGGCATTACCTTTGTTTGAAAGAAATATATATGATAAGCTGCGAGAAAAGAGTGAGCCCCCAAGGGGAAAGTCAGGCACAAGAGAGAACGGGTACATTGCTTTGCAAAGAGGATGTCTGTCACTTGGCAGGCCTTTAGTTAGGCATGGTGGAGAGGTTGGCTCTGCAGCCATGGGCTGTTCAAAAATGGATTTGAAGCTGGAGCAGAGCTCAAATGCTCTGCACAGAACGGGGAGTACGGAGTATAGAGGGAGAATAAAAGAGGGAGAAGCCCTCTGGGGACTGTTTGGGGAAGCCTTGGGGAGAAATCCCTTCCTATAACAATTCCATTGGGGGCAAGGCCAGAGAGAGCCTTTAAGAGAAGAGAAATATCTAATGCGCTGCTTGATTTGACCCCTCTTTGACCCACAAAGCTTCAGTAAAGACCAGAGAAATGAAATCAAAATGCTAGGAATAATGGAGTTCTTGTGATGGTCAGAGAAGGTCTGTGTCTGCCTTCGAGTTCACCTAAACCAAGATGTAGTTAATGCACTTGGGTGAAGGGGTGGCTGACCAGTGGGCATCTGCTCTGATAAAATATGTGCTTATGTAGAAACTTGGCAGGGAGAGGGAGGGACGAAGGAAACATCAGTGGACTAAGGAGACCGTAACTCTGGGAGAGCTGACATGGATGAAATGAGGACAGAGGAAGAGAAAAAGGGTTAGAATTCCAAAGAGAATTTGAGCAGGGAGCTCTGTCTAGATTCCAGCTCAAATACAAACATGAAGTGGCAAAGCAAGGTGAGGAAAGGGACAGGTGGTGCAGATATCTCTGTGTCATTGAGACTTGACTAGCTCACACCACGAGTCCTAGAGAAACCAGGTTAAGAGGCCCAGCTAAGTAAATATCTTGGGAAACCTGGAGATGAGTTTCAGCAATGTTGTTGAAGATTACCCCACTGAGCTTTGGTGAAGACATGGGCTATTTTCCTCCATCTGCTTTTATTTTTCTTTCTCCAATTATGCCAAGTACATTAACCAGGTTGATGTACGAGGTAGAAAAAGGCAAGCCTGTGACTTTTCTTCTACTCCTACACTTCTTTCTCTATTCACTTCCAATTTCTGCCCAACCTCCAAAGCAGAAAGTCCCAACATTGAGAATTGAGATTTTTTAATGTTAAAAATCTCCAGAAAAATTATAATAGCATTTATTTCTACTGATTAAAAAATACATCTTGGTCAAAAATATTGCTAATGCAGTAACATTTCAATTGGATATTTATCTTATTAATTTTAACAGCATCTAAATGCAGTTGAAAATACATGTGTTTGTTAGGATTAAATCCAGCTGTAACATAGATCTCAAACACAATGGCTCAGATAAGATAGAAATTTATTTCTATCACATGAAAGTGCAGTGTGGGGGCTCCTCAGTCATTGGCAACCCAGGCTATTTCAAACATTTGACTTCATGGTCACTAGAGTGTGGCTTTTGTTATCACTGTCCAAGATAGAAACCTATCTAACATTTCCACATTGCAAGAAATAGGGTGAAAAAAGGAGGAAGAGAAGATGTGAAAGGCACACATCTCAGTTGTTTCTTAAGAAAATTTCTGGAAACTTTCACATAATCTCCTTACATCCCATTGGCTAGAGCTTAGTCACATGACTGCATCTAGCTGCAAAGGAAGCTGGGAAATGGAGTCTTTATCCCTGGCTGCCATGTGCTCAGATAAACTGTGGACACTTTAGAAGGGCACATGTTTATTGGGGTAACTAGCACTTTCTGCCCCAACAGATGTGTATGATTTGCCCACAGTTACATAGCAATTTAGGGCAGAGCCAGGACTAGATAGAAGTCAGTTCGCCTAGGTTTCCTGCTGCCTGTTGTCTGGTATCAATTTTATTCTAGCTCCTTATCTTGTCTGCTGAGTAGCATACATACCTCTATCGTGGCTAGATGCCTCTGTGGTGAATTACCAGGTTTTCTAAAATTGCCATTTTCCTTTGTGTATGTGTGTGTGCCATTCTAGTAATATATGTGATGCTGTGTGAGTCCTCTTTCCACATTTAATACCACAGAGCAGAATATTCTCAAGGCATAACAGATGAGAGATTTGGGGTTTAGGATGGTCCCTGGGGCACCTAAGAAAGTGTATAGGAAGTGAGGAGGCAAACGAGAGTTGGTTGCAGCTTGTGGAGTAATTCACAAGATAATCAGGAGAAGCTGCATTTGGCAGAGACTGAGATGAGACCCTTGGGGTATGTAAGATGGTGAAATATGTGAATAATAAAGGAAATCTTAGTGCTTGGGTGATCTCTTATGTAATATACTTTGAGAAGGTGAAAAATATTTATGATTTTTGACTATGTTGTTGCTGTACACAGCTCAAGATTAAAGATGGGAGCTTTATCATTTGAGCAGGGCACAACAACCATGGCTTCCAATTTCCTTTTCCTTCATGCACTATTGTGAATTAGAAGGTAAAATTGGGGTATCAACATTTGCAGAAAATTGGCACTCACCCTACTTAACACCATCTTTGAAATCCAAAAAGGACAATTTAAAACTAATAACTTCTTAGCCCTTTTACAGGGCCAGGCTCTCATTTTAGAGCACAGAAAGAGGATATACATGGAATATTGCCTATATGGTTCATCTCTATTTATGCTGAGAATTATTAGTAGATATTTAGTTTAGCTTTGTATGCCTTTCTTCAGGAACCGGAAGCGGGGGGCCAGATCTCGACTCTGGTGTGGAATGTGTTTGGCTGGTTGACTGCAGCCAACATGGCAAGGAAAGGGAATCAGGGTTTAATCAGGGAAGTGGAATTATTAGGAGCATTATGGAGGAAAGGATTTGTCACACAACTGTGGGACAAACTGGGAAAGTAAGGGCCTGAGAGGGGGGAATTGGAAGATCAGAGAAAAGTTGCTATTCTGCCCCTATGGTGGACAATTTGGAACTTGCCGGGGATTCTGGGAAGCCAGATACATCCAGTTGCCAGCGTATGACATGAAGGAAAGCTGGCCAAAAGGTGCTATCTCTGCATAACTACTGCTTCTGAAGGTCCACGGCTGAGAGGCTGGTGGTGGGCTATGGGATGATGTCGGGTAGTAGTGTTGGCAGTGGGGAAAAGCTGAACACAGAGCAGGAGAGAGCAAGGAGAAGCTGGAAGCTGCTGACACCTGTCTGTCTGTCTGTCACCTTCAGTGAATAATGGCTACTGCTTTATTCTTGCCTTCCAAATCTTGTACAAATTCTTCTGGCCAACTCTATTTCAGAACCATAGCGGGGTTCTGGGAAACATAGTTTCAGCTAAACTGAGTTGACACAGTACACATTCCCACAGTAAAATAGCCAAATAAAGGGGAAATCATCCTTGGTACATTTTATGAAAATTCTAATATTAATGAGTCCCAGTTCATCTAGTTCATGTGTTCATAAGTACAAAAATGAGAAAGTCCTGGAAAATTAACTCATTGCAAACTATCACATGATGTTTACATTTTATAAGTATGGAATAGCTAAAAAAAAATTGCCTTTAGAATTCCCATTATAGATATGGTTCTGGTTTCTAGTAGCTACAGGAGAAAAAATGTTCGGGAGAATTAGTTGAAACACTGACTGCTTTCCTGAGTTTGACAGAGTATCAAGAACAGAGGGCTATACTCTGTGGACCACAAAGTATCCCACGCCATTTACCAATGCGATTTATCCCAGTAACAATTTCACTAATAGTTTCACACTTGGTGCTTATTAATGCTCATTATGGATTATTTCCCTTAGCTCCATTACGCTTTAATCTCAGCTGTTTCCTGGCACACTAGCAATATGGCAGACCACCAAAGGAAGGCTGGTCACAGACTTAATGTTATGCAAAAAGTAGTTTGGCCAGTGAACTGGATGGATTAGAAGACTTGAGTAGGATCTTGTTCTACTCAGAAGATGCCAGGGGGCTGTGGAATCTCAAGTGTGAGCAGCCTGGACCTCCTTACAGAGTAGAGGCCTCTGGGAAGCTCTAGGTTGAGATCATCCAGAGAAGAGGCCTCTTTAGTCTTGTTTTTCAGGGAATTCACATACTATTGGAAAGTACATGGAATGGTTTCGGCCTTGACACTCTATCTGTTCCCCCTGGGCTCGGACTAGGTAGGGAGGCACCCAGAGGTGGTGTTTCTTCTTCCATCAGCTATGCTCAGGGCTGGCCCAGGGTCAAGCCATGGAGGAGGACCCCTCCTTCTCTCCTGCCTTCCTTTCACTCTCTTTAGCTCTTTAGACACTCCCTCCCTTGATGCTAGTTGTCCTCAGTAAGCTTTTGCTTGCTCAAGGTCACTCAATGCTGTTTGCTCCTTAGGCTAACTTGATTGGCCAATGCCTTATGCTTCAGCCTTTCCATTTTCTCTGCCCCCATACAGATATTCCATTCCAGTGTCCCTCTGAGAACTTTTAGCTAATATCACAATACTGCTAATGGGTCCAAAAATATTCAGTCAACAAGAGCCTCCTTGGCCGGGCGCGGTGGCTCACGCCTGTAATCCTAGCACTCTGAGAGACCGAGGCGGGTGGATTGTTTGAGCTCAGGAGTTTGAGACCAGCCTGAGCAAGAGCGAGAGCCCATCTCTACTAAAAAATAGAAACAAATTATCTGGCCAACTAAAAATATATATAGAAAAAATTAGCTGGGCATGGTGGCGCATGCCTGTAGTCCCAGCTACTCGGGAGGCTGAGGCAGAAGGATTGCTTAAGCCCAGGAGTTTGAGGTTGCTGTGAGGTAGGCTGACGCCACGGCACTCACTCTAGCCCGGGCAATAGAGCGAGACTCTGTCTCAACAACAACAACAAAAAAACAAAACAAACAAACAAACAAAAAACAAGAGCCTCCTTAATGGTGGCAATTGGGTGTGTCTTGTTTCCCAGGTTTCCCTGCGATTTCTCAATTATGCAGCCTGATGGAAAGATAATTGGGGCAAGCCTTTGGCAGTTCCCACTGGCCACCTACTCCATCTACATGGAGAGTAAATCACAGACATAAATATCTGTTTGGTTAATTATTAATGTGATTGATGGTTACTGATTGCTCAAACTCAAAGGTCAAAAATGTTTTGCATCTATTAGGTGCTTAATAAATGCTTGTTGGGTGAAGTAGTTTTTGAATAGTCCCTGTCCAAGGATTTTACCCTCTAAATCACAGAGACAAATGGGGCACCAATATTCCAGGCAACAGCGAGAGGAAGAGGCACAGTTATGGGTGGCAAGGCTGGGTGTGCAATCAGGTCAGCAGAATCCATAGCAAAGACATTTGAGGCTCAAGGCCAGGTTTTTCAGCATACCTGAGCTTGTGGCAAGATTTGGAAGAGGAGGTGAGTCATTGTTAGGGTCTATCATGGAAAAGGATGGAAAAAGCCCAAGTGCAGATGTGCCAAACAAAATAACTGACGGAGACCAACTCAGCCAGTGCCTAAAGGGGTTTAGACCATTCAAAGGGGCACATATTTTCCTAATGAGTCTTGAATCTTGAGAACCCCTTTCACAGGTCCTGCCAGAGTCTCAGTCCTGCAAGGTTTAGATCCTGCTGCTCAGGTCTAGGAGGTGCAGGACAATTTATCTGCATTTACTGTCTTTAGGGCATATTTGGTGATTGACATAGAACACTGCCTATTAAATACATTCTGCCTTTTTCACTAAACTATCCATGAGAACAGGGACTAAGTTTTGGTACCCTTGGGTTAGCTCGTGTGCACAGTAGGAACTTAAAAATGGTGGTTATTGATGGTGTTTGGATATTTGCTTTGATCACACTGTGTAGTAGAGCAAGAAGTAGACTTGGAGTGAATCTTGGTTTTGTTGATTGGTCATCTCTCACTGTGGGCCACATACAACCTCTCTGGGCCTCAGTTTCTTCATTTATAAAGTGGAGAGGCCTGGATATCCTGCCTCCCCCCCCCCCCAGGGTTCTTGAGAAGGTCAAGTCAGGTCATGCTTGTAAAAGTGCTCGGTCAACTCTAAAACACTATAAAAATGTAAGATGTGTATGTGCATACTTATAACCAGATGGATAATTTTTTTTATTTACTAAAATATCTTTAGAGTACTTGTCCAAAAAGAATATTCTGAAAAGCCTACTTGGGGAAGAAGTTGAGACTCCAAAGATTCCAGTGTTTCAGAGAAGGGGGTAAAAACACTGTGCCTAAGTGGAGATGTGTACTGTTTTTGCTTGCTTGGTTTCTGTGTATCTGCAGTAGGGGGAGACAATGGACTGAACAGGAGACAGAGGGGTTAGAAACATGGGAAATGACCATCTCTGGGCTGTATTTCTGAATCCATGCACATTGGACTCCTTCTGCTAAGAATTTTTAAAACTCAAATTGGGAAATAAATTCTGCTGTTTTAAGTGCATTGTCATCCTTAGAATGCCATCTGCCAGGGCATAAGAAATGGGCCTTTTATTCGTTCTGTACAGAGCATGTTGGTGTGCTTAGGGAGTTTTAGGTAACAGTAATGGTGAGGGTTGTTTCGACCGGAAGTCAGGAGGGACAGGGTTGGCCAAAGCGGGCCACGCCTGTCCTCGCCAGGCAGAGGTTTCTGGGTGTGCTGGCTGCGGCTGAAGGAGGAACCAGCTCCGAGAGGAGGGAAGTGGAAGGCTCAGGGCAGAAAACCATGAACCAGATGATACTATCAAGGAAAACTTAACAGTTTCTGTATCACAACCAGAAACATTAACCAACTTTCAGAAGTAGAACAGAATCTACTTGAACGTGGGTCAACACATATTGGACTTAATGCTGCTCTCTGTGGCCCAATAAAAGTCTTAAAAATTATTGTGATCAAATATACATAATATAAAACTGACCATCTTAGCCATTTTTAAGTGTACAGTTCTGTGACAGTAAGTATATTCACACTGGTGTGCAACTGTCACCAACATCCATCTCTAGAACTTTGTTTTCCTGGAATAAAATTGTACCTATTAAACATTCATTCCCCATTCTTCCCTCCCTTCGGCCCCTGGAAACCACCCTTCTAACTTTGTTTCTATGAATTTGACTACTCTAGGTTCCTTGTGTAAGGGGAAACATGTGGAAACATGCAAGATTTGTCCTTTTGTGACTGGCTTATTTCACTTAGCATAATGTCTGCAAGGCTCACCCACGGTGCAATACGTGTCAGAATTTCCTTCCTTTTCAAGGCTGAAGAATATTCCATTGCATGAATACACATGTTTCACTTTTTCCATTCGTGTGTTGGTAGACACGGGTTGTTTCCTGCCTTTTGGCTGTCATGAATAATGCTGTTATGAACATGGGTGTGCAAATACCTGTTTGAGTCCTGCTATATATCCAGAAGTGGAGTTGCTGGATCATCTGGCAAGCCTATGTTTAATTTCTTGAGGAATTGCCATGCCAGTTTCCACAGTAGGCACCATTATACATTCCCACCAGCAATGTACAAGGGTCCCAATTTCTCTACATCCTCCTTAACAGTCTTTTTTTGATGCATCTTGAAGGTGACACGGGTTAGTATAGCTTACTTGCTTACTGGGCATTTTTGACAGTGCATGTATCTTACAAAGATTTTGTGAATTCACCTTTGAGTACAGGTGATTTGAATTGTAACATCCATACTGTAACATAGGTGGATTGATTGGTCTTGTTTTTGGTGGTCTGTACCCTGTTTTCTTGGCAATACCTGTAAATACTGGCCTAGTGGCCAAATATAACTCAGCCTTGCTCCCAGAGAAAGAGAACATCTTAGCTTGCTGGATTAGAATTTTTAACCTCTCTTTAGAAAGATGTTATTGTCCACTTTGCTCCAGACTGTTTGCAGCATACCATGGGTCTAGGCAACATAAACTACTCATAAGTGTCCTTCTGCTACTTGAAATTCACTGATTTTAAGCAAATATGAACACAAAAATATAATAGTAAAAAAAAAAAAAGTGGAGGGAAAGGGACACAGTAGGGTGGCAGTGGTGGGAGCTGTAGACCTTCCTGCTGAGGAGGTGGGGTGGGTGGATAGAGAGGAAGCTCCTCCGGCTTCCTCCCTCCCAGCCTCCCCCTGCACAGGGCAGGTGGGCTCTTGCAGCAGAGCTGTTGGAGATGTCACAGGATGTCCAGGAACCGCCTCTCCAGTTGGGCTGCCTATCATTGATGCCTGCATTTTCAATTTCCTGATATTTAAAAGAGCATCAAAAATATAACTTGGGGTATGTCATTTCCAAATTGATTTTTATATTTCTTTAATTTTACTTAATTATGTTTTCTAAATGGGACTCCTTTACCTCTGCCTTTATAAGTGCTTTCTGAACCAGCTATACCTGGCTCCTGATTTTTCTGCAGAGGCACTCAGGACGTAAGCTCCCAACGGCCTCTCCCCGGGCTGGCAGAGAGGGCGCCTCAGCCAGCCAGGAATCCACCCCACTGAGGGAAAGAAGTCAGCCGAGAGCATGCAGCTGCCTGCCTTCAGCCCGGGCATGACCCAGCTTTAGACATGACCATTGACCTGGTTATCAACTCCATGGGAGCTTAAATTGGGTACGATGAACTTGGGTTAGTCTGGGCAAAGAGCGTCAAATTGCCCATGAACCTGCAGTAAGCAATCCAGGGCCTGGCCTAGTTTCACAAGTGTCTTTGCAGCCAGTGACTCTCATGTTTACCATTGTGACGACTCCCTTCTCCCACACACTTTCTCCAGACAAGTTCTTACCTGACCTGGGAGGACGAAAGGGAGTCAGAGACTGCCCTCCTGTTCAGTCATTGGGAACTTGTACTGACTTGGTTAAGAGGCACCTACTTGAAACCACAATGTTCAGCAATGCGTGTTCACACACAGACCTTGGAAATCTAAAGTGTTGGGCTGTCCTTCCATGATTGATTAAAATGTCCAATGCTTTCTGAAAATTAACAAGTTTCTTGTTTTTTTAAAAAAAACAAACTCTATGAAAGGGTAAAAAGTAAAAGCTCCCATTACCCCTTCCTCATCCCAGCTTCCCAGTGTTGGGTGTGTATGCTTCAGATACATTCCATACACACATACTCGTATACACACATATTCACACACTCTTTAAAAGAAACCAAATAGGTCATATTACACATGCAGCTGTACCATGTGCTTTTATCACACATTATGTCAGAGATACCTTTCTATGTTAATTCAGTTTTGTTTTGTTTTTAAAGAAAAAGTTGTAACATCAGGAAAAGTCATTAGCTTTCTGATAGGTACCTATTCAGAGGAGGTTGTGAATCTCACCTGAACCAGAAGGATTAGCTGAGAATCGCTGGTGCACCTGACCCCTGGGCTGCGAGCTCCCTGGCTGCTGCCACCTGCCCCACCCTCCCATGGGGACGCCCACTGCAGGACTGTGGCATCTTACTGGGTGCCTGTGTGCAGGCACAGACTCCTGGAAGAGAGAGTCAGCACCTACGTGGCCAGTTTGACAGGGAAATGGAAACACGGTGAGGCCTCCTGGCTCAGGAGTTATCCTGGGTTTGGCAGAAGGACTGCAAGCAAATGCTGTCTGGTTTAGCGGGTGCTGATGCCAATTCTCCTTATGAACGGTCCAACGTCAGCTGCGGGCAGAATCTCCAACAGTTTCTCATTTGTTTGTGGTCCAGACATGTTAAGGGGGTCAAATTGCTGGAGTCCTGGTTGTTTTATCCCCACCTGTCGTGTGGGGGCATCTTGCCACTTTTCTCTTGGGGGTATCGGGGGGTGTGGGGGGCATGGGGGAGCTTTGATGTTGTATGTAAGGATAAGAAAGGAACTTGAGTCTGACATATTCCTTTGGAAAGTCATAATTGGAAAAGTTTCAGAGGTTAATTCTCTCAACTAACACCCTCTCTTCTAAATTGCCTGTGATGGTAACTTCTAGACCTTCCTATCTTTTGCCCTGACCTCTCTTGAAAACTCCTGATCTGTTGGACCAACCTCCTTCTCTGGATTCCCACGCCCCTCAAATCTAGTATGTTCAAAAGTGAGACTATTATTGTTACCTATTTCTTATTTCCATCCATCTGGTCACTTAAGAGAGAAACTGCTAGATCATTCTTAATTCCTTCCTTTCTTTCCTAATTGTTTGATAAGTCCTATTAATTTTAGCTCAAAAATGTCTTTCAAAATTGCTCCTCTTTTTTCTTGTTTTTCTTTGAGACTGTGTGTCTCACTCTGTTGCCCAGGCTGAATTGCAGTGGTGTCATCATAGCTCACTGCAACCTCAAACTCCTGGGTTTGAGTGACTTTCCTGCCTCAGCCTCCCAAGTAGCTGAGACTACAGGCACACACCACCACACCTGGGTAGTTTTTAAAAAAAAATTTTTGTAGAGACAGAGTCTCACTGTGTTGCCCAGGCTGGTCTCAAACTCCTGGCCTCAAGTGATCCTCCTGCCTCAGCCTCCCAAAGTGCTGGGATTATAGGCGTGAGCCACTGCGCTTGGCCTCTCTCCTCTTTTCTATCCCTGCTGCCACTGCCTCTGTTGAAACTGTCATCTCTCAATTCAATAAATATTTATTAAATACTACCACGTACTAGATGCAAGGGTTCACCATTTAGGGACACCATTTAACCTTCAGAGGGATCTCATTAAATTATAGATCTGTTTAACTCTTCTCTGCTCAGAAACCCATTTTCACTCCTTGCCAACTAGGAGTCAATCCAACTTTTTGGCTGGACAAGATCTTTTCACGTCATTCACTCCATCTCAGCAGTCTGACCCTCCCCTTTCCCCTCACAACCTCACCCTCTGTGGTCATGTCCCAGTGCACCCTCCAGTTCCCAAGCACTCAGATGTTTCACAAAGCCTTATTTCTGCACATGCTGCTTCCTCAACTTGCAACACCCTTGCCCACGTGAAGCCCCTTTTTAAGATTCTGCTCAAACACTAACTCCTTTGGCAAGTCTTCACCTGCTCTCTGGTTTCTCTTCCCTTCTCTGCATTCCCACGACACTTTGCTCAGAGCTCCATTATGCACTTACCCCCTTGTACTGCACGGTTTGCTCACATCTTGGACTCCCTATTGGCCCCGGCTGCCAGAC
Source organism: Varecia variegata (assembly GCA_028533085.1). Lineage (NCBI taxonomy): Eukaryota > Metazoa > Chordata > Mammalia > Primates > Lemuridae > Varecia > Varecia variegata. Next base: position 59,021,683 of record CM052439.1, on the reverse strand, counting down.
TGTAAGCTGAAGGCAAGGACCGCATCTTCTCCACATTGGTATCCCTGGCATTCAGCTCGATGCCCGGCACATCACACTAAAATCAATGGGTACCAGACCGGTCAACTTCTGGATTGAATGTTGCTTCATAACAAACAGGGTTTCTGAGGAAAACTGTGCTAATACCTGAACATATTAGTTGCAAGTGACAAAAACCCACCTTCTAACTAGCTTAAGCACAGATTGGGTTATACAACTGGTAAATCAAAGGGTAGAGCTGGATTTGGGGGACCCAAAGAATGCAGTCAGGGCTCTTGCTCACCATCTCTCAACTCTGGTTTTCTTTGCAGATGGGTCTCATTTCTTTTCCTGTTGAAGCCTGGCAGCTCTAAACCAATGACCTTACAGTTTATGACCTCTCTTAGCACATATGCATTCCATCTCAAGGACAGTCTGCTTGGTCTGCTTGGGTGCATACTTTCACAAATCATGGTGGATAGGCAGATGAAGTAGCATCGTTGGCCAGGCCTGGCTCACGTGTCCACCCATGTGGACAGGTAGGTGTCCACCCCCAATAGAGCATTGTGAATGGCTAGCCCTGTGGGAATGACACAGGATGGGGCAGTTCTCCAACAGAAAGAGAAGCACCGGACAGACAAGAGCATCAGCTTTCCCTTTTGGTTGCATGTTGTATTAGGATAGTATTTCTATACACTTGTCATTAACAATAACAAAAAAGATTTCATTCAATTTTTCTGTTATCTCTCAGTATAGCTGAGGTTTATGAGTGGCTCATTTTATTATATCAAAAGCAGAATAGAGTTTTAAGACAGTAGTTATTTGTCTTCGTCCCTTTTCTGCTGCTATAACTGTATACCACAGACTGGGTGATTTATTTAGCTCATGGTTGTAGAGGCTGGGAGGTCCAAGATCATGGTGCTGGCATCTGGTGAGGGTCTTCTTGGTGCATCACCACATGGCAGGGGGCGTCACATGGTGAGACAGAGTCAGTGTGCTAGCTCAGGTCTCCACCAGTCCCATTACAGGGCTTCACCCTAATGATTTTATCTACTCTTAATTACCTCCCAGAGGCCCCACCTCCAATCAACATATGAATTTTGGGATTAAGTTTCCAACACATGAAATTTGGGGGACACAGTCAAACCATAGCCATATTCTAGGACAGCACTACTCAAACGGCAATGTGCACATGAATCCACCTGTTAAAACGCAGGTTCTCGTTCAGTAGGTCCAGAATGGGACCTGAGATTCTGCATTTCTTATAAGCTTGTATTAATCTGCTCTGGCTGCCATAACAAACATACCATGGAATGGAGGACTTAAAAGGACAGAAATGTATTTTCTCACAGTTCTGGAGGCTGGAAGTCCAAGATCAAGGTTGTTTTTGGCTTGTCATCGGCTACCTTCTTGCTGTGTTCTCACGTGGTCTTTCTTCTGTATGTGTGCGGAGAAAGAGATCTCTGGTGTCTCTTCCCCTTCTTATAAAGACACCAGTCCTGTTGGATTGTGGTCCCATTCTCGTGACCCCATTTAACCTTAGTTACCATCTTAAAGACCCTATCTCTAAATAGTGTCACATTGGGGGTTAAGGCTTCAACATACAAATTTTGAGGGGACAGCAATTCAGTCCATAACAAAGATTAAAGTCGACTCTGTGCACTGCAACGTCAGTACCTGCCTGGCCAGTGGTGCTAGAGAAGTGAGCTAGAGGCGTGTCTAGAGTTGCAAGGCAGCGAGAACTAGCTGGAGCTGAGAACCCCACACTTGGAGGATCCAGAAGGACTGGGGTTGATTCTCTTAAGAGTCTGAGTGCTCTCCGAGTAAGTCTCTAGTAAGACAAAAAGTGTCTCCGATTTGGTGATGAGTAGTTGTTCAGTTATTTTCAAAAAGGTTTGAAAGTTTGATTTCTTCAATTTTGAGAATGTGTGATTGTGGAACATTCTTTAAGCACCGCATGGCTCCAGCCCTGCTAAGGGAAAGTCTGCCAATGAAGCTACTACCCTGGAAAGGGGGCTGGTGCCCCCAGGTTCTCAGTCTTAATTTGCTGAGCTTTATATTTATTACAGTATTTAAACAGCAGCACAGGAAGCAGGGGCTGGAGCAAGGGTGCAAACCTATTACGTTACCTCCAAATGTCAGTTACTCTGCTCAAAAAATTGTTGCCAACCTGTTGCATTCAAGGCACTGCTTTGAGAGTTTTACGGATTCATTATTAACTCATTGATCCTCAGAGGCTGGTACTATTTTTATCCCCATTTTGCAGATGAAGAAAATAAAGCACTTGCACAAGGTCACTGTTAGGGGTTGAATTGTGTCCCTTCAAATTCACATGCTGAAGCCCTAAACCCCTAGTATCTCAAAATGTGACTGTATTTGGAGATTAGGTCTTTAAAGAGGTAATTACGTTAAGATGAAGCTGTTAGGGTGGGGCTGTAATCCAGCTGGTGTCCTTGTAAGAGGAGGAAGAGACACCAGGG
>CM052439.1:59002692-59018706 GCA_028533085.1 Varecia variegata | reverse complement strand
TGCTGCTTCTGTCAACAGTAACAGCTGGCCCCTTCCAAGCGCTGTTCTGAACACATCAGCTTATTAATCTGTTAATCCCTATTACAACTTTATCAGGTAGATACTAACATTATCCCCACTTTATAGATAACTGAGGTTAAGTAGTAACTTGTCTGAGAGCCTCTGGCGAGTGAGTAGAGGGGCTGAAAAGTGAACCCCGGTGGCCTCCAGATTCTCCACAGCTCGGGTACGAGGACAGGCACCAGGTGGATCAGCAGTTCTGTTCAGGGACCCATCGATTGGAGGGAAGTAGTGATGTGGGGACCATCCGCCTCATAGAGGGGACAGGGTGGTGTAGTCTGGGCACTCAAGGTCAGGATCTTCATGACTGGTGCCACAGATATGTGATTGGGTAGCATAAATCGCCGGCAGTATGTTCTAGACAGGTGTGGCTGGTGAAGCAGGGAGAGACGGCAAACACCGGCCCCCTGAGGCTGCGGAACCCCAGCTTCGGCTATCCAAGGAGCACGCCCTACCCGCCAGCTTCGGACCCTGCCCAGGGGGCTGTAGTGGTCCTAGAGGATCCAGGGCTCGCTCCCTCCTGTCCCTAAGCCAGGTGTCTGGACACATGAGCAGCAGTCCCCCTCCAGGGTCCCTTCTCTGTGCCAGGCGTTGGAGCCACAGAGGAGAACAATACAGAGCCGGCCTGATGCATAGTGGCTGGCATCGCCTCTGTGGGTAATTCATAAGCTGCTCTCACTGTGAGGAAGAAGCCACCCACCCTTTCTTCCTGTGTGTGCCTGTCCAGGGGAGCCCTCCCCTGCAGAGACCTGCGGGAGAGGAATTAACTGAATGCATTGTTAGGAGTCATGGCTCCTGCTGGGACCAGCGGGGCAGTGAGAGATGCTAGATGGTTCTGTTCACGGAAATGAGCCCAGGCTTGGGGGAGCAGGCAGAGGACAGCCAGGGGAGGATGGAGGAGGCTGGTGGGTTGAGAAGGGTACTCGGAGTGGGGCAGAGGCTAGCCCACCCTCAAGGCTGGAGGGGGCCATGGAGCAGTTAGTTAAAGGCAGCCTGCCTGGCGGGATGATGCAGAGTGAAGTAGGGGAACAGGATCTTCTCTGGGAACCAGGGCAGGGAAGGGCCTGAGATGGAAACAGGTGGACTCGGCCAGCTGAGCTAGGAATCCAGAACTGGGGGAGAGACTCCCAGGAAGAGCTGTGCCCTCGACTGGACAAAGCCATGTCTATAGCACCCTGTGGCTTAAGCTGCTAATCTGCATGGGGACTGGCCCTGACGGAGGCAGACACACCTGCCTTGGCACTTCCTGAGGAGGGGGAAAGAGAAAAATAGAAGCAGCATTTCTGAGGCCCCGTCTCAGATGGAGGCTGTGAAGGGGGCCTGGTCTCAATACAACACATGCAGTGAGTGTCCACGTGGACCCAGCAGAGCACCCACAATCACACCTGCAAACACACATGTGCACACATACACCTCCCACAAACACATGCAACACAAAAGTACATGCAAACACACATGTGTGCATGCACATGGTACCTGGCTTGTGACCCCATCTGTAGGGCTAGGTTATGGAACTGTGCAATGGTCTTATAAAAAATTTTAGACCTGCAGTAATTATATCTCCTTGGATAAAGTCCAGTAAGGCCTTCTTGTTCCAAATTCTCTTCTCCAGCGAATGCTGTTCCATCTGATGGACAGAACCACAAAGCCAGATGGTATCTCAAATGATCCTCCAACACGTAAGGGAACAGGCAGGACACCACCCAAATCTCCCCCAGTGATGATGGTTGCCACACGTTCATTCTTTCTGGGAGGGAGACATGGCCCAATCTCAACCCCTGAAGAGTCAATGAGGTCTTCTTAGTTTGGAAATGGTGCATAGCTATCGTAAGTTAGGACCAGACTTGCAATCTGCCCCTCAGTTTATCTCATTTATTTACCATTACTTAAAGCATCACTTTTTGTTGGAATTTATCCTTTTAGACTCTACATGAGTCCTCTTTCAGATTCTCTCCTTCATGCACATAAGAGCTGCTTTAGAGTGGGAGAACGTGAAGGCCGCCAGGATTGTGTTTGCAGAGTGGAAGCTCTATGGGGAGAATGGGGCAGGTGGTTAAGAGAAATGAAAAACACAACAACACAATGGTATTGGCCCAGAAGTGTTAGGAAGGCACCCAAGCCTGAAGGTGTCTGTGGCTGGCAGACCACATCTCCCACTTGGCTAACCTTTCACCTGTGGTTGGGGAAAACCCAATGCTTGGGTTGCTCAAAGCTTGGAGGCTCACCTACTTCCTTCCGACCTTTAGGTACAATTTATCCTGTTCAGAACCATCCCAGTGGCTGTCATCACTTAGGAAATGGGTTGGTAACCCTTGATCTTTTATTTGGAGAAAAATCAAACCCATGTGGTTCTTCAATAATCAATCAGTCAGTGTGTCCAGGACAGCAAATGAAGCAAGTGTTGCAAGTTGTTGGCTCTCGATGTGAACAGCTCATTCCACCAGGCAAAGATAAAAGTTCTTGAGGGCAGGGTTGTTTAAGCTGGTGCTGCAGTGCAGTGCAACAGCAGGAGTCCTGCCGGTGCTAATCCCATCTGCTCCACGGCCTTTCCCGAGTGGGTGCCTTCTGCCTCCCCGAGGCCTGTCCTCCAGGGCTACTGCCAAGGGGAGCAGGGAAAGATGATGCCTTTCAGCCATGACCTTTCTGCTAGGAAATCTCTCAGTTGATCAGTGCCCGATATGTTTAATGTGATATTTGCAGGGAGGATGACCTTCATTAAGCAGTAAGGTGAAGGGCACCGCTGGAGGAGAGAGCAGAGAGACAACATAAGAGTGATAAAGACACAAAGAGGATGGAATCACAGCCCTCCCTGTGTGTCAGCTGAATTCTGAAAAGGTTGAAAAGTCTCTAGGACAACAACCACAGCTTCCCAGCATGGAAGGGAGTCGAGTCACCTGCCAGCTCACTCAGTAAATAAAAGCAAAGGGTCAAGGTGAGGCCTGGCTGCCTTGGAGCTCAGTTTGTTGAGCCCTTGGAAGGAATCAAGGTACTTGATTTAATTCACGTGGTGAAAGGCCCAGATATCAGCAGTTCTGTCTAGAAGTTTCCCATCTACTCTAAGAAAAGTCAAAAGCCCAGAAGAGTTTCCTAAGGACCCTAGGAAAGAGCAGGAATGGAAAGGACACCACCTGTAGCTGCCAATAGATTTTTAAAGTCTGCATATGGTCTGCAAGTGCCTACAAAAACCAGGCTATCTGAGCATTTTCACGTAACAGCCAAGGTAAAATATTATTCCTGTGGCCTCAAAGATGTCATTCCTTGGGTTTTATCTTGATGGTTTCTCCCCCAGATCTTTTGATACACAGACATAGTCCATGTAGGGAAGAAAGTGTGATGAAGAACAAAAGATCAGGTGCCTGGGGGCCAAGGACATCTACACTGACATCCTGCTCTGCCTTGTAACTAGGTGGCTCTGGGCAGGTTACTGAGGTTCTCTTAGCCCAAGTTTCATTATCAGCAGATGATCATTTGGGGTTCTTTGGGCTGCAAGTCCCAGAAAGCCCAATGCTAACTGCCGAAGCGATCCAAGGGGTTGACGGTGGCATCCCTGAGCCCTGCAGTGGCCCAGGCCAGGCCCTCCTGCACCCTTTCCCTGAGAGTGTCCTGGCTCTTGGCTCTGCCACGTGTCCTGCAGTATAGAAATGGCTGCAGCAGATCCAGGCCTTGTATCCACACACTACGAGGTCGATGGAAAGAGACAGGCTCTCTCTTAAGAGAAAGCAAACTTCTTTCCCAGCAGCCCTTAGCTAACTTCCTCTGGTTACCTGCTGGTCCAAAGAAGCCACCTGCCATTTCTTATTCAGTTGCCGTGGTGAGAACACCTGCAAGTGGGTTCCTCAGCCTATGGACTGCAAAAGATTCCTCTTGGACCAGTCAGGCCGGCCCTGGACTGGGGAGTGGAGGCCCCCACCTGGGCCAGCCCAGGACTTGGGGAGCAGGAGGAGAATTTGGGGAGAGAAAATGGATCTGCCGCTTAAATAGGCAACAATTCCAATTCAAGTCCCCAATTCACAGGAGGTGGTGAGAATTAAGTGAGAGGTGTGCAAGTCCTTAGCCCAGCCCCTGACCCGCATTTCCTCCCCTTAATTCACTCTTAGTTAATTGCCATCTTTGTAAGTGGCCTCATATCATTCCCATAGATGCCCAAAATGCCACAGGACTGTCCAGTGGAACTTTCTGCAATGACAGAAATCGTTTTTGTGCTGTCTAATATGGTAGCCACTGGCCACATATGGCTATTGAGCACTGGGAAGGTGGTTAATACAACTTAGGAGTTGATGTTTTAATTTTAACTACTTTTAATTTTAATTTAAATAGCCACATGTGGCTAGTGGCTATGTCTTCCTGAAGGCTAAGCCAGAGGGTCTGCTTCCTCCGTACCTCACCTCTGCCTTGGGTCAAGCATGGGGCCCTTGGAGGCCTCCATAAATGCATCTGACCAACTGGCTACGTGGTCCCAGTTTGCACAGAACCGTGATTGGACCTGTTCAGTGAAGGTGAAATGACTGAGCCCTCCCAGCTGGGTGGCACAATGGAGAAAAGCTGGCTTAACCTGGGCACGGAGAGGAGTGCCACTTGCTCTGTTTCTGTGGCAATGGTGGCTGTGTTATCCTGGCCACTGCTGAGTCTGTCCTTGCATGAGTGTGCCATGTGTGCATGTCAATTGCGTGTGTAAATGAGAACAGCTCTGGAAGGGTGAGAGGAGCCGCCCACTCCTCCAGCCCTGCCTTCCAAGTGGGTGGCCTCCATCCTGTCTCCTGCTCGCTTGAGGCACTTGCTGAGATGACACAGCCTTGAAAAGAGGAGAGGGAACCCACTCCAGGAGCTGAGGGCCTGAATGCCTTCTCTCCTGACGCTGAGACAGTCACCCCTTCTGCCATCGTGTTCAGCAAGCGCCACTGCTGACACTCTCCCGGGAGTAACAATAGGCTCTTTCTTCGCGCGCTGACCGTTTCCGTGGGTGCCTTTGCCTCTCCTGGCAGGAAAGGCCACCGCTGATGGCTCCCTGACATCCTCGGGTGGCTGTGATGTGTCCCCACCATTGTCACCAAGATGATCAAAGCTCTGCCATCTTTACATCGAGTCCGGAAGGTTTAGATTCGGGGCTGTCTTTCCGCTGGGTGGCAAGTGGCATATTTATAAAATCCCCTGCTTCTGAATGGAGCCACTGAAAATCCGCTGATGGAATTGCTCCCTCTTCTCAGGTATTTCTCACGGTCTGTGCACCACCTAGAGGCCACTGCCTTAAATTCCGACTCAGTTCCAGCAATCAACCTGTCTCTCTTTCCCTCCTCAACCTAAAGACCCCAGAAAACCCGTCTTTGCTGCGTAGACTCCGTTTCGCTTCAACTCCTCCAAGTTGGCTTTCTGTGGTCCCAGACACTCCTCTCACGGGGTCCTCGGCCTGAGGGAGGCCTGCACAACCAGAAAGTCTTTCCAACACTTTCCAGCCTCTGTCAAAGGGAAAGAGCTTTTCAGGTTGTCTTCAGACTGAAGAAAGGAGAGGAGACCTCCTGCTGACGCCCCAAACCTTCCCCAGCTCTCAGTGGGTAGGAGCTGTCCCCAGGGCATCATGCCATTTTAGGGGAATTTATACCAAATATTTTATTGTTGTCATTATTCTGTTTCACTGTCATAAAATATATACAACACAAAATTTACCCTTTAACCATCTTTGTGGACAGTTCAGTAGCATTAAGTACTGTCACAGTGCTGTGCAACTGTCACCACTACGCATTTCCAGAACTTTTTCATCATTCCAAACAAAAACTCCACACCCATTAAGCAATAACTCCAATCCTCCTTCCCCCTAGCCCCTGGCCACTGCTATCCTACTTTCTGTCTCTATGACTTTGCCTGTGATAGGTACCGCTTACAAGTGGAATCGTGCAATTTTTGTCCTTTTGTGTCTGGCTTAGCCAAATATTTTTAGTTGAGGCTGATTTTCTTGGGGAATATAGGCCTGGCTTTCCTTTCTGTTTTCTCTAAAGTAGAAATGGGAAAGAAGTCAGCAAAATGGGTTTCCGCCTTGCCCGTACCTCGCTGCCAGCCCTGGCCACGCTCTCCGGCTGGGCGTCCCTGTGAAAGCTACTGCGGCGTTGGCAGGGAGGGGCCAGGCTCAAGGCCCTCAAAACAAACAAGGAACAGCCCATTGTTGGGGGGCTTAGGCGAATCAGCCTTGGCTGTTATTTACTGGCTTGGTTTTAGAGTGACCCAGAGACGGCTGTCCCTGTGAAATCCGACAAGAGGGGCTGCCCCTGCAGAGCTGTGGGTAACTGCAGGATCTGACCCTGGAGGTTTGAGGCCAGACAAGCAGGAGGCAGCTCTGAGTGTCTGGACATGTTGGCGTTGGAGGTTTCTGGGTTTGTGTGTCTGGGTATACCCTGAGGATTCAAGGGGGGTAATGTCTACACTTCTTTCTTCCTGCATTTGACAGAGAACTGATTGTGTACTTTACAGTCACTTTTTTATTACACTAACAGAATGGACCCTCTTGTATAAATGGCTATTACTATTGTGTAGGTTTTGGTTATTTTTATACTACAAAACTGTAATTCTGAAAATGCCACTTCCCAGGGAGAAAGGGATTGGAGCACTGGAGTGAGTCATTGTAATAGTAACAACTAACATTTATATAGCATTTAATGGCTTATAAAGCACTTTTCATAAACATGATCTCATTCCTCATCCCAGGGAACAAAAGGAAGTTGGATGAGTTTATAAGTTGCACCAGGAAAGGATGTATCATTTATTGGTTTCAAGAAAATGGTTAACATCTCAGATCTGCAAATGGGATTCAAACCCTAGATATCTCCTTGGCTGAACAGAGGGGACTTAATAGGAATTCCCCAGGAACAAGAGAACTGCACATTAGAGAAAAGAATATCTGACTGGGAATTATAGGAAATTTGAGATATTCAGGACACAGGCTCCTAAAGCTGACTTCTATCTAAGCCAACATTTTTTTTTAGTCAGTGGGAAACATTAGGTTGACTAATATTAACTTATTTCTTTGCAGGACTTCTCAGAGCCTTTAATATGCTCAAAATGGGGCTAGAGTATACAGTGTTTCTCACACATACTTGATAATGGAATAGTATTTGAGACTAATGTTCCTTAGGACACACTTTGGGAAGTGCAGACTAAGAAGGGGGTAGGTCCTTGAATCCAGGAGAGAAACATGTCCACCAAAAGGTGGAAACAAAAGAGCTTTCCAGAGGTAAAGGAGGCTGATGATCTAAGCAGAATGGTAGGAAGCCCAGAAAAGGGGAACAGAAAGGAGTACTGTCCAGGGCTTACTCCTGGAGGGGGTACGATAAGCCTAAAAGCAGCACGTCCAGCTGCAGAGCTTCCCACGGTGGTTGAGCCCATTTGAGTGTGGTCAGTGCAGCATCTGCCCTTCCATCTCCACCAGGTTGGCAGCAATGGGATCAGGGAGGGCCCATCCCTCAAGTTGATAGGGAGTCTCTCAGACTGGCCCAACCCCATCACGCAGGAATACAAAGACCTCTCAAATCATTTAGCCCTACGGGTACTGCACTTAAAAGGATCCCGCAACACAAATTTGGAAACCCCTCAATGATACTTTTGGATGGCATAGGATTTAACTATTTGAATGGGATTTAATTTTTACCATGTGTAGGCATAAAGATTGTCAAAATTTTGCTTTCCAAGCCCCTTAAATCAGAATCCTAGTAAAAGCTGCCACTTTGAACTGCTTTCAGTGTGCCAAATATTGTACTAAACACTCTACATCTATGTTTTTGTCAGGCCCTCACAACAAGCCTTTGGGAGAGTTTTGATTCCTTTATTTTATAGTTGAAGAAACTGTGTCTTATAAATGTTAGGTGGCTTGTCATTGATCACAGAGCTACAAGGAGATAGAGCCCAGATGCTAACCTAAGTAATCTGGCTTTAGAGGCTCCATGCTTTAACCATAAGACTTCACTGCCTCATCATATGTGGAAAAGTTTGCTAGTTGTCCCACCCATCCCCATTCATTCTCTCTGGAAGGCTACCCTTGCAGAAGAATCTTGGTTTAATTCCTTGAAGCCATGTCTATATTTCCCAGCCTCCCTTTCAGCTAGGTGTGCTCAATAAAGCAGAAATTTCCAGATGTAGCTTCTGGAATGGCTACTTAAAAGTCTATCTTGCTGCAAGGCACATCTTCTTGACCTTTTGCTGTTTCCTCCTGCCTAAAACTTGGAGTTTGATGGCTGGAGTTTCAGCAGCCATTTTGGACCATGAGGTATTCTTAAGGATTCTACCTCACTTGCTAAGGATGACAAAGCAGAAAAGTAGAAGTCGAGATTCCTAACAACCATGAGAACCAACATACCTGCTATGGATTACATACCTCCAAAGATAAATTAGCCTTTATTGTATTTAAACCACTGTTATTTGGGTTTTCTGACCTATGAAAATGAAGCTAATGCTAACAGACACACCCTGCCATATTTCAAATTGTGCTTCCTGGTCTTAATTTCTAACTGCCTTCCCCATCAATGAATAATTTCTTCCATTAAGTCTGGTTTCCTTTCCACACCCCATTCCCCAGAGATGCATGTTCCCTGCCTGTGTGACTCAAGTCTGAAGTCCCAGTCTTCCACACCCACTGAGGCGCTCTCCCTTTCTGGATCTAACGATTAATACCATAACCACTGGGCCCTGTATTCTTTTTGGCATCATTCAAAATAGTATTAGGAATGTTATATAGTAACGGTGGTTTGAGGAGAAGCATGGTTTGGTGTACAAAGGGCTGATCTAGTAGAAAAAAATAAGGGGGTGATTTACCCTTTGCAAGCTGCAAAGATGCAAAGGAAAAACCCATAGGCGACATCTTCCTCAACGTGGGCCTGAGACCCCCTGACTCGGCAGTAATGACTTTTCCATTTTATAGAAAGCAGATGGGATTTTAATGGTCTGTGACTATTGTCTATTTTCTGTAAGCAACATACACCGAGACCCATGCACCGCTTCCAGGCGATAGTATGCATAGCCACAAAAAGGAAGGTAACATTTGCAAATCCCTGCTTAAATCCTTTCCTTTAGAAATGATGCCCTTTGCTCTTCTCCCCACCCCTACCCACCCCCAAAATAAATCACTAAATAAGAAAAGAAGACATGGGCCCTTCTGTTTTCTAGAGGAAGTAGGAGAGTTGTGATTGAATAGCACCACAATGCCACTTTCTTTTGCCATGAAGACAACAATAAAATGGAGCATTTCTGGATACAACAGATATTGGGATACTCTTGGGGAGAGAAGTGGGTAGAGTTTGGGCAGGGCAGTGGAGGACTGCTGGGTGGCTGGCAAAGTTCTGTCTTCCAACACAGATGTTCATTACAAAAGTTTTTTTTGCTTTACTTAGTAATTCATCAAGCTATATACTTTATTTCTGGATTTGTGTTATCTTTAACATAGAAGGATAAAGGTGGGGAGGTCACATCTTCCCACTGGAAACATCTAGTCGTGATCATCTGTAGAAAGCAGAAGGATTCTTTCTGTCATCCACTCTCAATGCCAAGGAAAAAATGTTGGCTCCAGAAAATGGAAGAATCCCATTTCTGCAGATGGGATGTGACAATAATGATTTCCCCGAGTACCTTCTCCAGCTAGTAAGAGTTGGAAAATATTTGTGTGTGTGTGTGTGTGTGTGTTCTTTTCTAATTTTTAAAGCAAGTTCATGAGACAGGTACTTTCACTATCTCCATTTTACAGATGGAGAAACTGAGGCACAGAGAGGTGGAGTAACTTAGTAAGTGCCCAGGTCAGAATTCACATGCAGGCAGTCTGGATTTTGCTTACAATCCATTTGGGGGGTGGGGGGAACACGTCAGAGTGACCAACTCTCTTGATGTGGTTTCCTGGAATGTGGAACTTTCAGTGTAAAAACTGGGAAAGACCCAGGCAAACGGAGACAGTTGATCACCCTAGAAGGTCTCCTCTCTGCATCTCTCCCCAAAACAAAACTCGGATGACAGCTGGATCGTTACGATGCATCTGTGAGCAACAAACCCCCATCAGAGTGCACATGAAGAAGCGATGAGATCTGGCGGCTCAGAGCCTGGCTAGGCCAGGGCCTGCCTGGGATTGAGTCAACTTCCTAATAGAGAAGGCTGAATTAATCCTGACACCTAGAAGAAGAAATCGATGGTAGCACAGGAATGGTTTCAATGAGAACAAAATTTACATTTCTTTATATTGGGCTGCAAATTCCTCTTGGACTTCCCATCAGTCTAGACCATGTTTAATTCTGTCAGTCACTCGGAGAGAGTACTGCGGTTTTAGCAGACAAGGATTTGTGCACACTGCTATAATCCCTTGCTGGGGAACAGGGCTCGGGGCATCCACAAATGTCACACACGCCTCTGCAGCTGACTCGGAGCTGTTAATAGTGTTCAGCTCGTTGTTGGAAGGGATATGATTCAGCAGAGGCCACACAACTTGCCACCAGTGTCCTTTTCCTCTGCTGTGTAATGAATAGGAGAGGCAGATGTAGACTTGTAGAGTCACAGAGGTGGAAGGGACACAGGGGAGGCATGCAGCCAGGGGCCTGTGGAAGGGGTTTGGAGCTGCAGTTGGTGGGGGTGGGGGCGAGGGGGAAACCAAGGGCCATAAAAATGACCGTCGTCTGACTATAGTTCATTCATATTCCTCACCATATTTCCTGCAATAGTCATTTGACAAACACTCATTAAGTACCTGCTGAGTGTTTATTCTAGGCAACCCTTGGTGGTCCTAGGCTTATAGATGTACTTCTCGAATCTCTGCCCCCCGCACTCCAGTATGACCTCATTTTAACTAATTACATCTACAAAGTCACTATTTCTGAATACAATTACGTTCTGAGGTACTGAGGGTTAGGATTTCAACATATCTTTTTTGTTGGGGACACAATTCAACCCATAACAGAATGACCTTGGGCAGGTGCTTTAGTTTTTTCATCTGCAAAATGGGAATAACAATAGCACCAACTTCTGAGGATCAATGAGTTAATAATAAATGCATGAAACTCTCAAAGCAGTGCCTTGAATGTAGTAATTACCACCTAAGAATTCACCCTTATTATTTTATTTTTATATGCTGGTTATGAACCACTATATTGATTTCACACCCCACATTTTAAAGAACGTTGCACTAAAATGTACCTGACTCATTGCCAACACAACAGAATTCCAATGGCTTCCAAGGCCTTCATTACTACCTCTGCTGACCACCCAGCCTCCTCTATCCCAGTCTCCCTCCTGAACTTCTTTCAGTTACTAGAACATGTCATAATCGCTGTTGTGCCCAGGATTTCATTCAGGCTCTCATTCTAATCCTATCCCCACTAGTTTATCCTTCAGACCTCAAACAACACCTCCTCCAGGAAGTCTTCCCTGACCGCCAACTATAAGTTCTCCCTGCATAGCACTGATACCATATTATTAATGCCAGTTTACTTGTCTGTGACCATCCATATACTATAAGCTCCAGAGATGGCATCTGACTTATTAACTACCATGTGCCCAATACCAACTACAGTGCCTAGGAAACAGTCTTGGTTGCCTACCCAACCTTTATCTAATAGAACATAAATTTTTTTTCTAGTATCAATAACTCCAGAAGACCAAGGGAGGCCTAAGAGTGAATCATGACTGGTCTGTTCCAATCATGGAAACCCATTCGCCTTCCCAGGGACTGATTTAGAGATGGGCCGTGCAACCCAATTTTGGTCAATGAGACATGAGGGGAAGGTCTGCTGGGGTGATTCTGGGAAATAGTTTCAGGAAAATTCTAAAGAGTTGCAGGAGAGGAAAGAGCCCCCCTGCCTGTCTCTAGGTGAGTGGGACGGCAGCCATCCTACATCCATAATACAAGATGCACAAGGACAAATGTCAACCTGCTGAGGATGGCAGAGCCGAAGTAGGGAAAGAGCCTGAGTCCTAATGATTCTGCTAAGACTCTGCATTAACTAGCCCTAGAACTGCCCCACTGCTTGACTTCTTGTGATGAGATCATACCTTTTCCCTATATCACCTGTATAATGATAATTAGGTCAAGTTTTCTGTCACTTGAAGTGGAACATTACCTAATTGATACAGGCACTCGGGAAATATTTTGGAATGAATAAGTGTTTAAATACTAAACATGCTGAAGAAGGAAAAGAAAGATGAGAAGAAGGCTGACTATCTACCAGGAGCCAGGCACAGGAAGGATCTTTCATGTATGTCATAGCACTGAATCTTTACAGCAGTCTTGTGACCATAGAAATTTTACCCATTTTTAGAGACATGGGAACTGAGGTTCAGAAAAATTTATGTATTCAACCCAAGATCACGGAGTTAGTAAGCGCTGAAGCTGAGCAATATTTAACTACTATTTGGTGAGGACTTATTTCGGTATCTTAGTTCAGACTTTTCACTCATAATACAGGATTTAATTTTTTTTTTTCATTTCCACTTCCCATTAAACTTTTACCTTAGCCTAAAAGTTAAGCATTCTAATTTTGATCTTATCCTGGTCACTCCTAACGTTTGACCCACACTCATGTTTGTTTACCATTATTAATTTCTCAATACCTCAATGCCGTCACTGTCTCTATCTTTCCTTCCAGAGTATCAGAGTCCAGGGGACTTTCCAAGCAACCCTACCCAAGAAACACTCCCATGTCACTTGGCATCCTTAACCCCTCTTCCACCCCCCTTTAAGTTCACACTGGAGCTTCTCCAGGGTTGACTTGGGAGAGGGAGCCGCAGCCCACGCTAGCTCACCGTCTGGGCAGGAAGCCCCGGTATGGGAAATAAATCCCAGGTACGTCCAGTTCCAAAACATATTATTTTCACTATACCATGAGGCCTGAAAACACACATGTAACCCACAAGCATATTTCTTTAGTAATCTTGGAAAGAACAAAACTCATTTGTGCAGCTCTCTGCAGCCCTTCTCTCCTCCCCTCGGTGGGAATGAGTGATGGGAGCGGAGAATACCGTCCTTCCTCGACCTGCCAGAATGTCTGCTTCTTGCAGCCAGCATTTCACAGATGAATGCTGGAGAAAATGTCTTAGCTACATCCAGGGAATTTCAAGTGCTTTCCTCCTGTTTCTGAGGGAAAACAAACAAACAAGCAAACAAAAACTGTCTTTTTCTGCAGCAAAGCCCCAGGAATTGGCAGCGGAAAGGGCCTGTGATCTGGGAGGCATGTGCCCTCTAGTGGTCATCTGCAAGAAGTCCCAGCCAGATGGTCATTTTCGCAGCAAACAGCGGGAGGAAGCGCACAGGGTACGGGAGACGGAAAGAGAATGCCTGGAAATGCTTGAATAATAAACCGTAATGGTGGAAAGCCACCTGCTTTAGCATTTTACTGAAAATACCAAATGCAGGTTGTGGGTATCAAAATGGACATCTGAGCTGTTCACAAATCCTGGCAGATTTTATTAAGCTACCCTGGAATCGCTTCCCCAGCACTGAGCCCCCCTCTGAGGCTTAAGGGTGCTGAGCTGGGGAAAATCCACTCACCACTTCCTCCTGGGGAGGGAAGGCTGTTTTTGATGGGAAAATATTTTATAAGAAGCTGAGAGCTGTGTGGACAGGATGGCCTAGGGTTTGTTTGTTAATTGCTGCCTGGGAAAGGGAAGGTGAGGAGGATAAAAGAAAAAATGAGAAAGCAAGGTGAGGGAGGGACGCCCACTCTGGATGTGTGAGCTCTCCCAGCGCACCCCCGGCACGACCCCCACCCCAGGCCGTCACACCTGTCTTCACTGCCCGATGCGTGAGGGGAGCTGCACTCGGAACCAGGGTTGATGCAGGGTGAAAACAGCACGTGAGCACAGGTGTGGGGTGGCCTAGGGAGCCACAGGTGTCACGGAAGGGATTAGACCACCATTGGGTTGCACCAAGTTCAGCCAGATCTCTTCGGGGGAGGGGAATCCCGGCTGCCAAAGTGACACAGACAAAACATGGGTAAAACAGATGTTTAGGCTTGGGTTTCCAGAGACAACAACCAAACTTAACAGCAAGTCCAGCGCGAATGCCAACGTTCACATAGTATTAACAACAACCAGCAGAGACCTTGATAATGAATGAATGGTCCATGACCAATCAGAAATGAAGAATGGGACTTTGTAGTTCAAGGACAGAGCCTGTGATCTGAAAACAATGCAATAAGCTGCTGAAATTCCTTTAGGCTTAATTATTTAGATTTCCCAAGGGTGGGAAGGAAGGATAGACAGAGAAGACAGGCCCAGATAAGCAATCTGAGGTTCCAAGACTTGTGTGCTGGAGCATGACCAATGCGCAGCAGGTAGAGGCTCACACCTAGGCCTTCGACTGCAGATCCCACGTTCTTCTCATACCCTATGCCGCCTCTCCCATACGGAAAGTCCACTTTTCTAGGTGTTTTTTTTTTTTTTTTTTTCAATGGTGAAACACAGTAGTCTCCACTGATCCAAGGTTTCGATTTCCATGGTTTCAGTTACCTGTGGTCAACTGAGATATGAAAATATTAAATGGGACATTCCAGAAATAAACAATTCATATATTTTAAATCATGTGCCATCCTGAGTATCGTGATGAAATCTCACACTGTCCCACTCCATCCCTCTCTGTCCTGCCTGGGACGTGAATCATCCCTTTGGCAGATCCACACTGTCTATGCCACCAACCTGTTACTTAGCAGCTCCCTCGTTATCAGATTGTCTGTCACAGTATCACAGTGTGTGTGCTCAAGTCACCCTTATTTAACTGAATAATGACCCTGAAGTGCAAGAGTAATGATGCTGGCATATTCTTATAAGTGTTCTATTTTATTAGCTACTGTTGTTAATCCCTTACTGTGCCTAATTTATAAATTAAGCTTCATCACAAGTATGTGTGTATAGGAAAAAACAGTGTATATAGGATTCAGTATTATCCAAGGTTTCAAGCATCCACTGGGGGTCTTGAAACATAACTCTCCCAGATAAGGGGGGACTATTGTAACTTTGGTTGAGAAAAGCTCGTAGTTAAATGCTTCTCTCTCACTTTAGCCTACTGCCATTCTATTGGTACTAGAAAAATCAGTGTTATGAGAGCCCTAAAACTGCCAACACACCTAAAAAATATTTAGCTCTTCATTTGAGGATGGGACCCAACTGACCAAATAAAACCCAAATAAAGAGCATATACTGCTCTTACCCATATCTTTCCTGTGTGCCAGGAAACAACTTTGATATTCCTTCCCACTGAGATTTCTTTCTTCCAAAATACTCCAGGGATGTGGCTTTATAACATGTCATCTGACATGTGGACACAATAAGAACAGGATGAGATTTTATTTAACTTTGCCTTTCTGGGGGTGGGGGGAGTAGCACTTTTGGGGTGTCCTTTGGTACATGGGAAGTGAGCGAATGTTCTTACTTGGGCAGGAGGAAGAACTCATACGCTTCCTCAATTTTACAGCAAGAGACAACAATTGAAAAGAAAGGGCTGAGTCATTCAGGGGCACACACTCACCTCATCACTAGACTATAGCGCAACACACCAGAGTCACAGTTTGCCCAGAAGCTTTACATTTATTGCATGATGATTCATTTGGATGCCACCAAATGCCATTTGTGTGATCTGAAGGGACTTTTCTTTTTTTCAAGCACAATAAAGCGAAGACAATTTGGAGTCGTCTGCCTTGTTTCTTCAATGAAAGAAAGACTTGGATTTACACAGCCTCTTTTCTCCAAAGGGCTCACATGCTTGCCCATCTGGTGTCTCACTTGTCTTTGTTTCATCCCTGTGAAGTCAATACAGTGTGCGGTGCGAGGCTGGCCTCACGACCAGGGAAGGTGAGACAGAGGTAGGTTATTCCTGCTCACCACAAGGGGGAGCCCACGCGCCCTCCTCCGCACATATTCCTGGGCACCTTTTGCCGGTCTGAGGAGGAGCCAATCAGTGTTCGTTCTGCAGGTACCAGGGGGTCTCCGCCTGCGAGCAGCCCAGCCTGG
>CM052439.1:58954603-59002192 GCA_028533085.1 Varecia variegata | reverse complement strand
AGAGTACAACTCTTATGCAGAGGTAATAAAGCAAAGCTTCATTTTCCCCAAGTAAATTTAGATTTTCTAACGAAACTATCTGAAAGAGCATCTCTCTCCTCTTTCCATTTTCTGTCTCTAGCTCATTTTACTTAAGGTAAGACTTTAGGTCCTTTCAATAAGTATTTGAACTCAAAGCCCTGTTAAAATGTTATATCAGATCATATTTCACTTTGCCCAATTCTAGTTGATCTTTCTACAAATGTTCAAAACGCACTATAGTACCCAACATGGAGCTGTGTAAAGGATTATGAATTTAAATGGATTGATTCGGATACAGTGAGACCTTGAAAAGGTCTCTTGAGTCAGACTTACCTGGCATATGCAAAATGGGCAAGAACCTGATTGAGTTGAGTTGTAAGTTATGACTCATCCAGATCCCAGGAGACCAGTGTGACCCGTGTTCCCAGCGGAGCTTTGAAGACGACCTTCCCACAAACAAGTTCCATCTGGTTCAGTCACCCCAATGTGGTCAGAGCCTTAATCCCTCAGTGCATCCCTCTATCGTATGGGGAAAGCATCTTTTGCTTCTTTCCACTGTCCATGGACAGCCAAGGGAGATTGCCTACCAGAACAAGTTTGGTACCAAGCTTGGTACGAGCCCTTCCAATCTTTGAAGGTGTTCTGGAAATTCAAGATGTGGTTTCCTTGCAGTTCCTAAGTCACCGGGTTAGAGCCCATAGCCTATAACAGGGAGGAGTCAAAGACTGCTGGATGGTAGGAGGGATCTTTTGGGGGAGGATTTTTGATTATTCCCCCCAGATGTCTCTTTTATTCTTAATAGTGAAGAACTCCTATGCTTGCGGCAGGGGGTGGGGGGC
Source organism: Varecia variegata (assembly GCA_028533085.1). Taxonomy (NCBI): domain Eukaryota; kingdom Metazoa; phylum Chordata; class Mammalia; order Primates; family Lemuridae; genus Varecia; species Varecia variegata. Next base: position 59,001,332 of record CM052439.1, on the reverse strand, counting down.
AGTTATTTCTTTTGGCATTGATTTCTCTAGTAAGTGCCGTATGTTCTTTCTGGAGGGAGAGAAGTAATGGATTTTCTTTTGGCGGTAGATGAGAAAAGTTGAAATAACAGTCAGGACTTTATAATCAAGATTACCTAGTTCACCTTCTACTGAATTTCCCCAAATTTTTCTAGGTGTTCATGACAGGTCAGCTTCTTTCCTTCATTTTAATACACTGAGAGACAAAGAACTCATTATTGTTCTGTGTCATCTATTGCACTTTGAATAACACAAACTGTTATCTACAGCCAGACGCTGTCTTTCTGGAACTTCCATCCTTTGGTCTTCATTATCTCTTCTGGAAAAACATAAAATAAACACAAGTAATAATAACTACTAATTATTAATATTAATTGCCTACGATGCACAAGGTTCTTATGTTACCTCTATTCGCTACAGGGTGTCCCAAAAGTCTCCATACAAAGGAAACATTTTGTAATGAATATTTTGTAAATAAGGTCTATTTAGCTACAATTTCCCATTTTCCCTATGTATGGCAACTTTTGGGACGCTCTGTAGAACAACCCTGACAACAAGAAGTCAGTATAGTCCCTTTTGAAGGATTCGGAAACTGAGCTTGAGAGGAGTTTAAGGATCTTCCTCAAGGTCGCAGAGCTTAGGAGGAGTGCAGCTATCTGACCCTACATGACAGTTCCTCAGCGGGAAAACACTTCCCCTTCCACAAGGCCGCCCTGCCCATCTTTGAAAGTGGCACCTGAGCTTCCCTGAGTCTCTGCTTCTTCAGGAGTGATCTTACTGGGTTCCCTAGCTCCTCATGTGACACAGCTCCCTTTACTCTGATCACTCTCCTCCTGGAGATCCTCAGACTGTCAGTGTCCTTCCAACTGAGTGGCACAGAACTCAATATTCCAAAGGTCTTCTCATTTGTACCTATAACAATTTTGCTTCTATAGTTGGCGATAATAACTAGTCCAGGTGAAAGAAAATGTGTAGAAACAACAGCATCATGGAAAACAAAGAGAACACTAATAAGAAAATAATTACAGCACATCATGTTTGAAAAGCCCTGTCGTAAAGAGAATGAGAAACACTGCTGGGGGTGTACTGAAGGCCCACGCCCCAGAAGCCCCCGACTTCCTACTTGATTCCTCTCGGTAGAGTAGACAGAGGTGCTGTGCGCAGACTCCACCCCTCATGCAGAGACACGTGCACCTCGAACATTCTTTCTGAAAAAGCCCATCCCTTGATTTATTTCACCTGTATTCCAGGGCTATTCGGAAGATGTTTAAAGCAGATCATGTATGAGGATAGCATTTTCCTTCCTAAAATAAACCTAACGTTACACAATTCTACTGAAAGGCTTTTATATATAAATCAATTTTTTAAAAACTTGGTAATTCAAATGACCAAATGGAGTTAATTTCATGAATGCAAGAATGGTTCAATAGCAAGATGTCTATTAATATGGCTAACCATATTAATGATAAAAACCCTATGATTATATCCATGAATGTTGAAAAGGCTTTTGATAAAGTTCAAGATCTATTGGAATTTTTTGAGCCCAATGAAATGATAACAGAAGGATATTTCCTTAATATAATGAAATATATATGTGAATATATGAATATATAGAGAGAGAATGCATGTGAGAGAGCCACTAAAGTATATATTATTCTTAATGGGAAATACTAAACACAATCCCTTAAAAAGCAGGAAGGCAAAGATGTTAACCATCACCACTATTTAACATTACTCTACAGGAGATAATATTATTCTTTGTGGGTTATGTTATTTTTACCTGAAAAACCTAAGAAAATCTATTTTAAAAAACTATTATCAACAATAAGAGAAATACGGTAAGGCCTGAGTATAAAATCAATAACATTAAAAGAATAACAACAATCTGTTAGAGTTGCAGTGTAGACCCCATGTACAACAACAGCAACAACAAAGATAAATGTTAGCAAATAAACCTAACAATAAATGTGCAAGACTTAGGTGAACAAGTTCCCAACAAACCCCAAAGAAGACGTGAACAATGGAAAAGCATACTATGTGCTTGAACAGAGAGCCACCAGGAACATAATGATGAATTTTTCCTTTAAAAAAATCTATAAATTTAATGGTGAGACCATTAGAAATGTATCAACAGGATTTTTAATAGGAAATTGACAAATTGATTCTAAAGTTCATGTGGGGGAGGCAGAGGGAGGGGTGAAAACCTACCTACCAGGTACAATGAACACAATGCAGTGTTGGACTCACTTATACCCCTGACTAAAGCATTATAAAAGCTATCCATGTAGGCCGGGCCGGTGGCTCACGCCTGTAATCCTAGCACTTGGGAGGCCGAGGCGGGTGGATCGTTTGAGCTCAGGAGTTCAAGACCAGCCTGAGCAAGAGCGAGACCCCGTCTCTACTAAAAATAGAAAGAAATTATATGGACAACTAAAAATATATATAGAAAAAAATTAGCCAGGCATGGTGGCACATGCCTGTAGTCCCAGCTACTCGGAAGGCTGAGGCAGTAGGATTGCTTAAGCCCGGGAGTTTGAGGTTGCTGTGAGGTAGGCTGACGCCATGGCACTCACTCTAGCCTGGGCAACAGAGCAAGACTCTGTCTCAAAAAAAAAAAAAAAAAAGCTATCCATGTAACAAAAACATTTGTACCCCTTAGTATTTTGCACTAAAAATTAATTAATTAAAAATTCTGCAAAGGAAATGTAATAAGGGAGGACCAACTGTCAGATATTAAACTATACTATTATGCTGCAATAATTAAAATAATGTGATGGCAAATGAACGGTCAGCAACATTAAGGGAACAGAAGGCCAGAAGTAGTCACAAATATATATGTATATGTTTACATATACATAGACACATATATTTGAGAGTGGACAATAAAGGTGACATTTCAAATTAATAAAGAAAAGATGGATTTTTTTTTTCCTTAGAGACAGGATCTTGCTCTGTTGCCCAGGCTGCAGTGCAGTGGTGCAATCATAGCTCACTGTAACCTCAAACTCCTGGGCTTAAGTGATCCTCCTGCCTCAGCCTCCCAAGTAGCTGGGACTACAGGCACACACCACCACACCCAGCTAACTTTTTATTTTTTGTAGAAACAGGATCTGTCTATGTTGCCCAGGCTGGTCTCAAACTCCTGGCCCCAAGCAATCCTCCCACCTCAGCCTCCCAAACCACTGGGATTAACAGGCATGAGCCACGACGCTCAGCCAAAAAGATGGATTTTTCAATTTTATTGGGATCATCTGAAAAAAATCTTGCATCCCCCCACATGACTCTACAAAATCCATTCTAGAAGGATCGAGGATTTAAATATGTAATAGAAGATTGAGTTTACAAAATGAAACCATAAAAGTCCTACAAGAAAATGGATGTTTTTAAAACATTGGATTTCCTTAGTGATACAAAACCCATAAGAGATTGACAAGGTCACACAAAAGCAGCAAATTTCTGCATGGCAAAAACATCATCAATAAAACCAAAAAGCAGCAACTGGTACAATAAAATATATTTGCAATGTATCTTATAGACAAAGAGCTCCTACAAATCAATAAGAAAAAGACAGGAAAAAGACTAGCAATCAATAGAAAAAATGAACAAAGGATTTGAACAGTTCACAGAAAATACAAATGGCTTCTGAGGCACAGAAGCCATTTATTGTTTAACTTACTGGTTGACAAAACCAAACATTTTCTAGCTCATATTGTTGCCAGGGGTATCGGGAAACAGTCACTGTCATCCTAGCTGGTGAGATTGTAAATTGGCTTGACCTCTGCGAAGGGCAATTTGGCCAGATTTAATAACATTCCCAATGCACAAACTCTTTAAGAACCAACCAGAGCACATCTAGGAATTTATCCCATGGATGTACTTGTACAAAATTATATATAGAGATGGATATTCATTGCAATATGTTTGTGATAGCAATGGATTAGAAACATGAAATGTCCAACATTAGGGAACTGGTTAAGTAAACACAGGATGTTTGTATAATAAAATTTTAAAGCAGATGTTAAAAAGAAAGACACACAGATATAGATACAGATACAGATATGGAACTTTCTCCAAAATATATGATTAAATGAAGAAAATAAATAAGATGTAGAGCAATGTGTATCCTATACTACCATTTTTTAAAAATAATACATAAACATATTATAGAATAACTGGATGAAGACATAAGAAACAACATTAGCAGTATCTGGAGAGAGAATCTGGGAGGTTGCCTTTTGAATTTTGTGCCTTATGCAGGTATTACATAACCAAAAAAAAATCAAATAATAATTTTTAAAGAACAATAATAAAGTCAATTCACAGAGGCATTGAGAAATAGGATAGGTTTTCTTTATTTTTCACTTTATTGGAGCACAGTTTTAGAAAATTGCCAATCTGGCATTTTCATAAATAGAATTAATAGCTTCAAACAAATCAATGTCCATTTAGCTTTTTCTCATTTGAGTTTGTCAGATTTAGATGTGCAAATTTCCTGGGAACAGAAAAAAGTATTTGCTTTGACTTGCTATCTGAAATGGGTTGTTCCTTTTCAAAAGTTGATTTCATCTGACATTGTTAAACAGTTGAATTGCTGTTAGGTCATCTGTAGCCTAATTAACACTAATTGATCTCTTGAATGGCAGGATTATTAATGCAGTTTAATTACTCATTAGAACATCTGAGCATGGCCAACAACGGAGGTTTGGGGTCTGGGCTGGAAGGTGGGTATCCGGTGCAATCGGAACCACCTCTGTTGAATGAAATGCCTGTTATCACAGTGTGCCCTGACTTCTGGCTTGTCTCTGAAAATCTGGCTTTTGAAAGCTTTGGTTGAAAAAAAAAACAAAAAAAAAAACTGCAAGCCACACACAAGCTTTAATCTTGTGGGAAACCAGAGGGTCACATTGTAATTGTCGGTTGCTATCGTGAAGGATGTAATTGGTTTGATAATAAGAAAAAATGTTTTTCAGTGAAATGCCTAAGGGAGTATGTTGTTATTCTCCCCAAATCTAAGGTGTAGCCTTCTGCTGCTTTTTCAGCCTCAGTTCCACGTCTCTGAGCATAAACAAGTAGATCTCAGCCTTCTTCCTCCCCCATCTTATGTGCCTGAAAAAAATTTTTTCTTTTTATTGTGTTGTTTTAGATCCTTCAAAAATATGTTCAAAAATTCTTTTCAAATCTAAATTCATATCTTGAATAACCAAACCTTCTCTCACTGTTCTGACTTTCATGTTGATGCTTATTTGTTTGTAGTAAAAGCTGGAGGAATGCGAATTTCCAAAAAACAAGAAATTGGCATCTTGGAGAGACATAACAAAAAAACAGGATTAGAGAAAACAAGGTAGGGACTGCTTCATTTTTTTCTTCATCTCCTTGAGGAGTTCTGAACGACTCTGCTTCCAGAGGTTATGTTAGGACAAACCAAGGCTCCCTATGGCATTTGGAGGCAGCCAGCCAGGGTGGGGTGGGGTGGGGTCATGATTCGTGGTGACTTGGGTAGCGCAGGGGTAGGTGGCTGCCACCTGGAGGGCTCTCTCTGGGCCCCCATCACGACCTCCACCCATCCTTCTCCTCTCTGCCTCCAGCCCAGCAGCTTCGTCCTTAAAAGGCATGGTACTAAATGCATCCAAACTGGACACATGTCCTATTTTCAGACCAGCCTTTAAAATATTGTCCCTAGGCTGGCCCTGTTTTCATAATATGCTTTCTGCTAAAGCAAATCTCCTGAATTAAAAATAAATGCCTTTTTGGTTTTAAATTCATCAATCAATTATTTAGAAACTAATGGCCACTATATTTGGCATAGCCGGAAGGCATATCAAGAGTGAGGCTGGCTTTCTCCTGCTGCTTCAGCCATAACCTTGACACTGCTCTAGGCCCAGCTCAGCAGAGAGCTGTGGGCTGCATCAGAAACGCCAATGGCCCAACCACCCTAAGCCTTGGTTAAGGAAAATGAGTGCATTTTAAAAAGAAAGAAACAGGCAGAACTGGTTCCTCCAAGTAGCATAATGAGGAGGCTTCCAAGACTATTAATTTTAAGATGGTTTCCATAAATCAATTGATGAGCGATTCAAAAGGTGACGATTAGAAGATGCTCAAGGCACCTCCTTAAGAGTTAAATGGCACCAGTCTCAGAAAGAGAATGTGGAGGGAAACCCACTGTGGAATTTCTTTTACTCTTTTATATAAACTTATTTGTAAAGCTCTTTAAAAATCTTCTTTGCAATTTCTGGGAAGGAATTTTTTTGAGGATTTTCTGCCTTCCACTTTTGAACGAAATACTGATTTACCTCATTAGCAGCAAGTCATTTGTTTCTTCTGGTATCGGAAAATAACCATCGCATGGTGAAAGCAAAGCTGCATGTCCTCACGAGTGGAGGTCACACATTACTTACTTCTGACCCAGCATCTAGGACAGTTCCTTGAATAGTGAATGCACTCTGTTAATGATATCAGACTGCTGAATTGCAAGCTGATTAATTTTCAGAGCCTATTCTGCCTCTAAAACCTGACTCAAGCGTGAGCCCTGTTTCTCGTGCACTGGTTTACGTGTCTGAGCCGGGGGCTTAGGAACTAAAGAATCTCGCCATGGAAATGACTTCTAATGGGTGGCCAGGTCATTCATTTCTCTGCATCTAAGAAAACTGGGGACTTACTATTAATTCTAACATCATCTGAACAATGTGGGCAGAGGAATTGGCTAGACAGTAATAAAGTTGTGATTGGAACCTTCTTAAAGGTTCCAATTGCTTTCTAATAGTCATTAAAAGACAGGAATTGGACTACTGTGGAACTTAAACAGCAAGAAATAGCACTCTCACTCTTGCCCTAATTACCTCAGACAGGTTATGTGGGGCTTGAAGCTTATAGAATTTGGGGGCCATTTTATAGAAAAATAAGCAAAAATTATAAATTAGAAATGGCTAAGGCCCTTCCTAAGGCCTTGGGAGGATCCCATGTGGTAAGAGAGCCTGAGGCCTAAGCTTCATTGGCTCTGCTATATATTCGCCTCTGCTGTTTACATCTCCTAGCAGGGTGTGTGCACAGGATAGGAGAGCCTGATTTTCCTGGACAAACACTTCTTACCTCTGCTTGGAAAATAGCTTTTAAAAAATATATCATACAAAATAAATTTCTAGGCCGGGCGCGGTGGCTCACGCCTGTAATCCTAGCACTTGGGAGGCCGAGGCGGGCGGATTGCTTGAGCTCAGGAGTTCGAGACCAGCCTGAGCAAGAGCGAGACCCCGTCTCTACTAAAAATAGAAAGAAATTATCTGGCCAACTAAAATATATATAGAAAAAATTAGCCAGGCATGGTGGCGCATGCCTGTAGTCCCAGCCACTCCGGAGGCTGAGGCAGTAGGATCGCTTAAGCCCGGGAGTTTGAGGTTGCTGTGAGCTAGGCTGATGCCACGGCACTCACTCTAGCCCGGGCAACAAAGCGAGACTCTGTCTCAAAAAAAAAAAAAAAAAAAAAAAAAAACAAAATAAATTTCTAAGCATCATCAATCTATGTCCACTTCCTAATAATTTCTACTAACCAACACAAAACATCCAGAAAAAAATATGCCAAGTGCAGAGAGTCCTTCAAGACATTGTACTGCAGACTTGGCCCTGATTGAAACGCTCCTACAAAATAACTTGGCCTGAGAGAAAGAAGCCAGACACAAACAAGTACCTGCTGTCGATGGTTCATTTTCTGAAGGACAAAAACGGTGTATCGGGCTATCAGTCCGGGTGGAGGCTATCATTAGGGGCAGCTGGTTTGACTAGTGGTTTCAGTCTAATTCACCAAGCTATACATTTATAATATGCACATTTTCTGTACACATATGTCAAAGAAAAGTTAAAATAACCATAATAATAATAATATCTTGGCCTACAAAGCTTGTTGTATGTAGCCCGTGAGTACACAGTGGCAGAATTTTTGTCTTCTAGATGTTGCCAAATAGAGTGAAAGCTTAAAGGCCAAGGAAACAGACTGCTGTATAAATCATTCAGCCTTTGTAGTGGGAAAGTTTTTATGCTCTATTTGAAGTTTCTTTTCATCTTCGCAGTGCCATTGCAAATGTTGCCAAAATACAGACGCTGGATGTCCTGAATGACACACTGGAGAAGGTGAGCTGTGGTGGGGCAACCACACAGTGCTCCAAGCTGGTATTTACCCAGCAGATCAGGCTGCACAGGGGAATAAACAGATGATCACTGAGGCTTTTTCCAACCCGGAGGTTTGATGTCCTTGTGAAAGAATCTGCTCTTGGGCACAGGAACACAAAGTGGTTTGGGTGAGAAAAACTGTTTCTCCCGCATTCCTAAAGTGTCCATTTAATAAATCATTTCAAAAACAAGATAGGAAATAAAGCGAGAACCATGATGCTGAATTTGCAGAACTCTACTTTGCCATCCCAAAGATTTCTCGGAAACATTGGCATGTTTTCACAAAAGGCAGCCTGTGTGGTGGGAAGGCAGCAGTTTCTGACCTTCCTCCCTGCCTCAGCTTTCCCATAAGGAGATATTTGATTTGAGGCGAGGGTGGGTGCGGAGAATTGCACAGTTTATTGCTGGAGGAAGGCTGGGCACCAGCTGAGTTAACCCAGTAAAGTCTGTTTATAAAGATAGTTGACCATTGCTATTTTTACTTCTATATCATGAATTTCTTCTAAGTAGCTCAAGAAACTCAGAAGCCTTTTACCAGGGCTGAGCATGGTGGCTCACAACTATAATCCCAGCACTTTGGGAGGCCAAGGGAGGAGAATCCCTTGAGGCCAGGAGTTCGAGACCAGCCTGGGAAACACAGCAAGTCCCTGTCTCTACAAAAAACTTAAAAATTGGCCAGGGTTGGTGGTGTATGCCTATAGTCCTAGCTACTTGGGAGGCTGAGGCAGGAGAATTGCTCAAGCCCAGGAGTTTGGGGCTGCAATGAGCTATGATGGCACCACCACACTCTAGCCTGGGCAACAGTGCGAGACCCCTCCTCTAAAAAAAAAAAAAAAGAAAAAGAAAACTCTTACCAACTTAGATCTGTATGTAAGAAACCAACTTAGACAGTGGTTTGGTTTTTGGATCCAATGGTTTGTTTTTAAATTTTGTAAGTAAGCTGAGACTCCTTATTCTACTTTTAGCAGGTAGGCACATTATGTTCAAGATAATAAAGTACCACTCTTTCTGCTACTCCCACATTTATTGAAGGGACAGGACTAGGCATCCTCTGTAGAAGGAAGACTTGCTGTTACTGGCAAAATCAGGGGTCTGAGGACCATCAGTTCAGCCTTTGAAAAAATTAGAGCAAAAACTGTGCAGCTGGCCTTTGGGGCCCCCATGTGGCACTGGCTCCACCACCCACTACCTGTATGACCTTGAGCAAGCTACTTGTCCTATGCCTCAGCTTCCTCGTCTGTACAATGGAGGAAAGGAAGAGCACGTAGCTTGGAGGGTTGTTGTGTAGAGTAAATGAGTTCACAGCACATGAAGCTCTTAGAGGGGTAACCTCTTTGCACTCTCTGTTAGGGTTAGTAGCATTGGTTTTATGGCAGTGAAACGAAAAGCTATGTCTAAAGTCCATGATGTTACAGGGCAGATTGTACAAGGCAAGATCTTGATAATGTGGGGGACTTGGTTCTCCCACTCAGATAGATGTGGGGTGAGGTCATAAGTGACTCTGTGCCTTCCTGGCTTCAGAGGAAGGGCTGGTGGATGACACACTCTCAGGGGAACACAAGCTGCCCACTCTTGCATCTTACGTTCTCTTGTTCCCACCCACTAAACATCTGTTCCTCGGAGCAAGAGAATGCCCACAGTTGTAAGTGGAACTGGATAGAATAGACACATTTCCCTAGGCTATGTGTTAACTCAAAATAAAATGTTGCAAAGGAATAGTCAATAGAGATTGATCGTGCTGTATAGCTGTATATTAGGTATAATGCCAGAGTCTACATTGTGTTTCTATAGACATATATGCATTTATATTTGATATAGAGGGTTCTTTCTCTTTATTTTAAAAATGTCTCTTCTTTATTTCAAATATAAAACAATAAACAACAATAATAAACAGTAACGATAAGTTGTATTTGGAAACCATAAGAGAACATTGAGATGATGTACTGTTAGAAATATTTTTAACAGCAATTATACCTATTTAAAAAATACTTTTAACACTCAGCTCAATGTTCACTGGAGTAGGACCGTGGCTTAGACTGCACAGACCACTGGTGAGCAGAGCGGGTTCTGGTGTCGGCCACCAACTGCCCAATCCCTGTGCCGGCTCTGCCACTCATCAGCTGTGTGTTCTTGGGCAGGCTTCTTCACTCTTACGTGCTTCTCTTTCCTCAACTGTGAATGAGAATGTGATTACTAGTATCTACGTCACAGCGATAGCGTGAGAATAAAGTGAAGTTATATAATACAAGCAAAATACTTAGTACTGTTTGCCCTCGGTGATTTAGCTTCTATTCCCAGGCATGCATTCTCCCATCACCTGGAATCCCAGCCTAATGATAAGGAGCCGGCAACAAAAATACGTCCCAAGATTACCATAAGTGACTGTCTCGTATGCAAATGTTGGTGGGATCCATGTGTTTCCCTACAGCTAAGAAAAATCCCCCCTTAATCCATAATCCAACCTGAAGCACAGTAGGATTTCATAAGAAAAGTCAAGCTGGGTTTGAGCTCTGCTGACCAAACGATGCTGAGATCAGTGGAGTCAGGGGCGGGGCGGGGCGGAGGGCCCGATCACAAAATGACAGCAGGGAACTGGGGGCAATGATGGGACGGTTCTATATCTTGATCACGGTAGTAGTCACAGACGGTATGTGCTTGTCAAAATTAAAAAAGCAGCACACTTAAAAGGGTAAATTTTACTGCAGGAAAATTTTACTTTGACCTTTAAAAATGAAAAAACAATGCTGCATTAACTATACAGGCTGATGAAAAAAAAATATATAGAAAAGATAGAGATATGCTATAAATATCCTTTGATACATTTTTCCTGTGTTGCGATGATTCTCCCCATACTATACATTGTCACAGAAACCTAATACTACACTAAGTGGTCAGAAGAAACGCAGTAGCAGAATTGAGGGCCACATCCTCTGCATTTATCAACATTTGTTCATGCCCTCGGCTACAATTATATCTACCCCCAAGAACCCATGTCATTTCTTATACCGGTTATAGGAACTTAAGAGTCTGAAACAACTCCTATCCACAGGATCTCATTAACCACTCAGTCATGGCAGGGAATTTCTGTCTGTATGCTATTCCTCTCTGGATACCCTACTTGGAAACCAACATAGGGTTTAAGATTTGGGTGATTGAAAAACAATCCCCAAAGAGTTGAACTTACACAAATCGAAGCGAGAAGCAGCCTAAAATTTCCCTTCATACTATTTCCCCACCTCTCTCTTCCCTTCACATAGACCTCTTTTTCCCACCCCACCCCATTTCTCCTTCCCTCCCTACCTCTTCAGCCAGCCTTCCCCACCTCCAAAAGCCCTAAATAACGAGAGCGCTTATGTTGCCCAGGGGCAAACATGACATGGTATTCCTGCAGAAAATGGGTTACGTAACCTGAAAGCTCTCTAGGCTAAAAATCTGGGAGACCTGGTCTTAGACCAAGTTCCACCCACTTCTTAGAGGTCATTTGAACTTCTAGATGTCACGTAGCTCCTCTAGGATTTCTGTTTGTTCATTTTCTTAAAAAAATAAATAAATAATTTAAGGCAGAGAGTGGAAGGGAAGGATACTGCCAAACATATTAATTCTCTGGACAGTCATGGAAGTTAAATTTGGTAATAGTTGTGAAGCTTCTCAGAACATAAAAATATCCAGTTAAAACATTAGCAACAGGGTTGGGTTATGGTGTGGAGGGTGATGAGATGTTTGAAGCCTGGTTCAAGTTAGGGCCACTTTTTTCAAGCTACTGGGACCCTGGGGGAGAGAAAACTATTGAAGTCATCTGCAAATTTTAAAAGGTTTCTCTTGTTCTGTAGATTAATATCACTGTAGGAGTATCCTTGAATTTCATTGACAAGAGCCGATGTTTTGTTTTAGCACTTTGCTTAACAGGGTGTGGAAATTTAAGTGCCAACATTCGAGTTGAAAGTTAACACCCTGGAAAGATGAATGAAAGTGCTGCCAGTCTGCAAATACTACCCAAGTTCAGGCTCTGAAACAAAACCTGCAGCTGATTTTCTTGCATCTAGAATTTCTTTCACAGCTGCAGTCATAAAGACCTTTATCACACTTCTTTTGCTTTTTCTCTGAAACTAAAAATATAGGTTCTGAGGTCAGAGCTCCCTAAGATGAAGGTAAATTCTCAATGTGGGAGTTTCTATTAATCTAGTTTCCAAGTTCAATATGTTCCCCCTATAATGGAATCACAGCAACGCGGAATCCTTATACACATACTGGTCTTGAATTCTTTTACCCATGAGGTTACCCTAGATTCTTTGACCCTAATGAATCAGACAAGAAACACTTTTATTCTACAAACACTATCATTTTACAAAGACTAATGATGAAAATTCCACAGCTACCCCAAAGTTAAAATGTCGGGCTGAAATACAGCTGGCTGTAGGTTGTACTCTGGAAAGCTGTTTCTACTTATTTCTAGTTTACACTTGAAAATAAAATCTTCCTGTCTTCATTGATATAAAATCTACAGCAAAGAATTAGTGTATTTAGAGGTTGACCATTTTATTTATAGTTTCATCAATTCTGATGAAAGATTCTTTATAACTTCTCCACCCACAACCGCAAGCCTTCTGCATCCCGACCGAGGGGCAGGAATATCAGAAAGAGAATTTGACTCTCCTGTCATCATATTTTCAAGAGTTGCTATAAAATTATTATCTTTGCCGGGATTATTTCCACTTCCTTCTCAATGCTGTTGATTTTATTTCGTTCCCTCAAACCTTCCCGACCAGTTCATAGAGGGTCAGCAGGGGCTGCCTCAGTCTCCCTGTCATTCTCATAATCTGTGGCATTCCTCTCCTGAGAAGCAGTCGAGCAGCACTTTCAGAACATAGTTAAAGGCCTTAGTTAAAATGTAACCCCTAACCCTTGTGCGAGGCTGATGGGAACGTAAAATGGTGCAGCTTCTGTGGAAAACAATATTGCATGTCCTCAAAAAATGACACATAGAATTGCCACATGATCGAGCAATCCCATTTCTGGTTATACGCCCGAAAGAACTGAAAGTAGGGACTCCAACAGACATTTGTACACCAGTGTTCATAGCAGTGTCAGTCACAATAGCCAAAAGGTGGAAACAACCCCCAAGTGTTCATCGACGGATGAACAGATACACAAAACGTGGTATACACACAATGGAATATTTCTCAGCCTTAGAAAGGAAGGAAATTTGGACACATACTGTAACGCTGATGAACCTTGAAGACATTATGTTCAGTGAAATAAGCCAAACACAAAGGGATAAAACTGCATGATTCCACCTATATGAGGAGTCTAGAGCAGTCAGATTCATAGAGACAGGAGGTAGAATGGTGGTTGCCAGGAACTAGGAGGAGGGAAAGGGGAGTTATTGTTTAATGGGTGCCAAGTTTCAGTTTGCCATGATGAAAAAGTTCTGGAGATGGATGGTGGTGATTGTTGCACAGTGTGAGTCTACTTAATGCCACTGAACTGTACATACACTTAAAAATGGTTAAAATGGAGAATTTTATGTTTTGCATATTTTACCACAATTTTTAAAAATGACCAAAACAATGTAGCCCCTAAACTGTAGAGATCACCGTGAAGATGATCAAATAACATATGAGTGCTGCACTCAGCAATAATCGTGTTCTAACACACATTCTCCTTTCCCCTTTCCCACCTCCACCCATCATCCCTCTCACGGCTTCAGAACCACAATCCACATATGGCTCTCTCCCTTCCAGTCCCAACTTGTCATCCTGACCCACCCTGCCTTGGCTAATTGCCCAGATTTCTGTTACATCGGAGTTATTTGTTTATTTCCTTTCTCACCCTCTTTTACCTTACTTTTGACCTTAAGTAACTTGCCAAATTGTTCTTCCTACCTGCGATCTCTTGAATGTGACTTAAAGCTAACCTGAAATCACCCATCTGTTTTGGTTGAGACTAAAGATACCCAGGCTAGAAGCAAACAACTAAAGTCAGTGACCTCTTACATTTCCTTCTGGTTCTAACATTAAAAGAAAAACAAAACAAAACACCCTGCCCTTTCCATGCTGTAAAACTCATGTCACATGGTCTGATGATAACTGATCTGACAAAAAAGTCACCGGCTCTTTTTTAGATCCTAAAGCAACATTTATGATCAATACCTCGGCTATGTTTTTTTTCCATTCTGCAAGAATGTCAGGAAAGATCATCCTTGAGCTTAACAATTTATATAACTTGTACCTGCTCGTTATAAAAGAAAAAAATTAGAAAAATACTGATAAGTAAGGCAAAGAAAAAGACTAGGAATGGCCCATAATTCTATCCCCCAGAGACAACCATTGCTAACACTTCGGTGTATATTCTTTCAGTGTGTTTAATTTTTTAAGCCCAATAAGAAAGGACTTTCTGGAGTCCAGTTTCACATGAAAGGGACGGCTGTGTGCCTGGGGCTTGGGCAGGGACATTTGAGAAGAGATGTAAGGCACATATGTTTTCCCTGGCTTAGAAGAGCCCAAACAAACCATAAACAATGTAAGGCTTGGGGTTATGAACAGTTTAGCTCCCAATTTATCTAATTTGAGTGTCAAGGCAAAGGCATCTAAGTTCAATGGTGGTGAGTTCAATTCCTAGTGAGCCGAGGCATGTCTTCCTTGCTGGCTAAGGGACATGTCCTTTGGTACCTTTATGCTCTATTGATGAGCTTGGAAATCAAGAACTAGAATGGACCCGAGAGGTCACTGGGTCCAAATTCTCCTCCTGGAAAAACTCCATGTGAAGTGTTCAGCAACACTGAGCATTCTTTCCATCTGAAACTATCCTTAATGTAAATTCCATACGGTCTCTTGGTTCCATATGAAATTTCTCTTTTTGTCAAAGTCTCAGTGTGTGTTAATTTGAATCTATTTAAGCCTACTTCCTCATAGATGGCTTTTCTGGAGATGAATAATGGCAATTTTTGTTACCTGAAGCCAGTGAGTGGTTCCACGTCTTGCCTTTGCCGGGCTGTTTAGACTGCTCTATATGGAACGGCCAACATCACACCGTTTTTGACCTATGAAAACAGCAATTTCACACACTCAGACCTAGTAAATAACCCTACCTCTTCCCAGCTGCTTTCAGAGGTTCTTTATTTCTTTCCACAATCAAGGGGATTTTTACCCCTCTCAGGACCTTCTCCAATGTCCCCGTAGCCTTCTCAGAATACAGTGATCCATATGTATCCCAGTGCCAGAGTAATTGCTAATATTACAGAGGGCTGATGCAGATGTATTAACAATTAACCACTTCTACTTCTTACAATACCAATTCAAAATTTGAAAAATTCGAGACAAGTTAATAAGGGAAAGCCCAGGTTCGCACAGACTCCTGTGGGTCCAGGGCTAGAAGTGGTACAGAAAAAAAGAGGTCTGATCAAAGAAATAAACAAAATTGTGAAATTCCCCTGACCAACTGTATTCCTTTCTACTATTTTAATATTTCATGACCAAAAATATCCAACATGCTTATTTTTTTCTTCCTTTCTCACCTTTAAGCTCAATCATAAATTTCCAGCAACAGTGCACACGGCACATCAGAAACCCACACCTGCTCTGGAGAAGGTTGCTCCACTGAAAAGGATCTACATTATTCAGCAGCCTCGAAAATGTTAAGCCAGGACGTAAAACACAGCCGTCTGGCCAACTGCCTCGAACATCTGACAGCTTAGCACAGAGGGCAGAAGCTTTCCGTAGGCCCAGTGAAAACAGCTTTTGTACCTTCCCTTTTGACTTTAGATAATAAAGCATCTAAAATTGTAAATCCATTGTGTTCCTTTGCCTCTTTTTGGTCCAGGTCTGATCCTATTGATATTTACATAGGTAATTCTGTAGATTAAGTGAAGAATCCAGAATACCTGAGTATGCCACACTGCCTCCCTGGATGAGACTCTTCTCCTTGAGACTGTCCCTGAGTTGTTCCTGGAAGGCAGAGGTTAGAAAGGAATAGACAGGGTTTGGCAAAGGCCAGTATTCTACGCAAACATAACGAATGACTCTGCTCAATTTGTTTGCCTTAGGATATTCAAGTTTTCACTTGAAATGTCTTTTCTAGCTTCCCACATAAATATATACTTTGCTTTGAAGTTTTGGTGAGGGAAAATTAAAAAATTAAATTAATTACAAACATATTCTCTTCTGCCAAGCAATCAAGGACAGAAGGTAGAATTATAGTTTCAGGCAGGAGATTTGCTCAAGGCTTCCCATAAAGTTAATGCTCTAGAACTAGGGGATTGTGGTCCTACAGGGCATGTGGTTGGGCTATAGAAGTTAATTTTCATTAACTGGGTGGGATTGTTGCCATAGCTAAACCTGCTCTAGCTCTCCTGCTATTACACTGCGTACACACATGCAAACACATACACACACACGCAATTCATACATTCACATGTGAAACATCAGGGCATCCTCAGGTGACAAGGACAACCACAATCTTTCTCCACAGAAGTTGGCTGTCACTCACTGTGGCACCATTCTGCACCTCTAACTGATAATGCTATTTGACAGTCAATGCTTCTCCTTACCAAAGGAAGGAGGGCAGCACCCTCAGTCCATCATTCTACAGGTTGACAATTCTTGGAGTACGACCTAGTGTGATTCCTGGAAACCACAGACATTTGGCTAAAGCCCACTGGACATGAGGATGTATCTCATCTCCTCCCCTGAATTTTGGGCTCTTTTTCAGGAATAAGAGAAGTGCGTGAGAAAATATCAAGCCTTCAGGAAATACCAGCATGAATCGATAAGACAGGCCTAACCACCCCACTCTGGCTTAGCTCAGTTCCCAGCCCTCTGAGGCTATTGCCAGAAATATCCAGGAAGATAAATGTTGTAAGGCAAATGCACAGAAGTTCAAAGTCAGCCACCATTTCCCCAGGGGACGGCAGCACAGTATAAGGCAGACGGTGGGTGCTGGTTGGAACACTAGACTAAGATTTAGGAGATGGAGGCTTTACTTCTGACCCTTACTACTTCTGAAACCTTAAACAAGCCACTCAACCTTTCCAATTCTTGTCAAATGGGCACAATAACACCTGACTCCCAACCCTCCTAGTGTTGCCTACTGGTGACAAAATAACCACTGATATTTGTAAAAGCTAGTTGAAAAGGATTAGTGAGGGCAAGGTGGTACCAGTATACCTATCCTAGAAGCTTCCAGAACTACAGTTGTAGTAGGAGAACTACAAGAGATGGTACTAGCTGAACCTAGAACAGAAAATTTAGAGCAAAGCTGAAGATATGGGGCTGGGAAGAAACATGGGGAGGATGTTAAGAAAAAGGAGAAGCACAGATGGTGGTATTGCTAGATTTGCCTTTCCTAAGGGTGACACGAGAGCTGGTCCCCCAAAGGAAGCAAGAAGAGAAGGGCACCATTCTCTCTGTCTAGCGATGAGGGATGCATTTTCTTCCAGAGAAGAGAGGCTGCTTAAAGGGAGGCTTATGCAGTGAGGTCTCAAGCATTAATTTAGGTCACCAACTGTGGGCCTAAACCACCAGATCACAGGAAGTAAGAAGCTTGGTGTGAGCTTCAGATCCGAAAGGAAATTGGCATGATCTTGGATGATGTATCAGAAGAGAAAGGACCAGGCCTCTGAGATAATTTGGTGGTGATGTGGCCGCACGTGCAGAAACCCAAAGGGGCTGTGCCCTCAGCCTCCCGAGG
The DNA here is from genome assembly GCA_028533085.1 of Varecia variegata. Classification (NCBI taxonomy): domain Eukaryota; kingdom Metazoa; phylum Chordata; class Mammalia; order Primates; family Lemuridae; genus Varecia; species Varecia variegata. The sequence continues at coordinate 58,983,473 of CM052439.1, read as the reverse complement.
AAGAAAGCCCTCACGTCCCACTGGTGAGCCTCCAGCCCAGCAAAAGGCCCAGCAGCGGGCGGGGAGGTGTCCTCAGGCTGGGGACTCACTGGCAGATACTTCTCTTTAGCTCACTTAATTTCAGCTCAGCACACTCTATGCTAGGCACCGGGACACAAAGAGACCGAAGGGAGCTAGGCATGCCAACACATCGACTGGAAGAAGGTACTTAGGCATGGCTTGGTGAGGGTGGGCAGAGAAGTCACCTGAGGGGCATTGTATAGTCAGAAAAAGGTGGTGGCTGTGGGGGTCACTAACCCATGTGCAGATCATTCATAAACAGACTTTAGTTAAGCTTTTTATTGTGAGATTTTCAAAAACACACAAAGGTTGAGTGAATATGATATTGAACCCTCATGTACCCATCACAGAGCGTCAACAATGTGGCCAGTCTTGTGTTTGCTGTAGCACCAGCCACTACTTCTTTTTCCTCTTCCCTCTCTCCTTCTGGGGTAGTTTAGAGTAAATTCCAAACATCATATAATTCTATGTACAAATACTTCAGTGTGTTACCTCCAAAAGATAGGCCTTTGTGTACATGCTCTCTCTTTCTCTCTCTCTTTCTCTCTCTGTAGATTGAATTCTTACAAATTGTGAACAAAAGGGAGTATTTATGTAAGCCATCCAAGAATCCGTCTCCACAAGGGAGACTGGCACTGCTATGCTGGCCACAAGAGCCAAAACAAACAAACGAGCAGAAGACCCGCGGCCGAGCCAGTGACACGCACTGGGAAGGAAAGCCGTGCGCCCCGCAACTCTGGAGACAGAACGTGAAGGTGACCTTCAGGCTGAAGGAGGGAACAGGGCAGACACAAAGTTGCTGGGGGCCAACCAGTATGGGAAGAAAACACCAGGGAAAATTGGTTCTTGCTAAGGAGAAGATATAGGGAACACTCGGAAAGATCTATTTCTGGGGTCCCTCAGCAAAATGGGGTAAGAGAGGAACAAAGGATGATAAATTCATGGCAGGAAGAACTAAAATCTATTTATTCAACAAATATTCATCAGGCTCCTCCTGTGCGAGAGGCTTTCTTTAGATGGAACCCAAGTCCGAAGAATTCATGGCTGGCATTTGGCATGTATTATGCTTTAAAATGAATGTCCAGATGTCAGCTGGAGTCACCACCCCCGTCAGAATAGACAAGATGGGCTCAAATCCCCATCCTAGCCCCAGTGGGTATCCAGAGCCCTCTCCACGATGTGGCGGAATTCCCAGGGAATTGGGAACCAGCGTCATGGTCACCTCTGGTTTCCGATGAATTCATTCATTATGTGCAGTCCCTGTGACCCCCGCAACCATGATCTGGACTCAGCAATTTTCCGTGGTTTCCCCAAAACCCTGCTTCTGTGGGTGGTAAACATTACCGAAGACCTGGGTGAGTTTACATGGCAGTGACCAGACAACATCCAGTAGAATATTAGACATCCCTGATTCTGCATGCATGTCCTCCTTCCACCTGCTTCCCACTGCCCCATTCCGCCAGACGATTGTGTTCACTGTGCATTGCACCCTGGCAGGCCCTTATCTTGCTGGATGCTTCCCCTCCCCCAACTCCCTGTCCTCACCTCTCTGCTCTCCCCCGTTCAGTTCCAATTCAGCAACTCAGCTACTTCCCTGGTTGTTTTGACTCCTGGGAAACCATGTCACCGTACCCCAATATAGTCTCCCCACCCCCAACAAGTCTGACATCAGCTGTCAGGATGCCAATATTTTTTATCCAAAGATGGTAGAATGGATAAACAATGAATAAGTTAATTAGAAAAGCAAAGTGACAAAGAACCTGAGACAAGAAAAATGAGAAGCCAAGGGAAAAGAAGAGAACTGTCAAGGAAATTTGAAGGCCTGAAAGAAAAACACAAATAGGGTTAGGGCAAGCAGAGCTTCAGCTAAAAATATATAACACAGATGGAATTTCAATCATGGTTTCACATACAGTATTTCATGGAATCTTCACAAGAATCCAGAAAGATGGTGTCTATTATTATCCTGTTATACAGATGAGGGAAATGAGCTTCTGGGAAGTTAAGCAATTCCCTGATGTTTTATAGCTTGTTACGGGGAGGAATTTCTCTGGGACTCTCTTAATCCCAAATCTAGAGCTGCCTCTGCTACCCCATAGGAAAACATGCTGGAGCTGAAGCTTAGAAGTCTCCAAAGAGGATCTGTATGTATTTTGACTTAAGAAATAGAGCAGAATTTGGCCGGGCGTGGTGGCGCACGCCTGCAATCCTAGCACTCTGGGAGGCCGAGGCGGGTGGATCGCTTGAGGTCAGGAGTTCGAGACCAGCCTGAGCAAGAGTGAGACCCCGTCTCTACTAAAAATCAGAAAGAAATTATCTGGCCAACTAAAATAAATATATATATATATATATATATATATACATACACACACACACACATATATATATATATATATACAGAAAATTATCCGGGCATGGTGGCGCATGCCTGTAGTCCCAGCTACTCGGGGGGCTGAGGCCATAGGATCGAGTAAGCCCAGGAGTTTGAGGTTGCTGTGAGCTAGGCTGACGCCACAGCACTCACTCTAGCCGGGGCAACAGAGCAAGACTCTGTCTCAAAAAAAAAAAAAAAGAAAAGAAAAAAGAAAAAGAAATAGAGTAGAATTTGAAGACAGAAATCTGGGTGTGAAACGACTGGTTTGGGACAAACCAAATAGCTCAATAGGGCAACAGCCATGCAAGTGCACATTTTCAGATTTTTGTTTAAAAGATGTTCCTGTGGTTTGAATATTCATCCACTCCAAAATTTATGTTGAAATTTAATCCTCAATGTGGCAGTGTTGAGAGGTGGAAACTTTTTGAGAGGTGATTGGGCCATGAGGGCTGTGATCCCATGAATGGTTAGTGGGTTAATGGTTATCATGGAAGTGGGGCTGATGGCTTTATAACAAGAAGAAGAGAGACTTGAGCTGATACACTCAGCCTCCTCACCATGTGATTCCCTGCACCGTCTTGGAACTCTACAGAGAGTTCCCGCCAGCAAGAAGACTCTCACCAGATGTAGCCCCTCAACCTGGAACTTCTCAGCCTTCATAACTGTAAGAAATAAATTTCTTCTCTTTATAAATCGTCCAGTTTCAGATATTCTATTGTAAGCAACAGAAAACAGACTAAGACACAATGTGAAAGTTTGAAAGATCATGGAAGTGAAAGGGGTGGAGAGAAAAGATCAAGTTTATAGATATGAGTCCTCAAAAGACAAATGAAAGACAAAGGGGAATTTGCACAGGATGCCTCTGCTGTGTACAGCAAAGGCATGGGGGCAGAGGTGATGTCAGATGAGGCTTGGGAAAGGAGCTAGGGGAGTGGGTAAACAAAAGGCAGTCTCTGCATTGAAGTATTTATTATCAGACTGTACAACGTAGTAACAGAGATTTGATCATTTTCTACAGGGGCTCTCTGAATCCATTTAAATAATTAACACAAGCATATTTCGAATGACCTGGATGCCCGCCTTATGAGTCAGTATGTTACAGGACCTCAAGCCCAAGTGTGCGCTGGTATTTTCAGCCCCACTGGGGTCAACGGTGCCACTACTCCATCTCAGAGACCTATGAGAAAAGAAAAGAGGAAGACAATACATAAATGTTCTTCATGAGCAAAAGTTTCACAGCAGTTTGAAAAGAGAAAAATGAGAAAGAATTGAGTCCTTCCTCCTCAGTTTGCTGAAGAAACTACCCATGTTAGCCAGAATCATATCTATATTAAAACAGCAATTTATTACAAATAAAATAATTTAGGTCAACACTGTGGGTCCAGAGGAATTTTTCTTTTCTTAAAGAGGGTCCATCAATTACTTATGTTTAAGAATCATTCGAGGCCGGGCGTGGTGGCTCACGCCTGTAATCCTAGCACTTGGGAGGCTGAGGCGGGTGGATCGTTTGAGTCAGGAGTTCGAGACCAGCCTGAGCAAGAGTGAGACCCTGTCTCTACTAAAAATAGAAAGAAATGATCTGGCCAACTAAAATATATATATAGAAAAAAATTATCCGGGCATGGTGGCGCATGCCTGTAGTCCCAGCTACTCGGGAGGCTGAGGCAGTAGGATCGAGTAAGCCCAGGAGTTTGAGGTTGCTGTGAGCCAGGCTGACGCCACGGCACTCACTCTAGCCCGGGCAACAGAGTGAGACTCTGTCTCAAAAAAAAAAAAAAAAAAAAAAGAATCATTTGAGTGGAAAAAGGGATATTTATTCAGCAGCCCATGCTAGCCACTTGAATACAGGAGAATTGAGAGGATCACAAGAAAAATGCTAAAGCTCATAAAATGTAAAGTGCCAGATTTTATCATTTCTATGCACACGATATAGAGATTGACACTGATTTCCTAAAATGTAGGAAATTGGGTAAAGAAGTGAAGAGCAGAAGTCCTACTCCCCCTTAAAGATTTCAAAATAATGAAACTTTTTTTTAATGACATAAGGAGAGCTTTCCGAAGGGGTATAGCCAGAAGCGTTCAAGAATAAAATAGACATCGCTGCAGATGCGTTTGAGGGGGAGCACAAACAAAACGAAGGTGGGGACGCCAGAGCAGAAACAGTGAAATCAAAGACAAGATGAAAACAGGATGGAGGAGACGAGAGCAGAAAAAGGTCATGCAAGAACAAAAACACTCCCTTCAGAAACCTGAGGTCTGGGGGAAGAGAGAGGATTGCTGCAAGATTAAAATGGGCAGAAATAAGAAGGCACCAAAAGCGAGCCTCAAGCTAATGGAAGGGTTTAGCCAAATGTATCAAGTGCAAGGAAAGATTGAGCCATGAGCATGGCCGGCCATGGGCTGTCAAAAAAACAAGCAGTCTGACAGCAGACATCGCGGGTCAAATGGCTCTAAGTGAGCAGTATCTTGAAGCAAGGAAGCTCTCCGCATCTGCCAGGCACGCTGTGCGGTTCTACCAGGCTTTTAAGAGCTGAGCAAACCTCTGTTTTCAACAGCAGATGCTTAGAAGGAAGGTGAAGTGTCCTGGACAGTAAAACAAGGAGCTGGTGATAATATTTTCCCAAAAAGAGTGTAGATGTTGAGAACTAGAGGCCACTATCTTTATAAGCATGTAGTAGGAGACTTTTGTAGGTAATTTTCCATAAGGTAGCAGAATTCTAGACAAAACAAGTAAAAAAAATGTTGTCTGAACTGGTGTGAAATGACAAAAATGTCAGGGACTTATCAGGGATGATCACCCATGGGACAATGGGGGTAGAGGTGGGAGAGGGGATAGTGCCATGTCTTTCTTCCTTTTTTTTTTTTAGAGACAGGGTCTTAACTCTGTTGCCCAAGCTGGAATGCAGTGGCTCAATCATAGCTCACTGCAGCCTCAAACTCCTGGCCTCAAGCAATGATCCTGCCTCAGCCTCCTGAGTAGCTGGGACTATAGGCACCTGCCATCATGCCCAGCTAAGTTTTAAAAAAAATTTTTGTAGAGATGGGGGGCATCTAGCTATGTTGCCCAGGCTGGTCTCAAACTCCCGGCCTCAAGCAATCCTCCCCGCTCTGCCTCCCAAAGCACTGGGATTACAGTGTGAGCCACCACACCCAGCCCAAATCAGTCTATTTCTGTCATGCAAGAGTGAAGGCCCAATTTTTCCCTCTCTTTTTATTTTTTTTCAAAAGGAATCTGAAATACAGAGTTTCACGTAAAACCTCCTCATTTTTATATATTGGTTCAACGTTTTTTTTTTCACTGTATACTGTGCAGACCAAACAATTCCAGCCTGCACATTGGATTGGACCCATGGGCCATCATTTTATACAAGCCAGAATTTTCACCTCGAGTCTGCACAACAATCCCAAATTCCTGATGACCTAAGGGATGTAACAGTAGGGCTTGCCTCCCTTGCAGTTTGGGTTCAGGAGAAAAAGTTAATAACCAGAGTTTGGCAAGAAGTAGAATGCAAAGATGAAAAGGAAATGACCTACTTTAGACAGAGCTCAGTTTTAGTTTCCACAGGCGGTACCATTGTGGCATTTACTGAAGGCTTATAGCAGGACTGACAAATAAAATACAAGGTCATAAAAATAGAAAACCAAAAAATTAAACCTTCACTTTGCAAAAAAAAAAAAAACCAGAGAAATCTGATAATACTGATGGTATGGATGAATGAAAAGGCTAGACCCATGAGGATTTCTGCTTCTAGGTTTGGAGGGTGTAGAATAATAGCTATCATTTGCTTAGAATTTACTGTGTGCCAGAGACTACCCATTACATTTAATCTCTAATCTTTACAACACCCATTTTACAAATGCTGAAGGATTATTCAGAAGGGTTAAGGCCCGCAACACTCATGTCCCCTGAGCCTTTATTTATGCTTTATTTTCCTTTGACTGGAAATCTTTCCGCTACTCCTTTTTACCAAGATAGTCATTGCAACGTTATTTATAATATTAAAAAACCAACAAGTGACCAATAATTCCACTCCTACGTATATACCTAGGAAATAAAAACACATGTCCACACAAAAACTTGTACACAAGTGTTCACAGCTATTATTAATAATGGCCCCAAATTGGAAACAATTCAGATATTCATCAACTGATGAATGGGTAAACAAGATACAGTGTCTCCATATGCTGGAATATTACTTGACAATAAAAAGGAAGGAAAACTGATAGATAGATGCTACAACATGGATGAATCTTGAACATATGGTGCTGGGTGAAAGCAGCCAGTCACAGATGACCACATATTGTCCCATTTACATGAAATGGCCAGGATAGGCAAATCTATAGAGACAGAAAGTAGATTAGTGGTTGCATAGTACTGGGAGGGATGGGGAGAGTGGGAGGTAGTTTTTCTTTTTTCTTTTCTTTCTTTTTTTTTTTTTTTTTTAGAGTCAGGGTCTCGCTCTGTCACCCAGGCTAGAGTGCAGTGGCTTGATCACTCAAACTCCTGGGCTCAAGTGATCTTCCTTCTTCAGCCTCCCAAGCAGATGGGACTGTGTTGGTGCATGCCACCTCCCCTGGATAATATTTTAATTTCTTGTGGAGACCAGGTCTCACTATGTTACCCAGGCTGGTCTTGAACTCCTAGGCTCAAACGATCCTCCTGCCTCAGCCTCCCAAAATGCTGGGATTACAGGCATGAGCCACCATGCCCAGCTAGACGTAGCATTTTTAACCCTAAATGTTATAGTTTCTTTGGGGGTGATGAAGATGTTCTCAAATTGATTGTATTGATGGCTGCACAACTCTGTGAAAATACTAAAATACATTGAATTGTACATTTAAATAGGTGAAATGCTACGCTCTATCACTTATAAAGAAAAAATTGGCTTTGAAACATCCATCACATGCTATGAAACACATAAAGAAGGTAGTGAAGGTTGGCACCAATTTTGTATTCTAGCTTCCTCCCCAACCCAAACTGAGGCCCTCAGTATTGGGGCCTGGCTATGCCTTGGGCCTTAGTCTAACCAGGGCGGCTGAAAAGATATTCTGGGGGTGACTAGGCTACAGGCAGTAATAGGAGTAGTAAGTGGCAGGCACCACATAGCATTTCACATCCAGTGTCTCATTTACTTTCATGACAGCCCTGTGAGAAGGTTATAATTATCGTTTCCACTGGAAGGATGAGGAAATACTTAATGAGATTGCATCATTCACTAAGGAGTGAGGCTGGTACGTGGCAGGGCCAGGGTGCGAACCCAGACAACCGGACGTCACTGCCAGGACTTTCCACACACGCCTCCTCCAGAGGTCAGATGCTTCCTGACAGGAGGACCCCATATTCTCATACACTGTTAGTGAGGACTGTAAAATGGTGTGTACTTTCTGGAGGGTAATTTGACAGGATGTATCAAAAGTCATTTTAAATAGCTGTATTTTTCAATCCAGCAGCTCCACTACTAAAAATTTATCCTACAAAAATTGTTGGACAAGTAAAAAAAGATATATATACATAAACATTAAGGATTTTCATCAAGGTATTGTATACAGCAATAGACAAAATGAGAAAACTTTTTAAAAGGAAAATCCATATTTCTGTCCACAAAGGAATGGCTAAATTATAACACAGCACGTCCCTCTGCCACTGCGGCTGAGCGCAGGAAAGATCTATGCTGTGGACAGCAACTGGGGAGAGCAACGTGGGGAGAAGCAATGGGGGAGTAGCAGGAAAGAGCCCTCCCCCAAACCAGGTCACAAGTCCCAGGCTACGCTGGCATGTGTCTCCTCCTCACCACCATCCCAGTCTTCAAGAAGATTGTAGAGCAGTATCTATTAATGACAGAACCCTTGTTCAATGTCATTTACCATTCATGTATTCATGGAATGTTTCTGAAATATTTAAAAAAAAAAAAAAAGAACTAGACTTTGGGCTGCAAAATACTATCTCTAAGTAGTCAACACAGCTGTGTGAGACTCCAGGTCTTTGACAAAGCCATGAAGGAGCCAGGCCAGCCCCCTTTCCTTCCTTAGACCTTCTATGATTTCCCTCCACTTTCTTATTTCTCCTCTTTCTCCAACAGTAGCAAGCTCAGCTGGGAATGAAGAACAAAAGACAGGTCCAGACCTGGCCATATTTACCACAGTTGGCAGTGGAAGCAAACAAATGAATTTGACACAAGGTGCTTTTTATATTTTTTAAATTACTCTTAAACAAAGTGTAATTGAGGACTCTTCTCCCAACTCCATTACTGAACTATAATGGGAGCCTGCACAACTTTTTCATTTAGGTGTTCAGGGAAGCGGCAGACCTTTAGAAATGAATGGCTTGATTTGTACCAAAGGGAAGAGGGAAAAAATCTTCTAGGGACTTATTAATAGCCACCATGCGGAGTGTTTGATGAGCTCCACGGTGACACACTTAATTGACCTCCTCACCTACAAACAGTAGATCACCCAATGACCATTTTGTACAATATGAAAGTTAAGATTGGTCTTATGTTTAGGAAACATTTATTTCCCCAAAAAAGACTCTCTTGTCATATTGTATCACCATAAATCTATGAGGTTGATAACTCCACAATGGTTATATTCCTAGGAAATACATACTGAAACATTTAGGTGTAGACGATCACAAACCTCGGATGGTTCAGACACAAAATTAGTGATAGGTAGATAGATAGATAGATAGAGATCACATGAGTTCACGTGGGATAAAATGTTGGCAATAGGTGACTCTGTAAAGGGCATAAAGATGTTCTTTGTGCTATTTTTATTTTTGTGATTTTTTAAAATTTGAAATCATTCCTAAATCAAGTGTTAAAAATAAAAAAAAGACTCTCTAGGTCAGAAACTAAGAATACAATGTTGCTTCTCAAATAGTAACAGGGCAGATTGGGAATATTACTGGCCTATATCTGATGTCACTTTATTTTTTATAGGTATTTTAAATAGATAATACATTTATATGATTCAAAACTCTGAACACTATAAAAACATAGGTACTGGGAACACACACCCTCCCTGCTCCATCCACTCAGTTACCTCTCACACCCTGCAGGTAACCATATTTATTCATTCCTGATTTGTCTTTCCAGTATGAACTTGTATGCTAATCCTTCCCTTCCTCACACAGAATAGGGCATGCTGTACACACCATTCTGCGTTTGGCTTTGATCACGCAACAGTATATCCTGCAGTCTCTTCATTCTGATATCCCTTTAGGATGTCCCTGAAGCATGCCCGACCCTAACACCTGACTATGGATTAAATTAACTGTGTTTTGCATTTGCATTTCACAGCTGACTTGAAAAGTCAACTTCTAGGGTTGTCAAAGGTCAAATTCAAAATGTCTAAACACTACCTTAAATATTCTCGCTAGTTTTGCACATCAAGGAAAGACAAAACTTCAAATATTTTTCTTGAAAGAGCACTGAGAAGATGGGTTGACCACAGAGTTTGCTTATACTTTCATTATTCCTGTTTTCAATGCCTCACTCTGGGAATTTTCGGACAATATTTGTTTTGTCTTCCTGCTCTTTGTTGCACATGGCTGCAGCCCAGAACTGTCAGAGGAGATTAAGTTTATTAAAAGAAAAGTTTCTAAATTTTTTAAATATTGTGACCAAATGAAATACTTTTTTTTTTTCCTATTTGCAATGCAATTCAGCTCAATTCGACAGACATTTACTGTGCCTTGTGCAAACCACTGAACTTTAATCGATGAATCAGACATTGGTCCTGGCCTCAAGATGATCACAAATAATGTGTCTTTAATGCAGAGCCTGCTATGGTGTATAAGCAGGCACGCCATGCTGCAGGAGGACAAAGGAAGGACACTGAGCCCTGCCTCATTAGAGAAAATGAGCTAAGTCATAAAGACCAGTAACAACTGACCTGAAAAAGAAAGACATGAAGGAGCAGCAGAAGGGAAGGTCATGAAGTTTCAGGAACACATGAAAGTACCTCGTGTGGGTGGGGAAGTGGCAAACAGGGAACAGCAGAAGATGTGGCTGCCAAGGGGAGAGCCTGTGTGGCCTGCCAGGGAGCTGGGACTTGGCTCTGCGCAGTGGTTAAGGGAAGGACCTCGGTCAGGCTAGCCTTTGAGAAGGCTCACCTTTGCTTTGATGCGGAAGGGGTATATCCAGAGAACCAAAGGGACAGAGAGCAGCAGATGCTGCGGGGCTTGATGATTGCTGGCTGTGGACAGGAGGGGCCAGGAAGATCTTTGGTCCCGACTAGTGTGACTCAGGGAATGATGGTCCCATTAAATGAATCAGGGAAGCATGGAAGGAGGAGGGACAGGAGGAAGAGTTCTGTTCGGGTCCTGCTGAATTTGACCATAGCAGGCAGATGCAGCTATAATTGTGATGATTAGAGGACAGTTCTGGCATGAGAGACAGATATTTGAGCACTGTATTAATCTCCTGAGGCTGCTGTCACAAATTACCATGAATTTAGTGGTTTAAAACAACGTAAGTTTATTCTCTTACAATTCTGGAGGGGAAAGTCTAAAATTAGTGTCACTGAGCTAAAGTCAAGGTGTCAGCAGGGCTGGTTGCTTCTGGAGGCTCCAGGGAGAATCCTTTCCTTGCCTTTGCCTGCCTCTGCAGGCCACCTGCATTCCTCAGCTCATGCCCTTCATCCACCTTCAAAGCCAGCAGCACAGCATCTTGCTCTGTGGTCACATTGCTCTCTTCTTCTTCTGCCTCCCTCTGCCTCCCTTTTATAAGGACACCTGTGATTACATTGCATCCCCACGGATAATCCAGGGTAATCACCCCATCTCATGACCACATCTGCACATTTTGCCATATAAGATAATATTCATGGGTTCCAGAAAGTAGGACCTGGACATCTTTGGGGACGGGGCAATATTCAGCTTACTACATGTCATTGGCACAAAGTTAGTGAGGGTAGAGACAATCGAGGAGGTGAATGTGTACAGAGAGAAGAGCAAGACCAGAGCACTGGGAACACCAAAGTTAAAGGAGTGAGCACTGGAAGAAGGAACGCAAAGGAGAGGGAGAAGGAAGTCTGACCCGGCAGGGGAGTCCCAGGAAAGAGCTGCAGATGAAGTCGCATAAACCACCTGGACAGCATCTTTTCCAGGGCTACATCAGTGAAGTGCAAGGGGAAACCAGATGGCAGCAAATAGAGGTTATGGGCAATGAGTACAGTGGACCACCCTTTCAACAGGTTGGCTAAGGAGAGGAGAGATAGGGTGGCAACTAGAAGGACATGCAGACTCAACAAGAGAAGCTATTTTGTTTTATTCTGCTTTGTTTCTAAGAAGGTGTGAGTCTGGAAAATGTTTGTAGGCTGAAAAGAAAAAGCCCATGATTGGGAGAGGCTCAGATTTATGCAGAAGAGGGAGTTCCTGGTAGAACAAGGTTCCAAAAGAGGCTGGTGGATAGGAATTCAAGAGCACAGATAAACAAAATTTAAAATAGGCCTATTTTTAATGCAGCTTCTAGGAATTTATCTTATGAGCAAAAAAGCTTATACAAATTCTCACATAGGAAAAATGTACAAGATTGTTCAAAGGCAGACAGATATAGGTACAAGAGTGTTTGAGACAGTATTGTTTGTAATAGGGAAAATTTGAAACATGTCTATCAGCAAAGGCTTAGTTAAGCTGTGGATTGCAGAATAGCTTTAAAATCTTGGAGTGAAAAGTTCTCCCTACATAGTACATGATTTTTCAGACAATATAAAGGAAAATGCTACAGAATTGATAACAAAAACCCAGCCACAGCCTCTATAGATGCCATAAACAGGTTGGAAAAAACATCCCTAGTCTACCTAATATATAAAGAATTCCTTCAAATTTATTGAAGGAATTTTAAAACGACAACCTAATAGAAACATGGATAAAAGCTATAAACTGGCATTTCCTAGAAGACAAAAATCAAATAGCTAATAAATATATATTTTTTAATGACCAACCTCATTAGGGATGAGAGATATGCATATTAGATACCATAGTTTTGCCAAGAAGATCAAAAAGAAAGATTGGTATCTTTTTTTTTTTTTTTGAGATGGGGTCTTGCTCTGCCACCCAGGCTGGAGTGCAGTGGTGTGATCGTAGCTCACTGCAGCATCAAATTCCCAGGCTCAAGTGATCCTCCTGCCTCAGCCTCCCAAATAGCTGGAACTACAGGCACACATCACCATGCCTGGTTAATTTTTCTTGTTTTTTGTAGAGACAGAGTTTTGCTATATTGTCCAGGCTGGTCTTGAACTCCTGGCCTCAAGCTATCCTCCCACCTCAGTCTCCCAAAGTACTGGGACTGCAGCCACCATGCCTGGCCAGAAAGCTTGATATCTGTTGTTGGTAACTATGCAGAAAAAGGTATTCTGATGCAGGTTGATGGAGTTTAAATATATATAACATTTGTAGAGAGCAATTTGTAAGTATTTTAAATATACCTTTTGGCTTAGCAATACTGCTTGTAAGAATCTATTTACACATACACAAAAAATTATGAATAAATATGTGTTTTACTTGTTCATACTTGTTTATGTGCCTCGAATGGTGGAAAAATGAACATGACCTGAATGTCCATTAAAAGAAGAACAAATAAATACATTATATAGCAGTATATATTGGAATAGTGGGCAGCTATTTAAAAGAAAAGAATTAGATCTAGATTAAATAATATAGACATGGACTTATTAATATTTAAGTAAACACAAAAAAGAAATAGCTAAATTCCAAGGATAACATAATCCCATTTGGGGAAACAAAAACTCTTTCTATGTAAAATAAGGATTGGATAACACACACAACTTGGTTGCATCTCCATTGCATTATGCTGAGTGGAAGAAGCCACACTCAAAAGGCTGCGTACTGTATGGTCCCATTTATACTACCTTCTAGAAAAAGCAAAACTATAGAAATAGAAAACAGATCAATGGTTGCTAGGGCTGGAAGTCAGGGAGGGGTTGACTACAAAAAGACACAAGGAAAGTTTTCTGTGGTTACAGAAATGTTCCAGATTGCAATTGTGGTGATAGTTGCACAACGCCATGTATTTTTACAAATTCATAGAACTGTACCCTATAAAGCGTGAGTTTTACTACATGTGAATTCTACTTCAATAAACCTGACTTTTTAAAAAGTTTGTAAAGATTCCCAGTAAGCTATTAATAATAGTTACCCCTTGGAGAATGGGAGTGGGAGCATAAGAAGGGAAGAATCTTTCACCTTTTATAAGTCTGTGTATTTGGATTACTTTTAGTAAGTGTATGCTACTTTCAAATTTTCCCTATTACAAACAATACTGTCTCAAACACTCTTGTACCTATATCTCTTTGCCCTTGAACAATCTCGTACATTTTTCCTCCTATGTGAGAATTTGTATAAGCTTTTTTGCTCATAAGATAAATTCCTAGAAGCTGCATTAAAAATAGGCCTATTTTAAATTTTGTTTATCTGTGCTCTTGAATTCCTATCACCAGCCTCTTTTGGAACCTTGTTCTACCAGGAACTCCCTCTTCTGCATAAATCTCAGCCTCTCCCAATCATGGGCTTTTTCTTTTCAGCCTACATTTTCCAGACTCACACCTTCTTAGAAACAAAGCAGAATAAAACAAAATAGCTTCTCTTGTTGAGTCTGCATATCCTTCTAGTTGCCACCCTATCTCTCCTCTCCTTAGCCAACCTGTTGAAAGGGTGGTCCACTGTCCTCATTGCCCATGACCGCTATTTGCTGCCATCTGGTTTCCCCTTGCACTTCACTGACGTGGCCCTGGAAAAGATGCTTTCCAGGTGGCTTACCCAACTTCATCTGCAGCTCTTTCCTGGGACTCCCCTTCCTGGTTTCAATAAGTATGACATATTCAATCTATGCAACATTGAATGTAGATACTTGAAGATAGTATGTTTATAATACATGCACTAATACATAAATGTATTCATAATCACTGTTGAGAGAAAGACAAATTATACAAAAATATACAATCATTGTTTTGGAAAAATACAATAAAATTGTGTGTGCACATATATGATTAGATGGGTGTATGTGTGTGTAAGCCGGGAGGATAACTACCAAATATTTAACAGTAAGATAATGGTATTTACTTTTGGGCAGAGGTATCATTGTGGGTTTATGGAGGGGGGTGACTTTTATTTTTAACTTTGGTTCAATGCTTATGTGGCTATATCATTTCTATAATTATAAAAAACAATATGTTTTTAAAATATGAAAGAAACTGAAGGAGTTTATTTGAGGAGTTTATTTGACTAAAAAGGAAGGCCATCCTGTCCTGTGAGAGTGAGGCAAAATTTGTACAGACATAGAAAAGTTTATAGGTTGGACAGTGGAGAGTTAGAAGATTCTGTACTGTATTTTTGGCCTCAATTTTCTCAATAAAATTGGTCATCAGGTGAGAGTGTAGGGGAATGGGTGTTGGGGAGAGGAGGGAGTTTCTGGAAGGCACAAAGTTCTGAAATAGCTTGTAAGAAGAATGACAGAGAAGGCCACCAGGGCCAAGTGAGCAATACTGCCTGGGGGCTCAGCTGCACATGTCCTCAGGGGCTGTGTGAGGTGGCCAGGCAGGGAATCCAGCACAGGGGAGGGCTGGATCATCCCAAGTGGGTCCTGGTGCCTCTGGTGCAGCCCAATGTCACCAAGCTCCAAGAAAAGGCAAAAGTACAGCCTTTTAGATGAAATCGTCCAATTGAAAACATTGGCAACTAGTTAAACGTTGTTTCAAATATTGTACAGGCCAAATATTCGGGATGGGAGTGGGGTGTGAGAGACAATTCAGAACAATAAGAAAAGTCATTGAGCAGTTGTGATGTTCAAAATAGACCTTTTTAAAAGAACATGGCAGAAACAATAGGTTTGAAATTCAAGCTTGAAGCAGCAAGAGCGAGGTTCTGAAGAGAGAAAAAGAATTTTCTCATTCTAAAAATTTCTCCTTAAATATCTAGAACAGGGGCCTTGCTCTTTTGGAGCCCATATGAGAAGGAATCCTGCAAGATGTAGATACAATTTTCCCACAAGGAAAGAGAGTTTGACCAGTTGGTGGGAAGGAGCAATCAGAGTAGAGGGAGGAGGACTAGCTAGGAGAGTGCCTCCTGATTCCCCAGGTAGGTCTGACGGGGGAGGGGGTGGTGAACACGATCTGCTTCTCTCCCGGATCCCTGGGAGGAAGCAGCCTGCCCCACGCTCCGTGCCAGCACTGGGCAGCTGCCTTTGAACAGCACTCACAGGACAGGTCTGGACAGAAAGAGGGCCTGAGCGAGCCTCTCTTTCACAAGCCTCTCCGATCTGACTTTCTAGATGCCTGGATGGTAGCAGAATTTCCCACAGGCCTCAGGGGAGATGGGTTAGAGGAGCTGAGAGGGCTGGCCTGCAGGCCCGAGGGTCCCTATGGTGAGAGATGAAATGACCCTGTGGCTGAGGGCTTCCGGGTGGACTGTCTGGGTCACAGCAGACCTCTGGGAAGTCTGCATGGCCAGTGGGAGCTGAGGTGGGCTGTGACCCCACCTCATTCAGAACAAGCATAAGAACACGCATTTCGGGTAATTCTGGGGCATGCTGAGGCGGGAGCACAACTGAACTAGTGTTGGGTTTTGCCTGGCTGGGGCAGGAGGGGAACAAGTGTGCAGTGGAGATGAGGATGTTTATAAAGAATGATTCCAATTACCCCGTGAACAGACTAAACCCACACTTGGGGTATTGCCAGTGTAGAGGTACACAAAAATGAACAGAAAATTTTCAAAGAATATCACATTCTCAAACAAGGCACGGTGGCACGCATCGGTAGTCCCAGCTACTTGGGAGGCTGAGGCAGGAGGATAAGTTGAGCCCAGGAGTTCAAGTCCAGCCTGGGAAACATAGTGAGACCCTGTCTCTTAAAAAAATTATATTCTCCCCCCCATTTTGCCCTCTTTCTAAAAAACACTAAGGTAGTCACCATGAGAACTAAATCAGAAATTGGACTTCCTTATACTTTTTGAATTTCATCCAGGGATGAGGGCACCCTAATTTTTTCAGCATCTAGGGCATGTAATCTAGCCCTAATTTTCAAGGGAGTAACTATGTGATCTGGCTTAGCTAAGACCACAGATGGGAAGATGGGAAGAAAGAGGCCTCCGTGGGGTCCGAGAGCTGCCCTGGTGTTTGGGAGGAGGTAAGCGAGGGTGTGGTCAGAGCCTCCTGAGGACAGGCTCAGGCTGTGGCCGTGGAGGTAGGTGGCCACGTGGAGTGAGATCAGGGGGCAAGGTCACCCAGGATAAAGCAGGTGATGGGATGGAAAGGAGGACTGTGAGTTAGGTTCCACAGTCTTCGAGGAAAGCCAGAGAACCTTCCAGTGCTGGACAGATGCCAGATGCATTCTGTGTCCTGAACCTAACCTGCTAGTCACACACTCCACCATTGGCCCGTCATCTGATGCAGCCCATGGGCCTGTTCTACGGAGTAATGAGTTTATACCGGGTACTCACACAGCACTCCTTAACATGGCAAAGCTTTGCGAAGGGTGATAAGCAATACAAATTAGTTATTTTTCTCGCATTTGTCAGCTTTTAGCAAAATTAGGATCCACGTATGCAATATTAACTCCGTGCTGTACTCTTTCCTGTGCAACACACATATAAATTTCTCCTTCCCAATTTTCCAGCTAACAAAAGGTAACATGTTATCGTCTGAAATTTTTGTTTTTAGGCAGCTGAAGGTAGACACGAGCTGCCAAGGGAGCCCATTCTGTGCATTTTTATTTGACATTCAAAGTGAGGTTGCTGAGAAAGCTTTTTATTCAACATCAATGTCTTTTTTTTTTAAGTCTCCAGAGAAAATGACTACCCAGGAATGATAGTTTTAAAACTTGTTTTCATTTTCCCTATGCCAAACTGAGTATTCCTGAGAGAAAACAGACCTTCCCAGGGCATCCGGACTCAGAGTTCATGGTGTCTAATACTGAGCGAGTTGCCATTTTTCCTACGGAGGGGAGGAGAAGACAGGCTAGAGAGAATTCACGTTGACTCCTACTTAATCTCTAGCTTTACAGTGAGTTAGGCTGGCTTTTCTCCTTAATGATTTAAGTATCCAATGCTAAGCTCTCCTGTCAAATAAACCAAAAGTCTGGCTTTTTTCTCTTCGTAGCTATAATAAATATTTATCTGTGGTCTGAAGAAAGAGGGAAAAGTCAAGCTGGTTGTGGTAGAATGCATTTCTGCGCATATCGTCAGCAAGTGTTGAAAAGGGTGATGCAGTTATTGCCACATTAAATGCTCAAGTCTGCCAAGTGGAGGAGGGTTTGTTTGTTTTCCCAACAATGTCCACTTCATTTTCTCTAATTTTTATTTTACTTTGCTAATTGACACTTCTGCAAGATCTAAGACTGCATTGAATTTAATCTAGGAATTTGTAGGGTAAGAGAAGCCCTTGAAAGCAAGCAGTGGCTATCCTTGACGTTATGGAGTAATACTCAAGTATCCATGTAGATGGAAAGGGGAAATTTAGATAATATAGAAATTCTTTTTATTTAATTTGGATTCTTGTCCTGGATGTACATGCATTTATGTCATATAGCAATGTGCTGTGGTTGCAAATTGTTGATGAGGTCTAGAGGAAGACTGTGCCAGGACTGCATCCCTATCTCCTTGGAATCTTCAGAAAGGGTGGGAAGGGGTGTGTTGCAGCTTGGAGACTCTTCAGGTAAAGATCTAAGAACTACTAGAGTCTCTTGAGTAGTAAGGCATCTGTTACACTTTATTTATTTATTAGAGACAGGGTCTCCCTATGTTGCCCAGGCTGATCTCAAACTCCTGGGTTCAAAGGATCCTCCTGCCTCAGCCTCCCAAGTAGCTGGGACTACAGGCACGTGTCACTGCACCCAGCTACTTCTCTTATATTTTGAACCAGGTGTATTATTTTCCTGTTGTTGCAGTAACAAATTACCACAAACTTAATGGCTTAAACACACACACACACACACACACATATTGAATATCTTACAGTTCTGGAGATCAGACATCCAAAACAGGTCTTACAGGCTAAAATCAAAGTGTCGGCAGGTGTGTGTTCCTTTCTGGAAGTTCTAGAGGAGGATCCATTTTCTTGCCTTTGGCAGCTTCCAGAGGCCACGTGCATCCCATCTTCAGAACGTATCACTCCAAGTCCTGCTTCTGTCCTCACATCTCCTTTTCCTGACTTTGACCTTCTTGCCTCACTCTTATAAGGACCCTTGTGAATACATCTGGCCCACCTGGAAAATTTGGATAATCTTTCCATCTCAAAATCTTAAATCCATGACAACAGCAAAGTCCCTTTTGCCATGTAAGCTAACATAGTCACAGGTGTCAGGGATTAGGACGTAGACCTCGTTCGGCCTCCCACACCAGCACAGGTCATGCTTTCTCTAACCTGGGGCCGATCCCCATCTTCAGCCGCCACAGCAAGTCTAACCTGGGCCAGGGGCATCTGCAACACCCCACAGTCAGTGCACCTTTGCACCGTACATGCTTCACAGCCTGCTTCTGGCTCTATTGCATCCATCAGCCAGGACACAGTTGAGCAGCTGTGGGGAAGAGCTCTCAAGTCACTGCAAAACAATTTCAACCCCGGTGTAATGGCTGTGATGAATAAGCATGAAGCGTGACATAATCAAAGATATTTCTATTTTTGTCTCCCACTGTCTTTCTAAAATTTGTTCAGGGAAGGGGTAAGTGTGAGTGGATGTCTCAATGGGGACTGTTCGCATTTCAAGCAGGCTAGTCCTTGGCTTACTAGGACATTGGGCATCTCAGGCCCTTGTCCTCTAAGTGCCAGTAGCATCCTCCCCACCAGGCATTGTGACAATCAAAACTCAGTCCCACACATTTCCTAATGACTCCTAGAGAGGTGGTATTGCCAGAAAATTCAGGCAGGGTCTGTTCACTCTCAGGTCCTCGGGAAGTAAGTGTTTTATGGTCCCCGTAGGTCACACACACAGTCTATATTCAGCCATTAGAATGCCTGGTCCAATGTGAAAACCAAAATCCTGAGGGACCTAGGGCCACTGCTGGGAAATCTGCAGTAGAACATGGGGACTGTCAACGTGTTCCGTATCCTCCTCCCTTAAGCACACTCACTAACTTGAGTGGGCAAGAGCTGGGGAAAGGGGTCAGAGAATTTCCCGAGTTTCTTGCCAACGGCTTGATCAGAACTGACTTTATCTTTTGTGGGGGCTTTTGTGAGTTTTTTGGTGATTCCCGTCACTGGGAATCTGGCACAACTCTCAGGAAGCACGGGAGGCATGCCACCCTCAAGTCCACACCCACATCAATCTGTGGTGTCCCCCCATGCCCCCCACACGAGCACGCACACACACAGCTCAAAAGTCGGGGAGCTGCTTCTTCATTCTGCATATGGTGCTCCAGAGCCTGACTTTGGACTGTCCCATCTGTTGTAAGTTGGTACCTAGCAGAAACTTCCATTTAGCATCCTATTGTGGTCAAGAATTAAGAGAATAATTTCAAAACAAATAATTTACCACTGATTCTTCAATAGGAGAGGACCTCTGGGTCTCTGAGATCCCACAGCACTGTCAAGTGCACACAACTCATTTTTATAATCCAATACCTCTCCAAGCTGAATTTTGAAGATAGTGGTAAAATGTCCTTTTGTCTGGAAGAGTATTAATATTTAGGAAGTTTTTTCTCCCTCCCATGAAAACTCTGTCTTTCTCTTTGCTGCTAATTCTGAAAGCTTTTTTAACCTTGCTTCTGTATTTTCCAGTCTCCTCCAAATGGAGGTTTGGGGACCCACAGATAACTTGTCATCCATGTGGGTTTTGACTTTAAAAAAGCATTAAGGAATGTCTGGAATACAGAGGAGAGACTGACTCAAATCTGACGAAAACATAATGTCTTGTTTCACAATAACAGCTACTACAAAGCTTACAAAACATCTGCACATATGTTTTCTCCTTTGATCCTTACGAGGCAAAGAGGAGGCAAGTCCTACTTTACAGATGAAGTATTCACAGTGAATCTACAAGGTAGGCACTATTAGCATCCCCAGGAAACTGAGGCTCAGAAAGGTTAAGTAATTTACCCAAAGTCACACAGCTGGTAAGTAAGCCTGCCACATACATGCTCCTTTTGCTGTGCCTCACATTTAGCCTTTGCTCTTGAACTAAAACTTGATCGCCTGCCCATGAAATGCTTTGATACTCACCCTATACCAGAAAAAACCGTTTGAGGATGTTTTTGTTTGTCTGTTTTATGGAATTTTAATGCCAGCAGAAGCCCAGATGGCCAAAGAGAGTTAGACTTTAATGGTTCCCAATTTTGGCATTTAAGGGTGAGTGAAAAGGAACTTGAATTTGAGGAAACAGTGGAGCAAGGCATCCCACAAGGCATCACATGTCTTTGTAAAATGAGTACTTTGGGACCAATCAAGCCAAGATAAACACTGAATCCTGTGGAGTGAGACCAACTCAATCTCCTTGTCTCTATATTGCTCATTAGGAGCCCAGGGCACAAAGCTCACAGGGCCCGGGTGTCAGGTCAAATTCTGGAGCACTCCTGTGAACATTTCCAGAGACCTCCCCTCGTCTTTGTCATCTGCACATTGACATCAGCCCAAGTGGCCCCTTCTTTTGCAGACCTCCTGCTACCCATGATTTCTGTCTTTACCTTTAATTTTAGGAAAGCCCTGTTAGCTCCCTTTGTTGCAGAGTTATGTTCTGCCCAGTACTCAGGCTTTGTAGCCTGAAGTTTTATAGCTCTTCTCGACTCTTCTACCCCGTGTAGCACTTCATAATGCTCAGGATTCTTTGTTGCCTTCATGCACATTCAAGTGTTGCTGCTATGAGGCTTCATAAATCACTGAGTTGTGGCGAAGAACTGTGAAATGCAAGGTCAGATCATAATGTTTTACTGGACACAGGAGATTCTTAAAAGCCCAAAGAGCATGAATATTTAGCAGTGATGATGTACTACCCAGACGATAGCACCACCCAAAGTGGCAGAGACTGGTTAGCACCAGTCAGAGGGCCCTATCTGATAGGATGAGATGGTTATTATAAGGAAATAATGGGAGAATTAAGAAAAGGATAAGTCAACCCTCAAATCTGAATGACACCCCCAGAAGAAAACCTATCTTCTCTGAATTCTATAACCTCACTTCAAAGCAGTTTTATGGCACCCATAATTCTGTAGCTGGTCAGAATGTTCATAACGAACTTCATGCCTTTCAGAACAATTGATGGAGTAAAGCACCCTGGGCTCGTGGTAAGAACTCATTCCCAGCAGCTGTTTGCCACCAAAGTGGGTAAAGCACAGATTTCAGGTTGACAGAAGCATCCCTACATTACCCAGGGAGGGAGCTCACGCTGCATGAGGCTCTTTCAGGTTGTCAGGAAAAACGGCTTAGATGTCCTGATTCCAATGATGAGGGTTTGTGATTAACAAAGAAAACTTCATGCTAAAACCTCAGGCTCTGAAGTCAAGCTGACTGATCCAAATACTGGCACTCCTATCCCTGAACACGGTGCAGACCGGGTAGCCTTCCTCAGCCTTCATTTTGTCATCCATAAAATGGGAAGATTAATATCTAACTTATAAAATTATTTGAGATTAAATGAAAGAATGCTGGTCCCCAAAACAATGTTAGTTCTTTCATCAAAAACACCACCAAGAAAACAAACAGACACATCATAAACTTGAAAAATATTTATAGCATATTTATCTGAATAAGGATCTATATCCAGAATACATAAAGAATTGTTACAAATCAACAATTAAAAGATGAACCACCCAATTTCAAAAATGGGCCCAGTGGCTCACACCTGTAATCCTAGCACTCTAGGAGGCCACCAAGGCAGGAGGATTGCTTGAGCTCAGGAGTTCAAGACCAGTCTCAGCACGAGCGAGACCCTGTCTCTACTAAAAATAGAAAAATTAGCCAGGCGTTATGGTGTGCACCTGTAATCCTAGCTACTTGGGAGGCTGAGGCAGTAGGATCGCTTGAGCCCAGGAGTTTGAGGTTGCTGTGAGCTGGGCTGACGCCACGGCACTCTAGCCCGGGCAACAGAGTGAGACTCTGTCTCCAAAAAAAAAAGGGGGCCCAAAACTTGGACAAAAGAAGATAGATGAATGGACGATGGACATGAAAAGGTGCTCAACATCGTTATTCCTCAGGGAAATGCATGGAAGCAACAGTGAGATGATATTTCACACTCAATAGAATGACTAAAATCTAAAAAGCACTAACTGCTGGTGATGGTACAGAACAGCTAGAACTCTCCTACGTGGCTGGTAAGTGTGTGAAGTGGTGCAATCACTTTGAAAACCAGCCTGGCAGTTTCATAAATTTAAAGATCCACTAACCCTATGACCCAGAAATTACACTTCTTGTTATTTATCCAAGAAAATAAAAACATATATCCTCAAAAACCCTTGTATATGAATGTCTGTAGCAGCCTTATTCGTGAACATCAACATGAGAAAAGAAAAACAAATAGTAACACATCCTTAGAATGGAATACTAATTAGCCATAAAAAGAAACCAACTATTGATACTTGCAACACGAGCGACTCTCTAAATTATCAAGCTGAGTGCAAGAAGCTAGACACAAAAAAGGACCCTATGTGACGTGCACACACAGGCACATTAATCTATGGTGCGAGAAAGATTGCAAAGGAGCACAAGAACTTTCTGAGGTCACGGAAATGTTCTATTGTGTTTTGGTTGGTGGTTACATGGTGTACACACATTTTCAAAATTCATAGAACTGAACATTTAAGATCTGTGCCTATTGTGTTAAGTTGTACATCAACGTAAAATTACCTGTGTTGCTTATTATTTTATCATTAGTATGACAGATCCTTAGCAACGCCATAGGCCTCAAGGAGCCCTGGAACAGGACTTGCAGCTTTCAGGATACGCCAGTTGCTCTGTGACTCTGACATTTGTGGTCCTGTCAGAGCTGAGCATCTGTTGTTCCCTAATCTAGTGACTCTGCTCTGTCATGACTCAGATTCCTTCTCAGGTCTCCAATTAGTTCTACTGCTGCCTCTCTTTACTTCTCTTGGTTTCTCTTGTAATTTTTCCTACTTCCCTCTCCCCCCGCCCCCCGTCCCAGGGAATGAGATTGGCTGAGATAATTAGCATTCTCTAACTAATAGCACACCTGGTTGGGCACCCCTGTTGGTCGGATTTCTCATATCCGCCCAGCTAAAAGCTTCTGCTGCCCTCGCTTACAACATCTAAAGCTAGCCTGGCGCGGTGGCTCACGCCTGTAATCCTAGCACTCTGGGAGGCTGGGTGGGTGGATCACTCAAGGTCAGGAGATCAAGACCAGCCTGAGCAAGAGAGAGAGAGACCCCCGTCTCTACTAAAAATAGAAAGAAATGATCTGGACAGCTAAAAATATATATATAAAAAAAAATTAGCCGGGCATAGTGGTGCATGCCTGTAGTCCCAGCTACTCGGGAGGCTGAGGCAGGAGGATCACTAGAGCCCAGGAGTTTGAGGTTGCTGTGAGCTAGGCTGACGCCACAGCACTCTAGCCCGGGCAACAGAGCGAGACTCTGTCTCAAAACATAAATAAATAAATAAAAACATCTGAAGCTGAGCTGCGTTTGTCAGAACCCTATTTCCGTGTGGTCCAATCTGCATGGCCAAATCGGCAGGGTCTCGGGACACACTTCATGGCAATGTGGCGGAAGGCAGGAAGTCAAGGGGCTGGGTGGGCAGTTGAGCACTTGCAGGTCCCTGAGTCAATTACTGTAATGACCATGTTCTACCGTGGAGAAGCAGTGCCCCTCAGCTCCCTAGTTTATAAGTCTCTAGCCCTGGTTTTGGCACAAACATCACTGCAACAAGAAGGATCCAAATGCATGTGTTTTTCACTCCTAATACTACTCTAATACTTGGTCGTATTACCGGTAAGCTCACAATGTTACCAGAGCTATATAGTTAAATATAAGTTTAGTGTCAACTGTTGACTCCCCAAAAACCACTAGAAAAACTCGTTGATCAAGCAAAGCTAAGGGAGAACTTCACCTTGACAAAGTGTGAATAGTACCTCAACATGGGAAAGTAGGGCAGGGTGTTTTTAGGGTTTTAGGATCAGGGCTGAGTGACTTTCAGGCAGTGTTGCAAGGTGAGAAACTGGTTAGAATGAGGCCGAGTTTCTGATATAATAGCTTGGCACGGTGGGCTCCGTGAGGCAGGGTCTTGAGGGGCGTTTTGATGAGCAAACTGCTAGTCGGTTCACACTCTCCTCTTCCAGGAGGGAGAATTTTCTGGAGCAACCAACTCACCTATTTGCTAGATCCCAGCGTTGGTTAACACAGTGACAGAGAACTCTGCTTTCAGTTCTCATTGATTTACTTGTAAAATTTTAAAGCAATTTCTCATATATTCTGCTTTAGTCTCCCACCTTCAAATCCGTCAATTATAAAACAAGATTTTGGTGTAAGTCACAGCTGTTGGAGACCTTGGCAATAAGAGCTGGTTGTAACAGGGTGGCAATTGTTTTTTTAAATTCCTATATCCAGTAGGATGCTTTTTATATTTTACCTAGTGTTTTCCTTCTATTAACTTTGGGATCCAGTGTACTCTTCCATTTTCCTCATTTGTAAAATAGGGATAATACATGTATCTACCTCATGGAATTGTGGTGAGGATTAAATGTCTTACATCAGTGTAAAGAGCTTAGAAACTATTATTATTTCCTCTTTTCTCGGCCTGGACACCCCAGCAATCTGTTAAGCCATGAACGTGTCTTGGTAAGTCCCACTGCGGCACTTGCCCCAGGTCTTCTCCTGCCCCTTCACCTTTTGCCCCCAGTAACCAGGTGCACCAGTCTGGCCATAGCAGTTGTTTACAATATCCTGGTGGACAAGCCCCTCAAGAGTCCCCTGCCACCACCCCTCTCCCCAGGACACTCAGTTTTCCCTGTCAGGGAACTAAAAGTTAAACACCTTTCCCGTGTTTATGTCATACAGGGGGCCTTGGAGGCCCTGCTCAGTGCAGCCTCCCTCTCTCCCTGCCTCTGGTCTTGTCTGTTTTCACAACAGGTTAGTTGCTACACTCGCCATAGCAGATGTTGACACCCACAGCCACCATCCTGCTGTTCCTGCCTCTGCTCTTGGTTCCACCCCCCCACACCCTTTTGCTGCTCCTCCTCCCAAATTAACCTGTCCTGATAATAATATGCAGCTTTAAAAAAAAAAAAATCATGTTGCTACAAGCTGTGGGACCATACATAGGTGTATACACTTGTTAGTGAAGACTCACAGTAGGTTCATCTCTTGAGTTTGATTCCATCTGAGAATCGTTTACCAAACCGGCGTTGCGCTGAGCCGGGGGCTACCAAACATGGAACTCTCCTTAAATCCTCAGCTAGAAAATGTCCTCAGCTGGTTAAGGCTAAGGCTACAGGAGCCCAAGGCTGAGGCTCCAGTGAGTCAGCTCAGCCTCAGGAGTTGAGCTGACTCCCTGGCCACAGGCTCTGTGCCTGCCCTACAGAAGTTGGCGACACCCCTAAGCTCACCTTACTGCAGTTCAGGTAGCAGCCACCACCAGGCTAACGCCCCTTGCCCTTCCGCCAGCAGCCTCCCTGCTCCACACCCAGGTGCTCTGCTTCTCCCGCGTTTCTCAGGGTGAGAGGCAGCTCTCCTTGAAGGGACAGAGACATTCCCTGTTTACCTCCTAACTGCTACACGTGGAAGCCATACACATCACACCCCACACGCAGACCAATCCCAGGGTGGGCCTGGGAGGGGGGCCTTTGCCACAAGCCTCCCCTTTTCTGAGCCTTTCCCACTGTTCCAAATGTCAGTGGCAGAAGCTCCGTTGGCTCAGGAGTGGGCGGAGGCACAGTCTGCGAGTGACGAGCAGATGGCTGCAGGGAGTTGAGGCTGAGCCGCTCGCTCTCCGCCCCCCTGCCCAGCTTGTCCTGGCAAATCCGTCCCCTGAGGGAGCACAGCCTGGGTATTGCGACAGCCCCTCCCTGGCCTCCCCACCTCCGCTCTCTCCCTCTGCCCCTCATCCTCCATGGAAGCCAGAGTTCTCCCCAGTGACAAGGAATGCTGTCACACTCGGCCTGACAGCTTCTGTTGACTGTCTTGGCTACAGGATAAAATGCCAACTCCTTAGCTTGGCCCAGGTCACCTCCCGTCCACTACCAAGCTCAGTGTGGTCCTGTCACTCCTAAAGTCATCATAATCTCCAGACGCTGCCCCAGGACACAGGCAGTTACTCCCACCCGGGCTTCCTGAAACCTTCCCTCACCCTTCCCACCGGCCAAACTCCTATTCACCCTTCAAAACCACTGTAATAGCCTTTCCTCTGGAAAGCGTTCCCCAAGGCCTCTGTGGGAAAACGGTGGTTCCCTGCTCAGGGTCCCCTCGGCGTTAGGCTCATATATCCAATACAGCATGCTGCAGGGTGCACTGCAATTTATCTGTTTCCGTGTCTCTCTACCCACCGGACCACAAGATCCTCAGTGAGTAGTCCCCATCATAAGCTGGCGTTCAATGTATTAGGTGAACAAATGAATGAAAAGTCAAATACATACTACTTATAGTCTCTTCTGAAGTTTTAATATGCTGCTCAATATCATCAACAGGCTTGCACCTCCCCGCTTAACCTCCCCATGCACCTTTCCTGGGGATTGGGGGTCATGGAAAAAGGGAAATTACGATGGCTGTGAAGGGGGGCAGCCCTGTCTCTGGACTCTTCTACCTGCCCTTTTAGGTGTCTTTTCCCCCTCTCTGAGTGTCCTCTCCACCTCCAGATGCTCAGGAAGAGAGCGAAACCAAGAACCAACTGGTGTGTGACTCCGGGGGAGTCACTTCACGTCTCTAGACTGAGAAACCGAAGATTGGGACCGGGTGACGTCAACGGCTTTTTGTAGTTCTAACAATATTTAAGTCATAAGGAAAGTAATTGGAATTCTAGGCATTGCCCCAAAATAGGAAAATTATTTCTGTGCAGAGGGCCTCTTCAGTGCTCCATGTGATATAAAGCTGTACAAGCGTGAATAAGGCCAACCCTGGCAGTGGCTTCTTCCTTTCCAGACACGTCACCTCCCACCACGTGGGCACCTTGGGAGGCTGTTTTGGGCCTGTTAACATTGATGGGACAGCATTTGCTGCTGCTACAACCTGTGTAATCCAAACGCTCCCTATCAAAATTTTATTTTTTCTCATCTCTTGAGCCACCACTCACACCCTGGACTATTTGCAGAGCTTCCCTGGTGTAGAGAGGCCTGGGCACTTGTGCTTTGTGAAGCCCTTTATCAGGTACTCTTTGAACAACTGTGCATGCAGCTAATATATTGCACAACTCTAGGGGGCACCCTTCATAGTGAGGTCACTGTACACTTGTACATGCATTAGGATAACTTTCTGGCAGATGGGAGCAAAGTGTCTGAGCAAAAGTTGGCTTTCTTACCCATGCAAATGTACTTTGGGTATTAGCTGTAGTGCTGTTTTTTTAAAAGGAAGCTATGCCAAAATAGAGTTATGCAAATTGTGTTGGATCATCAATGTTTCCATGTAATAAATTAATATTTTTTAATTGTAATAAGATATACATCACATAAAATTTACCATTTTAACCATTTTTAAGTATATAGTTCAGAAATGTTAAATGCATTTACATTGTTATGCAACCAATATCCAGAACTCCTTTCATCTTCCCAAAGTGAAATTTTGTACCCATTAAATTACAACGCCCCATTTTCCCCTCCCCCCTGCAACAACCATTCTACATCTATCTCTATAAATTTGACTACTGTAGGTTGTTCATATAAGTGGAATCATACAGTGCCTGTCTTTTTGTGATTGATTTATTTCACTTAGCATAATGTCCTCAAGGTTCACCCATGTTGTAGCATTCGTCAGAATTTCCTTCCTTTTTAAGGCTGTGAATAACATTCCATTGTATGCATATACCACATTTTTTCATCCGTTCATCCATCAATGGATGTTTGGGTTGCTTCTACCTTTTGACTTTTGTGAATAATGTTCACGTGAATGTGGATGTACCAATTAGTACTTTTAACACACCAAAAAAGTTTCATAATGAATAACTCCTTTGAGACTTTCAGAGCATCTCTGGAATTACTCGTATAACTTCATTTTCTTTTGTGGGTACACAGCCAGGTCCACATGGCCCTACTGTTCCCACTCCACACTGCTGGAGACTCTTTTTATATGATTCTCCCTAGCATAATTGGCAACCTGAATAGATCATTTTAACAACCCTCCTGTATACAACAAAATTATTTTCAAAAATAATCATGAAATGAAATGAATAATAATGATTGCCTAAAAGAAATGCAGATAGTAATAATTTTCTTTTATCGAACTTTGCACATATTGAGAACTGAAACTGTCTACAGTCACACAGCTTACTGTCTGCACTAACATGACTTTTCCAGAATGTTTTCGATCAGGAAGATAAAGTTGAATTTCCTAAAATA
>CM052439.1:58907138-58954103 GCA_028533085.1 Varecia variegata | reverse complement strand
GGCACCACCAACCCTGTTCAAGGGTCAACTGTCCCATCGCATTGGAAATTAGGACTTTAACATACGAATTTGGGGGAACACAAACATTCAGTCCATAACACAGGGCAAATAGCATCTTTTCGAAGCAATGGAAAGCACAATTGTACTTATCAAATGAACGTTTACTTTTTGAAGACTCATTTTAAAAACCTAACTTCACTGTATTCCCCAATACTAAACGATTATATTATGAACTTTGTCCAGTCCCAATCAAGCCTGACATTGAAAGACTCATTTTATACCAGACCCCAGAAAGCTCATAAATATCCCCACCTCTGATTTCCCTGCTATAAGATTTCATCAAGATAGTGACCTCCACCAGACACCAGGAGTCAACAATATAATCAAGTCAGTTAAAAAAAATTTTTACAAAATAAGTATTAAAGGACCAAAAAAAAAAAAAAGTAAAGGATTGATACTTTTAATATACATTAGGCTGGGTGTGGTAGCTTATACCAAGCACTTTGGGAGGCCAACGCAGAAGGATTGCTTGAGGCCTGGAGTTTGAGATCAGCCTGGGCAACATAGCAAGACCCCATCTCTAAAAAAAATAAGAAAAATTAGCCAGGCGTGGTGGCACACGCCTGTAGTCCCCACCACTCGGAGGCTGAGGCAGGAAGATTTCTTCAGCCCAGGAGTTCGTGGCTGCAGTAAGCTATGATCATGCCACCATCCTCCAGCCTGAGTGACAGAGCGAGACCCGGTCTCTAAAAGAAAAAAAAAAAAATTAAAACTTTTTTGAAAAAGAGGCAAAAACTTACGCCTAAATTTGGTCTATTGCAGTAATGAATAGCATTACCATTTCTATTTTTAAGCCTTAAAATGTTGCAAATTTGTCAAGGACTGTCAAAATGAACTCCTTCACTCATATTAAACAAAGAATACTTTTAATTATTTTAATTTTGAAAAGCTTCTTTCAAATGAAGCAATACATATACAAATAGTTAA
Organism: Varecia variegata; assembly: GCA_028533085.1. Lineage (NCBI taxonomy): Eukaryota > Metazoa > Chordata > Mammalia > Primates > Lemuridae > Varecia > Varecia variegata. The sequence continues at coordinate 58,953,116 of CM052439.1, read as the reverse complement.
GAAAAAACTTAAGCAGCAGGAAGAGATTGCTAGAGATTCATACAAATCCCATTTCACAGTCAATCCAAAATAGTGATTCTGTACATGTTGTTTCTTCAAGATTAACTGGAGAGGTTTTAAAACATTTCTGCAGTCAAAAAAATTTCCCTCAAGTATCTCTACCAGGAAATTCATCATAAATTTCTTCTGCATTTAGTTAAAACTTCCCAAATTTTTCTTTTGCAAAAATCAGAGAAAGTAGCTGAGTGATAGTAAGCATTGATTGTACTTGATCCTTTACTTTAGAATCAGTGTCTAGTTCTTGGTGAAAACAATTCAGGCATTCGAAAATTGTTCTTTTTATTTCTTCTGGCAACAAAGACCAGCATCCATTGTTGTTTCTCCTGACATTCTTCTTCGAAATGTTCATTTCCTTGTTTTGTTTTTGCAGAGTTAACAATGTTCTCCACAATTTCTATGTGCCTGTCTTCAATAAACAATTCTAAAGCTTAACATTTCACTGGACATTGTTCCACGTTGATTCTGGCCATTTGTAAACATGTTTGTGTGGTCACATAAAATGACAGAACTAAGTACTCAAGCTGTTTCTTTGTCTTGACAATCACTGTATTATCAATGATCACTTCAAATCTACAGTTTAGACTCAAAAATATGCGATACAACTGTGCCCACACCGAGATCTAAGGATTCCTACTTACCATGAACTTAACTCCTGAAACAAATCCTTGTGGCTGGGCCTGCGTGTGTCATAGGCCAGCTCCAAAACTGGAAGTTCTCCACGTTAATTTCCGTGATGTAGAACGCCATGTTTATGAAGGAGTAAGTCATTTAAATGTGCAAATCGGAAACATATACATATATATATATATATATATATAAAATTAAAACTGGAAAGAAAGCATAGTCATTGCTTAGAACATAGCCAAATATAATTTTTCAGGGAGAATTATTTTATCACTGTCGTTGTTTAGAATTGCTAGCTAAGGGTGATAATAAAGAGCCGGCCACCTTTCAGTTAATTTTACTTTTGTTTTTAAGTTCTCTTTAGCTAATACACCCCCTATGGCCCACACAGGGAGGATGCTCCCACTGGCCTGCGTCCCCTGGGTGCCACCTCCTGAGGTCAGCCAGGGAGGGAGACCGAGGAACAAGGGAGACTGGTGCAACTGTGACCATTGCTGTAGCAGGACTTCTTCCTTGTAAACACAACCCCAATTTTCTTCACAGCTCCGCCTCTCAGGGAGATGGACCCTATGCCCAGTTCAGGAGAATATACTAATTAATCTAAGATTTTGAGTTAATTCATTTCTCCTTGCCTGAAATTGGTTTAAGCATGGGCGTTTGTTGAAATTCTAACCAAAGAAGCCTGAAAAGGAAGTCTAATGTGGGGGTTTCCAAATTCATCAGTCACCCCAGGCATTGTGTGTGTGTGTGTGTGTGTGTGTGTGTGTGTGGGACCTTGTTTCCTATATGTGTGTATACCATTGAGATTAATAAAAATAAAAATACACGTTCACATAAAAGTACTAAATTCAGAGTAGCTCTCAGTCTTTATGTATTTTTCGCAGTGAAAAGATACTAAAAATACAAATAGTATCACATACAGGTTCATGTCTAATTTTTAGGTTTAAAATGAATCCTCTTTAATGGATAACATTCTATTTCTTTGCCATTACATAGCTATAGCGTCAAAATTTCCCATCAACCACTAGAGGGTAGTATAGACCAGCAAAAAGCCCAGCCATCCACTTGACTGCAGCATAGTCCTAAGACTAAGTGCTGGAATAATAAACAGCCACTTCGTTAGAATGACCAATTTAGGCAAAACAATTCAGGCCTCACTCTTTAAAAACTCAAAATGAAAATATTTTTACTAAATTCCATGAAAATATGTATATTAGACATTAAGTGCTCAGAGTCTAGGGTTGAAGTGACTGGGTTTAACTCTCATCTCCACCATTAATAACAATGTGACCTTGGGAGGGTGTTTTAATCTCTCTGTTTCCTTACCTGTAAAATGATGATAAGAATGGTATCCATGATCGCTCAATTAGAACAGTGACTGCCTAGCACATAGTGCGTATGCTCTGAAAGTGTTAGCTCTTATTAAAGTTAAATACTCTAGCTCTGTCTGGAGTTACACTGCCTGGATTCAAATACTGCTTCCATCAAGCTATTAATAAATGGTTTGGTGACTTTGGGCAAATGACTTTTCTTAGCTTCAGTTTCCTCATCTGTAAAATGGGGCTAATAATATCAACCCCATGGTCACCGTTTGAAGATTAAATGTACGTAAACACTTAGCACAGTGCCTGGCACTTAGTAAAATGTAATATATGCTTATTGTTAGTATCATTTTTAATATTCTTTTATAATCACTAATGATATTATTATTGGACTTGTAATGAAAAACTTGGCACTGGTATTTGTGCCATTTATTGTTTACCTTAAGGCATATTTGAGAAATATTAATAGCAACATGGAGTACATTTCCTGGTTTTTCCCAAAGCCACACAGCCTTCTGGCCACAGACAGTTCACCTCCGTTCTAAAGCACTGTCTCTTACCTGAAGACCAAAATGAAAGATCGTGCAACTAAGTGGAAAATGTGATCTTTGTCAACAGTGTGTACAATTTGTGCCCCTTTAAAACTTGCTTTCTTTAATTTTTTTCTTTTTTTCTTTTTCTTTTCTTTTTTTTAGAGATGGTGGAGGGGCTCGCTATGTTGCCCAAGCTGGCCTCAAACTCCTGGGCTCAAGCGATCCTCCCATTTTAGCCTCCTGAGTGACTGGGACTATAGATGTGTACCACTGTGCCCATCTAAATTTGCTTTTTTTGGAAGTAGATCTTTGATGTGGATCATTCAAAAATTTTGAATTCCTACTATAAGTTTGTGCCCAAGGTGTCATCCCTTGTTTATTTCTGGATAGATTCACAGATCAAAGCTAGCATCTGGCTCACTCCTATAATCCCAGCACCACTGCACTCCACTGGACTCCAGCCTGGGTGACAGAGTGAGACCCTGTCTCTAAAAAAAAAAAAACCCTAGCATCTGCTTTCTCCCTAAGCTATTCTCTGCCACCACTGGGGTCTTACTTGTCATTGAGCAAGGATATCTCAGCATTGACAGCCCAGTTTACATCCTCCTGTCTCCATAAAGAAGCTTGTCTTTTAAAAAATCATACCTACTTCAAAATGATATACAAACATCATCAGTCATTTTATGTGTTTTTTAATATCTGCCAGAAGAGTTTGATCGTGCTGAACTGTTGCTTAGCATGTAGTCTCTTTTAGTAACAACAAAAAAATTTTGTTTTAATATTGGCAACAGAACAAATTGATGTCATGAGCTTACTGACAGTATAGAGGGATTTAGAGTTTGCCATAATGAGCCAAGAGGGCCAAGCTGCTTCTGCCTGGCCTACAAATCCCACGGTTGCCAGCCAATCTGGTCAATTCTTGGCAATGGATTGAATTTCCCATCAGTTTTCCTGAGTCTCACCTCAGAACTTCCTGTTCCACTGGACAGCATCGCTGCTCAAACCAATCCCATTACGGACAGAGCCACAGTGGGTAAAATCACCAAAAGATAGAGAAAATGGCTGGTTGGACTACTGCGAACCCTGATCTCTTCCAGAAGACAAGTTCCCCCATGGGAGCCAACGAATCTGTTTTCCCAGTCTGTTTTTGCCAAGTTAAGAGTTCAAAAGCCGTGTCCAATAAGTCAGAACTTCTGTAGCCGAACGACTGGTGTTCCAGTGTGATCATGTCTGCCCTTTAAATGTAAAAACTGAAGCACTTTGTAAAACCTGAAAACAGTTTAAGACATTAAAAAGACTCCCTCTCCCTAAGAAAAAAAGGCATTTTCATGCACTGTAGAAACCATTCAGAGGCAAAACATCACATGTAGTGAATATAATAGGGCCTTGCATCTCCCCTTATTTGAACACAACTCTCATTGACTTAAAAGTGACATTTCCAAACTGGCTGCAGGAATGATTTGTCCCCCAAACAAAGCAGGCTGCATTTGTTCTGCTAGAATGGCTTCTCTTCTTTGTCTCTGGATAATTTGATACAGCATACATTCATTCATTCAAGGGTGACTCTCATCTGAAAAATTTCTCAATGAGGCCATTTAAAAAATAGTTTCTAATCCAGAGCTTTCATGACTTCCTCTAAGGCTTCTTTCAGTCTTCGGTCTTGTCCCTGTTAGCTTAACAGAATTGGCAAAAATCGATCTTTTGAAATAAAATTTTTCACAATAAATTTTAACCTAAAATGGATCATTTTTCCCTAAAACTTTGTTTGGACTATGAATATGCAGTTTGTATCTACAGTTTTAAATTATGGATTTTCTAATTGGCTTCAAGATTTTTTTTTCTTCCAGTTAACATGACAGGTTATCAGCCTTAAGACTTGGAAAGGAAGGGACGGGAAGTCACTTAAATAAAGTCTGGTGCCTTCCACAAGCATGAGCCCCTTTCAAAAGGAGTAACAAATCTTGGAGTGTTTAAAAACAGTGCCATGGCAACCAGAGCTGCAGGTAATATTTTCTCTTCTGGGAAAAGCTCCCATCAGGAGCCAGTCTCCTTGCTACCCACCTCTCAGTCCCGTGCACTTCCTGGCCCCTTAGGTCAGAATTCCTATAAATCTCAGGGCCTGCCATTTTCCCAGGGCAGAGGTGAGGACTCCGGGAAGAGGTGACTCCAAAATCACATCTTCATTAACTCAAACAAAGCACACATAAAGGTTTACATTGTGGGCCTATGAATCTTCTTGGTGATGGTTCCCATGTCTCTTTAAATAAACAATGTGGAAAGAAAAATATTATGGTCTCTATTTGCAGCAGTTCTGAAAATAACTCGTGCAGGAGAGGTGAAGCTAGCAGTGGCATGTGCCCGAGCAGAGCTCTCGATTCACTTTCAGAATTGCCTCTTCCTAAAAAATCAACCAACTCACAGGTTAGGACGACACCTGTGTGTATGTTTAAAAAGCCAGAATTAAAAAGCCTCTTTAATACTAAAGGTCAGCTGCGAGTTAAATTTAGAACTGACCAGAAGGCGGTCTGATTAGTGGTTGGTTTTACCTTCAACTTCTGTTTTTAGCGTATGAATAGAGTTTAAAAGAAGCATCAGTATTTAAACCAGGGTAGCCCTTTAATTCATAAATAACTGAGAGAATAATGAGATTGTTAAATATCAAAGAGGTGACTACTACATCCTAAATTTCCCCTTGAGTGAGAAGCGAATGATCAAGTTCAGAAACACTTCATTAGATAGAGCTAAACGCTATCCTTCTCCCTGCTAATCTCCTCCTGAGCTTTTGCTCTTCACTTGAGCAAATTAACTGAGGGTGAACGATGATCAAAAGAAAAACTTATGAAGAGCAAACTCCATAAATTGCCGGTGAGGCTGAAACACAGATCAGAAAAATATTGCCTTAGTCAGATAAAGATCAGAGGCAAGAGGCACAGAAATAAGCATGAGACATCCGCCATAAAATAAATAGAAGGAAAACAGAAACAGGAAGATTTGGAGAGGGGTTAAGAATGTCACAATCAGAAGAGAACTTTGCAGCGCTCAGCAGCTTCTCACGCCTTCTTTGTGTATCTCACTTGGCAGGTAGAGCCTGAATTCTGAAGAGTTCTTGCTCTGGAGACCCCACTGCCCACCTACTCCCCCCATCAACACCCCCAGATTTTTTTTCTATAAATAAGGTTTACACAAGCCCCTTGAGCTGAGTTGAAATGAACACAGGAAGTTTACATACGAGTTAAGAAAGACCATGCTTTAAGAAATAGCAATCTGAAAAATCACTTGGGGGAATATATCCTACATATACAACTGCACATAAACCGAAAGACCTACATATGAGGGTATATTCATTGTCGTGTTCTTTGTAAAGAATGCTCTCCAAGATACATGGGTTCTCAACAGTGTATACAGTATGTTATCTCTGGCATAAGAATGGAGAGGAAATAGGAATATATATTGTATTTATGTAAAGGATCTCTGGAAGGAAACATAAAAAAATCAATGAAAATCATCTCTTACTGGGGCAGGATAGACAGGGATAAATGGGGCAAAGATGGGCACTTCTTTATGAATGATTTTTTAAATCATTTTATTTTTGCAACCATGTGAACGTCTTATCTATTCAGAATTTTTATTTACTTATTTTTCTTCAGAGACAGGGTCTTATTCTATCACCCAAGCTGGAGTGCAATGGTGTGATCATAGAACACTGTAACCTCCAATGCCTGGGCTCAAGCAATCCTCCTGCCTCAGCCTCCTGCCACAGCTGGGACTATAGGTGTGAGCCACCATGCTCATCTAATCTTTAAATTTTTTTCTTAGAGACAAGGTCTCACTATGTTGCCCAGGCTGGTCTCAAACTCCCGGCCTCAAGCGATCCTCCTGCCTCAGCCTCCCAAAGTGCTGGGATTACAGGTGTGAGCCACCATACCTGGCCCAGAATTTTTATTTAAAATAATAATAATACTAATACTCAATAATAAAAAGAAAAACCCAGATTTTAAAAATGGGCAAAAAATTTGCATAATCCACCAAAGATATAAATAGTAAATAAACAAATGAAAAGATTCTCAACATCATTAGTCACTAGGGAAATGCAAATTACAATCAGAATGACTCAAATAAAAAACTGACAGTAGCAAGTGCTCAGGAGGATGCAGAGCAACTGGAATTCCTACACTGCAGATGGAATGCAAAATGGTACAGCCACTTTGGAAAACAGCATCAGTTTCTTATAAAGTTTAACATACATTTATCACATTACCCAGCGATAGCAGGCCCATGTATTTAACCAAGGGAAATGAAGACATATGTTCTCCCATGCAAACAAACAAACCTATACCCAAATGTTTATAGCAGATTTAATCATAGTTGCCAAAAGCTGAAAACAACTCAGATGTCTACCAATTTGGGTAGATAAATAGTTTTATTGGTGGAATACTACTTAGCAATAAAAAAGAATGAATTATTGATACATGCAGCAACATGAATAAATTTCAAATGTGTTCTGCTAGGTGAAAGAAACCAGGCTACACAGTGTATGATTCTACCCATGTGACATTGTGAAAAGAGTAATACTGTAGGGACAAAAACAGATCAATGTCCAATGGCTGTGGATGGAGAAAGGTTTGGCAACAGAGGGACTCACCCACAATAGTGTGCATTTGTTAAAATTCATAGAATTGTATTCCTTCAAAGGGTGAATTTTGCTGTATGTAAATTATACCTCAGTGAACCTAACTTTTAAAAATGATAGTAAACCTGGCAGTGTCCTGTGCCTGTAGTCTCAGCTACCTGGGAGGCTGAGGCAGAAGTATCACTTGAGCCCAGGAGTTTTGAGTAGAGCCTGGGCAGCATAGCAAGACTCCCGTCTCTTAAAAAAATTGTAATAATAATAAATAGGAGGGAAATATAATCAAACTTCTGTGTTGGAAGGTCACTCTGATTGCCAATTGGTAAAGGGCCATAAATGGTCTGTTGCCGACACAGCAGTCGTGGTACAGCTGACACACCTCTCCTGGGAGCCAGGTGCTGGGTTGGGGTGGTGAAGACGGGGAGACGCAGGCCGGCCAGAGACACATTTGGAGTGATAATGAGAAGACTTGCTAACAGATTGGATGTGAGTCAGGAGAGACTTTGAGTTGTCAAAGGATACTCCAGTGACTTTTAAAATTTCCTGTGTCCTTTGAGGCAGGTGTAAAGCAAACAGCGTCCAACAGCTCTGTCCCTAGTGCCACCACACATTTCCCGCAGCACCTCCGTAGCTGCAGAACGACACGCACACATTAGCAGCATCTCTACACGTATGCTAAGGACTGGAGTGGTAATATAAACACTGGAGAACACGAGACAGAGTATTATTTTGTTGTTTGGCCTAGAAACTAAAGAACAAAGAACTAATCCAGTCAAAATCGCAGGTAAGAAGAGCTTCTCTGAAAGAAAATGTTTCCCACACCAGAAAGGCAAGAGAAAAAAGGTGAAACTCTGTTATTTGTATTTTCTGGTCAACATAAAATGTCTTGACAGGGAAAGAGGAGGGAAAAAATTGGCTGAAATGTATCCAATGTATTAATTAATAATCATTATAATTTCTTTGTGTACTGTTTTATCTACCAAGTTCATCTCTTTCGCTTGCCTGTGCATTTACTTTGGCGGACCGTGGACCGACAAGCCTATTAGCCCAGCTTGGGCTTGGACGTTCCTGGCCCCGCGGTTAACATGTTTGCTTCCTCCAGCTTGGATCTAACCGTCCAGAGCAGGGCAGCTGGCTTTGCTCACTTCAGTTCAGGGTCATTTGGTCAAGGTGCCTAAACCCAATCTTGGAATGTCATGTGAAGTCCAACAGGAAATCCTTTTAGGCTTGTGCTGTGAAACGCGCTTGTGACAATAGGCCGGGCACAGAGGCTCGGGCCTGTGATCCCAGCACTTTGGGAGGCCATGGCAGGAGGGTCACTTGAGGCCAGGATTTTGAGACCTGACTGAGCAACATAGTGTGACCCCTGTCTCTACAAAAAATTTAACAATTAGCTGGGTATGGTGGCAGGTGCCCAGCTACTTGGAAGGCTGAGGCAGGAGGATCTCTTGAGCCCGAGGTTTCAAGGTTACAGTGAGCTATAATCATGCCATGGCACTACAGCCTGGACAACAAAGCAAGACATTGACTCTAAAAAAAAATAAAAATAATAAAATAATTTAATAAAAGTAACTGCAATAATAGAGCCCAAACCTACTATGTACAACTCCTTTTTTATTTTACATATGTACATATACACATACACATACACAAATATATTCTGATTATAAAAATAACACCCCAAGGCTATAAAACACTTTTTAAAAAATGCTCCCCAATCCCATTTCCCAGATATCCACTGTTAGCTTTTTGTGATATATTCCTCCACATTGTTTTCTGTATAACTACATATTTATTTTAAGAACATTACTTATACAAAGATAATTTAAAGAAATCCAGACCAAGATATATACACTGGATATTAATACCCTGATTAGGAAGAAGAAATTATATGAGAAGATATATCTAATTAACTCTAAAGGATACATCTAAATAATTCATTAACTGCTAAAGTATTAATCTAGGATTGTTTCCTTGGTGATTATTAAGAGAATGTGATAGAAAATTTATGCAAAAGACTAAAATAAAATTACAGAATTATCTGAGTCTATGTAAATATTTTTAGCAACATTTCAAAAAGAGTTAATACATTTAATTTATGATAAAAAATGTTTTACTCTGATAGAAATGCTTTCTAAATCACATAATAAAATATGAGCCCAGGAGTTTGAGACCAGCCTGGGCAACATAATGAGACCAGTTTCTACAAAAATTTTTCTTAAAAATTAGCTGAGCGTGGTGGTACATGCCTGTAGTCCCAGCTACTCGAGAGGCTGAGGCAGGAAGATCTCTTGAGCCCAAGAGTTTGAGGTTGCTGTGAGCTATGATCACACCATTGCACTCCAGCCTGGGTGACAGAGTGAGACCCTGTATCAAAAAACAAAAAAATATTTTGGGCAGTCAAAAAATACCTAGACATGTTTTGAAAGGCCAACTAATACTATAAAACTTATAATAACAAACAAACAACAACAACAACAACAAAAAAAAAAAAACAGCAGTACTTTTTCCCAGAATTAGACTCCCCAAAGGCAGAGGCAACTTTTAACCCAGTTAGCTACTTTTCCCTTTACATTTAACTTCTTATTTTTAGTAATAAGTTTATGCTGCTATTTATTGATTAAACAATTATAGACATTGCAATGGACTGAATGTTTCTGTCCCCCAATATTTATATGTTGAAATTCTAACCCCCAATGTGATGGTATTAGGAGGCGGGGCCTTTAGGAGATACTTAGGTCATGAGGTTGAGCCCTGGTGAATGGGATTAGTGCCCTTATAGAAGGGACCCCAGAGGGCTCTTTCTACCACGTGAGGCCACAGCAAGAAGTTGGCAGTCAGCAACTGAGAAGAGGGCCCTCACCAGGACCCTGCCATGCTGCACGCTAATCTTGGACTTCCAGCCTCCAGAACTGTGAGAAATAAATGTTTGTTGTTTAAGCCACTCAGTCTGTGGTATTTTATTACAGCAGCCTGAACTGACTAAGACAGACTTTATCTACTCACTTCCTATGACAGAAGATAAAAACTTAGTACCCTTTCACCACACCCCCACCTCACACACACACACACACACACACACACACTTCTCCCTCCCTGTGTGTTTTAATCACAATTTTGTATTAAATGAATATTCAAGTTTTATAATATCATGCTGCAAATATCGATCAAGGGTAAGCAATACCTTGTTTATATTTCCTTTTCTACAACTTTTTTTTGTTTTTCCTAGAGTTAAATATTGCTTACTTATCCTTTTTGTTTTGTTTTTTGTAGTTGTGAGTGGAAAGGTATATATATATATATAGAGAGAGAGAGAGAGAGAAGGTGTGTGTGTATATATATATATCTTTTCTTATACTTTCCCAATTCTCTTCCAGGCAACATGGTCAGGCACCTCAAGCGTTCTAGCAGTTCATTCCTTTTTTTTCCCCCTCTCCTGGATCCTCTCATCCTCTATTTCTGCCTGGACTGGCTGATCCCTAGAACTGCTACATTATTTTGCTGTCCTAGGATATCTGTTCACCGTCACTCTGGAAATTCAACTTGCCTCTTTCTTGTGTTGGAACCCCTGTTTCCAAACTCACATCTTCCCCTTTCTTCATTTATTTCCCTCTTTCAGTGGTGCATATACTCCAGAAGCTTCCTAGGGAAAAAACATGCAGAGAAAGCAAAGTTTTTGAGATTTCGCCTGGCTGAAAACAACGTTTTTTTCTATCCTCGTATTTGGTACTTTGCCAGAGAATTGGGTTGGCGAGATTTTGCCTCAGAATTTCAAAGGCATTGCTCCATTATCTGTTAGCTATTAGTGTTGTTTTTGGGAATCCTATGCCATTCTGTTTCCTGGTGACCTACCTCTCTTTTCTCTATGGAAGCTTCCGGATTCTTTTCATACCTAATGGAAATTTTACAGTGATGTGTCTTGGTACAGATCATTTTTATTTGTCATTCTCAGTGGGGCCCTTCACCAGGGAGTCACATCCTTCATTCTGGGACATGTTCCTATATCGTACCTATGATGGTTAATTTCATGTGTCAACTTGACTGGGCCATGGGGTGTCAAGATATTTGGTTAAACATTACCCTGGGTGTGTCTGTGAGGGTGAGTGGAGTAGATTTGCCCTCCCAGTGTGGGTGGCTCTCGTCTAATCCACTGTAGGCCTGACTAGAACAGAAAACGTTGAGTAACAACTCACTCTTTCTTTCTGTCTTCAAGCGAGGACAAAGGTCTTGTTCTGCTTTCGGACTTGAACTCAGACTGGAACTTACACCATCTCCTGTTTTGCTTCTCAGGCCTGTGGACTCAGACTGGAGCTATACCGTCAGCTCTCCCACATCCCCAGCCTACTGGCTGAAGATCTCGGGACTTCCCGGCCTCCATAACCACACGAGCCAATGCCTGTTGGTTCTTTTATTAGTAGTAGTAGTATTTTATTATAAAAAATTAACTCCTCTTGCTTCTAGGCTACAAATGTGTACAGCATATTACTGTAGTGAATACTGTAGGCCCCTGTTGGTTCTTTCTCTCTGGAGAACTCAGACTAATAAGTACCTTTGACAATTTCTGCCTCTCTTTTTTGTCCCCTCTCTGAAGTCCTTAGTAATTAGATGGTGAACCTCTTGAACTGCCCTAATTTTCTTATTTTTTCTCTCCTTTTTTCCAGCTTTTTTCTTCTACTTTTGAGAAATTCTTCAACGTTGTCTTTCAATCCCTCTCTTGAATTTCTCACTTAAAATATTTTTAATTTCTAAAACTCTGTCTTGTTCTTTGATTATTCTATTGTCTTAGCATCCTGTAGTTATTTTATAATTGCAATATAATCTCTTATATTTCTGAGGATATTCATAGTTTGTTTGAAGTCCTTTGCTGCTCCTTGAACTTCTTGGATTTATCTGAGTTCCTTTTTTTCTGTTTGTTTTGTTCCTATTTTTTCATGTCAGAGGCTTTCCTCAAAAATTCATATTTAAAAGTGAGGCATTAAAAGGTGGATTGGAAGCTCGGAATACATGAATGGGTCTTCTTGACTGGTGGGGTTTCACTGTAGGGTGGTCAGGTGGGATTTGGATGGCTTGTTGGATGATCCTAAAGGTGAATAGGTCTTTTTTGGGAACTTCTCAAAAAAAACAATTACCCAGGCTCCTGAACGAGGGGTATGAGCCTTCCTGCCAGCATCCTTGTGGCTGAGCAGGGGAGCAGGCCTGGGGTGTCACCATGTGGTATGTAGCCTTTCACTCATTGCCACTGTCCTCTGTCCAGTGCCTCATCCCCACGTTCAGTTGTGCATGTCACCCCTGAGTTGAGAGTGTCTAGTATAATTTTTCCAGGGATGAAACCTCCCATTCCTGCTGTGGTTGGGGGAGTGTAATCACTGGACTTCAAGGGGTAGGATAGAAGTTCAAGGGATCTAGCTGCTCTTTATTCAAACTCTAAACTAATTTTCCTGTTTTTATCCCACATCGTGTCCTTCCTTTGAAGGCACATGGTGTCCCTAACTTCTTGAGTCTCTCAAGTATTCTGGGCCATGAACCAATTTGCTTCTCATTGACAACTGCCTCTGCAGAAACACAAGCTTCAGTTTTTACTTTTCTGCTAATTCAGTTACCACTTATCCTCCACTTTTAACCTTTCAAAATTTTGTTGTTATCTCTAAGCCACTATTGTTGCCTCTCTGTTCTTCTTGCCCTTTATTATCCCTTTATGTCTTCAGTGTCATTTTGGTAAAGTTTTAGGAAAAAGCATAGATGTGCACAAAACACCTGTTGTAAAAGACACGTAAGAACCCTTCGCAATACCTAAGCACAGACAGCAAATGTGAAAGCGCATTTCACAGCTTTCCACTCCGTTCCCCCGGGGGATCCTGTCAGTGCACGTACACCCTCCCCAGTCCAGTCTTGAGGATGACACCTACACAAGTCATTTGACTCTATGTTTTTGTTGTTGCTGTTCTGGTCTTGGTTTGGTTAAGTGAAAAATGATCTTGGAGCAATTTTCCTATTAGTACATACCTCATTCTTTTTAAATGACTATATAGTATTCAGTTGCATGAATTTATCATGATTGAGTTAATCATTTATTCTTTCTCTTTTAAAAATTTTACATATGTGTATACATATATACATACATACATGCACTTACATATACACATGTATATATTTGAAAGATCAATAAATTACGTAAACTGAATTTCATAAATATCAAATAATTGTCTATACACAAGAAAGAGAGTAAAAGAAGGACAATGTTATATGCATTGAAATCTTTATTGTAAAGTTATGTCCAATAGTAGAACCACATCCAAGGCCTCCAAGACCAGAGATATTAGGTAGGATTCAGCTCCAGCTGAAGATGCATCATAAATTAAGTTAAATCATCCTAGAAGTTATGTAAGCCCATAGCCATAGAGTTATGTAAGTCCATAGCTCTATGGCTCAATTTACAATTTATATCTTTACAAAACATGATCTACTCTCCATTAGTCAGAACCACTGTGCCAATCAGAGTTCTGACGGGAAACAGATGGCACTTTCAAGTGCGGTACTGAGGAGAATTTAACCACGGAACCGTTTTCAGTGGTGGGGCAGGGTTAAAGGAAACCAGGAAGAAAGGGTGAAGCAACAGGGAGAGCCATTGTCACCCCAAGGCCTGAGTGTCAAGAGAAGAAAGCAGTTACTGGGTGCAGAGAGTAACTCTAGCCAGGAGAGAAGCCACCTGCAGGGGCCATGGCCTTTGAGGGGGGCACAGGCAACCTTCAGCAAGCAGAACAGGAAAGAACAGGAAGAAAATGCCTGACCTTACTCTTACCTTGTATCTTTATTTGCTAGATTTGGCAATGGCAGATAGGGAAGGCAAGTGGAGAATATTCTTCTTACATGAAGGAGATACATCAGTGTCCTGTGTTTTCCATTAATAGCAATGTATGTAGACCTCGGGGCAAAGCCACTCCCCAAGAACCAGAGACACGCATTTATTCAATCATGGTAATGAATTGGTTATGTCTGCTCTGAAAATTGTCCACATTTTGGCTTATAATTCCAATTATATAGAAAAGAGACAACACATAAAAAGTCAATAAAAAAGTAAACTTTGGAGGGAAAAATGTCCCCTACTTGCTTTCACCCACTAGTATTAAGATTTAATTTTTTATTATTCCAATCTGAAGTCTGCAAATAAGATGTGCCACCAGGAGCTGCATGGAATATCTTAGGAGAAAAATTCCAGCTTGACCAGAGGCTAAGTCAACCAGAGAATGCGAGAGAAATAACTTGAGCAAAGACTGTAAACCGTCCTCAAGTTTACAATAAATATTAACCCAAGAGAGAAACAATGTACAAAGAAGAATATGAATGGGGTGGGTAAGAAGTCAGAGTTCTCCACAAATCAATATGGTTAAACAATATTCTTGTAATTCCAAAGCAGCAATCTGCTTCAAGAATAACATTTATTTTAACCTATAAGCAAATAGACAAAAATTGGAGACAGCGTGTCTACAGCTATTCTTAAATTAACACAATAAATATGATTGGTTGGCAAAATAAGAGCCCAGAGAAAGCACTGGGATTTTATAGGTTTAGAAAGTACTTTTTCCCTACAAAAGCTTTCTTAACTTAAAAATAAATTTGATTTATCCCATTTCCACAGCTCATCTATTTACTACCAAAACGTGGCATTTTTTAGAGTTTTAGCATGTCATACTTTCATTATGAAATGTGTTTTTTTAAAAAGCAGTGAGGAGGAAAAATGATTCAAGTTCTGCCATTTGGCTCAACAGCTGTAAGAGAGTTTGAACTCATTCTGAGTGTCGGGCTACTGTTCACTCCTTGATGTCTGGTGATGTCCAAGCATCTGGTTTCCAAATAGTGACCCACATAGCACATCTGACACCTGGGACAGATCATTTTTTAACACACCCTTCTATATGTAACACAATTATGTTCAGTAATAATCATGAAATGAAATGAATAATAACAAAAAAAAGAGTGAAATTTTTCTTTTATTGAACTTTCTACATATAATCATGTCAGTAAAAAAATAAACATTACAGTACCCAAAAAAGTAATTCTGCTTAATGACATTGAAGAGGGTTTTTAAAAAAAAAAAAAAGCGGGGGGAGGGGTAGAACACATAAAGAAAAGCTTCCAAAAAATTTAACTCCCCAAGATGTGACTATAAAGAGGTACCACAAGGATTTTTGCAGTGATGGAACAGTTCTGTATCCTGATTGTAGTAGTGATTACATAAATCTACACATGTGATAAAATTGTATAGAACTACATACACAGCCACAAGCAAGTGCATGTAAAACTGATGAAATCCAAATGAGGTCTATGGATCATACCAATGTCAATTTCCTGGTTTTGACATTGCACAATAGTTATGTAATATGTCATCTTTGGGGGTATCTGGGTGAAAAGTACTGGGATCTCTCTGCACTATTTTGATAACTTTCTGTGAATCCATAATTATTTCAAATTAAAAAGTTTATTAAAAAGTTTACAGGCTATGTGATTCCATTTATTTGATAATCTTGAAAAGACCAAAGTATAGCAACAGGGTTGCCAGGGTGGGGAAAGGGTATGACTACAAAGGGGTAGAAAAGGGAGCACTTTTGGGTGATGGAACCCAATGGTGGATGTAGTTACATAAATCTATACATGCATAAAAATTCATAGAACCGTATATCAACAAAGTGTCAATTTTATTGTGTGTTAATTTTTAATAAAATTTTGTCATTATCTTAAACATTTTTTTTTTTTTTTTTTTGAGACAGAGTCTCACTCTGTTGCCCGGGCTAGAGTGAGTGCCATGGCATCAGCCTAGCTCACAGAAACCTCAAACTCCCGGGCTTAAGCCATCCTTCTGCCTCAGCCTCCCGAGTAGCTGGGACTACAGGCATGCGCCACCATGCCCGGCTAATTTTTTTTTTTAATATATATTTTTAGTTGGCCAGATAATTTCTATTTTTTTTTTTTTAGTAGAGACGGGGTCTCGCTCTTGCTCAGGCTGGTCTCGAACTCCTGACCTTGAGCGATCCACCCGCCACGGCCTCTTAAACATTTGTTAAGTGTTGAAAGCTTTGCAATCAGTCAGACTTTCATTTAAATATGAGATATCGGGCAAGTTAATCTCAGTTTTCTTATCTATAAACTAGTAATACTACTAACCTCCTAGTAATAATGTATGTAAAGGCCTTAGCACACTGCCTAGCACTAAGAAAGCACTGAGCAAATAGTACAAGGAGACTTCAAAAAGTTCATGGAAAAATGGAATGAAAAGATAAAATAAAAAATATAAACTTCATTTCTCAACATAAGTTCCATCAAGTTCAAGACACTTGTAAATGATGATACCAGCCATTTAGTCTATCCCTAAAGAACTTAGGGTTCTGGGACTTTAATCAAGTTGATGAAGCCTTATTTACATTATTAACTATAGAAAAATAGGGGCTCTTTAAAGTTTTTTTTAAGATTAAGAAACAAAAAAGTCAGAAGGAGCCAAATCAGGATTATCAGGTGGATGCCTAAAAATTTCCCATCAAAACTCTTACAAAATTGCCCTTGTTTGATGAGAGGAATGAACAGGAGCATTGCTCTGGTGAAGGACTCTCTGGTGAAGATTTCTCAGGCATTTTTCTGCTAAAACTTTGGCTAACTTTCTCAAAACACTCTCTATTACCAAATGTTATCATTCTTTAGCCCTCTAGAAAGTCAACAAGCAAAATGCCTTGATCATCCCAAAAAGCTGTTACCATGACCTTTGCTCTCGACTGGTCTGCTTTTGCTTTGACTGGGCCACTTCCACCTCTTAGTAGCCATTGCTTTAATTGTGCTTTGTCTTCAGGATGATACTGGTAAAGCCACGTTTCGTCTCCTGTTACGGTTTTTTAAAGAAGTACTTCAGGATGTTGATCCCACTTGTTTAAACATTTCCATTGAAAGCTGTAGCTGATCTGGGTGCAATGGTTTTGGCACTCCTTAAGTGGAAAGTTTGCTCAACTTTAATTTTACAGTCAGAATTGTGTAAGCTGAACCAACTGAGATGTCTACAGTGTTGGGTATTCTTTCCACTATTAATTGTTGGTCCCCTTCAATTAGGGCATGAACAAGATGCTCATGTGGGCTTCATCTTCAACATCATCTGGGCCCTTCTTAAAACAAGTTATCCATTTGTAAACGGATGATTTCTTTGGGGCATTGTCCTCAAACTTTTCATAAATCATTAATAATTTCATCCATCTTGGGTTCTTCCACCCAAGCTTCACCATACAAGTTTTTCTTTTTGAGACAGGGTCTCAGTCTGTCACCCAAGCTGGAGTGCAGTGGTACAATCATAGCTCATTGTAACCTCAAACTTCTGGGCTTAAGCAATCTTTGAGCCTCAGCTTTCCAAATTGCTAGGGCTACAGGTATGTACCACCATGCCTGGCTAATTTTTCTATTTTTTGTAGAGATGGAGTCTTGCTATACTGCCCAGAGTTGTCTCAAACTCCTGGCCTCAAGCAATCCTCCCACCTCGCCCACCAAAGTGCTGGGATTACAGCTATGAGCCACGGCCTCCAGCCTTCACCATAAATCTGATGTTTGTTCTGGCTTCAATTTTAGCAGAATTCATGTTGCTCTGATTGGGGCTCTTTTCAGACTGATGTCTTATCCTTCTTAGTGCCTCAAACAGATCTTGTTCAGACATGTTATAACAAGTTAGTATGAGTTTATTTTGGAGCAAAAAAATTTTTAAATTCATGCACAGTTTTTTTCATAATATACACATTTGTCATGAATTTTTTAAAGAACCCTCTTATTACTTATTTGTTTCTATTTTTTATTTAGAAGATTCACTCTGTAAGGAAATTTAGAACAAGCCAAGAGATTACTAAGTATCTCTAATGGGAAACTGCATTGTCTAGAACACACCTTTTGTGTTATCTGATTGTAGCCTTTCATTGACTTTGAGTTATTTAATATTTTATAACTGTAATTTGTAGACAACTGATCGCAACCCAAAATAATTCTTATCTATTGTCATGCAAATAAATTCTGTGGTAGAATTGTGGTGTGGTGGTTTCATTCCCTCCACAAACTCCCCACTCCAGTGAAAAAATTCAGTTTTGTTTCCCTTTGTAAATTCATTTTAACATTTCTTTATTCCATATAAATTTGTGGTTCTTTTGACTTCTCCTTTGAACAAGTTGTGATATGTTTCCAGTTTCTTCATTAAATAATGAATTAAGTAAAATCTTTGACATGTGTTCATTTTATATTTGCATAAGAGTCATAATTTTACCTTTCTTTGGGAAAACCATCCTTTAACAATTTTATACCTGTAAAATACTCAAAGGAATTGTGAAATTGCAATAAAAGCATTCTGCACAGCATCTTAGTCATTTTGGCTGTTTTGAGCTATCTGAAATTTCAGTGTTTTATAAAAAAAAAAAGTCCTAATAATCAAACACAGTTTTTGTTACCCTTAATGTAATGCTTTGTACATAGTAAATCCTTAGTATATATTTGTTAAATGAATAAACTGTATTGATATTTTATCTGAGGTTGCTTAATCAGATGAAAAGGCAGACTTTAACTTTTGTACTCATGGATTGAGGCAAACATCCAACAATGCTTTTATTACTTATTTATGTTTATACTAAATTTTATCAGTCAGGAAGTAACAATATGGTAACAAACAGCTCCCAAACCGCAGTGGCTTAATATAGCAGAAGTTAATTTTTCACTGTCCACTGCAGGTTGGAAGGGAGCTCTTCTAATCATTGTCACTCAAGGACCCAGGCTGTGGAGTCTGTATCTCAATATTTACTTCTACAATCACTGCAGCACTGGGAAGGGGACCTAATGAATCATATACAGGCTTTTAAGGTTTTCACCTAGAAATGGTACATGTCACTTCTCCTCATAGTCCATTGGCCAAAGCAAATCATATGGTCTCACCTTACTTCTAAAAGAGCAAAGAAGTACAGCCCCACCATGTGCCAGGAGGAAAGGAGGATGGAAACAGCATTAATAATTTCCACGTTGCTGCTGAAACATGGCATAAAAAAGAATAATAAACCAAAAGAAAAAAAAAAAAAACAATTTCCACATCAATACACTCAGTGGTAAAATGAGCACAGAAGGATGAGGTGCCCAGCAACGGACTTCTAATAAAATCATTAGTAAGAACCATAAAGCTGCTAGAAATTTCCTATACACCTTCTCCCCTCACAAAAATGTTCCCTCTGCCACTGCCCCACAAGAAGAAATCAATCATCCTTTGCATTTTTTTCTTTCTCGTTAAGATTTACAGAAAGAGAGGGAAACTCTTTCCTTGTCATTGACATCATCAGAAAACCACTAAAGCACCCCTGTGAACTTGAGAAGAGCCCTGGGCACTAATCTAAGATAAGGAATAATCTGAATGTCAAAGGGAAAACTGAATACTTACAAAGAATGAAAATAAAACTTCAACTGAGGAAACAAAGAATGAAAAAATAGTTGTAATGGGACAAAGGTTAGAGATTCTTCAAAATGCAGATCGATGGGTCTAATACAGTGTCTATCCGATAATCTACCATGGGGGCGGCCACAGAGCCCTGTTTAATTTTTGTGCACTCCTTAGTGAAGACAGAATGATTATCCCTGGCACAGTTTTAAAACAGGAAGAATGAAGGCTTTAAATCAGTTTTATTGAAGGAAAACCACAGTCTGCACCAGAGGACTCAAACAACCCAGGAAGTGAAGTGTAGCCAACCGCTGCCTGGGGGGATGGGGGGTGGGGAGTCTGTACCTGGATCCAGACCAAGTCTGTTTCACATCTATTTGATTGAGAATTTCACTTTGAAAAGAGTACTTCATGGGACCTTTGGGAGCTGTCAAACTCTGCCCCAGGGCAGAAGATTAACTGCTCTGTGGGCCAGCAGGGAGAAGCCCAGTAAATCAGAGGCCCCTTGTTTGTGGGTCTGTGGACTTACAGGTGGCAATGTAGCAGGCAGTGCCTCTCTGCAGGCGCCTGGGGGACTTCACAGTTTATGGCTCAGAACTAGCCCTGTGAATGGAAAGGAGCACTGGAATCCGTTTTCCAAACTGCTGATTAAAACACCGATTTGAATGAACCTACAAAAGAAAAGTTTCCTTGAATTTTCTATCTTCTGGAAGAATCCCCAGGAAATGGTGGCTTCTGGGGAGGGGAGCATCTCTCTTGTGTCTTATTGAGGGGGTGGTCAAGTTAAGAGCATGGCTGGAAACTTGGGTCTGCCCTTTAGCGGCTGCATGTGTTTGTGACCCGGCCTGAATTGTTTTAGCGGTAAAATGGGGATTATAATGAGGATTAAATGAGTCAATTATATGGAAAGCAGAACAATGAACATAGTATGTGCTATACAACTGTTGGCTTTTGTTATTATATGTATTTGTATGTAGTACCTATTGAAAAATATTCTAAAATGTTTTTATAAGATATTGGAAATATTTCTATAAAGCAAATAATTGCATCATAATCTCTCTCTTGTCTGGGATTTAATTTTTAGAAGGATTTCTTACAGTTAGACACAACTATTATGCCCCTTTCTCCCTCCTGCTTTCTTCTTTTCATTTCTTTTTGATGATTCTGCCCTGCCAAGTGCAGGGCTTCCTGTAGCTAATGGTGGGCTGGGAGGGTGAGGGGCTGTTTCTATCAGTGGTCTCCCACACCCCTCCCCCTTTATCATCTGACTGCTCCCCAGAGAGCTTATCAATGGCAGTAGAAATGAAATAATATCTACTACTCCTCAGTCCCCTACATTGTAGCCACCCCAGAAAGAGAGGAGGGTGCTCTCTTCCTCCATTTTAATTTGCAATTAATAAAGGCAAGGAAATGCCTTCTCAAATTTAGGCTTAGAGTATGGATATTAAACTGGAACCACCACCTTCTTTTTTTTAATTAGTAAACTTTGTTTTTTTAGAGCAGTTTTACGTTCACAGCAAAATTAAGCAAAAAGTACAGAGTTCCCACATAACCCATGTCCCCACATAAGCACAACCTCCCCAACTATGAACATCCCCCACCAAAGTGATACATTTGTTACAACTGATGAACTGACACTGACACATCATTATCACTCAAAGGTCATAGTTTACATTAGGGTTCATTCTTGGTGTTGTACATTGTATGGGTTTTGACAAATGTATAATGATATGTATTCACAATTGTAGTATAATGCAGAGTAGTTCCACTGCCCTGAAAATCCTCCATGCTCCACCTATTCATCTCTCTCTCCCCTTAACCCTGCCAATGACTAATCCTTTTACTGTCTCTATAGCTTTCCATTTTCCAGAATGTCATATAGTTAGAAGCAAACAGTATGTCACCTTTTCAGATAGGCTTCTTTCACTTAGCAATACACATTTAAGGTTTCTCCATGTCTTTTCGTGGCTTGATAACTCATTACTTTTTAGTGTTGGATAATATGTCATTGTATGTATGTACCACAGTTTATTTAGCCATTCACTGACTAAAGGACATCTTGGTTTCCTCTAAGTTTTGGCAATTATGAATAAAGATGCTATAAATATTCCATGTGCAAGTATTGTGTAAATATAAATTTTTAATTCATTTGGATAAATACCAAATATTTTAGTTCTCTAAGAAACTGCCAAACTGTCTTCCAAAGTGGCTAGCTGTACCATTTTGAATTCCTACCAGCAGTGAAAGAGAGTTTCTGTAGTTCCATATCTGCCCCAGCATTTGGTATTGTCAGTGTTCTGGATTTGGGCCATTCTAATAGGTGTGTAGTGGTCTTACTGTTTTAATTTTCAATTTCCTAATCCCATGTGATGTTGAACATCTTTTCATATGCTTACTTACCATCTATATGTATTCTTCGGTGAGGTGTCTGTTGAGGTCTTATTTTATTCCATTTTGTGTTGCTATAATGGAATAGTTGAGGCTGGGTAATTTATAAAGGGGTTTATTTAGGGAACAATTCTGCATACCGGGAAGTTCAAGGTTGGGTGGCCACATCTGGTAGCTTCTGGTGAGGGCCCTGTACTACATCAAAACATGGTGGAGAAATGGAAGGGGAACCGGACACAGGCAAGAAAGAGCCAAATACAAGAGGCAAACTTGCTTTATAACAACTCACTCTCTTGGGAATTAATCTATTCCCAGGAGAATTACCTCAGACTCTCAGGAGAGACCTTAATCCATCTTAATGATCTAATCACCTGTTAAAGTCATCACCTCCCAACACTGTCCTATTGAGGACCAAGCCTCAACATGAGTTTTGGTGGGGGCAATCCATATTCAATTCATAGCAGATCTTTTGTCCAATTTTCAATTGTCTTTTTTATTTTTTCATTGTTGCGTTTTAAGAGTTCTTTGTATATTTTGGATAATAGTCCTTTATCAAATGTGTCTTTTGCAAATATTTTCTCCATATCTGTGGCTTGCCTCTTCTTTCACTTGACATTGTCTTTTGCAGAGCAGAAGATTTTTCATTTTAATGAAGTCCAGCTTAACAATTATTTCTTTTATGGGTTGTGACTTTGGTGTTCTACCTAAAAAGTCATTGCCATACTGAAGGTCATCTAGATTTCTTTCTATGTTGTCTTATAGGAGTTCTAAGTTTTGCATTTCACATCTAGGTCCATGATCCATATCCATTTTGAGTTAATTTTTCTGAAGATGTAAGGTCTCTGTCAAGATTTTTTTTTTTTTTGCATATGGATATCTGGTTGTTCCAGCACAATTTATTAAAAAGACAATATTTGCTCCATTATGTTGCCTTTGCTTTTTTGTCAAAGATCAGTTGTCTATTTTTATGTGGATCTATTTCTGGGCTCTCTATTCTGAACCATTGATCTCTTTGTCTATTCATTTACCAATACTATACTGTCTTAATTACTGTAGCTTTATATAATAGGAAGTCTTGAAGTTGGGGAGTGCCAGTCTTCTGACTTTGTTCTTCTCCTTCAATATTAAGTTGACTATTCTGGGTCTTTTGCCTTTCCATATAAACTCTGGAAACTGTTTGTCAGTATCTGCAAAGTAAATTGCTGGAATTTTTATTGAAATTGCATTGAATCTACAGATAAAGTTGAAAAGAACTGACATTGACAATATTTGTCTTTCTATTCATGAACTTGAAATCTCTCTCCACTTAGTTAATTCTTTGATATCTTTCCTCAGAGTTTTACAGTTTTCTTCATGTAGACCTTGCACATATTTTTTTAGACTTATACCTAAGTATTTCTTTTGGGGAGTTCTAAGGTAAACAATAATGTATCTTTAACTTCAAATTCCATGTGTTCACTGCTGATTTATAGGAAAGTGGTTAACTTTTGCAGTTAACCTTGTATTCTGTAACCTTGCTATAGTTCTTTCGGATTTTCTACATAGATAATCATGTCATCTGCAAACAAAGACAGTTTTATTTATTCCCTCTGAATCTATATTCCTTTTACTTCTTTTTCTTGTCTTATTGAATTAGCTAGGCCTTCCAGCACAGTGTCCAAAAGCAATGGTTAGAGAGGACATCCTTGTCTTTTTCTTCTTTTTTTTTCTTTTTGCAATTGCTAAATAATATTCCACTTGTCTTGTTCTTTTTTTTTTTTTTTTTTTTTTTGAGACAGAGTCTCACTGTTGCCCAGGCTAGAGTGAGTGCCGTGGCGTCAGCCTAGCTCACGACAACCTCAAACTCCTGGGCTCAAGCGATCCTTCTGCCTCAGCCTCCCGAGTAGCTGGGACTACAGGCATGTGCCACCATGCCCGGCTAATTTTTCTATATATATTTTTAGCTGTCCATATAATTTCTTTCTATTTTTTAGTAGAGATGGGGTCTCGCTCTTGCTCAGGCTGGTCTCGAACTCCTGAGCTCAAACAATCCGCCCGCCTCGGCCTCCCAGAGAGCTAGGATTACAGGCGTGAGCCACCGCGCCTGGCCCACTTGTCTTGTTCTTGATCATAGTGGGAATGCTTCAAGTTTCTCACCATTAAACATAATGCTAGCTGCATATTTTTTCGTAGATATTCCTTACCAAGTTTAGGAAGTTCCTCTCTATTCTCCACATGCTGAGAGTTTTTATCATAAATGGGTGTTGGATTTTTTCAAATGCTTTTTTCTGCATCTGTTGATATGATTGTATGATTTTTCTTCTTTAGTTTGTTGATGTGATGGATAACATTAATTTATTTTCAAATCTTGAGAAAGCTTTGCATTACCTGAGGTAAATCCCACTTGGTCATGATATGCAATTCCTTTGTGACATTATTAGATTTGATTTGCTAATATTTTATCGAAGATTTTTGCATTTATGTTCATGAGAGGTATTGGTCTGTAGATTTCTTTTCTTGTAATGTCTTTGTCTAGTTTTGGTATTAGGGTTGACTATTTTTGGTATTAAGGGTATGTTGGCCTCATGGAATGAGTTAGAAACTATTCGCTCTGCTTCTATTTTCTAAAAGAGATTGTAGAGAATTGGTACAATTTCTTTCTTAAATATTTGATAGAATTCACCAGTGAACCCACTGAGTCCTGATGCTTTTAGTTTTAGAAGGTTGTTAATTATTGATTCAATTTCTTTAATAGATATAGACCTATTTAAATTGTCTATTTCTTCTTGTGTGAGTTTTGGCAGATTGTGTCTTACAAGAAATTGGTCCATTTCACCCAGATTATTAATTTTGCAGGCATGGAGTTGTTCATAATATTCTTTTATTATCCTTTTAATGTCTGTGGGATCTGTAATGATGTCCCCTTTTTCCTTGTATTTTTTTTTTTTTTTTTTTTGAGACAGAGTCTCACTCTGTTGCCCAGGCTAGAGTGAGTGCCGTGTCATCAGCCTAGCTCACAGCAACCTCAAATTCCTGGGCTCAAGCGATCCTACTGCCTCAGCCTCCCGAGTAGCTGGGACTACAGGCATGCGCCACCATGCCTGGCTAATTTTTTCTAAATATATTTTTAGTTGGCCAGATCATTTCTTTCTATTTTTAGTAGAGATGGGGTCTCACTCTTTCTCAGGCTGGTCTCGAACTCCTGACCTTGAGCGATCCACCCGCCTCGGCCTCCCAGAGTGCTAGGATTACAGGCGTGGCCTTTTTCCTTGTTGATATTAGTAATTTATATCTTCTTTCTTTCTTCTTAGTTAGCCTGGGTAGGTAGCTTTGGGTTTTTTAATTTTCTCTATTGATTTCCTATTTTCAATTTCATTGATTTCTGCTCTAGTTTTTTATTATTTTCTCTTTTTCTACTTACTTTTGATTTAATATGCTCTTCTTTTTCTAGTTTCTTAAGGTAGAAGCTTAGATTATTGATTTTAGGTCTTTCTCCTTTTCTAACATATGCATTCAATGGTATAAGTTTCCCTCTAAGTATTGCTTTCACTGCATCCCACAAAATTTAATAAGTTATGTTTTCATTTTCATTTAGTTAAAAATGTTTTAAAGTTTCTCTTGAGATTTCTTCTTTGATCCATGTGTTATTTAGAGGTGTTGTTTAATGTCCAAACACTTTGCAATTTTCCAGCTATCTTTCTGTTACTGAGTTCTAGTTTAATTCCTTTATGGTCTGAGAACAGACATTATATGATTTCTACTTTATTTATATTTGTTAAGGTGTATTATGTGGCCCTGCATGTGGTCTACTGTGGTTAATATTCCATGTGAGCTTGAGAAGAATGTGCACTCTGTTGTTGTTGGATGAAGTAATCTATATATGTCAGTTATATCCAGTTGATTGATGGTGTTGTTGAGTTCAACTATGCCTTTACTGATTTTCTGCCTGCTGGATTTGTTCATTTCTGATAGAGGGGAGTTAAAGTTGCCAACTATAATAGTGAATTTATCTATTTCTCCTTGTAGTTCTATTAGTTTTTGTTTCATGTATTTTGATGATCTGTCATAAAGTTCACATACTAAGGATTATTATGTCTTCTTAGAGTATTGACCACTTTATCATTATGTAATGGCCCTCTTTATCCCTGATTACTTTCCTTGATCTCAAATCTGCTGTGTCTGAAAATAATATAGCTACTTCCAGTTTCTTTTCATTAATGTTAGCATGATATATCTTTCTCCATGTCTTTATTTTATTTGTTTATTTTTATTATTTTATAGAAGAGTCTAGCTATGTTGCCCAGGCTGGTCTCAAACTCCTAGCCTCAAGCAACTCTCCCACTTTGGCCTCCCAGAATGCTGGGATTACAGGTATGAACCACCATGCCTGGCCACCAGAATTTTTTTTTTAAAAGACAGGGTCTCACTCTGTTGCTCAGGCTGGAGTGCAGTGGTGCAATCATGACTCACTGTAGCCTCAAACTCTCAGGCTCAAGCAATCTTCCTGCCTTAGCCTCTTAAGTAGATGGGATTATAGGCACAAGCCATCACACCCAGCCTCCCTTTACTTTTAATCTATATGTATCTTTATATATAAAGTGGGTTTCTTGTAGACAACATATAGTTAAATCTTTTTATCTACTCTGACAATCTGCCTTTTATTAATAATTGGTGTATGTTTATGACTGGTTTTTGTTATTGTGTTGCTGTTGTTGTTGCTTATAACAGAAAACCTGAAACTGGGTAATGTGTAAAAAACTAAATGTAGGCCGGGCGTGGTGGCTCACGCCTGTAATCCTAGCACTTGGGAGGCCGAGGCGGGTGGATTGTTTGAGCTCAGGAGTTCGAGACCAGCCTGAGCAAGAGCGAGACTCCGTCTCTACTAAAAATAGAAAGAAATGATCTGGCCAACTAAAAATATATATAGAAAAAATTAGCCAGGCATGGTGGCGCATGCCTGTAGTCCCAGCTACTCGGGAGGCTGAGGCAGGAGGATTGCTTGAGCCCAGGAGTTTGAGGTTGCTGTGAGCTAGGCTGAGGCCACGGCACTCACTCTAGCCCGGGCAACAAAGCGAGACTCGGTCTCAAAAAAAAAAAAAAAAAAAAAAAAACTAAATGTATTTCTTACAGTTCTGGAAGCTGAGAAATCCAGGGTTGAGGGGCACATCTGGTGAGAGCCTTCTTGCTGTGGGGACTCTCAGAAGAGCCCTAAGCCAGTGCAGGATATCACCTGGTGAAGGGGCTAAGCATGCTAATGTGCTAGTTTAAGTTTCTCTTCCTCCTCTTATAAAGCAACCAGTCCTACTCCCATGATTACCCATTAATCCATTAATCCATGAATGGATTAATCCATTCATGAGGGCAGAGTTTTCAAGATCCAATCACCTCTTAAAGGTCCCACCTCTCAATGTTGCCAAACTGGGATTAAATTTCAACATGGGTTTTGTGGGGAATAAATATTTAAACCATTGCAGTGTATTTAGATCACTGTTATTTAAAGTGATTATTGATATAGTTGATTAATATCTACTACATTATTATTTTCTATTTTTTGCCCTTATTCTTTGTTCCTGTCTTTTTCTTCCACTTTTTTTGACTTTTGACTTTTAAGATGAGCCTTTTATACTATATTATGTTTTCTTTTTTTGTAGTATATCTGTTGTACTTCCTTTGTTACTTTTTGTAGTGATTCCCCCAGAGTGTATAATATACGTTTACAGCTAATCCAAGTCTGCTTTCAAATATCACTATGCCATTTTATAGGTAGTATACATATCTTATAATAACAAAATATTACTAATTTCTTCCTCCCATCCCTTGTATTGTTGCTGTCATTCAGTTCACTCATACATAAGTATACACAAACATATATTTTGTGTGTGCATATATTATATACATAAGCATACATAATTGAATATATTGTTGCTATCATTATTTTTAACAAACTCTTATCTGTTAGGTAAATCAAGAATAAGGAAAATAAAGTTTCTATTTTACTTTCACTTATTCATTCTCTGATGCTCTTCCTTTAAGTATATCTTAATTTCTGACATGTATCATTTTTCTTCTCTCTAAAGAATGTCTTTTGACATTTCTTACAAGGCATGTCTACTGGCAACAAATTCACTCAATTTTTATTTGTCTCAGAATGTCTTTATTTCTTCTCCTTAACCTTTGAAGGATAATTTTTTGTGGGGTACAGAATTCTAGATTGGTGGGTTTTTTTCTCTCAATACTTTAAATATTTCTGTCCACTATCTTCTTGCTTACATGGTTTCTGAGGAGAAGTTGAATGTAACTTTTATCTTTACTCCTCTATAGATAAGGGTTTGCTCCCCTCCCCCAGCTTCTTTCAGTGTTTTTCTTTATCTTTGATTTTCTAAGATTTGAATATGATATGCCTAGATATAGTTTTTGGGCATTTATCCTGCTTGATGTTGCCTGAGCTCCCTAGATCTGTGGTTTGGGGTCTGACATTAATTTTGGGAAATTCTCTGTCATTATTGATTCAAATATTGCCCTGCTCTTTTCTCTCTTCTTCTGGTATTCCCATTACACATATTTACCCTTATGTATTAGCCCATAATTCTTGGATATTCTGTTCTGTTTCTTTTAGTCTTTTTTTTTCTTTGCTTTTCAGTTTTAGAAGTTTTTTTGTTTGCTTTGTTGTCATATCTCCAAGCTCAGAGATTCTTTCCTCAGCTGTGTCCCCTCCCCCATGGAAAACTAAAGGGAGCTGGAGGTGATTGTGTCCCTTCCCCTTGTGGAAGGCTAGCGAGAGCAGGAGTTGGATTTTCTTTCCCACAGGTAGGTTAAACTCTGATAAAACCCCAGCAGGTGAGGCTCTGGGAAAACAGTTTCTCCTGAGGGCAGGCCCTGTTAAGAACAGAAAGCTGTGGTATATTTCAAAATGTTTCCTCCACCTGTCCCCCTCCCTTGCCAGAAACAGGAAGGGATTTTTCTCCGATGTTCACTGTGAGAACCTGGTAGGGCTTCTGGAGGTAAACTCACAAAAGTGTGGAGACCCCTCTATTATTGGGTTCCCCTAGATTTTTTAACTTTAAAAGTTGTCCACACTGAGCTTCCAGCAATTCATCAATTACAGTTCAGGTTTTCCTAGCCCAGCACTGGTTCCTACAGAGATTTCTGCTTGTGGGTCTCTGCTAAGTTGTGATTCTCTGTATCTACCTGTTGGTCTCTCCAATCTGGGGGACAGCAGTCTACCCTGAGACCTCAATTCTCTGATGGATCTAAGAAGAATTTTGTTTTGTTTTTTAAATCTGTTCAGATTTTTATTTGTTGTTAGGACAGAGTGGCAACTTCTCAGCTACTTACACGTATGACCAGAAACTGGAAGTGATCCTCCTTTTTTTATTAAAAAAAAAAGTTTTTCAAATATACAAAGAAGTAGAGAAACTACTATAATGAACCCCCATATATCCAGCACCCAGATTTAACGATTGTTATGTTTGTCATATTTACTCCTGTTTTTGTTTTGTTTGCTTAAATGTTTTAAGCAAAATTATAGACAGCATGACTTTTTTTCCCTTTTTAACTCTTTTTTTTAAAAAACAGCTTTATTGACGTATAATTCAGATACCATATGATTCACCCATGTAAAGTGTACAATTCAATATTTTCTTTAATCCTCCACCCCCTCAATGTTTTTTTTTTGTATATCATAGATATGTGCAAACATCACCACAATGAATTTTAAAACATTTTTATTACCCCAAAAAAGAAAACTTAAACTGTTACTTCTCACTTCCTCCCACACCCCACAGCCCTAGGGAGCTACTAATCTACTTTCTGTCTCTATTATAGACTTGCCTCTTCTGAACATTTTATATAAATAGAATCATACATTGTCTTACAGTGTCTTTACTAACTGGCTTCTTTCATTTAGCATAATGTTTTCATGCTTCATCCATGTTGTAACATGAATCAGTATTTCATTCTTTTTGTGGCTGAATTATATCCTATTGTTTGGATACACCATATTTTATTTACCCATTCATCCACTGATAGATATTTGGGTTGTTTCCACATTTTGACTATTATGAATAATGCTGCTATTCATCTACAAGTAACATGACATTTTACTCCTAAGTTTTTCATATTCATCTGTAAGAGATAAGGACGTTTTTCCACATAGCTACAATACCATCAGAATTAACAACAACCATCTAATAACCTAATCAAGATACAAATTTCCCCAAAATGTCTTTTCTAGTTTATTTGTTCAAATCAGGATCCAATCAATACAATGCTTCAACATACTGCATTTGGTTGCATGTCTCTTGAGTATGCTTTAGGTAGAAGAGTGCCACCCTTAATCCCCCTTTATGCTGCTGTTGACTTTTAGAAAGCCACCATCCTCCTTTAAATCATCTGGCAGCTGTGAAAAAACAGCAGACAGGGCTAACAATAACCTTGATTCTACCCACATTCATTCATTCTTTTTGTAGTTTGTTTGAATCTCAAGCCACAAAATAAATATAAATTTACTTTACTTTTCTACACAGAACTTAACTTCCACTTTGAGCCCCAGCCCCTTTCTACTAAATAGTGGAAACAATCATGATCAGATTGGGGTTTCAATTCCATCTTTCCTCAGGGTGGAAAGGGGTGGTAAAACCGAGTGTGGATGTGTGTGGGCAGGTGGGTCATGGGTCCTTGGATTACCATCTCTCCATGGTGTCCTCTGTCCACTCAGCCCATGCAGATCGGTGCTGACTTTACCGTCAGCCTAGAGCAAGTCCTCCTTAGGTCCAGGGGCTCTCTGGGCCTTGTTTTGTAATATTCTTAAGCATGCAAGAAACATTCTATGGCTCCAGTTTTTAGCTTTGGGTTTAGGAATTCCATGACGCTGTTTTCAGTCTGTCTAGACCTGCAGTGTCTAATATGGCCTCCAGCCACATATGGCTACTGAATACTTAATTGAAATGTAGCTAGCCCAAACTGAGATGTGCTGTACTGATAAGATACATTCCAGATTTTTGAAGACTTAATACAAGGAATGCAAAGGCTCCAATTAGTAATTTTTATGTTGATTACATGCTAAAATGATATTTTGGATATATTGGGTTAAATAAAATATATTATTAAAATTAATTTCACCTCTTTCTTTTACTTTCTTTGATCTGACTACTAGAAGATTGAAAATTACATTTGCACATGCCTGTACTTCCAGCTACTTGGGAGGCTGAGATAGGAGGATCACTTAAGCCCAGGGGTTCAAAGCCAGCCTAGGCAACAGAGTAAGACCTCATCTCTAAAAAATAAAAATAAAAAAATTAAATAAAGAAAATTACATATGTGGTTCAAATTATACACACACACACACACACACACACACACATTGTTTATGTTTTTGGTTTTTTTTTTTTTTTTTAGAGACAAGTTCTCAGTCCGTTGCCCAGGCTGGAGTGCAATGGCTCGATCATAACTCACTGCAGCCTTGAACTACTGTGCTCAAGTGATCTTCATTCCTCAGCCTCCCAAGTAGCTAGGACAACAGATGCATGCAACCACACCTGGCTCATTTTTAAATTTTTGGTGGAGATGAGATCTCACTGTGTTGCCCAGACTGGTCTGGAACTCCTGGCCTCAAGCGATCCTCCCGCCTCGCCTCCCAAAGTGCTGGGATTACAGGCATGAGCCACTATGCCCAGCTCAAATTATATTTCTACTAAACAGTGTGCTGACCTAGACTTTCCATGCAGACATTTCTTCCCTACTCCTCTATGCCATACCAAGGCAGGGGGAATTCTGGTGTTTCATCAACTTCGCAAGCTCTATTCCAGAATGGGGCTCAGAAGGGTGGAAAGTGATGCCTAGATTCCTGTCCTAGGAACATGCACCACTATCTCACTTGCTTCCTTTCCTCAACTCTCCTTTTTCCCCCAAATTAGACAATGCTTAATCAGGGGTTGGTAATCCTGCTTTTCAGACAGTTTTCCAAATCTGTTGTTTATATCCCACCCAAGCTTTTGAAAGTCAAAAGCCAAGAATTTGACTCTTGTTCTACTACGTTATTCTTATCCTGAGGCAGTCTGTGCAAAGAACACCCTAAATGCTATCAAAATGGGGGAGATATTACAGAGAAGCAGGAAATGGGAATAAAAACTGCATCAGTTAGGATACCAAAGCATCACCCATTACCCATCATTCCACAAACAAGTTTTGCACGATGATTCTGTGTCCAACGCTGTGCTAGGAGCTGGAAGCACCAGGATGAATGAGACTCAGGTCCTGCTATCACAGAGTACCTGCCTAATGGGTGATTTAAGTATGTCACCCATGGATGCAATGAAATGTGAGAGGCACTGCTGATGACATCTGTTGGGGACACAATAGGGCACAGGGAAAGGGCTAAACTGGTCTATTCTGCTGGGGCCTGGGAGGAGCAACCAGAAAATGCAAGTCAAAGCACTGTGGAAACTGCAGAGCACGAGGGAAACCACTTTATTGGGGCCTGTTTTTGTGCCTCTGAAAAGTCACTTAACCTTGCTGAGCCTCGGTTTCCTCAACTGAGAATAATATGGATGATTTTGAACCAATTCTCTCTACCTCCAAGCACTGCTATGAAGGGGAATTGTTCATTCGGTAAATAGACCAAACTGTTAGCACGGTCTGGCTTTGGATGATGTGATTATAAGGGACTATTATTTTATTCCTAATATTCTATATTACCTAATTTTTATGTAATGAACAAGAACTACTTTATAATCAGTAAAAAGAAATTTTTTTATTTTAAATTTGCCTTTGCTGCCAAACTCCTTGAACTAGTGGTCTACACTGGTTCCCTCTACTCCTCCCCAATCCACTGAATCCAACCATTGTAATCTGGCTTCCTCCCCCGCATCCAAAGGTCTCCAATGGCCTCCCACTTGCCAAGACCGATAACCTCTTTTCAACTCTTGTCCAACTTGACTTCTCTACAGCACTAACACAGCTCCTTAAAATTTTTGAAAATCATTTTTTAAATTACAGAAGTAAGTTACCTACACTACCAAATATCAGAAGCCATCATCTGCAATGCTGCCACCATAACTCAGCCAAGGCTATTCTGGTATATTTCCTGCTACTCTTTTTCCTCAACCACATTTTTACATCATTATGGTGTGAATATATATCCAATTTTGGATTCAACCCCTCCTTCTTGAAACTCTTCTTATTTTCACAAAACAATTCTTTCTTGTTTTTTTTATAATTCGCCCATCTAGCAAACTCAAAAACACGAGAAGGGACCCTGAGTCTGTCTCAGTTCTCTGAAATCAGTTTCAGATAAAGTGGCTGCTACGATAATGGGCAAAATTTTTCCTAAAGTGCCTGTTTAAATGCAGATGCCTGGACCCCAGTCTACTCCCTCACAAAGATCCTGTTTCATTGGGCTTTGTTTGGGCTCAAGAGCCTTTATTTCCTGCTTTCTGTAGCATGTGGCCCAGGACCCTACTGAGAAACCTGCTGCAGACACACCCTTCCACAGCAACCAACTAGCCAACCAGCCAAAAACCGGAAAAAAAAATGAGGAAACCCTAACCAGTGTTTCCTAATCATCAGATTCCCTAGAGGTGGGGTCTGAGTATCTGTATTTTTAAAGCCCTCTGATGAACTGTTGACTTAACTACAATCACACTGTTCTATTTGCATTTCCCTGAGCACCTGGTTCAAGTGCAAGCTTTGGTTCCTTTGTTTGTGCCTTTCCTTTGGCCTGGATTTCCTGTCTTCCTCATGTTCATGCTTAAAGTCCAGCTCAAAGGTGGTCTCCTCTATAAAACCTTCACAGAGGCTCTCTTGTGTCCTCTCGATCTTCCTACCCCACTCACAAATTACAGTTAGTTGTTTAAATGTCTATGGCTTCAGGCTGGGCAATGAGCTACTTAAAAGTAAGTACAGTGGCTATATTAGTTATCTATTCCTGAGTAACAAATTACCCCAAACCTATTGGCTTAAAACAACAATAAACATGTATTAACTAATAGCTTCTGTGGTTCAGGAATTCAGAAATAGCTTAGCTGGGTGGTTTAGGCTCAAAGTCTCTCGTGAAGTTGTAATCAAGATGTAATCAAGGCTAGGGCTGCAGTCATCTGAAGGTTTTACTGGAGCTGGAAAATCCATTTGCAAGATGGCTCATTCCAACGGCTAGCAAGTTGGTACAAGCTGTTAGCAGGTCTCAGTTCCTCTTCTTGTGGATTTCTTGACAGGGCTGCTTGAGTGTCCTTACAACATGGTGGCTGACTTCCTCCAGAGCAAGTATTATAAGAGAGAACGTGATGCAAGCTTTGATGTCTTTTATGATGTAGCCTTGAAGGTCACTCATCATCACTCCTGCAGTATTCTACTGGTGATGCAGGTCAGCTATGATTCAGTACTGGTAGGAGAAGATCATGCCAGGATGCAAATACAGACATGCGCCACTACGATGTTTTGGTCAACAACAGACCACGTATATGACAGTGGTCCTGTGAGATTATCATACCATATTTTTACTGTACCTTTTCTATGTTTAGGTATGTTTTGATACACAAATATTTAGCATGTGTCATAATTGCCTACAATATTTAGTACAGTAACATGCTGTACAGGTTTGTAGCCTACGAGCAACAGGTTATACCTTGTAGCCTAGGTGTGTAGTAGGCTATGCCACCTAGGTTTGTGTAAGTATACTCTATGATGTTTGCACAATGACAAAATCATCTATGGCTGCATTTCTCAGAACATATCCCCATTACTAAACAACACATGACTGTACCAGGAGGTGAATCATTTGAGGCCATCTTGAAGGCTGGAATACCACTTCCTTTTGTCCATCCTTTGTCCCTTCCCCTGTGTGGGAAACACATTTCATGTTGTGCAACTGGTATTAAACCCTCCTCATCTGAGGGGGAAGTAGGTAATCTAAGCGTGGCCAATATGAATACTCTATTCCCCTATCCAGAGCAGTCAGTCAAATGAGCATGTGATCAAGTAGGGTCAATCGGAATCTTCCTTGATTTTTGATAAATGGGTTCTTGGAAACAGACAGTCTTTATTCCTCTAATATTATATTTTGAGCTCTAAGATGATCTAAAGCTTCTTATAGCCATTTTGTTCAGGTTTATTGGAGAAAGCTATCTTTAGCAAAAGAAAATGAGGCCAGCACACAAAGAGAGGCAAAGATGAGCAGAGTTGAAAAGAGAAAAGGGAATCCTGATGAAATAATCTGAGCCCCTTTGATCCAGTCATGCCTGAAATTTACACCCAGACTTTTCAGTAATATGAGTCAATAAATTTTCTTTTTTGTTTAAGCTCTTTTAAGCTGGGTTACTATCACATGCAACCAAAACAGCCCCGGCAAATCAGCAGGGTTTGTGTCTTATTCCTCTTGAATTTCCAGCATTGGGTTCAATTCATAATACTCAATTCGAGTTTGATGAATGCATTAATTATATTTCTACATAAAAGCAATCAGAGATGTGCAAACATTGGGCATTTTTGTTAAGAATTGGCAACTTGCTAAATAACAGTTACAAGAACCCTAAAAATCTTAGAACGTCCAAAAGTTTTGAGATCTGGTATCCCCCAAAGCCATTATGTTAGTCTGCTGTTCTCAGGGTCAGTTTCCTATTGTTCTGTGTGATGCGGTTGAGTGAGTCACTCATTGAGATCCCGCATTTATACAGAGCTGGGCTGAGAAAGCAGGACTATGGTGATGTGCACCAGATTGCCTCTGTGTCAGGGAAATGGGAAGGGCCCTGAGTGGACCTCCACGCACTCGCTTACCCAACACGTGGACAAAATTCTGTTGCAGGAATTAAAGTGAGGAAATGGGTGAAAAACATCCATAGAATGATGGTTGTGGGTTTGTGGTTTATATCCCCTCTAAGAACTATGCCCAGAGAAGAACTTGCAAAGGAAAGATGCAGGATCAGATTTACAGCTGCAGATGAAGAGTTCACCAAATTACTGTGCTAGTAATCGGATTATCCCACTTCCTGCCCTCACTGAGAGGCTGACAGGAACAGAGATAAACATGAATGCTTTGCTGTGACTTAAATCAGTCACTTCTCATGTGTGAATGGTGGTTCTAGTATAGGATATTATGGGGAGATACAGAAGAAAGTAAATACAAAAAAGAGAGAGGTAAGTTGTCTGCCTTTCTCTTTAAAGCCTCCAAAAGCTCAGCAGCTTTGTTACATCTAGGAAAATTGTTATACACGTCATCAACCAAGTGACAGGTCTTTATTTTTAATTCATCACAGAAGCCTGCTGCCCAAATGATGCCTGACAAGAAAAATCTCTTGTTGGTAAGGGCCTTTTCTGAAGCCAAGGAAAACCTCAGAATTCCTTAGTTTTTCCCCGGGCTCTTATGGCAAGTCCAGTTTCCTTTAACCCTATAAACTCCTGTTTTGGCTTCTAGCCAAACTGTTGTTTTTCAGAAAGGAAACTATGATATCTAAAGCAGCTACAAGCCTGGATTCAAGAGTCTGGATTCAAATCATTGCTTCCTCACTTATCTGATCTCTATGATCAAAATCACATTTTGTGCCTCAGTTTCCTCCGCAGTAAGTTGGGGATAGTAGCATGATAATAGTACCTCTTTGTAGAGTCGTGGCTTAGAACAGTTCCTGGCACATAATAAGCCCCATATAATTTTTATATTATTATATAGACAAAACCACACTTCTAAGACTCTTCCTCAAATCTTTGTTGTTGTATTTAGATTTTGTTTTTATTTGGCTGTCTTCTTTTTTTTTTTTCTTTTCCATTAAATACATCTCGTGGTAACTATTTGTGGACCAAATGTTAACTGGCTCAAGTCAATTTGGTGGTCCACAAGCGTCAGTGTCTTGGTGGGGCCTCTGCCAATGGGAGTCATTAGAGCCTGGGCCTTCTGTCTGCCCCTGCGTAAGACCACTGGGTGCTGAGGTCCATGAAAGTTAGTCCCAGACCTGCCAGCAAACAAGCCCAGGAGTCAGACAAATCATCCTTGTAAGCTCCGTGAGCTCCAGGCTCTCTGGCCCGAAACTTGCGTGAAATATTCAGTTGAACCAGACGCCACAATGTCTGGTCCCGTGGATCAGGTGACAGAATACTGCATTAAGTAGCAGGCACAGACTAAACAAATGCCCAGACCTAGAGCGCCATTCTGGGCTCACCCCAAACTTGCACTCCACTCATTTAAGGGTGAGGTGCCCATGTAGTACACATACCTCAAAAACCATGCATTGTACCGATAAAGAGTATGTCTAACATCTCTTATGCTAAACAATAAATTCTCTAGTGTCGATTCAGAAAGGAATGGTTGAAGAAGCTGCCGTAGACAGAGATTCTAAGTCCAAAGTCCTGATTAGGGCCCTTAAATGCTAACAAACTGCACCATTAGACTACTTCAAATGTTAATTAACAACTCCTAGGGTGAATATTAAAACTAACTTTTAAAGCACACACATATATCTTGTTATCTAGGCTGAAGTATTTAAATTATGGCAATAATTGCCTAATGTCAGTAAAACTCTCAAACCACAACTTGATTTTTTCTTTTTTTAGGTGACAGCCTACCTATTGACGCTGATCTTTAAACACATTCATACATTCCTCATTAAAAGTGAGTAATTAAAATAACATCACCTGATACAATGCTCTGTTTGCAAGGAACCTTTACAGCTCTTGATTTTATAATCCATGAAAAATGTGTTTCAGATGCGTGGGTGGGTTGGAAGTGATTCTACATGTGACTCAGGCACAGCAGAGGTGACACTAACTAGAGCGCTTTAATACAGGATTATCAGTGGG
The DNA here is from genome assembly GCA_028533085.1 of Varecia variegata. NCBI lineage: Eukaryota > Metazoa > Chordata > Mammalia > Primates > Lemuridae > Varecia > Varecia variegata. The sequence continues at coordinate 58,915,379 of CM052439.1, read as the reverse complement.
GAACGGTCCTCAAAGAAATAGATTTTTGACGAAGTAAGTGGAATGCCAGAATTTAAACATCAATATATTAACCAGGGAATCGTTTTAATTTTTACTAGTTATAGAAAACAAATCTTTGTTTTATGGCACAAAAGCTGTGTAGCCAACGCTAAATTGGAGTTCACAAGCTTGTTTATTTAGGACACACCTCACCCCCTTTGCTTTTGAAACTGAACTAAAAGTAGGTCACAGTAGGCAAAATATTAGAAGAAAATATAGATACTTATTTTTAGCATCCTTGATGGTACATAAGTTTGGCTCTAGTTAATTGCAAGGAGGGTAGCAAGAGGGCACGGATTTTTTCGCAGGGTGAGGTAGAAAAGGTAGAGGGGAGAGAGATTCTGAAGGGCGGTTGTCAGAGACAGGCTCTGTCTAGTTTGAAGTGGATGATGTATCACTCAAAATCTGAACCCACATTTGTTTATTTTGTTTTTTGTTATTGTATTGTTAAGGGAAACGAAGAAACCCTGTTATTGAGGAGTGGCAGTTCATTGTGGTGTAAGCCTGAAACTGTTGAACTGCTCCCAGCTTCCTCTCATGGAATCCCTGTTTGTTCTGGGCAGTGGGCTCCCTTGAGCTCTTAATAATGTCTCCCATAATTTTCCAGTCCCATTTCTAATGCTCAGTCTCGTTCATTTTTAAACCTCAAACACAAAAACAGCATGTCTATGTCAGAAGATTCAGCGCTGTCTCCTCCCCACCGCCCCACCATCCCACCACAAGGCAGTCCAGCGGGAGTGGGGCTGGCGGATGTGTCTGCTCTCGAGTGCCCGGCTTCTCCTCCTTTCTCAGAGGACCAGCCTAGGTTTGGAAGATGGAATGACAGGCAGAGGCTCTTCACTGGCTCCTCTAGATGAGGGGAGGGCGGCATGGGTTCTCCCACCAAGGTTGCTGTTGTCTCTATAACTCCCACAGACCTTCTTCCCCTCTGTAGCTGCCTGTGTGGCTGCTCCCTGGCTCCCTAGGGCCACATGTCCTGGCACAGTCCCCTGACATGGGACTGCTGGCTCAGGCCCAGCTTCCTCCCCTCCCCCTCAGGCCAGACTGCCCCCCCAACCCAAGTGATCTCTCTTGGATGTGCTGCTGGCAGGATGGCTCAAGCCATGCTACTTTGCCTCCTTCGCTTATAGGAAACTCTAACCTTGCAGTGCAAATGGTGGAAATACAGTCTGGAGCCTCATTAAGAGTGAATTAGATCTGCAGGATTGAAGGTCCTAAAAAAAAAAAAATACAAAAAAAAAGAGTGAATTAGAGCACTTTGTAGGAGACAAGGGAAACAACAGAAAACAATCAATCTATCATTAACTCAAAAAGGAATGCACCATTCCTGAAAACATTGCAATTCTATGCTGAGGCATGGAGTGGATAGAGCAAGCTCCCAATCTGTCTCCCAATTGTAAATATTAATTGAGTGCCCTGTACCCAGATAGAAAACACATTAGATGCTTTAACTGATAAGAACAGATACTAACTACATTTGTTTTTAGCCAATAGGCAGAGGATTCTACTTAAGCCACCCCCTTCCCATTTCACAGTTGAGGTGGAGGCTCAGTGCCCTACACCTTTCCCGTGCTCTGAACTTTCCCTGATGTTTTTCAGACCTGATATAACACTCCCAAGGAAATATCTTTCTCCCCGAAAATAACCAATTTCAACGTTTTCTTCCTGAGGCCTGACCCACACACCTCCTTTGTGTACTCACACTCACTAAAAATCATTGGTCAGCTCCATCCTCCCAGCCCCTGTATTTTCTGTACCCTTTTGAAAGTCGAGGGACAACTCTGGGACTCAAGTAACCATTTTTTAAAACTTTTTATTACTGAAATTTCCAAACATCAACAGAAGTAGAGAGAATCATATGACAAACTGGCGTGATGCTACCACCCAGCTCCACAGTTACCAACTCATCGCCAATCAGGTTTCAGCTATCTCCCCCTTTTCTCTGTAACGTATATCCACAATATAAGAACTCTTTTTCATTTTTTTTTTTTTGAGACGGAATGTCGCTTTGTTGCCCGGGCTAGAGTGAGTGCCGTGGCGTCAGCCTAGCTCACAGCAACCTCAAACTCCTGGGCTTAAGCAATCCTACTGCCTCAGCCTCCCAAGTAGCTGGGACTACAGGCATGCGCCACCATGCCTGGCTAATTTCTTCTATATATATTTTTAGTTGGCCAGATAACTTCTTTCTATATTTAGTAGAGACGGGGTCTCGCTCTTGCTCAGGCTGGTCTCGAACTCCTGACCTTGAGCGATCCACCCGCCTCGGCCTTCCAGAGTGCCTCTTTTTCATTTTTAAACATAACCACAACACCATCAACACACCTAAAAAATTAAGTAGCAATTTCTTAATTATCATTAAATATCCAGTACATATTCACATTTCTCCAGTGGTCTCACAAAGTCAGGATCCTATGCTTTTTTTTTTTATATTTGAAACATGACTTGTAAGAATCAGAGTACATTATGTTATGCTGTGATCTCAGACGACTCCAGAATCAGAGCAACGCGTTTTTATTTCCTGCTCACGTGAGTTTCCATTGTGAGTCAGCTCCACATCCTCTTTACTTCTGGCCACAGGCGAAAGAAATGGTCCCTGTTTGGGAGATGCCCACTTCCTGGCAGATGGAAATGAGGAATGGTTAAAACACACAATGACTTTTAAAGCTTCTGTTTAGAACTAGCAGCCATCACATCTGCTCACATTTCACTGGTCACAGCAAATTACATGGCCAAAGCTGATGTCAGTGGAGAGAAGGGAAGTATAATTCTCCCACGGGAGAGGACAGCCATGATTGGGAATGATGCAACCTAGCATACTTTTTAAATCTCTTTTAATTCATAGGTTTTCCTCCTCATCTTTTTTTCCCTTCAATTTATTAGTTGAAGAAATTGTGACATTTGTGCTGTAGAATTTCCTACATCCTGGATTTTGTTGATTACATCCCTGTGGCATGTTTATTTAACATGTTCCTCTGTCACCTCTACTTCTAAACTTGTAATTAAATCTAGAGGCATAATCAGATTCAGGAAAAAATTAGGGCCTAAATGGAACTGACTAGATCTTTATTATGCCCTGTGAAGTCATTCAAAAATTCAAATTTTTGGCAAGGATACTTCCTAAGTGGTCACATGTGTTACATCAGTTATCTCTTGCTGTATCGCAAATCATCCCAAAACTTGGTGGCTTAAAACACAAATAATCATGTATTATCTTATGGTTTCTGTGAGTCAGGAATTAGACAGGGTACAGGGGGATGGCTTGTCTCTGCTGTATGATTTCTGAGGTCTTAGCTGAAAAACCTGAAAACTTGGGCACAGAAATCATCTGAAGGCTTGACTGAGACTGAGGGTTCTGCGTCCAAGTGTCTCATTCACTTTGTTAACAAGCTGGTATTGGTAAGTTGGTTCTTTTCCATGTTGCTTGTTCACAGGGCTGCTTGAGCACCCTTACAACATGGCTGACTTCCCCCTAGTGATTGATCCAAAAGACCAAGGCTAAAGTCACAATGTCTTTCATGAACTGGTTTGGAAATTCATCCACTGACACTTCTATTGGTCACAAAACCAGCCCCTATCCAGTGTGGGTATAGTCTACACAAAGGCATGAATACTAAGAGAGAAGGTTGATTGGGGGCCATTTTGGAAACTGGCTACTACATACATTAAGTGGTTTTTGACATTAAATGAAAAAAAAAAAGAAGGGAAAAATTATATCATGTCCGTGGGACAATGCCTTCCAGCATTTAGATATCATGGTCCAATAGAATTTCAAGGGAAAAACTTAGAAGTTCATAAATGGAACTGCTAGATCTTTATTTGCCCGTGTAAAAAGAGTAATCTGTTAATTCTACCATCATTATTTTTTTGTTTTTTTAAAAAGCCTTTTTCATACATTATCTGAGAATGAAGAATCCTCATTTCAGACATGGAGCAAGAGCAGTTCTTCTAAACTGCTGGTGAGAATGTACATGGAGAATCCGCTTGGAAAACATTCTATACTCAAGTTGAGGATTTACACACTCTATCACCCAACACTTCTTTCTTCTTCTTTTTTTTTTTTTAATAGAGATAAGAGTCTCGCTATGTTATCCAGGCTGGTCTCAACTCCTGGGTTCAAGCAATCCTCCTGCCTCAGCCTCCTGAGTAGAATATTTTTGATCCACAGTTGGTTGAACCCATGGATGCAGAATGTGCAGATGGGGAGGACCAACAGTATATTCATACTGTGTGATTCCATTTGTACAAAGTCTCCAAATAAGCAATACAGGCATACCTCATTTTATTATGCTTTACTTTATTGCACTTCAAAGATACTGTGTTATTTTTAAAAATTGAAGGTTTTTGGCAACCCTGCATAGAGCAAGTCTATTGGTTCCATTTTTCCAACAGCATGTGCTCACTTCCTGTCTCTGTTACATTTTGTTAATTCCTGCAATATTTCAAACTTTTTCACCATTATTATATCTTAGGATGACCTGTGATCAGCAATCTTTGATGTTACTATTATAATTGTTTTGGGAGTGCCACAAACCGCATCCATAGAAGACAGCAAACTTAATCAATAAGTGTTGTGTGAGTTCTAACTGCACCACTGACTAGCCATTCCCCCATCTGTCTCATTCTTTTCAGGCCTCCCTATTCCCTGAGACACAACAATATTGAAATTAGGCCAATTAATAACCCTACATGGCCTCTAAGTGTTCAAGTGAAAGGAAGAGTCACACATCTCTCACCTTAAGTCAAAAGCTAGAAATGATTAACCCAAGACAGGCTGGAACCTAACCCTCTTATGCCAAACAGTTAGCTAAGCTGTGAATGCAAAGGAAAAGTTCTTGAAGGAAATGAAAAGTGCTACTTCAGTGAACCCATGAATGATAAGAAAGTGAAACAAGCCTCTTGCTAAAATGGAGAAAGTAGGCCGGGCGCGGTGGCTCACGCCTGTAATCCTAGCACTTGGGAGGCCGAGGCGGGCGGATTGTTTGAGCTCAGGAGTTCGAGACCAGCCTGAGCAAGAGCGAGACCCCGTCTCTACTAAAAAATAGAAAGAAATTATATGGACAGCTAAAAATATATATATAGAAAAATATTAGCCGGGCATGGTGGCGCATGCCTGTAGTCCCAGCTACTCGGGAGGCTGAGGCAGTAGGATCGCTTGAGCCCAGGAGTTTGAGGTTGCTGTGAGCTAGGCTGACGCCACGGCACTCACTCTAGCCCGGGCAACAAAGCAAGACTCTGTCTCAAAAAAAAAAAAATAAAATAAAATAAAATAAAATGGAGAAAGTTTTAATGGTCTGGATAGAAGATCAAACCAGCCACAATATTCCCTTAAACCAAAGCCTAATCCAGAGCAAGGCCCTAACTCTCTTCAATTATATGGAGGCTAACCGAGGTGGGGAAGCTGCAAAAGAAAAGTTTGAAGCTAGCAGAGGTTGGTTCATGGGGAAAGAAGCCATCTCCATAGCATAAAAGTGCAAGGTGAAGTAGCAAATATTGATGTAGAAGTTGCAGCAAATTATCCAGAAGACCTAGCTAAGATCATTAATGAAGGTGGCTACAAATTTTCAATGTAGACAGAACAGTCTTATATAGGAAGAAGATGCCCTTAGGACTTTCATAGCTAGAGAGGAGAAGTCAATGCCTGGCTTCAAAGCTTCAAAAGACAGGTTGGCTATTGCAGCTAGTAGCTTTAGGTTGAAGCCAACACTCATTTACCACTCTGAAAATCCTAGAGCCCTTAAGAATTGTGCTAAATCTACTCTGCCTGTGCTCTATAAGTGGAGTAACAAAGCCTGGATGACAGCACATCTGTTTATAGCATGGTTTACTGAATATTTTAAGCCCATTTGAGACCTGCTGCTAAGAAAAAAAAAGATTCCTTTCAAAATATTATTGTTCATTAACAATGCACCTGGTCATCCAAGAGCTCTGGCAGAGATATAAAAGGAGATTAATGTTGTTTTCATGCCTGCTAACACAACATCCATTCTGCAGCCCATGGCTTAAGGAGTCATTTCAACTTTCAAGTCTTATTATTCAGGAAATAGATTTTTGTAAGGCTATAGCTGCCATAGACAGTGATTCCTCTGACGGATCTGGGAAAAGTAAGTGGAAAACCTCTGGAAAGGATTCATCCTTCCAGATGCCATTAAGAACATTCATGATTCATGGGAAGAGGTCAAAATATCACCATTAACAGGAGTTTGAAAGAAGTTAATTCCAACCCTCATGGATGACTTTGAGGGGTTCAAGACTCCGATGGAGGAATAACTGCAGATGTGGTGGAAATAGCAACAGAACTAGAATTAGAAGCAAAGCTTGAAGATGTTACTGAATTGCTACAATCTCATGATAAAACTTAAAACAGCGAGTAGTTGCTCTTATGGATGAGCAAAGAAAGTGGTTTCTTGAGATGGAATCTACCCCTGGTGAAGATGCTGTGAACATTATTGAAATGATAACGAAACATTTAGAATATTATTATACATAAGCTTAGTTGATAAAGCAGTGGAAGGGTTTGAAAGGATTGACTCCAATTTTGAAAGGAGTTCTACTGTGGATAAAATGCTATCAAACAGCATCGCACGCACCAAGAAATCTTTTGTGAAAGGAAGAGTCAATTGATGTGGCAAACTTCATTGTTGTCTTATTTTGAGGAATTGCCACAGCCACCCCAACCTTCATCAGCCACCATCCTGATCAGCCTGCAGCCATCATCATAAAGGCAAGACCCTCCGCCAGCAAAAAGATTGCAATTCACTGAAGGCTCAGATGATCATTAGCATTTTTTAGCAATACAGTATTTTTTAATTAAGGTATGTACATTGTTTTTTAGACACAATGCTATTGCATACTTCATACACTACAGTATAGTATAAACATAACTGTTATATGCACTGGGAAACCAAAAAATTCATGTGATTTGTTTTGCTTTGAGATATTCACTTTATTGTGGTGGTCTGGAACCAAACCTGCAATGTCTCTGAGGTATGCCCGTTTAAAGTATCCTGCTTTGGTAGGCTTTTTTTTTTTTTTTTTTTAAGAGATGGGGGGGGTCTCACTATGTTGTCCAGGCTGGACTTGAATTCCTGGGCTCAAGCAGTCCTCCTGCCTCAGCCTCCAGGGTAGCTAGGAATACAGGCACATACCACCGTGCCTGGTGGGATGCACTTTTTCAATGAAAAGAGTTAAACAAAAAAGCAAGCGAGTAATTATTAGAAAGCTCAGGCTGTAGTTACCTTTGGCGGGGGAGGGTTTTCTGATTGTGAAGGCACACAAGGTGGGGACTGCTGGGGTGTGGACAAGGTTTTATTTATTGACCTTAGTGGTAGCTACACAGATACCTATTAAACTCCACGTTATTTTTATTTGTTTGTGTGCTAAACTTTACAATAGAAAGGGGTTTTATTTTATTTTTTTTGTTAATTTTTAATTTCTTTTGACAGCTAAAGAGGCCAAGAAGAAAGGGGTTTTAAAAAGGAAAAACATTAGTCTTTTGAATTAAAAATTTTAGCAAGGAAAACTTTTCTTAAAAAGACCATCTGTGGGGGAGGGGTGAGGGAGGAGAGGAAAAAAAAAAAGACCATCTATTCTTTCTGAGCTCCATCATCTCTCTCCTGCCCCTGTCCCCTGGTGGCTGTCGTATCAGGGTCTCAGCAGGACCTCTGCTGGCTCCACCACTTGCAGCTTGCGCACTGAGACTCACATGTCCCTGACTCAGCGGAGCAGGAGTGGATGTATGTGGTCACACACATGCACGCACACACGCCTGGAGCTTCCCTCCCTATGCTTCCAGAAGAGGAAGTACCTTCCCTCCTCTCCCAAGACTGGTGAGAAGAGGGAACAGCCTCTCTTCAAGAACTTTGTGGCCTCAGCTCCCCTCAAAAGGGCCGCCACTTCTTGCTCCCAGGTCTCCAGACATAGAATGGTGGACTTGCTGGCGCCTCTGGCAGGCAGTCTCAGAAATGCCACTGGCAGCCCAGTGCCTGGCAGGGCCTGCACTAAGCTGGACTAAGAAAGTGTGATGCTTAGTGCTTTAGTTCCCAGCAGTGTCCTTACTAGCTCTTTTTTTGTTTTTCTTTTTTGAGACAGGGTCTAGCTACATTGTCCAGGCTGAACTCAAACTCCTGGCTCAAAGGATCCTCTCACCTTGGCCTCCCCAGTAGCTGGGACTACAGGTGCACCAGCATGCCTGGCTAATAACTT
>CM052439.1:58880397-58906638 GCA_028533085.1 Varecia variegata | reverse complement strand
TAATAACTTATTTTGACACTGGACACTTGACAGCATCCTGTTATCCCACTGTTGGTGGAGCACATAATAGATGCTCCAGGAACTTTGCCAATTGTTTTACATACATTATGCAGTGTTTTATAATTCACAGTATTTTACTTTATTCTTACAGTAATCCAGTGAAATAGATGGGAGGTAGCTAATTATTTCCACTTTTCAAAGAGGCCACCGAGGCTCCTCAGGTTGAGTGTCCTGCCTAAATCTCTGTGAAGGGCTGGCCACACCTGTGAATGCCTCCTCCACCCACAGCCTCCTGACGGTATCTCCTGACGCACTCCCTCCTGCAGGGCTGGGTTTGCCAGAGGCGGTAACCTGACTCAAGGGCAGCCAAGCTATAAGGCGGAGATATATGGGGTGGCCTGGAGCAAAATCTCTGCTCAAACAGGAATAGGGTGATTAGGGAGATAATGAGATTAGCTTGGAAATACTTTGTGGGTAATACAGGCAGGACATTGTTATTAATAGGAAAAGCTGAAAGACACCAGATGAGAAGGTCCTTGTCTTAGTCTGCTGTGTGTTGCTGTAACTAAGTACCACAGACTGGGTAATTTTTAAAGAAAAGAAATTTATTTCTTACAATTCTGGAGGCTGGGAAGTCCAAGGCTGAGGGGCCCACATGTGGTGAGGGCCTTCCTGCTGTATCACCATGGTAGAAGGGAGAAGGGCGAGAGAGCACAAGAGGGCGAGAGAGGAAGGGGGCTACATTTATCCTGTTATTAGGAACTCACTCCCGAGAGAATTAACCCAGTAAGGTCCCACCTCTCAGTACTGTTGGACTGGGGATTAAGTTTCCAACACATGAACTCTGGGGACACAATCAAACCATAGCAGTCATGCACAGATACTATAAGGTATTAAGAATCATCAATAAACAGGGAATATGAGTAAGAGTGAGGGAACCGTGAATAGAAAACACATGTCTGTTGTGTACAAATAGAAAGTGAGGTATTCAAATGTCCTTGGCAGGAACACTGGAAGCAGAGGTCTCTGGAGACAAGTCCCTATGACAGTGGAGGGCACCACTCCTGCTGCCAAGCGGGCTTAGTCCAGACTCCAATTCAGGCTCCTCTCATTGCTTTTACAGTTTGAGCAGATGACCAGACCATAAGGACAGTGATCAAGGAAGACTGAGCCTAGAGGCAATGAATACTATATCTTATCTGATTACAAGAGTAAAGCCTTTTTCTCCTAAAGTACTGATAGAAAAGTAGCATAGAGAATATAAGAAAGTTAAAGAATGAATCCAGAAGGCTATCACCTGATTAACAGGATAGAGAGATTTGAGGAAGGAGGAGGAGGAGAAGGAGGAGGAGGAGGAGGAGGAGGAAGAATGGAGTGGGGGCAATTATAAAGGAAATTATGGAAGACAAATTTCCACAAATAATTGAAATGGGTAAGGTCCATCCAAGTGCTCAGTGCAACAAATGAAACAAACAAACGAACACCACCACAATAAAAGCCATGGCTTATTTTCATATAATCTCAGAACACTAGGGAAAAAGAAAAGATCCTAAAAGTTTCAAAAAAGAGAAAACAGGTGGTACACAAAGCAATAGGTAGAATGACACTGGACTTTTCTCACTCATTTTCTAAGAGTTTTGTAAAACTGATTATAAATATATATAAAACAAATATATGTACTATCTATACACACATATGTACATCATATATATATAAGGGAACAGACAAAAATATATAAAATATCTGTTCATGGTGATATAAGACATTGCCAATCATCAATCATTATTATGTTTTTCTGACTGAATATTACCTTGTCATCCCTGATTTGCAGAGGAAGAGACCACAGAACAGCATTTCTCTCTGTTGCATAAAAGTTTGTGTTTGTGTTAACAAGGGACAAAGAACCCCTTTCTGATGTTTTTCCTTAATGAACTAGTACTTCAACTTGGCAGTATTGATTAATGTAATACCACTAGTTAAGACACAAGTTAAAGAAGTTAAGTATTTAAGGTCTGCTTCTTTCTCATCACCTGCATAACCTTCCTCTGGGTTACACCCATTAGAACTTCAGTATTTGTCTTTTGCTCACATCATTTCTTCTCTTCTACCCAATTATTTTATGTCTGTACTCCTTGGGCAAACCCAACAAATCAGTCTAGCCAGGCTGCAGAGTAAGGATTTCCTAGAAAAATAGCATTGGCTTAATGACTTCCCCTGTTGATAGTTACATTTAATTCCTGTTTGAGCTAATAGTACCCGGGGACTGATGTCTGCAACCTGTAGCAAATATTCCCATCGTTTCTTCCTCTCCACTTAAAAACATTCTTTAGCTCTTACTAAAGTTAAGAGCCCCAGAGTTCTTTGAGTGAGTATTGTATGTGCTATTATATGGATTTTATCCATGTACCAGATTTTGTTTAAAGTGTATATTAAGCTTGCCTGTTATATAAACTAAACATCTGTAATTTTCCATATGTAATGATACCATCAAGGGAGGAAGGAGTGTAAGAGAAGGGGAAAAATCATTATAAAGAGAATGTTGGAAGTGTATATTCAGGGAAACTTGAACCTATCCTCCCAGGAATATAAATATTAAAAAAAAGAAAAGAAAAGAAAAAGAAAAAAAGAATGTTATGTTAAGACAAAGGAACTTAGACCAACTGTCTGAAAAGTTAAAGTCATTGGTCTCCTTGAATTACATCATTAACCCAAGGTGGGGTGTTCAGGGCCATTCCAGTCATCGTCATTGCAGCTAACCACCCAAGGAGCATAATAACTGCTGTCAACCTGTTCTTGTTCATTTTTAGCACCCAGGCTTAATTAGCCTTCAGACAGGAACTTGACACTTCTTTGACACACTTAAAATGTGTTGGTAAAACAATTCTCCCCAACATCCTCCCCTGGTCCCCTTTGCTAACAAGAAGTATCCACCGTAACTTTCCCACAAGCAAGTCAAGCTCCACCCAGCTTTGACTATGGAAAGCAGGGCTTTTGGGTACTGCCGTCTTATGGTCTCATTTGAATTGTAGTGGGCAAATAGGGTGAGATAAAGTCCAAATAAACTGGCTCTGAAATCCCCATGCTTGTGTGGATTTATTTGGCCCTTTGATGTCTGTTTTGTTTCTCTGTTGGAATGTTTCAAATATGCACTTAAGTCACCCATAGAAAAAGCTGCTAATGTAAATAGACGTGTGCTTAGAATGGGCTGTCATCTTAACCTTCCCAGAGATGCAAAACCCATAAAAACACAAAGGGTCAATTGGAATTACCTTTTCTGTTTCTTTTAAATATGAGAGGTTGCAGAGTTCAGATTGCCTTTTCCTTCTCGTCTCTTTATTTATTCAGGTGACTTAAATTTTGGCTATTATAAGAGGGGTTGACCCTCAACTTTAGGACATTCCTCTTAAAATTAAGTTTTGACTTCCACACCTAACTGATTACTTTAAGAGTACTTTTTGAGTCTTTGATACTTTATCTTCACAGTGATTTTCATTTTTAAGAAATCTACAGGAACACAGAAGTGTGTTCTCAGAAGTACTTGAACTCATGTTGTAAATGCTATTTTCAAGTTTAAAAAAGTTTTATTATAAAAGAAAAAAATTGAGAAGCAAGGGAAAAAATTAACCACAATCTATAACTCACACAAATACTATGAAAATAGACCTAATCAGAAATGAAATGGGGCACTGACCCATCCAAGCGCAATCGGGTTGGTATGTTGAAGGTAGCGTGTACTAGAACCAATGGTACTGCAAAATTTAACAGACTGCCTTTTATATGTAACATTATATCACAAGTATTTTTAGGTACAGTATTCATAAAAGACAGACTTATATTCCTTCGGGTTTATAATTTTTTTAAGACTTCACATAGAGAAATCAAAATCTGGCTGTATTGTATCAATATCTCCAACTTTGGTTGAATACTTAAGATCTTATCATTAACTAGGTAGTAGAAGTAAGTGACAGTGTAAAAACTACTTTCAAAGCTCATCCTTTCCTTGCTAAAAATTACGCCTCTTGTAGAAGTAGGTCAGCGGTGTGCAACCATGCTCTGTTCGAGACTTCTAGATAGAATTGGTCTCTCTGGCATGCTTCAGTGCATACTTCACTTTGAAACGTGAATCCCTGTCAAAATTAGTATATTCAGAGCAATAATAAAAATAATAATGCTTCTAGTGAACTTCTCAAAATGATCAACACTCCTTAGAAATTAAGTGTGAGACGTATATGATAGTGCAGAGAGCCCTTTAAAGCACTTAGGTGTCACTGTGGGTGACAGGAGACACTCTGAAGCGCTCACTCGAAGGGTTCTGAGGAACAGAAATAGCATATGCTGCCTCTCAGTTTTATGGTACCGTCTGTCTGACTCACTTGGCATCCCTAGTACCTCCTTCTCCACAATCTCACTGTCGTCATTTTTGTTTCTGGTCTTGTGGTGAGCAGTTTTGAATCCTTGGGCACGTTAGTTCAGTTGGTCGTCTCACTCCACCAGGGTGGCCAAGGAAGTATGACTTCATTAGTGGCCATCGTTTGACTTTGTGGAGAGAGGTCTTTCTTACAGTAATCGCTTTCCTCCACTCTTTATTTTCCTACTCCCTCCCACCCTACAAGGTTGTCAGTTTGTGAGCAGTACAACATGTTACACTAGGAGGCCAGGGGAATCATGAAAAAGCATCGATTTTAGAATCAGATGAAACTGAAATCACGTCTACATATCATTAATAGATGGGACTCCTGGACAAATTACTTGACCTGCCTAAGCCTCAGATCTCTCATCTGAAAATTGGAGTTAAACGATATCAAAATTTGTTGTGAGAATTAGATAAGTGATATGACACATAGCTGGCACATAAATAGGCACTCAGTATTGCCATTTCTCTGATGGTCATTGGTGTGATTTGCCAACACTTTCTGGTAGGATTGTACTTCCTGGCCCACTTTTGGTTACTCAGGGCTATGGGACTGATTCCAGCTAATGAGTTGTGGGCAAAAGCAACACATACTTGAAACTGCCAGAGCAAGACCCTTTTTCCCTTTTGATACAGTGACTGGCAAGGTTCAATATGACGGCTGCTCCCTCAGCTTGGGTTCCATGGCAATAATGAGGAGCATGTCCCTGCTGACTGGTGAAGGACTAGAGGAATGAACAAGAAACAAATTTTATTTTTAGCCACTGAGATTTTGGTGGTATTGTTCCTGCAGCATAACCCAACCTATCCTGTTGCTTCTGTTGCTCTCCTCTACTTGAGCAACCAAGTATAAAAACTGAGTAAAAAGGAACATCATTTAATCAGTGGTTTGAGGAGATGTCTTATAGGTTCTCTGATTTCACTCCGGTCATGTGGTGAAGTCATATTTCCAGACTGAAGCTGGAAATAGCTTTGCTGGTGTTGAGGATGGATCCATGTTTCACTCCAAGTAGAGTAACTCGGGGAAGCAGAGATGTGAGGGCAAGCTATTTATGCTGTCGTATACTAACCCTTGGGAAAATCTTGAGAAATCTTCTAGGGCTTTCATGTAATTCAGATTTCCTCTTAGGTGAATCAACAACATTCTATTCTCCCCACCCCCATCACTAGTCTTACTTAGAAAGCATTAAAATGTTTCTGAGCACCGAAGAAACTATTCTATTCATAAATAAAAATAAACAAAGCATCTCTTGGAAATGAGCATTTCTTTCCCCCAAATAAAATTTAATTTTGAAAAACAACCCCTTTAGTTAAACTATTTAAATGTTCTATACCCTCCTCTTCATAAATCTACTAGATTTATAAAAAAAAAATCTCCTTAGAGGGCTAGTCAAATATGAGCTAACAGCAATAAAACACTACACTAGAATGTCAAATTCTATTTTAACAAATGTTATTACTACCAGTGTCTCTGAATAATGATTACCAGCCCTAGTTGATAACTGATAACTTTATGCAATTTTTTCCATAGCTAAATTCCAGAACAATAATAGTGCTCAGTGCAGTGACAGCTGATTTATAATCATGATACTTTATTTTTTAAAAAAAGTAACCTTTATTAAGGTGTTATTATTGGCGAGCAGTGTGCTGAGTGCTTAGATGAGGATTGCATTCAACTGCAGATAACAGAACCCAACCACAGCAGCTTGCACAAATGGAATTCATTTTTCTCATATAATAAGTCTAGAGATAGGTAGCCCACTACGGGGACAGCTGCTTGAGAAAGTCATTAGGGACCCAGGTTCCTCCCAGCTTCCTGCTCTACCATCCTTAGCATGCAGCTTTTGTCGTCTTGGTTGTGAGATGGCTGCTTTTCTTCCAGGCTTCCCCATTCCAGACGGAATGAAAAAGGAAGGGCAAAGAGCTGGGTCAGTCCCTTTTTCATCAGAATCGGCCACTTTCCTGGAAACCTCTCCCTGTAGAATCACACGATCTGCATAGCTGTAAGGGAGTCTGCAGGTGGGAGTACTTTAGCTGGGCACATTGCCACCCCAAACAAAATCGTATTTCTGTTAATAAAAAAGGAGGGTAGAATGGATCTTGGATAGAGGACTAGTAATATCCTCCATTGAGCTTTAAGTGCATTCTCAGATCTTTACATCAAAACTGTGAAATACTGTCCCCCCCGCCCCATTTTATACAGTAAGAAACTGAGGCATAGAGGGCTTAAATAACTTACCTAGACGACAGGTGGCAAAAATGGAATTCGAAGCTAGGTATCCTTTGGAAGATGATTCATAAGTAATCACAAAAGGCAAAAATTCGAAGTTGGTCACATTTGGAGATTGGTTCTGGGTACAGCCAAAGTCTCTTGGGCAATCTGCTAGCAGGTCCCTATGGGAGACAGTTGTGGTGTCGTACATTCCCTGCTGTAACCACATACTCTCAGACTCCAAATAGTCCTAAGGCAGCTGTGACAAGCGTCTGTATTAGCTTGCTAGTGAGGCAGAGTTCAGGAGTCCAAACAACTTGGCACGTCAATGGTTCTCAGCCAGATGGTGGGTTGGGGGAGGGTGAGTCAAAGGTGTGGCCTTTCTGCCCTCTGGGCTTAGGGCACAGGTTTCACACGGTATAAGGCACTTCAGGTTCAAGGACAGAACAATAAATAGTTACAAAAATTTAAATAGTCATTAAAATGTGAGGTTTTTTTATACTCACCCTGTTATCTTTATTCATTTTTTTAGTTAACTTTAATAGCTCCTGGCCTTTAGTAAGATACGTGAAGTATAGCAACAAGAAGAAAGGCTCCGCTCAGGGAAAGAGAGCAGAGGCTGGGAGCCAGCCAGTGTTCTCAGGTTGTAAAATAAAATCTCTAGACCAATCGGACACTGGCCTCAGGCCATGGCAGTGATTAATGCCAGAGCTGTAAAAAGTGCTATGGTGGGAATGGCTAGCCAGGTTGTATTGTGTGTACATATGAGTTGGTTTTTTTCTTTAAAGCAACTTAATATGAAACACATAATTTTCAGTTGTTTTGGAATCTAAAATAAAATTAAAGACTCATTTACTTTTCTTTTTAAATTAAGAACTTCAGTAACTTTATAGAAGAAAAGTAGCCTAGGTAACATTAAGCTCCAAACCAATTATATTACTCTAAGTCTCCTCTGACCTTTGTTAATAAACATTAGTACATTTTTACACAGATGTAATTAGTGTAGTAGGCATGCAGTTCTGGGGTCTACTTTTTTCACTTAATCTCATTTCATACGAACATTTTCATACTTATCCGAAACATATGTTCTTGGGTTTTTTAAGCTTTCGAGTATTCTGTTACATTGATCTGCCATAGTTTGCTTAATTATCCCCTTATTGTTGGGCATATGGGCTGTTTTCATAGTGTTGCTGTTATAAATGATGCTACTTCCAACATTTTTGCACAAATTCTTTCTTTTTTGCTTTTAGTTTCTTAAATTATATTCCCCAAAGTGGCATTATTTAGTCAATGCATATAAATATTTACTTATCTCTTAACTGTGCTCTGTCTGACTTACATCAGCAATGTAGAAATCATACCCACTTTTCCACACCACTGGAAGTGCCAATTATTTACCTGTTGTCTCAGGTCCACACCAATCCTGCTATATGCTGCTTCATAATGCAGCATATAGCAGGAGCATATAATGTAGTTTGCTAGGAGCCTGCAAACTACATTTCCCAGACCTCATTTCTACCTGGCTTCTTGTTAGGTTCTGCCAATAGAGGTGCCAGCAGAAAATAAGAAAGTGGAAGGAGGGCAAGCCACACTTTCCTTTCTTTCTGCTTCTGGCAGTCTCTCTAGAAGTGACTTCATTTCTGGATGCCCTCTCCCTGGGGTTCCCAGAATGCTATTTGGCAGTCCCAGTGACACAGTGAGAAGTGCAATCTTGTGCTATTGTAGTGCTACCACCTCCTTTTTGCTCTGCGAGCTGCTTTCTTTCTGTCTGTCCTTGTTAATCTCAGGGTTACCTACCTTTCCTTTTTTGACTCTTCAGTTCTCCCAGCAATATAGTTTCCTGTATTAAATGTCCTCTCTTTGAAATACCTACCTTGATTTCTAGTTTCCTGACTGGATCCTGATTTATAAGCTGAGTCTTATAATTCTAATATGTATTTTATTAGGTTACTGTGAGTATGATGGTACCCTAAAGTCTTATTTTGCATTTTTAAAAATTGCCAGTGGAAATTGATTTTTTAAAAACTGTAAACATTTCATTGATTTGTATAATTGTTTGTTTTTGTTTGTTTTTTGAGACATGGTCCCTCTCTGTCACCCAGGCTGGAGTTCGGTGGTGCAATCATAGCTCACTGTAACCTCCAACTCCTGGGCTCAAGGCATCCTCCTGCCTCAGCCTCCTGAGTAGCTGGGACTACAGGCACACACCACCATGCCTGGCTAATTTTCTATTTTTTTAGAGATGGAGTCTTGCTTTGTTTCCCAGGCTGATCTCGATCTCCTGGCCTCAAGCAATTCTCCCGCCTCAGCCTCCCAAAGTGCTGGGATTATAGACTTGAGCCTCTGTGTTGGGCCAGATTTGTATAATTGATTTGTAAATTTAAATCTATTCTTATGATCTTTATTCAATTTTTGTTGGCTTATTTTTCAGTGTTAACAAATGTAGTAGGTTGAGTGGTGGCCTCTGAAAAGATATGTCCATGTCCAAATACCTAGAATTTGTGAATGTTACCTTATTTGGAAAAAAGGTCTCTGTGGAAGTAATTGAGTTAAAGATTTTAGAATTAGATCATCTTCGATTATCTGGGAATGAGCCATGAATCCACTGACAAGTGTTCTTTTATTTTGGTTGGTTGGTTTTTGTTTTGTTTGTTTGTTTGTTGGAGACAGGGTCTCCCTCTATCGCCTGGGCATGAGGACAGTGGTGTCATCATAGCTCACTGCAACCTCAAACTCTTGGGCTCAAGTAATTCTCCTGTCTTGACCTACCAAAGTGCTGGGATTACCGGCATGAGCCACCAGGCTAGGTAGCAAGTGTTCTTATAAGAGAAAGGCAGAAGCTAGGTGTGATGGCATGTGCCTGCAGTCCCAGCTACTCAGGAAAACTGAGGCAGGAGGATCACTTAGGCCCAGGAGTTAGAGGCCATAGTGTGTTATAATCGCCTCTGTGAATAACCACTGCACTCCAGCCTGGGTGACAGAGTGAGAAAGGCAGAGAGAGATATTTGAGACAGACAGAAGAGGAAAAGACATACACACAGGGGGAGAGGACCATGTGAAGATGGAACCAGAAACTAGAGTTATGAAGCCATAAACCGAGAAATGCCTGGAGCCATCAGAAGCTGGAAGAGGCAAGGAAGGATTCTCCCTTTGAGCCTCTAGATAGAGCATGGGGCATGTCAACCTTGCCAACACCTTGACTTTGGACTTCTGGCCTCCAGAATTGTGAGAAAATACATTTCTGTTGTTTTAAGCCACTCAGTTTGTGGCAATTTGTTGTAGCAGCCACAGGAAACTAATACAAACATTATACAATTTCACTATTGGTAAAAACTACTTTTTCTTTATTTCATTTTTAGTATTCAAAGTACTTATACATTAAAAGGGGAAAAGGTCACACAAATATGGCCATTAGATAATTGGGTTTCAGATGCTTTTTACTTGTATCCATCTCTCATTTATTATTTGTTCCTACCTTTTTTTAGGTGAGATTTATTACAAGTTGTTCTTGTTCTGTTCTTTCTGTTTCATTTTGCTGATGGCTCTAATAAACCTTATAATTAGGCCTCTGTGTCATTCATGTTCAGGGAAAGAAAACTCTATTAGCTTCTTATTGACCCAAGACTCTTATAATTAATTTAACTTTGCCTATCTGTTTTTTCCTCCCAATTCTTCTTTTTAAATTTTTAATCCATTATCCTGTTTTCTTCTCTTTCTTTTACTTCCTGTTGTACCAGTGATTCCCAGCCTGTTTTTTTTTTAAATTGTGGTTAAAAAAAAAAAAAAAAAAACACATAACTTGGGTTTTTTTTTTTAAACCATCAAAGAGCCTCTTGATTATTTGCCCTCATATTTTTGTCTGCAACCCATATTTGCCAGTCATGGTGGATATTTGATGGCCCCTCGACTGAATCCAAACTTCACAGAACAAATCCCTTTATTAGAAGGATTTGTTCTGTAAAAATTGGATTCTGTTAAAAGGCCGCACTTTACTGGGAGGCTGAGGTGGGAGGATTGCTTGAGCTTAGGAGTTCGAGACCAGCCTGACCAAGAGCAAGACCCCATCTCTACTAAAAATAGAAAAAATTAACCGGGCAGTAGTTTTCCACACCTGTAGTCCCAGCTACTTGGGAGGTGAGGCAGGAAGATCCCTTGAGCTCAGGAGTTTGAGGTCGCAGTGAGCCTCAATGACACCACTGCACTCTAGCCAGGGCAACAGAGTGAGACTCTGTCTCAAAAAAAAAAAAAAAAAGAGCCACACTTAAGGATCCAGAAGGCCACATGTGGCCCCAAGACCTCAGGTTCCCCACCCGGCAGGCCCCCAACCACCCTCTGTCATTGGTTTGGAAGTGGACATTTGATCTCAGGTGGTCCAATCAGGGTGAATTTTAGGACTCTTGCTTAGCACGTTGGGACAGAAATGTGTGTTCTCTCCTACTGGATATAAAGAGGAATCACATAGCCCGGTTGCAGTTTCCAACCATATCACATTAACAGGGGGAATCAAGGTTGGATGAAGAATGGAGGTAACATTGAGTAGAAGATGGAAAGAAAATGAATCCTCGATGGCCTTGTTGAATTGCTGGATCATCCAATTTTGAAGCTTCCTCTACCTATGGTCTTGCCATTTAAGTGAGCCAATAACACTCTGTTTTTAGTTAAGCCAATATGAGCTGAGTTTTCTCTGACTATACCCTTAACTGGCATATCAAGGAATAATTAATTAGTCTTTTTATTAAGATATGCAAATTTGAGCTTTTGCTCAAGCATTGTAATATTTGTTACCATTTATTATTTACTGTGTGCCATTACATTGCAAAGTGGTTAAAATCATTGTCATTAAAAGTATGTTCTCGGCTGAGGGAGGGAGAAGGGCACAGAAGGATACAGAGAAGCAGCACATTACCACCACCAACTTTAAATTTAATAATAGACACTCTCATTCTCAAAATGTCCTTTTTTTTTTTTTTTTTTTTTTGAGACAGAGTCTTGCTTTGTTGCCCGGGCTAGAGTGCCGTGGCATCAGCCTAGCTCACAGCAACCTCAAACTCCTGGGCCCAAGCAATCCTCCTGCCTCAGCCTCCCAAGTAGCTGGGACTACAGGCATGCGCCACCATGCCCGGCTATTTTTTCTATATATATTTTTAGCTGTCCAAATCATTTCTTTCTATTTTTAGTAGAGACGGGGTCTCGTTCTTGCTCAGGCTGGTCTCGAACTCCTGAGCTCAAACAATCCGCCCGCCTCGGCCTCCCAAGTGCTAGGATTACAGGCGTGAGCCACCGCGCCCGGCCTCAAAATGTCCTTTAGCCACCACACTGCAGGGGAAGGGAAATGTCCTTCATACACATAGCCTCCTACCTTCAGCCATCTTGCAGTTTCCCTTTACTTCCTGTCCTTACAAATTCTCCTCCTTGTCACAGGCAGAGCAGTTTGGCCCTTGTCTCTGATACTTTGCCACTTAACTCTCACCTTCTACCCCAATAAATGTTTTCCCAGCAAAAACACCTTTACCTTCTGGGGGGTGGGGAAGTCTGGTGCCAAGTATTAAGATAACAGTTTCACCTTGGGTTGCAAAGAGGTTAAATCACTTTGCCACGGGCTCATAGCTAGGAGAGGGAGAACTGGGCTGTGAGTGCAAGTCCGTCCATTTCTAAAGCACAAGTTCTTTTTATTACACCACGGCAACGCTCAGCAAGAGCATTAAAGGATGCCATGTGACTTCCGAGTCTAGGTTGGAAAAGGCCATGCAGCTTTTTTTCTTTTCTTTTTTTTTTTTTTTTTTGAGACAGAGTCTCACTCTGTTTCCCAAGCTAGAGTGCCATGGCGTCAGCCTCAGCCCAGCCTCGCTTGAGCAACCTCAAACTCCTGGGCTCAATCGATCCTCCTGCCTCAGCCTCCCGAGTAGCTGGGACTACAGGCATGCGCCGCCATGCCCAACTAATTTTTCTATATATATTTTTAGCTGTCCAGATCATTTCTTTCTGTTTTTAGTAGAGACGGGGGTCTCGCTCTTGCTCAGGCTGGTCTCGAACTCCTGAGCTCAAACAGTCCGCCCGCCTCGGCCTCCCAGAATGCTAGGATTACAGCCGTGAGCCACCGCGCCCGGCCTTCTTTTTTTGTTCTTTTTCTTCATTTGAGAAGTATGCAGTTTAGGGCCATGCAGCTTTTGCTGCTGTTCTTGGGAACTCACTCTGGGAGCCCTCAGCTGCCATGTAAGAGATTTGACTATGCTGAAACCACCATGAGGAGAAACCACCTGGAGACAGATAGATAGAGATGCCCAATGAGCCCCAGCAACTCTGGCTCCCAGCTGCTTGAGTCTTCCTAGTCCAGGCACCAGACCCCACCCCAGCCATATTCTGACTGCAACTTCATGAGGGACCCTGAGTGAAAACTGCCTAGCTGAGCCCAGTCAAACCCTAGATTTGTGAGCAAAATAAATTATCGTTATTGCATGAAGTCCCTGAGTTTGGGGTGGTTCATTACATGGCAATAGATAACTGGGGGAAAATGCACAGTTTATATTTATTAAATCATGCAACATATTCCTTATCCTTTTAGAAATCACATTGTAGTGGAAAAAAGTTGTCACACTATGATCAGCTTTTAAGCTACTCTGCCATTTGGTCATCAGCATTATTTATTGTACAGATTTCCATTCTTCCCAAGGGCCTCTGGATGTTATGTTTTAATCAATATCTGGACACGATCTTGCTTTTAATATATTTGTCATTCTAAGTGATGATACACAGGACTCTTTTTTAAGTCAATTTTTCCTATTATTATTTTGGCTTCCAGCTTGCTGAGTGTTTTTTTTTTATCTGATTTTTTTTAAACTAAACTTTTTATTTTAAGATTATTATGGATGTAAATGCTGTTATAAGAAATAATATAGAGAGCTCCCGTACCTTTTACCCAGTTTATCCCAAATGGTAACATCTTGCAAAAGTATAGTATACTATTACAAGAATATTGACAGGTGCACAGCCAAGAAACGTTTCCATCACTATGAGGATCTTTTCCGTTGCCCTTTTATAGCCACACCTGCCTCCCCACCCTTCACACGGTCCCTGAATCCCGGCAATCTGTCTTCCATTTCTATAATTTTATCATTTCAAGAAAGTTTTTTAAATGAATCATATAGTATGTAACCTTTTGGAATTGGCTTTTTTTCATTCAGTATAATCCCTGGAGATGCATACTAGTTGTACACATCAACAGTTCATTCCTTTTTATTGCTGAGTAGTATTCCACGGTATGGATGTGTCACAGTTTGTTTGACCTCATTCATCTGTTGAAGGGCATCTGGGTTGTTTCAAGGATAAATATCCAGGAGTGCAATCGCTGAGTCATTTGGTAGTTTCATGCTTAATTTTTTTTTTTTTTTTTTTTTTACAAAACTCCTAAACCATTTCCCAGAGAGGCTATATTATTTTATACTCCCACTAGCAACATATAAATGATCTAATTTCTCTGCATGCCACCTGATTTTGAATAAGTTAAATATAGCTTCTCAAATAAATATTATGTTATACCTTTTTTTTTTTCCCTGATTGCAGGTACCAATTCTTTGTCCAACAAGATTTAGGCCTCTGACATTCTGGTTGAATCCTGCAGGTAGGATGGGGGCGTGGTGATTTAGAAAGAAGATGAAGAATCTAAGACGACACCATCTAATTTTAACCCTCAGTGATTGCTGTCTTATTTTGGGTTCCTGACATCTTGTTTTAACCTGTTTCTATTGTAATTGTATCAGTAATCTCTTTCCCTTCAGGTGGTCTTTTCAAAGGCACTGAAAACCTTGAAGAGTTGAGAGGCAATAGATTAGCTGTGAAAGCAAAAGGAGTTTTAGGAAGAGCTTTGAAATCACTGAAAGGTAACAGGGCTTTAGCTACAGCTCACTAAGTACTCAAATAAATCTTTACTAAGTATCTGGCTTTTAGAGCAAATGCTCTAGGTAAGGGGTGACTTCTCTAATGAAGCTTGGTAGTTTAATTTCTCCTGATAATTACACAGTGCCCTATTTTCTCTCAGGTAGACATGACTCCCGCTAAAGCCATTGAAACATTTAGACATGAGACTCAAAAAAGATATAGAGGAGCAAAGATTTATATTTAAGTAGTTTCTGCCCTAAATCTAAAATGTTCAGATCTTTAATAGACTGTTAGATAGATAAAATTTCTAATTATTGTATTAAAATCCCAAAACTAGTTTAAAAAATAGTTTTCTAAATGCATGAATCCTGTTCTATGCACCTTTTGGCTTGAAAGTTATTGTGGTCTATTCTAAGTGGCCCTTTCTTGGACAAACCTCTCCAGTTCTATCAAATTGATTATTTTCATCATCAAAAATATCAATATAGCACTCGCTTCTGCAGCACATATACTAAAATTAGAATGATACAGAGAAGATTAGCATGGCCCTTCTGCAAGGATGACACACAAATTTGTGAAGTATTCCATATTTAAATAAATTAATAAAAAAGGAATATATTCCTTATCCATTTCTGGATTAGGTTGTCTGATCATTGAGGGAGAAGCTGAAGACTGATTTCTAAACAAAACCAAAGTCTCCGTTTTGGCTAGGCTCTCCATATTTATGTCCCTCTCACCCCCTCACTCTCTTTAAACCAAATCTTTTGATAAGTGCTGTTCTCTCATTTGCATTTCTTCTAATAAACATGCAACTGCAAAGCAGTTCTGATTAGCGTTTGGATTGACAAAAATATTTGTAGGGGTTCAAGTTTATAATTTCATTAGTGTTTATCAGTGCTATTTCACAGAATTGAAAAGATTGTCACTAATTAATAATATAAATAAGATTGTAGTGGCACTTGCAAAGAATATCAGTAAAAAATTTTTAAAGGAAATAGTTCCTTTACAGTTAATATATTATGTAATTAAGAATTTCCATATGTTGGTTTGCATAGTGAGATAATGCCTGTATTGTATACATACTATAATTTTTTCTCTTTAGCACTAACACAGGACAAAAATATATCTCTGTAAATTGCTCTTGTGACTGCTACTGTTTGAGACAAGAACTGCCAATTTACCCCCAGATGAGTCTCTGAGAGCTTAATTGGAGTTATTACCTACCACTAAATCATCTTGAAATCACTCTTTCTCAAGAGTGCAAATGTAGGCATTCTGGACTGCTCTGGTTGAAACTTTAGGTTGTTATTCAGACCTAAGTGGTTCCAAGAAAAAGAGTTTATTGTCTTTTAAATAAAAATGAACTTTAGTAGAGCATTTTCTAATTTATTAAGTGGTTTTCATCTTTCTTCGTTTAATCTTCCCAACAAACCTGTGAGGCTGGGATTCTATATATCCTCCTCACTTCATAGATTGGGAACCTGAGGCTCAAAAAGACTAAATGAATTGCCAGCAATCACAAACAATAAGTGACAAAGTCAGAACTGGCATCTAGATGTTATGACTTCATTGCCAGTGCCGTTTCTTGCACAACTTGCTGAAGAGAGGGAAGTGACACTCCCAAGGTGGAGAATATTGAAATGCATCTGTTGTACTCAAAGTTAACAACACATTTCCTTTTAAAATATCTGAACCAGACTCACTGACATTTCTCAAAGGGATTACTACCAGATTGTGTTACCTTATCCTTCCTGAACAAGGGACATTCCTGTTTCCCCCTATAGGACACTTCTACCATCATAAGATTGGGCTAAATCTATATTGAAAATATTAGTCAGATGGCATGCCATCTTAAATCCGATTCTCCCAGGACTTTAGATATTCCCATATTCTTATAAGGAAATGTGAACCTCGCAATCTATCTCCCTGCTTCTTCCCTCAGTGGACTCCTTGTAGGTTTAAATAATTAACTGCCTAACCCATATTGGATGAGTTTCTACAATATTGGCAGGCCATGTGCTAGACCTGTGAAGGGGTTTATATGTCCCATGACTCCTTTAATTTAACTGCCTGGCTAACAGTGTACAGTTATGGTTTTCCATATCCCTGGATGAATGTCTGCCGTTAGCCCATATCTGACCATGGTGTTGGTACACGTGTGTGACCATGGATCATTATGCATGCAGGGACAGTGTGGGGGTATGTAATTTCACTGCTTTTCCCAGCTGATTTCTAACTACACCCAATGTATTTTATTATTCCCCCTGTCTTTAAAAATTCTTTTCTTTCCCAAAATGTTAAAAGGGAGAGGAAGAATGAATGGACCAAAGGAGAATGAATTCTGCAAACATTAAAAAACACCCCAAAGAAGGAAAAAAGTGTGTGTGTGCTAAATCATTTTGTCTGGATTTCCTTAAATTTTGCCTTAAAAATTGCCTTACATTTTTTTTTTTTAGTCCTGTCTCAGTTTTTGTATGTAATTACTATGCTTTTTAAAACATTTCACTTCTCACTATGTATTCTATACTACACATACCATAATAAATACTGGCTATGATCCTAACTTAGGCTTGATTTAAAATAGAAATACTTATGAATCTGAGCAAGGGAAAAAAGCATACTAACACTCACAAGTGTTTTCTCATGCCTTCCTCAGCCTATTGCCCTGGGCAGTAAATTGTATGGTAAAATAACCAGTTTATTATTTGTTGCTTTCTTTCATTCTGCTGAGAAAAGCTACATTGCTGGCAAACTGACAGAAAATTTAAAAATGGAATCCAATATATCGTATGTATGTTTGGGGAATGTGTGCAGCATATAATATTCATGTGATATATATTTCTCTTTTAATTTTTTTCCAGTTGGTATCAACAGAAATGTGATGAATGAGCTTTTTAAACTGAATGGGATGAGCAGAGATACCCCAGAAAAGCAGGAGCTATTCTTGCTCTCTCCTCCCCATAAAAATACAAACCATCATCAAAGAACTAACTAAAAGCACTTCTATTTTTTAAGGGAAAAGTATATTTTTTAAAAAAGTATTAAAATTCATTTTTTGAACTTGTGCTCAGCTAATACTTCACATATTAAGATGCTTAGAAAATTTTCATATTTTTCTCTTGTGAAACTGGTCTTAATGGAAGCCTCCCTTTTTTTTCCTTATCCTTGAATTTTTTTTACTCTGTGTTTTTGGCCTTGTCTTTTATAAAATGTACGGTTCTCACCCACAGCTTAAGACAGCTTTGATGTTCTTAGTACAACATACTCTACGTAATGTTAGCTGTTTAAAGCTGGAGATCAGATTGTGCATATAACATATGTAGTTTGGATTATATAAACACTACAGGAAGAAGGGGAGACAGGGGCCTTCTGTGTGCAAATTTCAGATTGCTAGCTGTATGCCTGTTTAGAATGTTAAACACTCCTAACTAGGCAGTGATGAAGTTACTTCTTTAGTGACTGTGACTTCTGAAACTATAAAGACAAAACTTTTTCAACTAAAAATAATTTAAACTTGATGACAGTAATTAACGTATTTACTTTACGTGATTTTCTACTTGCTACTTAGGGAGTTTTGAGGGTAGAGGGGAAAAAAATCATTGCCTTCAAAGCCCAATTTAACTAAGCAATTTCATCAAAAATTTGGAAATATAGCTGAGAAGAGCCAAAGACAGAAGAATGTGAGACAAATGATAAATTTGAACCATTACACATTTCACTCATTATAACGAAGTCTAGAGCAGGAAACTGCTCTCTCGTCCCTGTAAAGATACAAACAAACCATCACCAAAGAACTAACTAAAAGCACTGTTATTTTTTAAGAGAAAAGTAGATTTTTTAAAAAAGTATTCAAATTCAGTTTTGAACTTGGGCTTTGCTAATACTTCACATATTAAGATGCTTAGAAAATTTTCATAATTTTTTCTCCCAAAACTGGTCTTACTGGAAGCCTTCCTTTTTTTTTTTCCTCACCCTTGAATTTCCTTAGGACTGTTTCTCATATCTTACTATTTCAGATTAGACTACTATGGCGTTTTTGTCTTTTGTTTGTGTGATTCTTTTATCATTAAGGTTGCAGTCTGGCTTTTTCATTTGCTGTTGAAAGATTGGTAACTTTTACGCATTTCAAGAGAAATTAATAAAATAAAACATTACCATATTTTTCAGCAATGAGACATTTCAGAACGGAGAAAGAAGTCAATAGCTTTTCTGGTTTAATACGTTTGTATTTTATTTTAAATATTCATATCTTGCCTTGTTTCAGGAAGACTTCAAGGCTGCTGATACGTTTACTGCTCAAATATCAACACAGTAATAATAATCAGGCCTTTGAAACTGTGGGTGAAATATCCAGCAGATTTCAGTCATTTTTAATTTATGAAGAGTGATTGGCATTTTGCTTCCAGTCCCTTTCCATAGAACTTTAAATATGGACACCCCTCCTGCCGGTATCTTTATATTGGAAAGCTCTGCGTGAGGTTGAAGTTTTTATGGGGAAACTTGTTTAAAACACAGTTGTCTTTAAAGGCAAGTTTGCCACAGCAAGGTTAGGGGTTGCCAATAAATCCATTTATAGCAACTTCTGTATTCTCTGCTCCAGACACACCAGTGGGGTGACCCGTGCACAATTCCCGCTGGCCACACAAGGCAGCAGCAGTTCTAGTTAATCCTTCCATGACGAAGGCTGGCCTAGAGGGTTTCGGGTATGAAGTGGTCAGAGTCCCCTATACCGATTTGGCTGCCTGAGGCTCCTGGTAGGATCTGGAGAACCCAGGATTCCCGAATCCCTAGGGCCTAACCTGGCTTTTGCTCTGCTAAGGAATAAATAACAAAACATTTTGGGAACTCAGGAGTTTAATTTACTGCCACCAACCGACATAATAATAGCATCTTTGTGTGTTCTCCCCCCCTCCCCGCCATGCCTCCCACCTCCCGCCGACAGAAGCACGACGCCGGCCCTCGGTGGATGTAGCGCAGACAGCACTGGCCAGCCTGGAGGGGTCCGAGCAGGCTACAGACCCGGGGCCCCAGGGACGCCCAGGCAATCAACTATCCCCGAACGTCCCTAATTCGCTTTAAGGAAAGAACAAGGCGCAACAGGAAGATGCTTTCTTACACCTTCCCTCTCCCTTAGCTCATTCTGGCCCCTGAATGTCAGCGTGTTTGAGTGTGTTCGTATTTCTGTGTATGTGTGTGTAGTTAACTGAGGCAGAGAAAATCGAAGAAAGCCACACAAGCCACCCTAAAGCATCCACGGAAACTCCAGCTCGGCTAATTGCTCCCATATGTCCTCCTTGGTTGTTTTTAAAAAGTAGTGAGGAGGGTCACTTTACTGATTTTAAAGAGGCTGCAAAAAAGACTATCACCCATACCACTCCGGTCCCGGAGGGGTCCAGGCGCAGCGGCCGGGCACCACCCCCTCGAGGGAAGCCGGGGTGCCTCCCGCCGGGCCCAGGCCCCGAGAGGAGGGGCGGGAAGGCGCCGCACCCGCGCCCCGAGGAAAGTTCGCGCGCCGCGCCCCAGCGGATCCCTGGGACTGCCGCAGCCGCGGGCGGGGAGGGGCACGGGAGGCGCGGCCGGGGCGGGCGCGCGAGAGGAAGGTGCCTTCGGGAACACGCGCAAGGGCGGGGACTCGCGCTGCCAATGAGGCCCGGCTGTGGGCCGAGTGAGGCGGGGGGACGGGCCGGAGCGCAGCCCTCGCTGTGGCAGCTGCGGGAGCGGCTGCCGCCTCGGGAGCGGGAGGAGAGGCAGCCGCGGAGCGCCGAGCCGGCCGCGCCCCGAGGCTGGGCCCTGGGGGTGGGGAACCGCGCAGAGGAGCTGGAAACTTTCCCGGCAGGTAACTCCCGCTGCCGGGGCGCCGCGGCGGACCTGCGAGCGTCCGGGGCCGGGCCAGCTGCCGGGGTGCTGAGAGGAAGAGAGGGTCTCGGGGAGGAGGAGAGGGTGTCCGGGGAGAGGGGAAAGGCGTGTGGGAAAGTTTCTGGCGCCCCCTCCCCCGTTCGGGAGCTTTCCGGGCACAGGCACAGACATGTTGGGCGCCCCGGGCCTTGGTCTCGGCGTTTCTGGGGAGTCCGCACCTTCCCTGCGCCGTTTCTTCTGAGTCCGACCTAGCCGGTCTCTGGCGGAGCCGGGGTAGGGGGAACCGGGAACACGCGGGGCACGCTGGAGCTTCGGGACCACCCCCGCCCGGCGCGCCTGCTTGCCCCCTTTCCCGCCTCCTCTATAGCCCTCGGGCTTGGCAAGGGCCTGGGCTGCGCCTGGTACCTGGGGCGGGGGAGGCGGGGGAGAGGCGCGCCTGGCACCGCGGGGTCCAGGGCGCCCCCGGAGTGTCGGAGTGCGCGGGTCTGGAAGTTGCCGAGCGAACTTAAGCCGGCGTGGGGCAGGGTGGGGGGTGGGAGTCGTATTGCCCCAGTCTGGGCTGAAAGTCTACTTCGCTTCCAAGAACACTGCATTAGTGTATCTACGGTCTTTGGGTGGGGAGCGGGATGAGTTAGAATTAGACATTGAGGACTTTTCTTTGCCGGGGGTAGGGAGAGCTGAGAAAAACCAGAGTTGTGTCAAGATTGTGAGTCCCTTGTTCTTCGATGCAGACTGGTCACTTTGGGGGGACTGTGTCAGGGCGCACGTTCTCCCTGGAGGACTTTGGGGTGAGGACGCGCAGCATTGAGGGTTGTGGGGGGTTCGCGGCTTTGGTGCAGCGGCTTTTCAGAACGGCTGGCTGGGAAGGAAGCCCCAGGCATTGTGTAGCATGTTTGCAGGCAGAAAGGTCTCTGAACCGGCATTCTCAAAACTAACTTATGGTGTAAGGCTCCGGGAGGAAATGCGGCGGTGGCCAGGTAGAAATGCGGCGCCGCGGCGAGGGGCGGAGGACGCCGGGCTTGGCGACAGTCTTCTCCCTACCCGCTTCGGCCCACTCTTGGCAGCCCCAGATCCCTGTGCCTCAGGTGATAGGACTGTTCTCGGCGCTTCTCCCTGCTGGGGTCAACTCGGGGAAATGAGGAGGGCACCTTCATCTTGAACTTGACCCCGGGAGGGAGCAGCGTCGTTCCGGCGGGTTACAAAGTAAAGGGAAGCTGAATCTTAACGTGGATGGACCTCAAACTGTGGCGCAGAAAGAAGCTCCTGGTTCAGAATCATTGAGGAAAGGGCTTTGGACTTCTGAGATCCCTAGCTCTGGAAATGCCAGACGCACCAGACTGCAGAAGTTAATATATGTTTGGTGGGGGAGGGAGAAGAAAGGAGAAACCTGGTTAGTTGGCACAGAGGGTTGGTATTTCTGTGGTGGAAATGAAAGGAGTTTGCATCACCAGATCCGCTACTCTTTTTTTTCTTCCTGGGTCATCTGTTTTTCCTGCCAGGTTGGCACTCCTGGGACAGGGGAGGGGGGAAGGAAGCAGTTGTGAAGCTTCTCTGGGCAGCCTGGAGGTATTTCAGATCTGCCACTAGGAAGATTCCTGGATTTTAACAGCTGCTTCTTGATTGCTGGTAATGAAAGAATTTATGAGTGGCTGAGAGGTGTTCATTATAGTAGTCGTCTGAATGTTTTACTCATCTAAACTGCTTAAAGACCACACAAGGAACCTTCCCTAGAGTATACCACTTTTTGCAGTTTGTATCAGCCAGAATGCTTGGTGGGTGTCAGTCAAAAAGCATCATAAATACATCCTGGCGGTTTTAAAATGAAAAGTATGTGGGAGTAAAGTAAGTATGGTATCTGATATCCTTCAGGACTTCCTCCTCTGGTTGTTCTTGTTACCTGCCAAGTGAACTTGGTCCAGGCTTCCGGACTGTTGTGATTCGACAATAAGGGATGGGAAATAGTGTCATTGATTTTAGTGGAGGCAGGAAAGCCCAGAAATAAATTTAAGGTCACTTTTCATGACCCAGTCTTGGAATTGTGGTGCCACAAACTTAACTTTTTGGCACCAAGCTTTTTTGTTTCCAAGTTTTGCTGGAACTTGGAAGCAGTGATTTTCCTGCTTTCTTGGTTTAACCACCAGAATGTCCAAATTATCATAATTTATGTCCATAGTGGAGCTAAAATGTAGCTGATTCATAGTTAGCCTTTTTGTGCTTCCCATAACAGCCTGTAGAAAAAAGAACATTTTGTCTCTTTAACCACACACAATTTATTTGGTGCCATAGTAGGTTTTTGATACTGGGTGATTAAGGGCACAATTTTAGAGACAATGGCATTGTCGTGATTAAATTGTCCATTTTTAGGCAACATTCTCTTCTGAGTTGGCGATTAATTCTTTATCTCCCTGAGAACATTAAAACCAGTATCCTGGGCTAGTAGAGCTGTAATCCATATTATAATGACTCCTGCCAGCATAGGTGGAGGTTAATAATGGTAGGTATGTTGATGTTTCCGTTATACATTTCTAACCCAGTTGTGAAGATTTTTGTCTCCCTTGGTTTGAGAATAGGGTTGAGAGTCTCATAGATAAAGAAATGGCTTTATTTTTATCTTTCTGATAAAAAGTTTAGTTTAACTTCTAATTTATAGGAATAAATTTACAGAAGCAAAATAAAGCAGCATGCTTATATGTTTTTGCGAAGGGAAGAGGAGGGGTTTGTTTTAGTCCCTAGAATAGTTTTGTTTTGAAATGTCTTTTAAAATGCATATTTCAGTGGAAAACCTAGGACCCCAGCCACACCCCTCCCCCCCCAGTTTAAAAAAATGTTCGCTGTACAGGGCTCTTAAGTCTTTCTGGGCCTTGGTTTCTCATCCTTATCATCCCTAAAATGGGATTACCTTGAAACCCTAAAGTTCTGTGATTCTCCAGGAGTTTAAGAAATGTAGGAAATCTGGAGCCAGTGCTGTAATATTAGAACAGTGCTATGGGGGTTATAGACCAGTGCTGTGGGGTTTATAGACAGTTTTACTTGCATGTTTTATCCCTGAACCCTAACTGAGGCCTGGGATTTTATATCAGGCCGGTGTCATCCATAAATAGTGGAGTTGAACTTGAACCTATATCTTCTGATTCTCCCTACTCCCTGCTCCATACCTCTCTTTATTCATGGAGCCACTTGTGGATTGGCCAAAACCTGACATACAGACTAATGTTAATATGTGGCAAATTCTCACAGTATTTTATTTATGAGTTATTTTGGTTTCAGAACCCCGGGGTTAATATCTATGCTTTGATCTCAGGGATTAAAAACAGTTCACCAATAAAGGTAATAAAACTTTCTCCCTAAGAGAGTTTCAGAAAGTCACATACCTCAAACTAATCATTTGTTTGTTTTCAACTTCTTTTTATTAAGTAGGCTTCAGGGTCTAATGTGATTTATAATCCAGACTGGTAACCCAGACAGCATTCTTAAGGAAATCACTTCTCAAATCTGGACCTCTTTTTAAAAATAAGAAATGAACATATCATTTGCCTTTCATCTTGGTATCTCTCAGCCTGATTACAAAGCCTAGATGAATATTCCTTTTTTGGTGCCATCATTCTTGGGCTTTTTCTACTGATGACTGGATAAGTCTGATTTTGCAGCACTTTGCGTGCTAAATAAATCCTTCCCTTATGCTATTGGTTTAATGGTAAAGAAGTAGTAGGTTACAAGTGACCCATTTTCACTGTGTCTCTAAATGTTTGTACTGTGTCCTGCTTGCCTAGTTAGGAGCACTCTGCAGCTTGACATTCATCTGGAAGCTGGTATGGATGTCTTTAACAGGTTCTGAAATGAGATTACGTGCTAGCTCTTGTATGTCTGAGCAGCTTTGTATCTTCAGCTTTTTAAACTTGTCCTCAGAGGAATGTCTTTCCAAAATATTAGGCAGTGGAGTTGAAACCTCAGAAAGGATATATCACTCAGAACCCATTGATAGGTTCCCATTACTGGGAAGGAGGTGGGGTGAGTCTGAAATTGTTGCCATTTCCATGGTTGAGAGGAGAAGGGAGCATCATGAAGCAGTATTTGCTAATGAAGGTGGGAGATTTTGTTATCAGTGTACTGGAAAGGGATTGAGAGCAGCAAGGTACAAGAATGGCTGTTTTTTTTTTTTGTTGTAAGGAGAATGGATTTTGAATGATAGAGGACTTTTGATGAAGAAGGCTTTCAGGAAACATTATCTTGTGGAGAGTGAAAGGGGTTCTTGTGGTTTGGTTTGGCTTTGTTGCTGATGGAGGTTGCCCTTCTAGGGTAGGTGTTGTCTTTAGGGGCTCTTGCAGATGTGTGTGATAAGGGAGAATGTTCTGGAAAGATGAGTTTCATAGGCAGGCATGTCAAGGACCAGCAAAATGTTGCAGAGGGATGATGTAGACCCTGGATTTTAGCACAGATTTTGCCACTAACATGAAGGAATTTATTAGTAAAGATCTTCTAGCTGCAGTTGTGAATAGATGTGAACCCAGTAAGTTCAGCCACATAGCCTAGAGCCACAGTGACTCAGCCCCTTCCCTGCTCCACCCCAGTACACCCAGGGCTACACACCTATCCTGAACAGCTGCTTGTTACCTCTGTGGGTGGGAGGTGGGGGCTGGAGGGTGGAGAAGTCTCTAAGAAACGCTTGGCTGTGACTTTCTGGTGCATTTATATATATATACTCATGCGAAAATGGGATCCTATAGTACATGTGCTTTTGAGGAAATGTAAAACCTCACAGCAAGAAACCTCCTTTTTGATCTTAGTTCCAATTTGGGAAAACCTTGGAGAGAATCCAAATTGGCCTGATGCCCGCCAAAGGAGAGTTATGATGAGATCCATAAGATGGGACTGCGGGGAAACAAAGTGCCCCACAAAGAAGGAGGTTATTGTTAATGGAGTGGGGAGGGAGCTGGGTAAACAAAAAGAGCTAGCCAATGCAGTATGTTTCCAGAAGTGGTATTGCTGGTCATAGCAACATACCACTATGGCAAAGGATATGAAGATTTTTAATGTTCTTGTGATGTATACCCCTGTAGTCTTGAGAGCAGTGGACTTGTCCACATTCTGTGAGGCTCTGAGTTGCTATGCACACAGGCACTTGCGTAAGGGGGTATTGAATTACTGCTAAAAACTTAAGAGTTGGTCATTATTCTCATGTAACCCATTATACCTCCCTCTTTCTGCCATGCTTTGTTCTAAATTACTTGGGATTAGTAACATCAATTATTAATGTTTATTGAGTGCTTGCTGCCTCTGAACTAGATGTTTGAATTTTAAAAATTTGTGGACGTGAAACAGTAGGGTTCTTCCCACCCCTCCACCATCCTACATATATAGAATGCTGTGGCAGGGATGCTTGGTTGCTCGTACAACAGCATTTTAGGTTCTGGTCCCCCTTGTTTCTTGTGGCTTAAATCAACAACTCTTTATTTGCTTGGGATTCAGAAATTGGAGTCAGGCTCAGTGTGGATGGTTCTTCTGCCTGTGTCGAGGCTCACTCATGCTCTGGTGGTCATGTGATTCATTGGGGATTGCTGTAATAATTTATAACATTACAGTCATCTCTCGGTACCTATGGGGAATTCGTCCCAGGGCACCCATGGATACCAGAATGCTCAGACACTCACCTCCCTTGTATAAAAATAGTGTAGTATTTGCATATAACCTATCCAATGCTCCTGTATATTTTAAATCATTTCTAGATTACTTATATTACCTAATACAATGTAAATGCTATTTTCTATTTTTTATTATTTTTACTGTTGTATTGTTATTTTTTATTGTTTTTTATCTTCAAACCGTGGTTGGTTGAATCTGTGGATAAGGAACCAGAGGCCAGATATAGAGGACCAACTGTACTTAGTAC
>CM052439.1:58868739-58880297 GCA_028533085.1 Varecia variegata | reverse complement strand
AAGCCAAATTAGTTTTAGTAATAACCATACCTGTTGCCAATGACTAGTTAATGAGTAGGTATGTGATACCTATTGGGTCCTGCTGTATTTGAAACATAAGGTGGTCAGCACAAGAGAACAAGTTGCACAGAGTGCAAAGATTGAGGTACCTAAGACCACAATGACATTTTTTAGCTGCTAAATTAACCAACCCTACAACCACTGTGATTCAGAACTTCTTGAGAAGAAGTGAGAAAAAGCATTTTCATTATTGTTTCACACAGTGATCTCCAAAGTAGAGTATGCTAGATCACCCAATATGGAAGGGAAGAAAATATTAGAAAGTAAGAAAAAAATTAAGCCTTGGGTTGACACTGGTTGGTATATATAGTCTCTTGTCAACTTAGGTTATAGAAGGTTGCCTGAGGGAAAGTGAATATTGTACAACCTGCTAGAATTAACAATGGTACCCTCATTCTTGCTTTTGGTGAACTCTATCCATATCAGTGGATTTATATATTATAATATCCAGTTTTAACTAAACTGATCCCACAAAATGGACAAGTGGTTGGAAAAGTTTTCTTGTAAAGAAACTGTAGAGTAACGATAATGAAGTAAGTATACAGGGACAAGTAAATGTTGTGAGGTTAGAAAATGACTTTTAAATCAAATTTGACAAGTTGGCATAAAAATTGTATGTGGTTTGTATTATTAATAAATAAAAATTAATTTAAAAATACTGTTCAAATTTCATCCTTTAAAAAGTTTTTAATGGATGTTTTATGATGTACATGCTACATTAGTATATACACATGTAATTTATAACTACTGCTTTAATTATATATAAATTATATACAATTTATAACATGTTGGGGGTACATGTTTAGTTTTGGGCTGCATGGTCAAAAAAGCTTGAGACCACTATTTATTTATTTGTTTAAAATAGAGATGGAGTTTCGCTCTTGCTCAGGCTGGTGTCAAACTCCTGAGCTCAAGCGATCCTCCCGCCTCGGCCTCCCAGAGTGCTGGGATTACAGGCGTGAGCTACTATGCCTGGCCCAAGACCACAATTTAAGTCACAATTATAGTCAGGCATTTTCTGTTACTTGCAGCCGAAAGCACCATAGTGCTGCAAGGACAAATGAGAGTGGTGCCGTCCCCATTTTAATTTTAGCTTGCAAGATTCTCTGTGATCTGGCCCCTAACTTTGCTTTCCAGACAGGGCTATCCTCCCTGTCTCTGCTCATAACACTGAGCTCCTACCCATCCCTGACTGTCACATACTTCGTTTCAATTTTGCCCCTAATGAGGCTTTTCTCCCCTTCCACCACCACTGAAATTTTCATTGTCCTACAAGGCCTACGTCAAATAAATATTGCTTTTACACGAGCATTTTTCTTATTTCCCTCTCTTCCGCATTTCAATGGTTATTTCCTTTTAGAACCCCTAGCACATTGTACATTCATTATATTTTTCTCTCTTTGCCTTTTATTATTAAGGTGTTCACTTGTTTGGTTTGTGGATAGGTTGTAGGCTTCTTGATGGTAAAGGTCCAGTCTTACCTTCATATTTAAAAAATATATACTGCTTGTTTCCCCCTTGGGAGAAAGGGAGTTTGGCACAAAGCCACAGTTGTTCAGCCTGGCTCTGTGCCTGTCACTCTGGGGAGGTTCTCTTGCCTCTAGTCTCTGGCAACCTTAGGAAGGCAGGACCTCCACACACCTGAAAGGAAACCGAGGCCAGGGTGCTCACTCAGCCAAGACAGGAGGGCCCAGGATTCAAACCTGGGTCATTTTTATCTCCAGGCTGTTTTGTCTGCCCTCCCGTGTGTTACTTAACAGTTTCACGTTCTTTCATGTGGGAACACTGACGTGGGAAAAAATTGGGAAGCTCCATAGGATGATGGTGCAAAAACGTTACTGGACAAGTGTAAGCAGGTGCAGTGAGTTCAAAGGAGAGTCTTTTCTCCTTGTGGAGTAACAGGAAAGGCCTGGTGGGTGATAATGTATGAAGATCTAAATGCCTGTGAATAGTTAGCTGTATGTAAGTACCACAAAGCACAATTGTGGAAGATACTCCCTATGGTGGGGTCTGGCTTGAGCATCCCTCTTGGGAGATGGGAGGTGATGGGCTCTATGCTGCTCAGCTGAGTAGAGTTAGCCATGCCTGTATTCCATCTATGGAAAGGATAGTGAAGCGTTGCTAAGTTGTAGGCTTTCAAGTTGAGCCATGTTAGGTATATGCCACTATGATGGAAGAGAGATGTCTCTGCAGGGTTTTGAGGGTCAAATGACAGAATGTATATGAAAGTGTTTTGAACATTGTAAATTACCTCCTAGAGGCAAGGAAACATCAAATTTGGATATTTCCTTGTAGCAGTTACTTCTAGCTCAAATTTCTCTGTTAGCCATTTTTGTTTTCTTTTAAGTACATTTCCAAAGTGTTTTTAAGTGTTGGGGTTCTTAAATGGAATAGGATACAATTTTTCTCGAATGAACTACAGATATTAGTTGAAAGCTTGCTATGAAACTTTTTGCCATGGTGTAAATAGAATTTGTGATTAAGGTAAATCTCTTTTGGGATTAGTTCAATTTTTCCAGAGCACCTGTTTATAAGAATTGGACCACTTTTGGTATATAAAGATGGAAATTTAGGGGGCTTTGATTTCTCGTACTGGAAACCCTAAGTACCAACTGAAAGACTTTAGAGTTTTGATTTCAGAGTTTTGTTTTGTTTTAACTGTAAATCCAGTAATTTATTTTGATGCGTCTTTGGAAAGGGTTGGGGAAACTTTTGAAATATTTCAAGGTAGTTTTGAAAGTGAAAAGTAGGTACGGTTTGATTATTTGGATGAATTTAAAATCTTTTTCATTGTAGATATCCAAGGAGATGGATTTGAATAAATAAAATTTAACTCCATTTGAAGGAAATTTTGCAGGGGAATTTTATATTGTAGAAGGAGTCTACTTATAAATTAAAACATGTTAACTTAAAGGGTAAATATACCTCCAAATGCAAAAGGCACCAAAACGGTGAGTGACTTCTAAATTGCAAATAGATGCAATTGTGAAATTCATATTCAGGGTTCTTGAATTGTGCATATGACATAAGAGAGCCTTAGTTCTCTTAAGATTTACTTAGGTAAAGAAAGAATTCCCAAAGTGGGTTCCATAGGAAACTGATTCTTAGGAAATAAACAGGTGTTACACAGGGGAAAAAGTTCTAGGAATAAATAAGTGGGAAAATCTGGGCTAACAAAAGCAAACCAGATATTTTGCTTTTAACTGCAGGAGTTTTGAGCACCCTTAGAGCTAGTGTTCATTATGAATATCCTTGAAAGGAAACAGAGTATTCAGTATTTCCCAAACGCATTGAAATGTAGAAACTTTTTGTTTTTTGGAGAGCATCTTTTTGTCAGAGAACAATGTTAGTTGGGTTGATGTCTGCTGAAATACTTTAAAGCAAATCTCAGATATCATGTAATTTCGTCTGACTAACTTTAGTATGTATTTCCAACTAAGGACTGAAAAAGAAAATCACCATCCCATTATCACTGTTAACAGAATTAACAATCATTTTTTAATATTATCTAATTGTTCCCTAAATGTCATTTGTCATCATTTTTGTTTTTTGGAACCAAGATTCAGTCAAGGTTCACATATTGCATTGTGGGCTGTTGTTGTTTTTTGTCGCTTTAGTCTTTTTAAATGTCAGAAAATAGTATCTTACCACGTCCCTCTCCCCCTCTCCTGACTTTCATAAGAGAACTTGTAGCATGTTCCACATTCTCAATTTGTTTACTTCTGGTAGTGTTTACCTTGTCCCTTTGTTCTGTATTTCTTGTAGGTCTAAAGGCCTGATTAGATTCAGGTTGAAGATTTTTGGCAAAAATAGGTCCCAGACTTTACTCTTTCTCCACCTATGATTTGGGAACAGGCATTTAAGTTTAGCAATTCATAAGAAGTAGCTTTTTTTTTTTTTTTAATATAAAGAAGTAATGGCTTAGAGTTTGGCAATTAGTTTTATTAGTATATCAAGCGGATGCAAGTTGAATTTATTCTAGGTGTGTTTGGAAAGATTCTGAATAGTTGGCCTGGTTAAATGGATATAAGTTTTAAGTATATTTTGAGACTATAAACCACGTATCCCTTGGGTAAAGTGGCTTGGTGTTAAATGTATTTGGTGGTTGAATTTTATTCAGAATGACAGGGTGGCTGAGTTGTAATGGTAAAATACTATTCTATAAGAATTATTTTTAATCACATTAATTTGGGAGTGTGCATTAATTCTACCTCTACTCAATAAATTTGTAACAGAATTTTTTTTTCTTTTTTTTTTAGAGACAGGGTCTTGCTCTGTTGCCCTGGCTAGAGTACAGTGGTGTGATTATAGCTCCCTGCAACCTCAAACTGCTGGGCTCAAGCAATCCTCCTGCCTCAGCCTCTTGAGTAGCTGGGACTATAGGCAGCCGCCACCATGCTGGGCTAATTTTTCTATTTTTTGTAGAGACCAGGTCTCACTGTTGCTCAGGCTGGTCTCAGAAATATTTTTCTGGTAAATGTTTATGCTAACCTTTTAAGGTGCAGCCATAAATTTAAGGACACCCTCAGAGTGATAATTTTATATGTACGTTGTCTTGGAAATTCAGACATGTAAATAAAAGTTCCTATCATAGCTGACTTTGCTAACTTAATTTGCTATTTAAGTTTTTTCCCTTGATATCCTTCCAAGTGCTTGTTGTATGTCTGGGAAAAGTTAAACTTAAAGGAATTTTGTGAATCTTAATGAAGAATAGCTTAGTATATATAAAGTAGCTTTGCATGATGAATGATAGCTGTCATAGCATTTCCTAGCACATTCTTATATTTAATCCCTGAAAAAAAAAAATCCCTGAACTGGCAGAGACACTGTTTTATACATTAAAATTTGCCTGTTATGAATAATAAGGTGCCTTGGACAGAGTAGGTACTTTGTAACTATAGTAGTACATTAGAAATATACATACACACTCCTTTTCTTCTCCTCCCCTTGTTAAAATACAAATATACAGGGTATGGTAAAAAGCATGATCTTTGAAGCCAGATGAACTTTGGTTTTGAATGTGGTTCTGGCAATTTACTTGACCTGTTTTTTTGTCTGTAAAATGGGGAGGTAATTTCTGTTTCATAGGGTTCATACCAAGACTCAGGGCGAGACCCTATAATACAAAACACTTAGTACCAGGCTTGGATCATAGGTGTCCCAAACAGATCTTCTGTCTTCTTTTCCTCTTAACTATATTTTAAATTCAACTTTCTGAGGCTGGGCGCGGTGGCTCACGCCTGTAATCCTAGCACTCTGGGAGGCCGAGGTGGGTGGATCGCTCGAGGTCAGGAGTTCGAGACCAGCCTGAGCAAGAGCGAGACCCCCGTCTCTACTAAAAATAGAAAGAAATTATCTGGCCAACTAAAAATATATAGAGAAAAAAATTAGCTGGGCATGGTGACTCATGCCTGTAGTCCCAGCTACTTGGGAGGCTGAGGCAGTAGGATCGCTTGAGCCCAGGAGTTTGAGGTTGCTGTGAGCTAGGCTGACGCCACCGCACTCACTCTAGCCCGGGCAACAAAGCAAGATTCTGTCTCAAAATAAATAAATAAATAAATAAATTCAACTTTCTGGATCAGTTGTTGAATGGTAGTTTTTATTTGTTCTGAGTGTTTTTAAAATGTAAATTTTAAGGTACTAGTGATGGAAGTCCAGATAAGATCTTGATTTCAGGACAATCTATATGGGTAATTGGTTGCTTAAATTAAAACAATTAGATGGTTATATGAAATGGTTTGAACTAACAGGTGGGACAGTTTTAGTTGGTGATTTATAGAGGAGAAGGAACCAGGGGGAAAAAAGGAGTATTTTATCATTGGCACAATAATATTGTTAACAAACTGGTTTTCATGAAAATCAGTAATTACAAAATCCATTTATTTCCTGAGACTGTGAGAACATGAGAAGCTCCTCAGACTTCAGTAGTGTTTGCTTGACTGTGGTTTAGAATAATAAACTTTATTTAATTTAGATGGAGTAAGTCTGTAGCACGGTGCTCAAGTCATATGCCATGTGTTTTTATGAAATAAATAACACACACGGTGTGTTTATGAAATAAATAACTGTTGCCAGCCAGGAGAGCTAGAGGGTGGTTAGCACTTGCCTAAAGAGCCTCAGATCCTCAGCTTGGAGGAGAGGGATTCTCCTTATTGGCCTTGTGCCTATTAAGGACACAGGTGAAGTTAGAATTAGTATATCCTAAGTTGTGAACAGAAGTCAAAGAGCAGTTTGGAAATTGCTTAGACATTTATGGGCCTTGTATCCTTGGCATTTATGGGTAAACCTAGAAGTGTTCTCTTCTGTCATGAGCTGTCTCCAAGTCTTGGGGCATTTGGCTTTGAATGTGGCTTGTACAGTCTGTCTCGGCAAGACACAGGCTCACGCTGCTCCCTGCCCAGGTAGTGCCAATTCCTTGAGAACGGACTTGGTTCCCTAGGGATATTCAAGTCCAGCTGTGCTTGAACTTTTTATACTTTTCCTCTACCATTAAGTAACAGTTTTGTTTACCTCATCCTTTCTGAAATGTTTCATTTCAGCAAGAGGGATCCCATTAGCCATCTAACTCCATGTATCAAGCGTCAAGGCAGGAAGAATTGAAGGGTGTGATTTCCTCCATTTCTAGAGGGACAGTGAGTTCTAAGCCAGTGGAATTAATAAAGAGATTTTATCTTCACAGGGTTTTTTTTTTTTTTTTTGCTTCCTTCATTAAGAGCAGTCCTAGCTGTCTTTTTTTTTTTTTTTTTTTTTTTTTTTTGAGACAGTCTCACTCTGTTGCCTGGGCTAGAGTGCCATGGCGTCAGCCTAGCTCACAGCAACCTCAAACTCCTGGGCTCACTCAAGCAATCCTCCTGCCTCAGCCTCCCAAGTATCTGGGATTACAGGCATGCACCACCATATCTGGCTAATTTTTCTATATATATTTTTAGCTGTCCATATAATTTCTTTCTCTTTTTAGTAGAGACGGTCTCGCTCTTGCTCAGGCTGGTCTCAAACTCCTGAGCTCAAACGATCCGCCTGCCTCGGCCTCCCAGAGTGCTAGGATTACAGGTGTGAGCCACCGTGCCCGGCCCTAGCTGTCTTAATAAATGTATTACCCTTATGAGTTTTGTGTTTTTTTTCCT
The DNA here is from genome assembly GCA_028533085.1 of Varecia variegata. Classification (NCBI taxonomy): domain Eukaryota; kingdom Metazoa; phylum Chordata; class Mammalia; order Primates; family Lemuridae; genus Varecia; species Varecia variegata. The sequence continues at coordinate 58,873,113 of CM052439.1, read as the reverse complement.
CTTTTTATAGACAGAGTCTTGCTCTGTCACCCGGGCTAGAGTGCTGTGGCATCAGCCTAGCTCACAGCAACCTCAAATTCCTAAGCTCAATCAGTCCTACTGCCTCAGCCTCCTGAGTAGCTGAGACTACGGGTGCCACCACCTATGCTCAGCTAATTTTTTCTATTTTGAGTAGAGATGGAGTCTGCTCAGGGCTCAGGATGGTTGAACTCCTGAGTTCAAGAGATCCTCCTGCCTCAGCCTCCCAGAGTGCTAGGATTACAGGCGTGTGTCACCGCGCCCAGCCTATCCTTAAGAGTTCTTAGAGATAAAAAGTTACCATGAAGGAGTTAACTGTTTGACAAATTAGAAACTATTTTTCTTTGTCAAAGTGTGGTGGAGGTCTTGCATCAGCTTTTCCAACCAATATTTCTTGAGGGATGTCATTGTGCCCTTCAGAGCTGGAGGCCCAGCCCCGTGCCTCAGTCTGAGGAGACAAGTGCACACATAGTTCTAATGGAAGGTGTTAGGGAGACACATGTGCATCAGGAGAGCGAAGGAGGAGGAGGAGAAGGGGGCGGAGGGGGAGTTGGCAGCTGGGGAAGGCTTCAGGGAGGAGGTGAAGGATGCGTAGGACTTTGCCAGGTGGGGGAAGGAGGGTGAGGGGCTTTCTAGATAAAGGGAGCGTGATGAGCAGAGGCTGGGAGGCATGAAAATATGAGATGTGTTTAGAGTGTTGTTACTAGAACAGACGGTGCTTGGCATTTGGGTACAGTGGCAGGGAGGAGAGAGCCAGATTGCAAAGGCCTCGCATGCCAGGCTAAGAAGTGTGGACTTGATCCTGTAAGCAAGTGATAACTGTCAAAGGCTTTTCAGCAGGGAGATGATGTAATCAGATCTGTGTGTTGGAGGAGAGCTCTGGCGGTCATGGTGTGGAGGAGAGATTGGAATGGGGACAAGATAAGAGGCTTTTGAAGTAGGTCAGGTGAGAGATGATGTTTGAGGTCTGAGTTAGTGGGAGGCAGAGAACTAATGCCAGTTGTATACCTCTTAGTCTACACTTAAGGTACATTAGTTCATGTAATCTTCACAAAAAAAGGTTTTCATACGATGCTGTTATTCTCATTTTGCAGAGCAGGAAACGGGCTGAAAGTAACCCGGGTCAGCCAGGATTTGTACTCAGGTTTACTGTCCTGTGCCATCATGGTTTTAGAATAGGGCGTCAAAGAACAAAATTTCAACAAATGATGTTTTAAAGATCTAATTGTCTTTTATTAGGGGCTCATAAACCAGGCAGCATTCAGTCTGCAGAATAGACAGGAGCTCGGCAGGGTGTGGCAAGAACAGTGGATTTTGTAAGGTAGCTTGAGCAGGAGCAAGGAGACAGCATAGTGCAAAAAGCAGTTTGGTTAACATCAGGTTACTTCGGGTTGCTTTCCTTGTGTGGGTTAGAGCAGAGGGGACTTCTTTATTACGCTGGCTCAGGTTGACCGGGACTCTTTAGATCAGTTGCTGTGAATCTCCTATTTTTTTGAAAACTGACCTGTTTGGGAGTTTGGCTATCATCTCTCTCCTGATTTCTCAGAAGGTCCGATCTTACAAGTAAGCATCTTAAGCTTCAGTTTGGTGACATGGACCCTTAGCATGAGTGACTTCATTTTGGGTTGGTCTTTTGGGGCCCAGTGCAGGAACTCAGTCCAAGTCATTTGTCCCCCATAAATTTTATTTAACAAGGGGAATGAAAACATGAAAAAAGGGCGCATATGGGAGATGATTCTTTGTGGTAAATGGAAACTTCTTCCGGAATAGAAAAGGAATGCTTGGCAGCTGACTGGAGGTAGGGAGTTTCCAGGTGGGGCAGCAAGGTGTGGATGGTGAGTGATACTAGGAACAGTACTCTCTCAGGAAGGGAGGGGTAGAGTTTGGGGCCCATCTGGGATACCCAGTTGTAAGTGCCCAGGAGGTAGTTGGAAGCTCGGCCTTTAAGCTAGGTAGGTGTGGACTTAGAGCTTGTGTAGAGGGCATAGGCTTTATCTGGGGCACTTACTCAGAATACAGATTTCCAGGCCCTGTCCCTATTGGTGCTTTGGTAGGTCTGGGGTAGGGTTTGGGGATCTGAGTTTACGTCAAGCTCCTGGGTTGACTGATGTTCTCACTTTTGAGAATGTTTGGCACTCCAGATGGCCTAGCTATCTTTTAATTTCACTTCCTTCAGCAAGCGTTTAATAGCTCCTCAGACAATATGACGTTGATCTCTGGTAAAAAGCAACATCTAGGAAAATGGCTTGTTTTTAAAAACTCGTGTGCATTCATATTTAATTCTGCCAAGGATGTGTTTATTTATTTATTTTGGTGGGGGGGGGTCTTGCTCTGTTGCCCAGGCTGGAGTGCAGTGGTGTGGTCATAGCCCACTGCAACCTCAGACTCCTGGGCTCAAGTGAAAGGATGCTTTTTAGTTATTTGGATTAACACTCAAGAGTAACGAGCAGCCTGGCACTGTGGCTCACACCTGTAATCCCAGCATTTTGGGAGGCCGAAGCGGGAGGATTGCTTGAGGCCAGGAATGTGAGGCTGCAGTGAGCTATGATTGGGCCACTGCACTCCAGCCTGGGTGACAGAGTGAAACCCTGTTTCAAAAAAAAATAAATAAATAAATTTAAACCCCCCCCCCCAAAAACAACACAACAAAGTAAAAAAGCCATCAAAATTAGGTTTATTCTTGCCTTTTAAGTGGACCTTTGGCAAGAGATTTCTAGTGAAATTAGATTCTGAGTATTTTTTTTTCTTACAGAAAGGTTGGAGGGGGAACCTGGGATGTGGGGATTGAGGAGAACCCAGGGCTCTTGGTTTGCCTGGGAATGGCCTAAGTTGTCACTCATTAAGAAGTCACTGAAAAGTACTCAAATCTTTGAAGTCAGGGTTTTAAATCCAATCAGCCGTTTATTAGACCATTTGCTTGTTATTAGTCCTGACCAGCCTACGTCCCTCTCTTTGTCTCTGTCATGTGTGTCTTTTTTTGGTGACTGGAAGCTTTGAAGCAAGACAGACTGGGTTAAGGTACCAACTCAGTCCCTTCGTCCCAGTGTGATCCTGGGCAGGTTACACAGCCTCCCTGAACTATTTTCTATGAATTTGGAACGAGGGTACTTTTGAAGGTTGTTTTGGGAATAGAGTGGCATAAAGTCAAAACAGGTAGACCTGAGCTAGCTACACTCCCTTAATCTCCAGAGGGAGGGTGAGGCCAAGGCATCTGCCTCATTCAGCACACAGGTAAGTGCCTAGCTGTTCTGCTAGGGCGTCTATTTAGGGCTGACTGTGTGCACTGCTTTACAACCATCACCTACCTTAGTCTACTTTTCCTCCAAAGTTGGGAGGCATTCTTGTGTGCTTGTGGCTGATACAAGTCAAGAAAGGGTTTTTTTGTTTTTGTTTTGAGCCTGTGTGTCTTTTTTGTTGGTGTCTGGTTACCCTTGGGATAATTTTTGCTTCTTTGTCTCTCCTAGTGAGCAAGGTTTGGGTTCATTAACTGCATGCTGCTGATTAGTTCATTTTTATAATGTGTGGGAGGGAGGAGCACCTTCCTCCTGTGTTGTTTTTTTCCCCTTACCTTTGCTAAAAGCCATTACTACTTCCTGCCTCAGTGACAGGGCCTCTCAGCTCCCAGCCCCCTCTCCTTAGTCCCCATCCTGATGGCACAGGAGTCTGCTTGCTCTCTGGTTGGTTTGTGCAGTCATTTAACAGGAGTCAGCTGAGCCCTCTTCCGTGCTAGGCTTTGTGCTAAGTGCTTAAACTGTCTGATTCAGTCCTCTTAAAGGCCTTAAGAGGGAGCAGGCATACTGTATGCCCATTTTGCATGTGTGTTTCTGTAAAGGTGCACCCCTGAACCCTCTACCCTCAGGCTAGTGGGGCCCCATTACCTCCTTCTGCAGTGCTGCCTTCTCTCCTTCCCCTGCCCACCCTCACTATAGACTTCCCAGGGGGCTTTTCCTGGGGTGACTGTGTCTATCCAGAATTGGTCACCTTGTAGGTCCTTTAGGGGTCTTGGGTCCAAAGATCAGTGTTAGTGAGTTGTATGGGAGCTTAGATGCTGTGGAGTTGGGGGGTGGGGAGAGAAATGTGGGGCATAACTGGCTGTGCACAGGGAGCCCAAACGGTGGCATTAAGCAGGGCTGCTGTAGCTGCTGGGGACTGCATGAAGGGCCCCTGGAAGACCATTCCTGAGTGTGCTAGCTGCAGATTTGTGGATGCTTTTGGCATAATATTTTTCTTGTTTATAATGTCCTTTTTTTCCCTGCTATTTTAGTCCTACATTCTAGGTTGCTGACTTTTGGGGGGACAATAGTGCCCTTAGATTATCCATAACAATTATGAAGATGTTGACTCCTTCAGGACTAC
>CM052439.1:58813246-58860514 GCA_028533085.1 Varecia variegata | reverse complement strand
CTAAAAACATTTGCTTCACAACATTTCGTTATGTAAACATTCAAACATGAAAGTTGAAAGAAATGTATAGTGAACATCTTCATACCTGCCACCTGGATTCTATAATTTAAGATTTTGTGATCTTTGCTTTATTACATATCTACCCATCAATCCATTTTATTTTAAAGTAAATTGTACACATAAATACATGTGACCCCCCCCCCCAAGCCTGTTTAAAATGTAATTCCTGCAGTCTCTGCCAAGGTGGTTGTCCAGCACCTATCGGGCCTGTCCCAGTGGACACTATGTCTGTGGTAGTGCCCTGTTGAGCCTACAGGACCATGAGAAGTTGGAGAGGATGTAGGTTATATAGGCACGTTCCAGAGTGATCACAGATGTGTGTGATCAGGTGACTATGCTTGACTGACGTGGGTCTATACTCGTGGGCAGTGGGGCATCGTGGGATCTGTGAGCATCCAGGATGTAACAGCTGCTTTCCTGGCATGAGGGCAGCTTTAAGGGTGGCTGGAAGGGATGGTGAGTCTGGTCTGAGACAGCACTGAGCTGCTGAAGTTGTAGTGTGTAGTGCCTGAGCATTTATTTGGGGAGAGCCTAAGGCCTGCCTCACCATGCCATTCTCCCTTCCCTCTGATCCCCTGGGAAAATAAATAGAGCCGGAGGGGAGAGGCTTTAGTTCTGGAAGCGGGTAGGAGGACTGACCAGCTCATCAGTCAGGAGAGTGTGCAATTATGCAGAAAGGACAGAAATCACTCCCTGAAGGCCACAGACTTGGGGATTTGCCCAGAAGAAGACCTTACAGCTGCTAACAGTAGCCCTATTCAGTTTGGATGCATAATGATTTTAAAACTAATCAGGAACCAAAGCCTGAGGCTGGGGACAAACACAAATATCTTGTTGACAGAGCAAACATCTAGATTTTGTCAGATAGGAAGTTGCTGGGAAGGTCAGAGTGATGTAATGGTGTGTGGCTAAGCTTTCATCCTTAAACAGATGGGCCCCCAAGGTACCATCTGCAGCTCCCTGGGGCCCTTCGAAATCACTTCCTATAAATTAAATTGTCCTAAGTTAGTATCGAGAAATTAATGTGGTAGCCATACCAGAGGCAAAGCTAGACAAAGGAAGGAAATTTCCACTGAGTTACCCGTTTCCTTTTCGTCCCCTGCTTTATAAATAGACCTGAGATTTATTATTTTGTCAACTTTCTTGTTTAGCATGTGACTATTGTTGCCTCCCCAAATAGCCATCCAAAGTAAACTTCCCTTTCTTCTCTTAAGCTTGGACAACTGCATTTATCCCTACCTAAGCTGGTGTCAGCTAGATATTCTTCATAAACTGTCTTGCTATTTTGGGTTTTCTGTTTTTGTTGAGGAGGAAGTAGTGTTTTTCTTTCTGGTTTTTTCTTTCATCAAAGGGATATTTGTTCTGGAAAGACAAGGGGAAGGGGTGTTTCTCAGTCTAGATCAGAGGCAGAAAATGTACGGCATCGTACGTAAATGGCTGGTGATGAATCTTAATTGGTGATGTTTTTCAAAAAACATTTCAGCATAGAAAGCAGGGTCTGCCGTACTCATTCTTTTCTTTATTCAATAGTTCTTGGCACATCGATGTGCCAGGCACTGAGGAGTCGCAGTGGATGATGTAGCCTCTGTTCTCAGGGAGAGAGAAAATAGCAAAGTGAAGTTTAAGGAGGTGCTAGAGAAGCTGGAGGAGGAGGAATAAGGGTGGGGGGGGCTTCCTGGAGGAGGTGATTCTTGAGCTGTGTCTTGGGAGTAGCCAGGTGAGGTCGGGGTTGGGTGGGGGACACCCTAGTGGAGGGGTGGAAAGTTAAGTGGTGGATGGAGCGCAGTGCAGCGGAGAGCTGAAAGAGAGGCCAAGGGAAAGGTTGGTTCAGAATAGAAGGAGGTAGAGCCCGGGAGCTGCTTGTGGCTCAGTTGGTAGGTAAGGAGTAGGGGCAGGAAGGTGGGGTGTCAGCACATCAAGGCTGCTGGCTTCGGCTTTCTGGGTAAAGTGGGAAGAAAGGGCATTTGCTAGAGCAGAACTGAGAAAAATGATAGAAGTTTCAAACAGTGGTTGTGGAGAATGGGAGGGGCCTTTCGTAGGACACTAAGGGCCTCTCTGGGTCAGAGGATTCAAGTGCAATGGCATCTTTCTGTGGTCTTTGGTCCCGGGGGTGTAGGTGAGGACAAGCTGAGTTGTGTTGATTCTCGTGGGTGTGGTCAACGAAGAGCGCTGCAGAGAGTCCTCGGGGAAAGCTGGATGGTCAGTGGTGGGTCCATGCTGTGAGGTAATGAAGATGGGACACACTCAAGGGACGTCAAAGAGCAAGGACCTTGGGGGAGAAGGGGCTATGAGAGCTGGAAGGACAGGAGGTTGTGGGCATCAAGCAAGAGCTTTGCAATATGCCTCTGACTGTGAGGTGTGACCCAGGGAATGACTGGCCAGAGCCAAGAGCCAAGGACCAGAGCCCGAGTTCATCTGCCGTCACTTCCTGACCCTGTGCCGGGCACTGCCCTCTGTGCTTTGAGCTGTTGGTGTAACAACAGCTCCACGAATAGGCGCTATCATCACCCCCAGGTGAGGCCACTGGGGGAGGTGAAGAGGTTGCCTCAGGCCACGCGGCTAATAAATGGTGGAGCTGAGGTTCTAATCCAGGTTGTCCCCTCTGCTCTTGTTCATTTAGGACTTGACTGTGGGGAAGGAACGTCTCTCAGGAGAAAGGGCAGAAGAGAGAATTGTGAACTAAGCCTCTCCTCTTCTTTTCTGGTGAATGAGAAGTTTCCAAAAATAGGTAGGTAAGACAGCTGAGATTTGGGGTAGAGGGTGGGATGACTGAGTGGTGAGAGCCTCAAAGGAGGACGAAGTTTCAGCTGCGGTTGGAAGAGAAATGGGCTGGAGAAGGTCCAGTCTTTCTGCCTGCCCAGAGCCAAACTTGGGCCGGCACCTCCAGGTGGAGTGGGGCCCCCTCGGAACAGAGAGGGGGAGTTAGCGTTTAATGGGTGCAGAGTTTTCGTTGGAGAAGATGAAAAAGTTCTATAGATGGTTGGTGACGATGGTTGCAGAACAATGCGAATGTGCTTAGTGTCACCGAACTATATACTTAAAAATGGTTAAAATGGTAAAATTTGATGTTTTGTCTATTTTACCACAATAAAAAATAAAAAGGTGGTGTATGGAGTGAATGATAATCATTACCGTTTATGAAACTTTTTCCTGGTACAAAATGGGCAGTTATTAAATAGTTGAATGTATGCTGGGGATTTTGCTAAGTGCTTTATGTGTATTTTCATTTAATCCTCACTTTGAGAGATGAGGTAAAGCCCTGCTATGCAGATGAGGAATCTCAGGTTTAAGGAGATTAGGCAACTTGCCCAAGGTCATGCACCCAGCAGTGGTGTAGCCTGGGTGCAACCAGATCCCTCTGACTCCAGAGCCCTTGCTTGTATCCCTTACGGAATTGAACAGTAGAAAGAAGGTTCCAGAGACTGGGGGAGAGGGAGAGTGCAGGGGGCTGTGGATAGAGGAAGTACCTGGAATAGGGAATGCTGGATGAGGAGAGGAGGGTGGGGGGTGGGGGAGCAGCAGGACTGCAGGAATGAGAAGTCGCATGGAAGGGACCAGTCCCCAGTGTCCAGACTGGGCACGTGCTGTGACAAACTGGCGGAAAGTCCGGGTAACACTGACTTGGTCTCAGAAGAGGGCTGGAGGTTACAGAGAAGTGTAAGGGCCCAGTGTGGGGGTGCCTGTGTGATCTATAGTCAGTCAGTCTTGTCAGCAGAAGGTTCTTCCCAGCCTGGGACCTGCGCTGGGAGGGGCTGGTGCCATGGACAGCGAGTAGAAGGGCTCGGCCTATGCTCCCTTCTCATCTTCATCCTGAACTCTCCTTCCTGCTGACCTGCCTGAGGGAGCCAGGCTGCCCGTTGAGTCTGAAGTCAGCAACCTGATACTGAATTTAGGTGCACAAATACAGGGAGGAGGAGGCGGAGGGGAGGATTGAATATTTTTCTAATGCTGACAGAGCAAATACCAAGGGTGAGGTTAAATCATGGCCAACTACCAGGCTTTGTAGACAATCAGCAAACTGCAAACAGGTTTTTATCCTATTTAGCAGAACGGTATGAAATATATACATGAGGAAATAGATTTTACCTGGCTCCTCACGAAGATTTTGAGGTTGTAACCTAAAACGCCTGAAGGTGTATCTTATCTTAAGTGGTGGCCAGTGGTGTTTGTGATCCCCCAGGTGGAGATGGGGGCCTGTCTCAGATATTTAGGGTTAGTGGGGTGTTTGTGCACTGATTATAAGGGACCTCTTGAGAGCTCCTGTTACCATTTTTACTTCATATGTTTACTTTGGATTCAGCAGAATTCTTTTATTCTCCTGCCCATAGTTTTAAATTCTGTGCTAAAAGGCAGACTGCCTGAGCAGTGCTTTCAGTGTGATAGTGGTGATCACGGAGAGTGTGGTCTGTGATTATATCATTATTTGGAATAAATAAAAAGATGTCTCATGGTGGGTCCTGCAAGGGCAGTCTGAAAGTGGCATCGTTGGGGATCAAGTTGCACTGCAGTTGAATCTTGCAGCTGTCAGACACGCGGTACGGCAGCGGCAGCTGTAACCTCCAGGTGTAAATAGACTTTCATCAGCATCACTGAAAAGTGCTGGGAGGAGCCAGGGCGCTGCAGGGTGCTGTCTATCGAGAGAATCGATTACAGAACCTTGTTCCTGGCTGTGATGTGTTTTACCCCCCATAGCTGACTGGATCTGTAGAGCTTTACACAGCTCATTTCCAGGAAAGGTAGGGGGTGTATGTGCTCGCCAATGTCAAATTCTGATTGGTCATTTCACTGTCCCCTTTTCTGCCTTTTTTCACTAGCTAAGAAACAACTGGGGGCCAGGTAGAATTTGCCTTAAAGTGAAAATAGGACTAGGGTAATGATAACAAAATTAGTCCTTTGTTTTGGGAAATAATAATGGCTAACAGTATAATGGCCAGTTACCTTCTGTGCCTTCTTGGGATTACCTATTAGGCTGCTTGAGCACAGGATTTTGTCTTTGATTCACAGCTGCATCCCTCAGCCAAGAATAGTGCCTTGCACGTAGTAGGTGCTCTAATAAATGAACTTAGTACACATGAGGATGCTGAAGTACAGAGAGGTCAAGGCCACACAGTTAATAACTGGATTCCTTGACAATAGGTAGATGAAGGAAGTGGAAGTCACAGGGAGTAATGGTTTGTCCTCAGAACTTCCTCATTGAGAATAGTATTGTCCATGCTTTTAGAGGAGGCATGAGTTTTACAAAAGTAAAATTTTTCTATTTGTTAATAAATACTAATTTTTAAAATTAATTTTATTAAAAATTAATATAATTTTATAATTATGTTATGAGGATTAAGTGAGAAAGAACTTAGAACAATCCCTATACTTTGTAAGTGCTAGAAAGTGTTTGGAAATTTGCCGTGCATGTCGTTTATTTTTTTAAAGGATGTTTGATTGCTTACTGGGTTTTAATTTTGAAATAATGACAAAATTTTTTAAATTATAGAGATGTCTTTAAGAATAGGCTTGAATAAGAACATATAATTCAAGATATAATAGGAAGCCAAGAGCAAGGTCTGATTTTAGTAATAAGAATGTTGTATTACCATTCTAAACAGTGCATGAATGTAAACTATTTTATTAAACAACTAGAATACAACATTTTAATAGGAATTGTCCATAGAGCACCAAGAAAAGTATATTAGGAGAAAGTGTTATTGTTTAGCCCAGTAGTCTTTAAACATTTGTGACATTGCAGTCCTAGCAATGAAATACTTTTTGCTCACACCTGCATCATTTATAAATTTATAGTCACACACTTCCTGATAAGCTATTTGCATTATAAAATATACAAAATAGAAATAAAAGAATGACACAAACATGATGTGAATATTTAGTTTTTTTTTTCTATACCCCTGGAGATCACCTTTTACCTTCTTTTGAGACATCTGGTTTAGAAAGACAGCATAATCTAGAAGAGGAAGCCCACAGCATTTTTTGAAGGAGGTTTACTATTTTTTTGGAGTTGTAAGTGGATGAGAAATTGACAGAGGTAAACTGTCAGGCAGATTGAGTGTAGGATGTTTGGGGAGTAAACCAGAAAGCTATCGCTGGCCATGTATCTGTAGATGTTGATGAGGTATCACAAATCGAACTACCAAGGATTAAAGTGTCCCTGTTAGAATTGTCAACCCATTTCCTATAACTGATAATGCTGGACACTATGGAATAGAGGAAAAAATACAGTTCATACACAAGGTATGCAAAATTGCTTTTAAATTTGAAAGGTATTTCAACAACTGTCATGTACCTTGCCACATTTCAGTCAGTGATGGACTGCACATATGACAGTGGTCCCACAGGATTATAATACTGTATTTCTACTGTGCCTTTTCTGTGTTTAGATGCACAAATACTTACAATTACCTGCAGTACTCAGTAAAGTAACATAATCCTGGGAGCAACCACGTAGCCTAGGTGTGTAGTAGGCTATACCATCTAGGTTTGTGTAAGTGTACTGATGTTCTCACAACTAACATCATCGCCTAACTATGCGTTTCTCAGGACCTATCCCTGTCCTTAAACACATACTACTGTATTTCTCAATGGAATGGTAAGGAAGCTAAGTTAATTATTTGGAAGTGAAAATGTGGAAGTAAGATGAAATCACTGGGCGTGACCTTGGCAAGAAGTGTGGTGGATAAGAGGGGTGGTGGGGAGGTGACGCTCTGCTTATGGCCCCCAAGAGAGACCAGCGCGTAGGCTGGCTGAAAACTCTGGAAAGGCAGAGGCAGAACCTAGAGTGGGGTGCTTACCTTTGTTATTGTGTAATATTTGCTGGTAAATTAATCTTAGTTTCTCCACAAATTAACATTTTCTAATATTGTCAAATCCTTTACCTGTTTCTAGATTTAAAATATCATATAAAGAGAGATTATCAAGTTAAACTGCATTCGTTGATTGAATACTTTGTCCTTGTGGGTCAGATTCAAGCTTTTGTAGTGGTTTTATTTATTTATTTATGAATGAATGAATGACATGGTCTTGCTTTCACCCAGGCTGGGGTGCAGTGGCATGATCATTGCTCACTGTGGCCTCGAACTCCTGGGCTCAAGTGATCCTCTCACTTCAGCTTCCTGACTAGCTGGGACTATAGGCGTGTACCACCATGCCCAGCAAATTTTTCTGTTTTTTTTTTTTTTTTCTTGTAGAGACAGGGTCTCCCCATGTTGTGCAGGCTGGTCTTAAACTCCTGGCCTCCAGTGATCCTCCTGCCTTGGCCTCCCAAAGTGCTGGGATCACAGGTGTGAGCCACCTTGTCCAGCCTAGTGGTTTTATTTTTGAGAAAATTTTTATTACAAGAGAAAGCAGCTATTGCTATTTTTGGAATTTCAGCTTATACTGTGGTTGATATCTACAATTTCTGTTGCAAAGCATGCCAGCATTATTCTGAACTGCATCCATTACAGGTTGGTGGTCCAGGTCATTACTTGCAAATTGATGAATCCTGTTTCAGCCGCAAAATCAAGAATCACAGCTGTGCTCCAGAGGGAAATATGGGTTTTTGGTCAACCAGCGATTGGTTATTTGGAAATTGTTGCTGACTATTCTGCCCAGACTTTGCTGCCTATTTGCAACTTGCATTATAGTTCAGCCTAGTTCTGCCATTTGCTCCTGTTCATGGGCTGTGTATAATATCATTCAGTCTCTCCTTGGTTTCCAACATGCCCAGGTTAAATGTAGTGATCTCAGCTTCTGTTTCATGTCACTTCTTGGCATGCATACCCAAATCATTGAGTCCTATATTTGGTCAAATTTGTGTGGCATGATTGATTTGGAAGTAATGTTTTCAATTTCCTTTTACTGCATATATCAGAACAATTTTCTGTTAACTAATGCAGTGTTTTGACTTTTGGTTTTAGCATGTTTTAGAACAAATACTCTGGGACAAATCTTATAGTAGGACTCCAAGGCAGAATTTATTAGCCTTGTGACATCAGTAGCCACCTCAGACCACCAAGTGGTAATGAATATGAATTGATTTGGAGTGATGCTTGGAGTAAGCTGATCATCCATAGTTTGCTGATCTTGGGGACTGAGTTTAACTGCTGAAATAAGTTGTCAGTTTCAAACAGATTTAGAATGCAAATTATTATTTTTTGAACCATTAAAAGCAGGCCGAAAGCTTCATTTTTCATTTGAGAGTGTTTAAAACTGTGCTTACAGCCATTTTGTTCCTCAGAAAATTAAAAAGAGAACTATCATATGATGCAGCAATCCTACTACTGGGTATATATCCAAAGGAAGGGAAATCAGTATGTTTATTGCAGCTCTATTCACAATAGCTAAGATATAGAATCAACCTCAGTGTCCACCAGCAGATGAATGATAAGGGAAATGTGTGGTACATATACACAATGGAATACTATTCAGTCATGAAAAATGAAATTCTGTCATTCAAGGTAACATGGATGAGCCTAGAGGACATTATGTTAAGTGAAAGAAGCCAGGCACAGAAAGGTAAATACTGCATGTTGTTACTTACATGTGGAAGCTAAAAAAGTTGATCTCACAGAAGTTGAGAGTAGAATAGTGGTTACCAGAGGTGTATAGGAGTAGGGGGGAGGGGAGGGTGGATAGCCAAAGGTTGGTTGACGGATACAAAAGTACAGTTGTATAGGAGGAATAAGCTCTAGTGCTCTATAGCAATACAGGGTGACTATAATTAACAGTAATTTATTGTATGTTTTCAAATTACTGGAAAAGTAAATTTTGAACATCCCTAACACAACAGAATGATTAAAGATTTGAGGTGATGGATATGTTAGTTACCCCGATTTGATCATTGTACATTATATGCATATATTGAAATATCCCACTGTACCCCCTCAAAAAGGTCAGCGATAATTTAAAAACAAACAAACAAAAAAACAAAACACGGTGTACTTAGTACTGAGAAGAAGGTGGAATTTGAAAGCATTTCAACATGATGATGGCAGATTATCCACAAATAAAATATTTAAGTATTATTGGAGTATTTTCGGCAGAAGCATTTCACAACAAGCGAGAAAAGATCCTCTTCTGGAAGTAGGTGGGCCAGATATTAAAGAACCAGAGGAAATAGCAAATACAGACCATTTGTGGGAACCTTCCATTCCCTCAGGAACTTCCTTGAAAAATGGGCTGTGTAGGGAACTAGTCTTTGGCAGTATTCAGCTCTGGAGAAGTTTTCTTAAATGGTAGTTATGGTATCGTTCAGAGAACATTAGTGGTGAGTGTTCTTATCCTTAATTTTACATAAAAAAAAGACAGTCACTTTTATAACTAACTTGTTGATGTATTTATGGCTTAGATGGGGGAAATGTGAGAAACTATGATAGTTGGCAAATACTTAGAAATGACAGGGATAGAATTAGAAACTGATAAAATAAGAATTTGGGGTTCCTGGGAGTCCTTGGGAAAAGTGGCCTCACTGAAGAGTGAATCAGGGAAAAGTAATGCTGCTTCCAGAGACATTACTCACTAAGGCAGTGCAAGCATGCCCGTCCTCGCCCTTTCAGTGGAGGCCGTGGGAGTGCCGGTGCAGGGCCTGGCCCGTGGCATGAGCCTGCAAACCCCTTTGAGTCCTCACCATTGTTAGTGCAGTAAAGAGAGATTTCACAGTAACATGTGGCTCTAGTTTACAGATTCTAATCTGCCAAATCCTATTTCAAGGATGTTAAAGAGGACAACATTCAGAACTATGTGTTTGTAGAAATGAATGAAGAGCATTTAAAAATTTTATCTGAATGACTTTCATTTTCATTCTAAAAACGAAAGAAAGGTTTATTGGAATAATCTCCTAAAGCCCCTTCTGGTTCTGAATGAGTGTGTCCATTTTGAATAGATGAGGATGGGAGGTGACATTTATTTAACACTGCTTCCTAGTCCAGGAGCTGTATGTACAATAGTTGCTTCAATCCTTCATTATTTTATTCACTCTGTAAATCACAATTATTAGGTAGGAATATCACTCTTTCTATTTTACAAGTAAGAGTGAGCAACGTGGACAAATTCACTTAGCTACCACCAATAAAGAAGCTGAGCTGGAATACATTAAGAAATGGTTATAATAATAGTAACAGTGAATCCTTGTAAGTTTTGAAAAAAGTTAGTGTTTTGGGGGTTCGGATTGTTCTGTTTTCTCTGTTTCTTCCTATTTTCTCACAGATTACTTAGAAGTCAAAAAAATTTTTGAAGATAGCAAGATCTCAAATTCTACCCCTTGAAGAAGAAACACTCATTTTTTTGATTCTCGGGAGGGGGGAGGGCAATAAATGATACCCCAGTTTTCTGTGAGTTCTGAACCAGTTCTGAGAGACAAGAATAAAGAAGACATATGGAATTCAAATGGCACCTTTTTTTTTTAACTGATAGAACTAATATTGGAGAATATGACAAATATTTTTTAAAAATGGTTTTACATGTGCCGACAGTGGGCTTCCTACTGCTGAATTCCATCTAGACAGCCTTGCCCACCTGGTCACTGGCAGTGCTGTACCCTCAGGCCCTCCCGTGTGGCCAGAACGTTCACCAGACTTAAATGTGTGTTTCCAGAGTAGCTTGGCAGCCGAGAAGAGGAGGGAAGGGCTGGGACCCGTCCCCAGTTCCTGTTCCTAAACTTCATGGATTAGGTAAGTCATTAGGACTTCTAGGAAGGGGTGAGTGAGGGGCCAGGAGACAGGCTCAGATGGTAAGCTAGAGGGGTGCTCTCCACATGCAAGAGGAACCAGGCAGACCCCCACCCCCAATAATAAATGCTCTTCTGTTTCCCAAAGTTGACATTGTTTTGAATCAATTGTCTTCTTCTACTTGAGATTCCAGCTTTTGTAAAAGTGAAGTTAGATTAAAAAGAAAAACAAAAAAACCCTAATCTTGTTGTTTCTATTTTAGTGGAAGTCAACGTAAAATATTTTAGCATATATTATTCGCTCAGTGTTCAAAGAAAGTGGGTATACGTGATTGTACCTATAGCAATGTCTTTCAGAACCTGAATTCAAACACATGCCTCTGGAACCTTAAAATACCTTGGTACTTTTAGTTTTTTTGGGAGACAGTGAATAGATCAAAGACTTCACATAAACAAAAACTGCCCCTTTCCATTGTGGCTGTTGAAGTCTCTGCCATGTAAGAGACCTGGTTTTAAAGCTGTGCTTTCCTGTTTTTTCCTAATAGGAATGGAAGATACTCAGACTGAAAATTTTTGTGGGCAACTGGCTTGTCAATTTCTGAAGTAACATTTTTATTCAACAAGGAGTAAAGCAAATTTGCCCAACTAAATTATTCATAGGAATTACAAAACTTGTCACTTAGAGTGGATGTTGGGATATTCAGGTCATTTAGGAGGCTGTGGTTAAAAATAAAATGACCTAAATATATAGCTCTACTTTTTTTTTTTAAAGGGAAGTTTAAGCTTTTAATTTTTGTTTGACATTGGTTCTAATTCTGTATCTGTGAGGAATGTAAGTAGCTACTCTTTGAGTGTTCCAAATAAAGAAAAATTCTTTCTACTTTTCTCATTGATCATGCTGCATAGTATATATGTAGCTCTGTTTTTAAACCAGATTATATAAATTCTGTATTCTTTCTGATACATGAGAGGTATACATGTGAGTGACAGAGAAACTGGAGAAGGTTGTAAGCAAATGACTCTTCCAAGTAGAAGACAATTCATTAATTGTTCTGGTCATTCCTTTTACACTTTTTTAAGGAAGGAGCATTGGAAATACGAGCTTGTCCCAGGCTGCTTTTGGGCAATAACTGGAGCATAAAATGTTGAAAATCAATTATGTATTTAGGGAGGATAAAACAGGCTGACATATTGAAGGCATATTGTATTATGTTTGGTGGACTAACCAGGACAGTTACGTCATATTCCTACAGTAAAATTGTGTCCCAAGAGGGTGAGACATGGAGGATAACACATCCTGATGTACCCAAACTTCACAGAACACGAAAGTATTTCTAATAGCCTTGCCGTTTGACCCAGGTAAAAGTCCTGTCTTAAAAATTGGCTTTGCTTTTTTGTTGTTGACCGATAAAGAGCTTGATATTTTGTTTTATACATGCTTGTCCCTGATTTCTAGCAGTGTGGTAAACCCGCAGTGCACTGAATGTTCCCCATGCGGTTAGGTGGTAAGATCTCTGCAGGAGAGGGTAGCGAGTTTTAGATTTCTCCTGTAACCCCCCTGTGCCTGACAGAGTGCTGACCCTCTGTATATAGCGTTTGTAGATTTGTGGGATACTTGCGTGGATATTGTCTTATGTCCACTTGATAAGAGAGGTACCCAAGAACGGGATTCTGTTGTCTGTGGTCACATAACTGATAAATACCTATATGAGTTTGCTAGGGCGGCTGTAACAAAGTACCACAAACTGGGTGCCTTAAACCTGCGGTCCCCAACCCCCCAGGGACAGAGCTGAGCATCACCGCCTAAGCTCCCTGCACCCCCTCTCCCGGTCAGTGGAAAAGTTGTAGTCCATGAAACCAGTCCTGGTGCCAAAAAGGTTGGGAACCGTTGCCTTAAACAACAGAAATTTATTGTCTCAGAATTATAGAGGGTGAAAGTTCAAGATCAAGCTGTTGGTTCCTTCCTAGGCCCTGTGAGGGAAGGATCTGTTCTAGGCCTCTCTCCTTGACTTGTAGGTGGCCATCTGTGTCTCTGCACAGCGTCTTCCCTCTATGCCTGTCTGTCCACATTTCTCCTTTTGATAAAGATACCAGTTATATTGGATTAGGGCCTACCCTAATGACCTCATTTTAACTTGATCACCTCTAAATATAGACCCTATTTCTAAGTAAGGTCACATTCTGAGGTACTGGGTGTTAGGACTTAAGCATGAATTTTCGGGGAATATAATTCAACCCATACAGCAAAGATTGGGGGTCACAGCTTCTGTCTCCTAATTCAATAACTTCCCTTGCCCAGTTTAATAAACATTTGGTTTTTGGTTTATATGCAGCTTAGAAAGGGAAGACCTAATTTTCTGTTCAAACAAATACCTACTGCACTCCTTACAGTTTCCTTCCATGCTAGTTTGTAGATTGAAGCCAATTCTTAGATGGTGACAGTTTTGCTTGAGGCTGTTTTTCAGTGAATTTTAAAAACAATTATCTTCTCCCTGTTTGATCCCAGGAGTACAAAAGTACTTGTTATTTGATGTACACATTGGTTTTAAAGAGGCATAACCTGTTCACTTTGCCTATGATTTTTTTTTCCCTTTTAAGCCTCTTTGGAACACCTTTTTTGTGCCCTAGCAGGGGGAAATGATCAGTGATTGAGGGTTTCTAGTATGGAACATAAAGCCACCTGGGGAGTTGGCATCTTAACTCTGAGGCAGCAGTGGAAATCCAGGTGGCAGGTAGTTATCCACGGAGAACAAGTTTGGGTTGGTACTCAGAATGTACCGTTTAGAAGATAAAAAACACTATATCCCATCACTTTGAATTTTCAATGGTATTTAAAGGAATCTTTTATGCCAAACAGGCATCATTTTATTTAAGAAATTCCAAGGATAAGTTTCGCCTTAGAGCTAGGTGCATTCTGTCTGACTCAAGATTGTAAACTCACAGGGGATGGCCCTGTAAATGTTAGGAAGTAAATATTTGCAGGGGTTCTGAGTTAGAATACTGTAAATAGAGACTGGATATACCTGTTCTGTGTGTGTTTCTCAGGTTAACGGGAGTTTTCAAAGTAATTTTAAACTTGCTTATATTTTACATACTTATTTTTTTAATGAAAGACAGATGCCTTAGAAAGCAGCTGCATGTAGAAACGTAAAAAATAAGACCCTGATTGGGACATTCTCCTGTGTGTGTTGATTTATAACCCAATGGAACTCTTTGTGTGTGCATTTTGAATACTGGTATAGAACAGGGGTGGATCAAAACCTCTTGTCAGTGTTGCACTGCATCCCACAGTGCAAAGGTAGCCAGTTACATAGTGCTTGGCAGGAAGCCTCCCATTTTGAATATTTGTTGAGAGAAAAGAGAGCTTGAGTCTGTGTGGAGCATTTGATAATGAAGAAAGAACAGCCCAACAGCTGTAGACAGGTATTAAAATCTATCCCACCGGCCTCATACTGTATTTGCTACAGATGCATTCCCATGAGGCTTCCAGATTGAAAACAAAGTCCACTGTTGTGCTGTACAGCTGTTAAAATAGTTAATACTGTTCTTCCCAAACTATTATGGGATGCGCATTATGTAGCTTTTGAGAACATGAATTTATAGTACATTTGGGGTCTTTGGGATCATTAACAACTTAATTCAAGCAAATAGCAGCAGACCAAATTATGTAGGCTATAGTAGGCTACAGTTTTAAAAAAAAACTGTAGTAAAATATGTATACATAAAATTTCCATTTTAATCCTTTTTAAGTGTACAGTTCAGTGGCATTAAGTATATTCCCACTGTTGTGCAACGCTGACTGCCATCCATCTCCAGAACTTTTTCATCATCCCAGTGATAAATTCTGTACCCATTAAACGATCACTCTCCATTCCCCCCCCAGCCCCTCTAACCTCTATTCTGCTTTCTCTTTCTGTGAATTTACCTGTTCTATGTACGTCATACAGTGGAATCGTAGACTTGTCTCTTTGTGTCTGGTGGCTCTAGTAATTCTTAAGATGTAGCTGTATAGTTTTCACTATATGCCCTTTTCTGTTTGATCATAAAATAATTTGCTGGATAACTTAAGAATATTAAAACTCTAGGACAGAAATTTGAAATTCTTATGCCTTCAGGGTCCAGAAGGTAATAACATCTAATATTTATAGAGCAGTTACTGTATCAGGCACAGCTCTAAGCACTTTGCAGGTAATAACACATTTACCCTTACACCAGCCCTGTGATAATACCCCAGTTTTGCAGATGTGAAACTGAGGCACAGAGAGATGAATTACTTGCTTTAGATAATAACGTGGCTAGTATGTGGTGGAGTGGAGATTCCAGAGCCCAGGTTCCTAAGAGCTCCTTCATTATGCGTAGGTGCAGCTGAGTCAGCCAGGGAGCGAGCTGGTAGGAAACAACTTATCCTCAGCCCTGGTGTTGGGGTGAAATAAAGGAGTGTTGGAAATAGAGATTCCACTCAGCTACCGTTTGTTGTTGCTGAGTGGGAATGCAGGTGCAATGCTGCTGGTACTTCCAAATTTTTAAGAGAAACTAGAAATCCTTATTTGTGTGTAACCTCCTGATTTCTAAGTGTTGACAGCCTAACTCTATTACACCCAAAAAGCATGTGGGCCAGACAGAAGAATATCTATGGCCCACTAGTTTCAGACCTTTGCTCTGGAGGCTTCAGGACAGTCTGTTTCTTAACCAGACCCCTCACCAGTTGATACCCCTGGGAACACTCATCACTTGCCACTGTTTGGACCTGAAGCAGGGTCTTGCTGATCTTTGCTTCCCCAGCTGCAACTTTCATATAGCAATTTTCAGTAAATGTGTGCTGAGCAAATGAGTCTTTACAGCACTCATGATTTCTTCCCGAGTACTGCCAAGAGTTCACTGAAAGTCTAATTTAAAACAAAACAAAGCCAGTCAATTTTGAGAGAGGCTCATATCTTTTCATGTAGAGCTTCATAATTTATTGTTTCATTTTGAGTTCCTTTGAATTAGCAATGCTGACTCAAATAGGACTCTAAAGTGTTTTTTTTTTCCGTTTAGAAAAATTCCCACCAAAGAAATTTAAATGTATGCTATGTATAACACAAACCTATGCCTCCTTATTTTAGTAATAGCCACCACCATTTATGACATGCTCACTGCATGGTAGCCACTGTGTTAAGGGTTTTTTACATACCTTATTTCTTTTAATGTGGAGTCACTCAATCAAGAATTTGTGAATTTGAGTTGAATTTTAGAATCAGAAGGGCTTGAACATACCTAATCCAATTTACTGACTGTGTGTGAAACTGCTCACAGCCAGCGTATTTAAGTCTGAGGTCATACATCTGGTGTATGTACAGCCAGATCCTTTGTACACACACACATCTGTTGAGTGGTGTAGACAACCTTCTTGGACATACCTGTTGTATGGTGTAGTCAGTCCCCCCCCTTTTTTTTCCAGCCTCTGGTCCAGTAGTCTTTTTCTAGACACCATAGTGCTTCTACTTTTATCTCTCCATCATCTGTGGAAAGACAGAGTTTGTTAAAGTGTAATAATAATGTATTATTACTCATATTAGGTTATTAAGTATGAAATGTCCGATTTCCTTAAGTACTAAGTTTGACAGTTGGTGTCTCTGACATTTCACTCTGACACTTCTTGTTTTATTTTTATTATGAAGGTACAGTCTCATTCTTTCAAACACACGTTTTGGCTTGTGATTATCTTTCAAATTTTTTTAGAGCAAGTTTTGTGAAACCATGGATAAGTCAAAAATTCGTGTTATTTTCGAATGTGAGTTCCATTGTGGAACAAATGCAGTGCAGACCAGCTTGAAATATTGAAGTGTTTGGAAAGGATGTGGCTAATGAACATACAGTATGTTGATGGTTTGGGAAGTCCATTCTGGTGATGTTAATCTTGAAAATGAATCACGTGGGTGACCTGAGACCAAGGTGAATAATGATGAGCTGAAAGCTGTAGTGGAAGTGAATCCATCTCAACCTATGCATGAATTAGCAGCAAGTTTTGACGTCACTATTCCAACAATATTGGACCATTTGAAACAAATTGTCAGAGTAAAGAAGCTGGATAGATGGGTTCCGTATGAATTAAACGAGTGTCAGAAGAGAAATCATCTCTAAGCATGCCTTTCTTTGCTGTCACGACATAAAGGCAAACCATCTCTACACCATATTGTTACATATGATGAAAAATGGATTCTTTTTGACAATCGCAAGCATTCAGCACAAGGGTTGGATAAAGACGAAGTGTCAAAACAGTACAAAACTGAATATTCATCAAAAAAAGCTAACGGTGTCTGTTTGGTGGTCCAGCACTGGCATTGTCCACTATAGCTTCATGAAACCCAGTCAATTGATTACAGTGGATGTCTACTGCAACCAGTTGGACAAAATGATGATGCTTGCGATGAAGCAGCCAAGATTAAGCAGCCACATGTCGCACAAATAACGCTTCTCAAACTACAGAAGCTGGACTTGGAAACTCTGTGTCATCCACAGTATTCACCAGACCTTGCACCAACTGACTAACCCTTCTTCCAGGCTTTGGACCACTTCTTGCAAGGAAAAATATTCAATTTTCAACAAGCTGTGGAAAATACCTTTCGAGATTTCATCGCCACTCATTTTGAGGCTTCTTCGCTCCTGGCATAAACAAGCTACTATTAAGATGGGAAAACTGTGTCGATAGTTTAGGCACATACTTTGACTAATGGTACTGCTTCTTTTTTGATATATAATAAACTACACTTTTGATTTGAAATCAGACGTTTCATATTTAATGACCTAATATAAAGCTTCTGAGAGACCAGCTCTGATCAGGGTATTGGAAATGGTTTGCTACTTCTGGTCTGGATTTGGATCGTCCTTTTGCCTTTGTGAGATGCCTGGAATTCAGAGTTACTTGTGGCTAAGAAAAGTGACCAAATCCTTAGCTCATTAGCATAGGACCCTGAACCAGATAATCTGATCTGATTGTCTTACAGATAATACTGTAAATGAGATTGTAAGGAGAATTTTTAACTTAAAATGGGCAATTTACATATGAATGATAGAGTAATCTTCATATTCATCTAAAATACTTGACTTTTGGCTTGCACTTCAGTAGACATAAGCGGTTTTTAAATCTGTTTCTAGTGAGGAGGGCAGGGTTTGTCCTTTCATTCAGCTGAAAATCATTTAGGCTTTTCTTTCTAGAAGTTATTTTCCTGATAACAAAAGCAATCTATGCTTCTGGTAGAAATTTTAAAAAATAAAAAGTAGCTGGGCATGGTGATGCGTGTTTGTAGTCCCAAGCTACAGAGGAGGCTGAAGTGGGAGGATCACTTGAGCCCAGGAGTTCAAAGCTGTAAGGCACTAGGATCACATCAGTGAACAGTCACTGCACTCTAGCCTGGACCCCCATCTCAAAAAAAAAAGAAAAAGAAAAAAGTAATTTCAGCATGCAAAAATTTACTGCAGACATTTAAAACCAAATAGTAAATTTAATTTTATTTAAGTTTAATAGTATGCAAATGAAAGTAAAAACGAAGGAATTGCTGAACTGCAGTTAATTTTTTTCAAATTTAATGCACCCCTCCCACACACACCTGGAGAAAATTGTCCTAAAAATTTTAAAAAGTATATGAAAATACTGATGAGCTCGGTACAAGAATCCAGATTACTCTGACTTCAAAATTTTTTTTTCTGCTTCATTATACTATCCACATGCAAGAAAAGTATAAGCAATAGAAATTGGCATATAATTAAGTATTTGAGTGTGCAATACAGTCAGAAATCACAGTTTGAGGAGGGATGGAGAGGGGACATGTAAACTCAAAAAAATTCAAAACCCAAGCAAGACAGCTGAAAAATTTTCCAAGAGAAATTAATGGAGAGATCAGTATCTTTCTTCACTTCAAAAATGTGAAATAAGAGTTCTGCTACATAAAAATAGGTTTGAAACTGCAGATATACATCATTTTACTTGCTCCCAGCAACTTTTGGCAGTATTCCTACTTTTATCATTGAAGACTTGAAGGCTGATGGAGGGGAAGTGACTTGACTCCCTGGAGGTGACACCACTTATCAGGGTAGTGGCCAGAATGCCAGCCTTTCTCAGCTGGGGCCTTTTGTGTCTAATACTCAGGCAGGAGATGTGGGTGTCACAGACACGTACAGGTACATGTCAGCTGGCACTCTTATTATCCTGTACACAGTTGCAACTTTGGAATTAAGCAGGAAAGCCCTCTGAGCAGTTTAGAATAAATAGTGCATGTATAGGGCATGCACCTTTCTCCTAAGTGCATGCCCAGGGCCTATTGTCTTTGATCCAGAGGCCATTTGGATTAAGGATATATGAAAGTTCTATTTATAAGAAAGGTCAAGCTGGAAATTGGAAGTGGAAGTAGGCTAGAGAAGCTGGCAGACTTGACTGGGTAAGGGCATCAGCTTGGGAGGAACACAGACCACGCAGCTTGACAGACCTTCCCAAGATCCCTTAGCAGGACAATAACTGGGTTTTTGTGGTGTCTCTGGGCTGGGCATTGTTCATGTCCCAAATGTTCATCAGGTGCATACTATATACCAGGCCCTGGGTATGTGATAATAAACAAGTTAGAGTCCCTTCCTTGTTCACAGTCTAAGAAAGGGCACACGATTTCATATACAAATACAAGACAGTATAGTAAGGGGAACATAGGTGAATGTGATGTAGTGGGAGCACAGGGGAAATCGAGACCTTTGCTTTGGAGTGAAAGGAAGGCAGTGGGGTCTTGGGGAGTGAATAGGAGTTGTCCAGGTGGAATAAAAGGACATTCCAGGTAGAGGGATTGATCTGTGTATGTAAAGTGGCTGGAATCTGGGTTGCAAATTTTAGAGAAAATTTTACACCAAATGGGTAACCCAGGGCTTTTAAAAGTCATTGTAGAAATTGTCAAAAATATACAAGTATAGGAGGTATATAACAAATTGCCATATACCCACCAACCAGCTTCACAAATACCAACATTTTGCCAATCTTGTTTCAGTAATCCAACTTTTTTTTTATGGTTGGAGCAATTTGTTTATTTTTTATTGTATATATTTAAAACGTACAACATGTTTTTCTATACGGTCATGTGACGCATGATGGTGTTTTGGTCAGTGACATACAGCGTGTACCACAGTGGTCCCATAAGATTGTAACGGAGCTAAAAATTTCGTATTACCTAGTGATATGCAGCTGTTGTAATGTCATAGTACAACTTTTTAAATAAATTTAGTGTAACCAAAGTGTACACTGTTTATAAACTCTACAGTAGTGTACAGTAATGTCCTAGGTCTTCACATTTACTCACCTCTCACTCACTGACTCACCCAGAGCAACTTTCCGTCCTGCAAGCTGTGTTCATGGTAAGTGCCCTATATTTTTTATCTTTTATACCATATTTTAATGTACCTTTTCTATGTTTAGATACATAGCTACTTACCATTGTGTTACTGTTGCCTCCAGTGGTTGGTACAGGTGTGTAGTAGGCTATACCATCTGGGTTTGTGTAAATGTACCTTATGGTGTTTTCATAGTGATGCCTTATCTCTGTCCTTTAGTGAGGCATGACTGTACTTATCCTGATTAACATGTACATAGGGAAGTGATTACTATAGTCAAGCAAATTAACATGCTCATGATCTTATATAGTTACTTTCCTTCCTCCCTCCTGTGGTAAGAGTACCTAAAAGCTACTTTCTTGGCAAATTACCAGTAAACAATACAATATTATTAACTATAGTTGTTTCATGTTGTACATTAGATCTCTAGACTTATTCATTCTGTATAACTGCAACCTTGAAACTTTTGACCCATGTCTTCCCATTCCCCCCTTGGAGCAATTTAAAGCAAATCCCAGACATTATGTAATTCCCCTTGTAAACAGTATGTATCTGTGATTTTTACTTTTATTTTATTTTATTTTTTTTGAGACAGAGTCTTGCTCTGTCGCCCATCTAGAGTACCATGGTGTCAGCCTAGCTCACAGCAACCTCAAACTCCTGGGCTTAAGTGATCCTCCTCCCTCAGCCTCCGGAGTAGCTGGGATTACAGGCACTTGCCATCACACCTGACTGATTTTTCTAGTTTTAGTAGAGATGAGGTCTTGCTTTTGCTCAGGCTGGTCTAGAACTCCTGAGTTGAAGCAATCCTCCCACCTCGGCCTCCCAGAGTGCTAGTATTACAGGCATGAGCCACCGTGCCCAGTCTGTATCTCTGATTGATAAAGATCCCTCCATGGCATTATCAAATGATAAAATAGGGATAATTCCCTAATAATAAATACCCAGTCCATATGCAGATTGTCCCTATTTACACAGGTTTTCCTTATGTAAAGGATTCATTTATTTAGCACACCTAATTTTTTAGGGATGTTAGTTAAATGGGGCTTTTCCCTAATATCATATTTTTATTTCTTTCTTTAGAAATGTAATACAATTTATCTGGTCTTATTTCTGATCATTGTTACTGATCAGACTGGCCTAGATGGAGGGCTGTGTGTTAAAATTTTTTAGATTGCTGTTTGTCATCATAGCAAAGTCTTTTCTGGGATTCAGAGAACACTCCAATTCTGAGAGCTAGGCTATATAAATGGCTTAGGATACGCTGACCAATTAATTCCATTGATTTTTGCTTCAGATTTTAGCTTTCAGTGTTTAATGCAGTAGTTGGAAGTGTGGAGTTTGTTGTACATAATATTATACCTTCAGACTTTGAAAGCTGTCCCCTAGCATGCCTTCTTGGCTCGGACCAGCTCAGCATCCTTACTCAGGTACTTGGAGTGAGTCCCCACAGCCTCAGCCTGATCCTTCAGGGTTGGGCCCAACTTACCCTCCTTTTGATGCTTTCCTAGACTACTTCAACGTTTGGTTCTTCGTTCCCCCTCCATTTCTCTTTCCCTGCACTCTAGCCCTTAATTCTGTGCTGTCTTAGTCTATTTTCTGTTGCTATAACTGAATACCTGAGACTGGGTAATTTATAAAGAAAAAATTATTTTTTACAGTTCTAGAGGCTGGGAATTCCAAAGTCTAGGGGCTGCATTTAGTGAGGGCCTTCTTGTTGGTGGGGACTCTCTCTGCAGAGTCCCCCGAGGGTCCTCCAAGGTGGCTCAGGGAATCCTGAGCCTGGTGGATGCTGCCAAGATTTACCACTTGTACCTTCCAGAGCAGTGGGTTGAGTTGCACCTGAGGTTGCTCGAACCACAGCTGGGGCGGCCGAGGAGCACTGCACTAGGATGCACAAAGCAGAGACCCAAGGTGGCCTTAGGTAGCACACCCTCGGGCACACTGGACATGACCCCTGAAATTATTTTGCCCTACTAGAGCTCTGGGCCTGTGATAAGAGGGGCAGCCTCAAAGATCTCTGAAACGCCTGGGGTCTTTCTCCCATTCTCTTGATAATCTCTTCTATCTGTGCTGAAGTCCTTAGCAAAAGTTGCTGGGCAACACACTTGGTTTTCTCTTTCACACACACTTTTTTCCTTTTATATGGCCAGGCTGCAAATTTTCCACATTTTCATGCTCTGCTTCCCTTTGAATTATAAATTTTGTCCTTAAGTCATTCTTTGCTCTCGCATCTCACTGTATTTGATCAAAAGTAACCATGCAGCAGCCTGAATTTGGTATTTCTTCTGTCAACAATCTTAGTTTATCACTCTTGGGTTTTGCATTCCACAAAGTCCTAGGACATAGACACAATTCAGCCAAGGTCTTTGCTACTGTATAAGAAGGATGGCCTTTACTCCAGTTTCCAATACCTTGTTCTTTATTTCCGTCTGAGACCTCATCTGAAGGGCTTTTACTGTCCATATTTCTACCAGTATTCTGGTCACAACCACTTAAGTAATTTCTAAGAAGATTCAGACTTACCCCATAGCTCTCCTCTTCCTCTAAGACCTCACCAAGATTGCCCTTCATACTCCATTTGTAGCAATACAGGCTTTTTCTAGCCTGCTCTCACAAATTCTTTCAGTCTCTACTCGTTACTCAGTTCTAAACCTACTTCTACATTTTTAGGTATCTGTTATATCAAAGACCCCATTCCTGGTATCAGTTTTCTTAGTCAGTTTCTGTTGTGATAACTGAATGCCAGTTCTGAAGGCTGGGAAGTCCAAGAGCATGGTGCTGGCATCTGCTTGGCTCCTTGTAAGGGCCTTCCTGCTGCTTCATAACATGGTGGAAGGCATCACAGTGATAAAGCAGCAGCGTGTGTCTCAGCTCAGGTCTGTCTTCCTCTTCTTATGAAGCTACCAGTCCCATCATGAGGGCCCCCACCCTGATGGCCTTAGATAATCCTAATTGCTTCCCAATGGTTCCATGTCCAATGGGTATATAAGTTTGAGCATCATGTTTCTAACACACGAAATCTTGGGGATACATTCAAACCTTAGCATATGCTAATCTCTATTGTTTATACTTCTCTTGCATGTAGACACTTTGAAGCCAGTGTAATCTGAATTCCTGAGCCTGTTTCCTCATATTTTAAAAAATTGTGGTTAAAAAACAAAATAAAATGTGAGATCCATACTCCAAAAATGTTTTAAGTGTACAGTATTGTTAACTATAAGCACAATGTTGTACAGCAGATTTCTAGAACTTTTTCATCCTCAGTGACCGAAATTTTATATCCATTGAACAACTCCCATTTTCCCTTCTCCCCAGCCCTGGGGCAATGTCCATCCTAGACGACTTCTATGAGTTTGACTACTTTTTGTACCTCAGAAGAGTGGAATCACGCTGTGTTTGTCCTGTGACTGGCTTATTTCACTTGCATAATGTCTTCAACGTTGATTCATGTTGTAGCATGTATCAGAATCTCCCTTCTTTTTGTAACTGCATAATATTCCACTGTATGTGTATATATATACACACACCACATTTTGTTTATCCATTCATCTGTCAATGAATATTTAGGTTACTTCCACATTTTGATTATTGTGAATAATGCTACAGTGGACATGGGAGTGCAAATATCTCTTTGGGATTCTGATTTCAGTTCTTTTGGATAAATACCCAGAGATGGGATTGGTGAATATGTCTCATCTTTTAAAATAAAAGTGTGTAATATGGAACTTGTTTATTGCTTCATGAAATGCATGGTGTACAGAGTGGGTCCTCTTCTGTCTAGTGTCATTGGCAGCCTGTCTTGAGACCAGGTGTCCACATAGTTTGTGTATTTTCACTGTGCCTTATCATAGGTACTTAGTACTTCTTGCTTTACCAGTGCCTTACTGTTTTTGACCATGTCTTCAATAACTTTGAGAGTTATTCTGGACAGAAGTCAACATTTTTCCCCCAAATACTTTTTTTTGCACTGGTCACTCAGCAGCTGTGCCATTGAGGAAGTGTTGACAGTGCTTTTGGTTTTTTAAGTGACTATGTATTATTCCTTCCCAGGGGTGAAAAAATTGCAACCTCGGAATTTCCTGGATTGTTAACAAGATCAAAAGCAAAGATACAAAGCCAAGGGGGAAATGTTTTTCTACAGAATAGTGGTAGAAAGCAAAAAATGCTAGAATTTTGTAGAAAATAGTAGGTATTGCAAAAATAAGCTTTGACCAGAAAATGAAAGTTGTTGTTTTGCCTGCTATTCAGAAGCAGAAGACAGTTTAACCAGCTAGAGTTTTTAATGTCTGATCTTAAAAGGGTATTGATAAAAATGCACATATATGTTTAGCTTTGTTAATAGGGTTTTAGAGGATGACTTGATTTCCTAGAAATTATTTCATATTTGTAATTTCATTAACCATGGGTGTTAGCTTTGAAGTGGCTGTCAGAAGCTCTTTGATTCTATTCCATCTAGGGAACACACAGTTGTAGCCATTCCTCTGATTTTCCTCCGTTTTCACTTTAGAACTAATGAACTAGGGTTCAGTGGCTTTAGCATACCCAAAGCCAACATGGGGCTGTTGAATTCTCCAGGAAAAGAAATATCCCATTTTCTCTGTTTCATTGATGTTTTGTTTGACATTATTTGATAGGTAAGATGCAAATCTTGTGATTTGTGTTTTGGCCAGAGGACCCTCAACTTTTTGTGATCTGAGTCGTTTCCCAGCAAGGCCCAAGGCATTGAGCCTGGAACCCCCCTGCTCAGGGGTGTGGACAGCAGATATGGCATCTGCAGCTGGGAAGAAGTCCATGTGTCAGGAGGAAAGGGTGGGGGTCTTTAGGGCTAGTGACCTGACAGATGGTGGTCTACGGTGGCCCTGGCACCCTTGTCCCCTGTTCTGGACATACGGATTCAGAGTGACCTCCTGTCCCCTGGAAGATTGCTAAGAGCAAGGCCCTCTCACCACCCTCCCTGGGGAGGTAGCAGGTTATCCAGAGGGTCTCAGGCTCCTCATCAAAACTGAGCTAAAGGGTGGGTTAGGCCTGTGGAATGCAAGAGAAAGAAAGTGAGTTATTAGATGCAAGGTCAGGGGTGGTTAAGAGGCAAGAGCAACTTGGCCAGAGCTACTTAAATCTCTATCTTAGAAATTCCCGCTGGGTTGAGCCAGCAAGGGGAGCATGGGGGCGGGGGTTAAGAGGCTTCAGCTGTGGGGAAGGAAGGGCTGTAGACACTGAAAACAACAGGCCAGGCCTGGCAGTCTGGCAGCCTAGACCCAAAGAGGGAAGTGTTCATTGTCCTGGTAGGGCATTTCAGCCTTCTTGTAAATGCACGGGTCTTCGAGTTTAAGGTTCATACCCAACAATGAGCTTGAAACAAAACTGAGAATTACTTAGGTCAATCTGGAAATGGATGTAGTTTTCAATTCAGTTTAGACAAAAAAATTCCTCAGTCTCTCCCAAGTGCAAATTATAACCTTATAATTCAGAACTACCAGTTAAATTCATTAAAGTACTCTCTTTACCAAACTTAAAGCAAATCAGTGCTTTCAAATGCAATTATTTATCAAGAAATAAATATGAAGTCACCCAATAATCAATTCTGAGTAGATGAATGATTAAAGATGTTTGAAGTTAGGTTGCTTTAGGTCATGGGAAACCCCACCCTTTTAGCCTTTGTGGTTCGGATAGGCACATACAACAGTGCAGAATTTATCCCTTGGCTTTGTATCCCATACAGATTAGATTCCAAAGTAAACTGAAGCTTGCCTCATTGATCACAGAATCCTAACATTTAAACCAATTTTATTCACGTTAAGAAAGCTGGAAGCTTAATACCTTTAGAGACTATGGAAATGCTTAGGCTCTTTTGAAACACGCTCATTTAAATGCCTCCTTCCCTAAGGTCATAAGGTCTGGGGGCTTCTGGACAGATTGAGCTGGCAAAGTCATCAGGCTTCAGCTGCGATGGAGGAGGAGGTAGGTAGGGGGCATGCTCCAATACAAAGGTGCAGTTCCTCTGCTCAAAGAAGTTTATAGTCTGGTGAGGAGCTTTACTCACAGACACCAGACAAGATAGATGAGAAGATGAACGTGCAAGTAGCCAGATGGGAGAATCCAGACCAAAGTGGCCATGCTGAGTGTTGTGTGCTTGCCCTGTCCTGGTGTTCGGTGGTGGTGGAGACCACAGAGATGGCACATTGCAGTTGGAAACAGTGCCCTTTTCTATTTTTGAGAACACTTGGGTCTTAAGGACTGAGGTTAGCCATGTGGACATCTTCTGTCCTGGATATCGTGGCAGAGACCCACTGAAAGCAAAATAACCTTCTCTTGGTGCCCACGGTTATCTTTCAGAGCCCGGAATAGTGCTGTTTTGAAATGCTTTGTTTTGGTGTCCTTGGGCACTTTTGGGGATTGAAAACTATTTAAACTAAAACAGCCTATAATCTACTGTTTGGGATTTTACAATTTCTCTCCTGTCATAATTTCTCAGGGCTGTCATTGTGCCGTGGTCTAACAGTGGCCCTCCACCCTCTTAATTTATGGTGGCCTGGGAGATCAAATATTCCCTCCTGTTAGAATTGAATCTAAAGGAAGAGTGAAGTGGCTCTAAGGGAGGGCCTGGGAAGAGGTGTTGGGTGTAGGTGGGGGGAGGTTGAGAAATTCTCTCTTGTGCATGAACTTGGTCCCAAATTTTGGCAGCTTCAAAGACTTATTTGCATCTTGGTTCCTAGCTGTTTTCTGGATAAGTTGAGGTCACAGCTTATGACTTCTGTCTTTGATAGACCTCCCCCTTTTCTTCTTCCACTCTTGCCTGAATCAGTTTTGTTATGGAAAGGAGAGAATGAAAGTTTTCTCAGGGAAAAGGAGAAAAAGGTGAACGGAGGAAAACCCAGGGCTGAGGCAAGGGCCTGGCCTGTTAGTCAGGCTTGGTTCTTGCAACCTAAGATTTACTGAGTCCTGTGGAAGAGTCAGTGGAATGTCATGGACCTTGTCATCCAGAAGCTTAGCCTGTAGTTGGGAGAGAAAACAGACCTGAAACTGTCAATTGAAAGAGGTAGTTTGGCATCTGGTGTGAGTTCAGAGAAGAGTGATTTGAGTCAGGAACTAGAAGCTGCAAGGGCTGGGGTCCTAGTGGAATTTGAGTGGCCATGGAGTATATACTGTAGAGCCCCGATCAGGAAGCTGAAGAGGGCAAGTTGGTGAAACCCCGGGTAGGAAGTGGCAGAAGTTACAGGGAGATTTAGCAGCACATCTGAGGATCCCATTTCAAGAGGAGGAATTGATGAGGCTTTGCGACTGGTTCACACTGTTGTGTGGGTGATTGAAATGCAGTCTCTTGATGACTGCTGTGGCCTGGGGTGGTGCCCAGGAATGGCCCAGGCCACTCTGATACAGATGGGACACACTTTAGGAAACACTGGTAAAGGATGGATAAGGCGAAGCTGCTTAATTCCTCACAAGAGACAGAAATTGGGAAGGAGGCATCTGAACTGAACAGCCGGTGACTTGACAGGTGGAGAGCAAGTAGCCCTAAGAATTAAGCAATGTGGGAGTGAGACTGGAATTAGCAGCTCAGCCCTCACTCTTCACCTGGGTACCCAGGTTCTGTGTCATGTCTGATAACATGATGCTCATGAAATCAAGGTCAGGTTCAACCTGGTTATGGACTAGCTGGTTTTATACCAAGGAAAGCTCTGTTCTTCAGGCACTGTAACTGCAGGTAGTTATCCTACAATGAGTGTGTTCTTTACCAGACTTAGTGAGCAAGAAAATAAGGGTCCTCAGTTAAAAAACAAAAAAAAACAAAGCAAAGCAAAACCCTTTTAGTACTGTTATTAGAGGAACAGGAGAAATCATAGTGGTAAATACAGTGGTTTAGTAGATTCTTTGCATCTGAAAACCATCAGGTTATAATCACTTCTCACATGGTTAACACTTAACATAGAAATCTTCTTTACAGGTAAGCTTAGAATTGCTACCTCTTGCCCCTGCCGCCAGCCACCAAAGCAGCCAAACATGATGGCAGGTGCCAGGCGGGGCCTGTTAGAGATGACCCAGTCTGTCCCTGCTCCTGCCCTCTCCCTCAGACCACACCTTGCTCCCACCCCAGTGCTCATTACCTGCAAATTGTTCCTCGCTTCCACTTCCTTCAGCTCTCTTCCCTGGTCCATTTGTTTCTCCCCCTCTCCCTTTTTTTCAGGCATAAATATTTTCCATCCCCTCAAGAGGACAAAGGAAACACCCAGGGGATTAGTCAGGGGTAGTGGCTCTCAATCTTGGCTATACATTAGAATCAGCTGGTCAAGTTTAAAAAGGACCAGTGTTCGCGGCTGGGGATGGTGGGTCACGCCTGTAATCCCAGCACTCTGGGAGGCCCAGGTGGGAGGATTGCTTGAGCTCAGAAGTTTGAGACTATCCTGAGCTAGAGCGAGACCCCCGTCTCTACTAAAAATAGAAAAAAATTACCTGGGCGTGGTGTCATGAGCCTGTAGTCCCAGCTATTTGAGAGACTGAGGCAGGAGGATCACGTGAGCCCAGTAGTTTGAGGCTACAGTGAGCTATAATGACACCACTGCACTCTAGCCTGGGTGACAGAGCGAGACTCTGTCTCCAAAAACAGAAGGGGAAAAAAGGTACCAGTACTTGGGCCTCTTCCCCAGAGATTCTTTTTTAATTCTTCTGAGCCTCAAAATTTTTAAAGCTCCCCAGGAGATTCTAATGGACCCTGGGGATCAAAAACCACCTCAGTGTAGTTGGTAGGTATAATGGTACTAGCAGGACACCTGTCTCAGAGAAATGGAAGCCGCCAGATTTGAAATGGAAAATAGGTTTTTTCAAATAATGCCTTTTGTTTCTCAAGCCCCACAAGTTCTCCTCCTCCCTGTCTTCCTCTGTTATGTAAGCCTGCTTTCTATTAAGCACCAGCTTTCAAAATGAAACAAAACAAGAGCTTTCTTTTATTTGCTTTAGGATTTCTGTAGTATTGTTTTCCACTCTGTTGCAGTTGCGTGTGACCTGAAGCTGCTGGGGAACTCACTGGTACAGCTTGTTGTGCCTGAGTGGCCTTCATCCCGTGGTTCAGCCTCTCTGGGCCTCACATTCTAGCCAAGGCATATTCTAGCCAAATCCTCCTGTACCACCGGAGGATTTGGACTGTCACATGGAATCGATGGTGACATGCTTTGGTCCATGAACACATACAGTAGTCTTTGTTTTGTGGTCTGAGGAGGCCCAATGCCAGGTTTTTAGAAGGATATTTGAGAGATTTCTTTGATGAATACTTCTGTTGGGTAAACAACTTTGGAAGTCTCTCTGCTCATCCTTGAAAGAAAGTGATGACCTGAAGGTAAAACCCTAATAATTCTCCTTAAAAGCATTTTAAAGGGTTTTTGTTTTCATTTTAAATAATCAATAGGAAATTACATCTGAAAGTAAAAAGATAATGATGGGCAGTTGAAGTCCTCGTTCAGCTAGTCTCTGAACTCCTGTGTTTTAGGCTCCACAACAATTCCTTCAATAAGTGTATTTTGTCATCTTTTCCATTTTACATGAGAATATTTTGTGGTGTAATGCTTGTTTTTTCAAAACTTTCATGGGTCCAAATGTTGGGCTGTGCATTGAAAAAGGCCTTTGGGTGGAAGAATGCCAAAACAGATTAGGAAAAATTCATGAATTTTTTGCTGACCTAAAATTGATTCTGAAGGACAAAAACATGAAAACATGAGGCATAGTTTCTCTTCTGAATCTGCTAGGTGACCTAACTGTAGTTATAAGTAACTTCTCAAACACCACTCAGAGTTCCTCTGGTCTTCCTGACCTTTCTTTGTCCTTTCTGTAATTACTGAATAAGGCCCTTAAAACCCATGTAGGGCCAAATACAGAATCCAAACTCTGTGATCTCATCACCACAAAAACAGGCTGGAGGGACAGTCCTCCTTCTCTCAGGAAGCCGCCTGCCCTTGGAAGCTCTGTAACTCTGTAATTTATACTGGTGCCTTTGTAGTCTTAACTCAGAAAGGACTTTTCCCCCCTGCCCTTACAGAAGTAGTGTTGCCAAGGGGTTGCTCTGGTTGGGGAAGAGGCCAGAGAGAAAGCGCGTGTGTCCATAACCTGTTACGGATCTGATTTCAAGGGCGCACACCCGTCGTGGGTCCTCTGGACAGAGGGGTCTGCCTGACAGCCGGTGTGTTGTGGGCTGTGATGGATATTCTTTCATACTTGTCCGTCGGTTGTGGTTAGGACAAATGAGAAGCCTGCCTTTTCTGCTGATTGGTGCTTTGTGGAAGGAGGCTTGGCAGAAAGCTGGGAGACGATTCCTTTCCTGGCTGCCAAGGCCATCTGCAGAGAGGCAGGTGATCCCTTTGAGCATGTACTAGGAAGACACCTGGGGTATTTGAGCTGCTGTTCACTAAGTGGTACTGTCCTGCATCGGATGCTTAAATACTATGCCAGTGAGGTCAGCAACCCAGTGCAGGAAAAACCTGGGGTGCTCAGAGCCTTGGCAGCATTTGCAGGCTGTCGCTGAACGTGAGCTGTTTTCTTTTTGAGGAAACATTAAGCATTTGACATAGGGGTAACCACCTGGTCCACGTAGGGTTCTCCACACTCTGCTCAAATGAGATCTCATCTGTCCCTGAAGTGGGGGAGACTGAACCTGTATCAGTCCCTGGTTTCCTTCCAGAGGAAAGCTTCCGTGCACTGTTCCCATCTTTGAAGTCTTGGCGGGCAGGGAGGCATGTCTTCTAGAGCTCCTCATTAAACAAACTTGAAGGGGAGAAAAGGCCTCCGTCCAGCCTCTGCATGCACAAACCTATTAGTACCCCAGTGCCCTGCCAAGGTGGTTTTGTTGGCCCAAACGTGACTACACACGATTCCGTCCTCCTTTTTGGCAGTGAAGCCCGGCAGGATTGACTTGGGCAACAGCCTGAGTTGGTGTGTTTCAGTGTGGATGGCACCTTGAAAAAGAACATTTTCCAGGACAGGTGTAGCAATAAAAAAGACATTTTCCAGGGAAAATGCTCTGAGTCAGTCAGGGGAAGCCTCTTGTTGGAATCCTTCAATCAACAAGCATGCCTGGGGCATCTGCTGCTTCTTGTGATGAGAGCAGGAGGGTGGTAGGTGACGCCAGGGAAGCCCCAGAGAAATGGCAGGAGGGGAGGTCAGGCAGAACGACGCCAGTGCTGAAACCCAGGTACCAGCCAGGTGTTTTGAGTGCGGAGGAAGGACTGTGAGATTCTGGGGGTTGGGGCAGGCATGCAGGTGATTTTTGAGCTGTGCTTGGAGGATGACTAATTTCTAGAGTGGGAGAGAAGTGTTTCAGGATGAGGGAAGGGGGAGAGCAGAGGTGTGAGGTTGGGTGTTGTGTTCAAGTGGTGAGTTGTGTAGAAACCTGGGACCCGTGAGCGGGGAGAGAGGGAGAGAGGGAGTGTGAGAAGGCAGTGCTCTGGAGGATTTCGGCGCCCTAGCGTTTGAGAGGTTATAGCTCATTATCTTAAACCTTTCAGACATTTCATTGTGTGTTGGGCAGCAAACCCATTAGCATCCCATAAAGAGAAAACCGGAGAATGGGGGCTGGGGGAATCTGAGGGGCTTAAGAGCCTGTACATGCTGATGTCTTTCCTCTCAGTTACTGCTGCTTTGGGATTTTCAGGGAAGTCGGAGCTGATTTATAAACTCTGCTGCTGTCTCATAGGGTGAGTGGGCGGACAGGTTTTCTGAAAGTTCTCTTGCCAGCTTTCAGTGGACAACTTGTCCAGAGGAGCTTTCTGGGTGTCCTCAAGGGAGTGACAACCGCTCTCTGTTGCAAGCCACTGGAGTCTGGGGTGAGGAGAGGTGAGCTCTCAAGACCAGAGAGATGTGCTAACATAGAATCCATGCTCTGACCAAGTGTTTCGAGATACGTTATTTTCTAAAAATTTTGAGGGCTTTGAAGGTAAATCAGGTTTTTATTCAAATTAAGAAAAAAAATTTTTTTTAAATCAGTGTCTTGCTGTGTTTGGAAGATTCAATACATTCTTACAAAGTTTTTCTAATTTTATTGACTTGAGAGTTTTTTGGTCTCTTTATGGTGTCCAATGCAGTACTTTTCCACTGAAACATTGAATATCTGTTGACCGAATGGCTAGTATTTTGGTTTGTAGTTTACATACATAGAATTACAACTGAGAAAAACTTAAGATTTTTAATAAAGTCAGACTGGCTATTTATTCTGTGTCATTATATTCTCCGGCCTCTTATTCCCCATGAAAAACTTTGTAAAGCTTAATTACAAGCCACCTTATAGCTCCCAGGAGACAAATAAGGGACTGCTTACAACCTGCCTTACCTCAAGTGCTCCTCATAGATTGGCTTTTGGGGTCATGTCAGTTAAAGCTGGCGTCAGTCCTGTCTCCTGCCCGCTCTGCAGACTGTCCTGTGATCTTACGCTGAGTCGTTTCGTCCTCCTGCCCACCTGGGTTTCAAGAAGGATTTTCTAGTTGTGTGGCTTTAGGAACTCTAGGCAAGTTGCTAAACCTGTGCTCTGATTTCTCTACTGTAGTCTGTGTAGTTTGTGAAATAAAAATACCTACTTGAAGAGGTTTGGTGAGGCTGGAGGCTCCTAATGGCGGAGGTCCTTGTTCTACTCATCTTTTTATTTGCATTCCCTATCTCCAGTGTGTAGCATGTAGCAGGACTCAAATACTCTCTTCTTTCCTTTGAGAGAGAATCAGCTGAGAGTGGAGTCTGCAGTCCGATCTTAAGTGAGCACAGCTTGAAGGACTCTGGCTGTTTGTGTTCAGCTGCGCACAGTTTAGGCAGAGCAGGAATCCCAGAAATACCCAGGGCAGAACGGTTGATGGGGGGGCACTGAAGACTCTGACCTGGATCCTTCCCTGTAGGTGTTGGACGTGCTCCTCCGTAGGGGGTGGGGGTCCAGGTTAAAGCTGCTTCCCAACCTCGGTGAGGTCTTGAGATGTCCACGTGACCTGCCTGTGTACTCTGCCATCTGTTTCGTATGACTTGCCAGCAGGATTTCATTTTCTGCACCGGCCCTTCTCCCACACCCTGCTGTCCGTGAGGAACAGAGTGGCCACATTGCTCCCCAAAACTTTGGGGGATCGTGCCAAAAGGCAGAGCTTCTCAACAGCAGGGGCATTTCAGAATTCCAGTGAAGCTTTAAAAAATTAGTATAGTGGGACTCACCCCAGGTGTGCTGAACTAGAATTTGTGGGGGAGAGTCCCTGCTATATGTGTTTTTTTTTTTTTTTAAGCTCTACAAGAGGTGATGGTGTGCATCACCGATAGCCACATATGATAAAGAGTTTGACAGATGCAAAAAATTAGTGACCCGAAGATCCGAAGAAATTACCTGCTTAGATACAACAATGTCTACAAAGAGTAAGTGATATTTTTAGGGGACATATTTTAGAATTCTCGAATATTCAGATCTTTTCCTGTATATAGATGATGATTCTAGTTATTCATATTTGAGATGTTTAGCTTTTTGAAAAATATTTGTATGTGGAGCAGACTTAAAAACAAAAAACTCTTTTTTAGCTTGAGCAGATGTTTGGGGAATTTCTTTGAACTCCACTGACTCGTTTAACCAGTTCATACTGCCAAGCCAAACATTCCCTTGTTGTGCCATAATATGTATCATAGAACCATTTTATAACTTAAAATTGCATGGGACAACATTTTTTATGATTGTAACTATAGAAAGAACAAGGAAAATGACATTGACAAGCAATTTACTAAATTCAGCAGGAGTTGAGGCTTATTTAGAAATCCAGGTGGAAATCTGCTTAAATGGAATTTTACAAAGATTTGCATATTGAAACCAAGCCTTTCTACCTGTGGTAACACATTTCTCAAAGTAACACT
The DNA here is from genome assembly GCA_028533085.1 of Varecia variegata. Classification (NCBI taxonomy): domain Eukaryota; kingdom Metazoa; phylum Chordata; class Mammalia; order Primates; family Lemuridae; genus Varecia; species Varecia variegata. The sequence goes on along the minus strand of CM052439.1, from coordinate 58,826,610 downwards.
GAAAGAGCAATTTAAGTGTGTTGCCCTTGGAGATTTATTGGAAAGGAAATCTATTAAGTTAAACATTGTTCCCCCTCCAGTTTTTGTGTGGCAGAGAATTAGCTAATTTTTTCTCCTTCCCTGGGAGCAACTTTAGGAAGCAGAGAGGGGCTTAGCAGCAAAGATCATGTTCAGTGGTTTTGTGGTTTTTGACTATGTCTCTTTTGCAGATGCCTTTTCTGTGAAAGAAAACCTTGCAACCCGTTGCTATTTGAGGTTTTATTAATTTGATGGGTTTGATGGAGAATGGTGAGTTTTGAAGTTAAAGAATTTTACAGTTTAGGAGGGACCTTACAGATGGTCTAACATCTGATTTCCATTGTCTCAGCTCAACAGAAGATGTTCTTGTTGAGGTCACAAATGGCCTCTGATCATTAAGCCCTGTGGTTGCTTTTTTGTCCTTGACGTGACTTTTCTGTAGCACTTGATACTGCTGACCACGTCTCATTTGAAGCTTTCCCCTTTGGGTTCCTTTACACCGTTTCTGACTGCTTTGCTTTTCCTTTTATTTTCTCCTAGGTCCTGCTGTGTCTGCCCTTAAATGTTCGTGTTCCCTGGGCTTTATCCATGGTGGTTTTCTTTTAGTCTGCTCAGCTTTTTTGGGGGAGACCTCAGTTCTTCCGCAGAGTCAGCCACCACCCGCACTTTAATGACCTCCCAAGTCTCTGTCTGAGTTCACCCTCCTCTCAAACAATCTTTTGGACATTTCTACTCGGATGACTCATAGGTACTTTTAACTCAGGATATCCCAACTGAACTCATTTCCCCCCTAATTATCGCCTGCTTCCTGCCCCCGACTCCAACCCCTTCACCCCATGCTTCTGTCCGCATTTCCCATTTTGGTCATTGGCACGACTTTCTACCCTGTCGCTCAGGCCAGAAGTTTGTGACTCATCCTTTACCCCACCCTCAGCCCCATATTTTAATTGGTGATTAAGTTGTATCATTTTAATATCCTAAATAAAGAAGGAAAAGGCAAACTTAAAAGTCATTCCACTAACATGTAATTATTATGGGCTCTAGAACCTTCCGTTGGGCCTGTATAAGCAAGTATAATTATATGAGATGATTACGACCATTTAGGTAATACACACTTCATGCTAGATACAGTCCCGGGCACTTGTCATGTATTATTTCTAATTTTCACAGTATTCTGCCATACGTCATCTCTGTTGTAAGTGAGAGATCTAGGGTTCAGAGAGCTTAAGTACAAACCCAGGGTCACAGGGCAAGTCATGTGGGTGTAGCTGAGATCTAAACCTATGGGTTGGTCTACCTGACTCCAAGCTGTTGACTTTTGGCATCATGCTGCCTTGTCTTGTTTGTTTTCATAATGCCACGGTGCTGTTTTTAGGTTTCTTTCAAGTAGATTGATTTTTGAGAGCAGTAACTGGTCTTACTCAAGTTCGTATCTATCCAATATATGTATTTTTCTTATATAATTGGTGCTAAAGACGTGACTCTTAATGGACCATATTGTCTGTGGCTCCATCTAGGTACCAGCCCTGGTTCTTCCGTTAGCCGTGTGTTTGCTGGGTGGCCTGAGACAGGGACAATGGGATCGTGCTGCTTGTCCTCAGAGTTTTTTGTGAGAATCTCATGGATCACCATAAAAGAAAGTACTTTAAAATGCAGGGACATTTTTGAGAATTTCTGTTTAGTTGTGGAAGTTGATACTGTCTGGTTCGCATAAGGCCTCTTTTCTTCGTTTATAACTGACAGCCTGTGAAAATGTAAACTCTTCTGGATTTCTGATGTTCATGTTGATCAAATCACGCACAAACAGAAGAGGCAAGAAAAAAACCTTTTTAATAAAGATAGCACACATAGAACTAATTTCTATTCTTAGCAAAACTGCTTTAGATTAAGGGTATGATCTACAAAAGCTAGATGGAGGCCGGGCGCGGTGGCTCACGCCTGTAATCCTAGCACTCTGGGAGGCCGAGGCGGGTGGATCACTCGAGGTCGGGAGTTCAAGACCAGCCTGAGCAAGAGCGAGACCCCGTCTCTACTAAAAATAGAAAGAAATTATATGGACAGCTAAAAATATATACATAGAAAAATTAGCTGGGCATGGTGGCGCATGCCTGTAGTCCCAGCTACTCAGGAGGCTGAGGCAAAAGGATTGCTTGAGCCCAGGAGTTTGAGGTTGCTGTGAGCTAGGCTGACGCCATGGCACTGTAGCCCGGGCAACAGAGCGAGACTCTGTCTCAAAAAAAAAAAAAAAAAAAAAAAAAAAAAAAAAAAAGGCTAGATGGAACCTATTTAGGTATAGGCAGGTGAATTAAAGCAGAGTCTACTGAAGTTTATTCTGTTAAGTTGGTCCTTGGAGCATGGACTTGGACATGCTAAAATGAACCCTAAATTGTGACTCAGACCATTCTATATCTTGTTTCCTCATAGGTCCCTCCTTTTGCCCTGTAGTGAGAAGGAAACACTCTTATTTTCCTTTATGGTTCTCCCTTTTCCATAATATTTTGGTAACAAAGTTTGTCTAAGGGGAGAGAGTCCCTTCTAATAAATGTATAACCCAATTTGTCATTGTGGAATTTAGAAATTGTTTAACTTTCTAAATCTCAATTTCCTGCAAAATCACTCTGTAAATTTGGGGCAATGCTGTATATTTTTCGGAGTTGTTTTGACTGCATTCTGACAGACTGTACCTGATACAGGTAGGTCCTTGGTGAGCGGTAGCTGTTACTGTCCAAACTTAAGTTACCAAAGGCCTAAACCTTCAGATTTAGACTGGCCTATGAAGAAAAGATTCAGGAAGGATTTATGTAACTGACATGGAAAAGGGAGGGAGGGAGGAGACAGTCTAGAAGGGCAGTGAGTTCCAGGAGTGTGGACCCTGAGGACTGCGGTCCCATCAGCTGGGGAGCTGCACCCCAGGCCTGAGGAAGCAAACCCAGGCAGGGCCCAGCAGCCTGCCTTGCAGCATCCCTCCGGGTGACTCTGAGTCACTTAACTGGCCCAAAGTTAGAGAACGCAGCCTGGGGGCTTCTGGAGTAGTCCCAGTAGTGCAGGGAGCAAGGACTGATGAGAGTCCTTTGATTGGCTGTTTACCAGGCAGGGAAGGAGACAGTGAAGAAGGAGAGGGTTCAAGTCTGGAAAGGGGTGGTGCTTATATGCAGGAGCTTGGAACCCGGGCTGGTGAGTGGGGTCTGGCAGTAGGGGAGAGGAAGATGAGTTTAGTTTTGGATGAGTTTGTGTGGCCAGGATTGATGTCAGCAAGTTGGAAATAAAGCACTGTCCCTGTAGCACCGACAAAACATTGAGAAACAGAATTGTGTTACCTGCGTGGAGATAGCAGCTGAAGTGGGTATTTCAATCATTTTTCCAAAGAAAAGGGAGCGAAGAATAGACTGGTGTGGAATTGGGTGTTTGGGATTATGGCATCCAGTTTCTCTTTCAGAAGGATAAGTGAAAATGTTTGGCAATATGTGGCAATATAGTGTTAAATAAAACCAAATTATCAGAACAGTGTTGTACTTTTGACTTTTTTTTATTGAAGAGACAGAGTTTTGCCTTTTGGCCCAGGCTATTCACAGGGGCTATTCACAGGTGATGATAGTGCACTACAGCCTCTGAATTCCTGGCCTCAAGCGATTCTCCCACCTCAGCCACCCAAGTAGCTGGGACTATAGGCATGCACCTGGAGAGTTTTGCCATAATTCTGTCTTTAGATCCCATGCTGTGTAATTGTGTCATTTTATCTTGGGCTCCAAGGCTTGGGGTGCCCAGGCAAGGTTTTAGTATGTGTCATTTCTCCAAAGAAGGAAATGGAGTGAGGTGGTGAGAGCTCAGGTGTGGCTAGAACAGGCTGCTGAGGTTCTCCAATTCTTGATTTTCTTATCTGTTGAAAGAGGATAGTTATTCTTACCTGGTTGTGTTGTGAGGACTAATCAGGAGGCTGGCTGTGAAAAAGAGTCTCCATCTCTGCCGTTGCTTTTGTGTATGTTTTTTTGATTTGTAGAGTAAAGATCTTCTATTTTAACAGATTTAGAGTATTGACAAGGAGATAATTATAACAAGTCATAAATCAATTAGAGATGAATGTGGCTTTATGGTTTTCAATGAATTATCCGTACATTGAAATATGGGGTTTCTTTAGGTTTGTGAGAAGGCAGAAGAGTTGGCTTGGGAAGTTTTACTGCATAAAAATGGGAATCAGATATTTAAAAAAATTTTATATCCAGCTTTGTTGCAGACTCACATGTTTTGCTATAGCAGGAATCTGTTTTGCTGAGACCATGAAAACTTAGCACATCTGTGCCACATTTTCATTATATCTAGAACAATTTCACATCCACTGTCTCTAATTCAAAGACATTCAAGAAACATGTGTCCTGTTTTCCACTGGGTTCTAATTGGGCTGTTTTTCCTTAACGGGAGGCATTTGGACCACACACTTACATTTAGGAAATGACTTTGTAACTGTGCTACATGTACAAGAATGTGTAAGGAAGGGTCTCAGTTTGGAAACTGTAGCTGCTGAAACTCCCCCACTCCTCCCCAAGAAAAGTGTGTGTGTATATGTATATGTGTGTGTGGTTTCTGTGCTGCTTCACAATACCGATTTTGTGCCTTAGGTCTGAGATGTGTTTCATACTGTCTATGTGTTAAGAGAAGTGATGACAGGATCGGTGATCAAAGGCTTCAGTGCAGAGTTACTAAGGGCTTTAATTGAACCTTTCACTGGGTTTTAGAGGGAAAAAAATCTGATGTTCATACACGGCATGTTATATACCTTCAAGTGTAAAGCTTGAACTTCATAGGTTTGATTAAAGTTTTATGGGACTCCTACAAATAACATCTGTCATCTCCATGCATAGGAGTTACTCTAATTTCGCTGCAGTGTTTTGTTTTTTTTTTTTTTTTTTGCTGTTGAGTTGGGTTTGAATGCTTTCAGTTTAGTTCAGAGCTACCATCCCAGTTCTTCCAAAACTGCACGAGGCTTGCACCTTTCTGGGAAGTTTGGCTGCTGCCACAGCTGAATTACTGAGCCAGACTTAGGTTATTTTATTAGCCTAGAGTATCATGCTCCTGCAGCTGTTGTTGTAGTTCCTAACCATGAAAACAAAAACCATCTCAGTTACCCAGGGTCCATGGGAAATTGGCATTGGCCCAGTGTAAGTCCGTGTATTTTGGATTCTGAATTATATTTATCTTCCTACGGGCATCCCCTGATTTAGGGCACGCAGCTGGGGAATGGCCTGACTGTATGAGGCCGTGGGGGCAGGAGAGGCCCAGCCTTGGCTACTGCCCTCACGAGGAAGCCTGATCCAGTTAACCAGACCATAAATACTTTTTAAAAGAGGGAGAGGGTGAGCACCGAGAAAACAATAAAACCAACAGTGTGTGTAAATACACCTGTCCCAAATATGAAACCTGGCATTTCCATTTTTGTACATTGTCTCATACTGTGAATTTCTGGAGGTCTTTGTCCTGCGTTGCCAACCAGGCCTGGTTATTGTAGATCAGTTAGTATTATAATTTGGTGGTGATGGTTGATCTTGTTAAATAGAACCTTTACAGACTGCTCTGAAAACTAATCGTGGGACTTGGCATTTAATTGCTAGCAGAGTGCATGTGTGGAATACTCGATCCTGCGAATATGTGCCAATTGGTAAATTGCTGGTTTTATGAATTTCAGTAGTTCTGTAAGTGGGATAAAACTGTGCTATTGTTTCTCCAGAAGCACCTGCGCTGTGTTAGCATAGCTTTTGGTAAGTCTAAGTCATTGTTCTATTGAGTCTGATCCTCTAGGTCAGGGTCCTTAACCCTTGGGGTCATTGGTTGGCCTTCAGGGGCGCTGTGGTTTGAATATGCCCCCCAAAGTTTGTGTATTAGAAACTTAATCCCCCATGCGGCGGCTCTGCCCTCATGAGTGGAATAATGTCATTATTTCGGGAGTGGGATAGTTATCATCAGAATGGGCTTGTTGCGAAAGTGAGCTCGGCACTGTTGCCTTTCCGCCATGGGATGGTGCAGCAAGAAGGCCCTCACCAGAAGCACACCCCTTGACCTTGGACTACTTAGCCTCCGGAACTGTAAGCCAAATAAATTATTGTCTGTAAATTACTTGGTCTGTGCTATTCTGTGACAATAGCACAAAATGGACTAAGACAAGGTGCGGGGGGAGTCTGTGAACTTGGATGGATGGAGAAAAATTTACAACTTTATTTTCACTAACCTCTAGGCAAAATGTAGCCTTTGCCTTGCCCATTGAAGTAGACAACCAGCCACATTAAGATTGACAGCACCTGTGACTTTCTCAATAGAAATTTCCAATTTTTATATCACATTGTAGAGATAGTTTAAAATATGTTTACGCCATCACTGTTTTAAAAACTGTAATAGTTATTAGACCTGCTGTGTTTTATTTGTGTGAAGCATACATTACTGTGTCAGATTTGCTTTTTTAAATATTTTGATGTCTATGTTTCAGTATAATTATTAATAGTTTTCTTTGTAATCCTATTTTCTACTTAAAAACATTCAAAAACACTGTTTAGAGGGTGCAGGTTGCTGAAGTGGTCCCTGGCACCTAAAAGGTGTTAAAAATTCCTACCTTGGATGGTACCCTTGTATATTTCTCATCGAGCTTTGAGGCCAGATTTGGTAACATTAAACCTGGATTGATTTTTTTTTTTTAAAGTCTTAACATATTTGGCTTTTGTTTTCTAGCGTGACTTGTCTTTGACTTTTTTCATCTGGAGCTCTGGTATTCCCCATTTTGGGGCTGTTGGAGTCAATTAAAAAATAAAACCATTGTCCATGCCCATGTGCCCTTCCTCACGGGCCTCTGTGAGACTGCTCAGTGCAACCCACTGTTGCTGGCCAGGAATGAGTTCCCTAGAAATTTCAGATGAGAACTCAGTGATGCATAGGCTGATCTTACTGCTCTAGCTGTGGGAGGACGTGATGCTGTGTGGCTTGTATGAATTTCATTTAGCTCTCGACTGCACCGTCACCACAGGCATACCTTAATTTAATTTAGAACTTGATATCCAAAGCTAAAGCCTTAATAAGTTTTTTAGACTGTGTAAAACTGCCCAAAGAAAGAAATCGAGGGCATCAGGCCATTCTTCGCTGTATCCCATCACCTTTTAATAAGCTTTATGCAGTTTGTTCATGACAAATGGGGTGGTTTTCTAAACTCCTCTTGAATAACACATTTCCTAACTTCTAGGTAAGTGTTAGAACTAGGAGAAGCATTGCCCATGTGACACAAAGGTCTCTGCCCCAAATAATCTTCCCCGTTGGCATTCTGGCCTAACTCACAGTGTTTTCTCCCTGTGGTCTGATGTACCGAAGAGCTTGCTCATTTTAGCATGTGTTCTGTTGCATGGTACTTCCAGATCACACATGGACAACACTGTGGTTTAGAATAACTGATTAGTAGGGCACCTTGCAGACCTTGAGGGACTGGACAGGAAGTGCCTCTCAATGGAGGCAGGTTCTTTTGCATAGATTTGTGGCATTGGGTGTGGGTCTGGGGGGGGCGGTGGTGAGAGAGAGAGAGCGTGTGTGTCTCCATGTCTCCCCATCTCAGTCTCCAAAGACAATTTTTCTCCCTTGGGCAGTTTTGCCTTTGTTTGACTTCCTTACCAGGCCCCTGGGAACTAGCGTCTCTCATTTTTATCCAAAAGAGGAGGCCCAGTAGAGAGACTGTGTGGTCAGGCTCGGGAGCCAGACTGCCTGGATGGAGACTGAGCAGTGTGACCCCGGGCAGGTCACCACCTTGTCTGTGCCTCTGTAGAATGGGGATTAATAGCACCTTCCTCAGAGCATGGTTGTGAAGATGAAATGACTATATCTATGCTGAGTGTTTAGAGCGGGGGCCTGGCATATGGTTAATGGTAAATAGGTGTTGCAGGCTGCACATGAGAATCACCTGGTGGTGTTAAAAAAAAAAAAAACAACCCACACTACATGGGGATTGAGAACTCCCATCCTAATGGAATTAGGGCCTGCAGAGGTTAAAACCTTGTTCAGAGAGTCACAAGTTACTAACAGATGTGGAAGAGGGAATCTGATGTCTTATTTTCTGGAGTATTAAGTGAAACATCCATATGTCAGCTACATAAGCAAGAGATCTTTCTGTCGTGAATGGCTGCCTTTCACAGGGCATCTTTGAAGTTGTCTGACCCTTCACTTTGAGGCCAGATGCAGTGCAATTTAAAAAATTTAATTTCTTTAGATTTATATTAATAACACTAGACTCCATTCAGCTGGCATTGATTGATTTGAGTGCTTTTTAACACTCTGAAAAATGTCAAGGCCCCTTTCAGTACTGAAAGCTTATCACCCCATACTGCCTCCCCCTCCGAGGGTTCCTTTTTCATCTGTGGTGATGTGATGGTTTATCATCTACTGGTCTTAGGAATAAGAAATACAGTTTTCCCCTTGAAATTATAGCACCTACAGGAGGAAAAGACCTGAAATTATCCAGTCCAACAGGAAAGGGAACAATATTCCCATTAGAGAAGTCTGCGAAAGGTGAAATAACCTGTTCAAAACCACTTTGTAGGCCGGGCACAGTGGCTCACACCTGTAATCCTAGCACTCTGGGAGGCCGAGGCGGGCGGATCGTTTGAGCTCAGGAGTTTGAGACCAACCTGAGCAAGAGTGAGACCCCATCTCTACTAAAAATAGAAAAAAATTACATGGACAACTAAAAAAAAAAATATATATATATACATATATATATATATATACATATACATATATATATATACAGTTAGCTGGGCATGGTGGTGCATGCCTGTAATCCCCGCTACTTAGGAGGCTGAGGCAGGAGGATCACTTGAGCCCAGGAGTTTGAGGTTGCTGTGAGCTAGGCTGATGCCACGGCACTCACTCTAGCCCGGGCAACAGAGTGAGACTCTGTCTCAAAAAAACAAACAAACAAACAAAAAAAAACCCACTTTGTATACGTAATGCCTCCTACCTTATTCAGGGAGTTGTGATTGCCATGAATGAAGAAGGCAGTCAGTATAAGGTGGGGATTGTAGCTCTGTTGTATGATACAAGTGAAAAACTTAACAGTAAGGAAAAGGGAAAAGAGAAGAGAATGTAATTCTCAGAGTGTGACTGTTGTGGAGCAAACGGCCATAACGAGGATCGAGGCTTGAGTCTCCAGGTAAACCTTACACAGGTGCTATCCTGTGCCCCCAGCCATGTCCTCTGCAGAGCTGTGTGAGGGAGAATGAGACCACAGTTGAAGACCGTGGTTCTCTAGGAGCTGTTGGCCTCCTGGCCTCTGGGGCCCGGAGTTGACAGTGGTATTCTCTCCTTTCTCCTTGGCTGGATCTGTAACTGCTGCACTCCCACCTTCATGCAAAGTCACCTCTTCTTTGAGGCTTGTACTGTTCTGGTCACCTCCCTGTCCTCCCTCTAGTTCACTGAGGCTTTTGGAAGCAGCTGCTCAGTGCCTGAGCTTTCAAGTCAGACCTGGGTTCAATTCCCAGTTCCACCTTTGCTAATCCTGTGGGCTTTATCATTGTCTGGAATTGTTCCACATCTAAAATTTAAAAAATTCATTTAAAAGAACCAGACACTTTTCAGCTTCCTCCTTTGTTTATTCTGACTGTGTTCATTCTTTGATCTCTTTGAGACATCGTGTCTTTTCTCTCTGGCGATCCTACCTCTCAGTGCTTCCCTCCTTTCATGTCCAGCCTTGGTTCCATGGCACACCACTCTGAGCACTCCTGTACGTGCACCTGTGCCGTGAACTCCTGATTGTGGATCAGTCCTCTCATCCTCTGGGTGGTGGTTTCTCGGGGCTGAGCATAGAGGACAGGATTGCACAGTTTCATCATTTCATTCCGTGGCCTGGTCTGCAGTCTGGTTTGGGTGATCAGAGCTGTTTAGCTGTCCTTTTCACCTAGCACTTGCCTTCCTCTCCTCTATGGGGCTATTCTGAGTCTTCACTGCACCTGTCTCTCCTTGCTTTTACTTTATAGAGAAAAATGAAGACCTGAGCTTTTTTTAGCTCCCCACCCATGTTTGTCAACATTATTGTCTTCCTCCTCCATCATCTTGTATTTAACTCTGTGTCCTCTGTTGCTTGGCACAGAGTAGATGCTTGGGAATGTGTATAAAATGAAAAAACGGGAATTGCTAACCCAGGGCTCATTCCTTAGTTGGGAAATTAGATTGTAACTCTATTTCTGGCATTCACTGGCTCAAGAGAGCCAGGGCAGTTTCCTCCATTGCTCAGGGCCTTGCATTTTAAAGAAGGATGTTAAATTTACTTATTAAAGGATGACAGTCTGTTTTGAGGTACAGCCATTCCCTTTTAGAGTTGCAGGTGGATTAAAATTATGTTCCTACATAATCATCCATTGATGTTGAAATGAGAAAACACACACTGTGCTGATTGTGGCATGGGGGGCAAGGCGGGGTCTGACCACTTAGGGGCTCACAGCCCAGTGGAGGAGGCAGGTATATCAGCAATTTAAATATGGTTAAGAAGGCTTTTAAGAGGAGGAGCTTCTGGAGTGGGTTTTGAAGTGGACTTGTGAAATTCCTTTGCTTTCTCTACTAGATCTAAATATCCATGTATTATCTGAGTGGTGGTAATAGTGAAATATTGCCATTATTTTGTCTTCTAGTTAGGAGTGTTTTGCTGCCGGGGTAGGGAGGTAAGACTTGGCTGGGGAGCTCCCATGCTAGAGGGAACAGTGGATGAGCAGCTCTGCAAGACTGGGAGCTCCACCTTGCACAGTAGCCATTGCCTGGGAGGCATAATGATTATTGCCAGGATTGCTGCCCTTGGTTATGTTCCTATCTGAGCCCTTCCTGGTTTTAGGGAGAATGTATTGATTTCATATTTGGCTCTTCCATCATTGCACTTATCCCTTCTGTGTGCATATTTGAAATACCTAAGTAAAACATTCCTGTAGCTGGTGCTTTGGAAGGCCTGATATTAAAACCGATCTTGCTGTATAAATGTGCTGTTCTTCACATATAAACCAGATACCTTTGACCATAAACTTGAGAATTAGTGTTTGGTACCACTAGAATTCTTAAATTATGAGTCCATTTTGATTTCTCTTCCATAACAACCCTGCTACTCATTTATTTAAAGGCATTTATTTAGTGTTGTATTTAAGGTACTTTGCCAGATGCCATGGGGATTTGTAGAGTTCAACATTTTTCACCATGATTTGGATGGATAATCATCTCAGCACAAAGTGGGCTATAGAATTAGAGAAAAGATATATTTTGGCTCCCCTGGCCTGGGAAGGCTTTATGGAGGAAGTAATGTTAAAAGTTGGACTGAACAAAGCTCTTCACAGGTATATAAACATGACTTGTGCTCAGAAGCAAGTAACTTCTTCCTATTTTCCTCCAAAAGTGAAATTTCCTTTCTCCCAAGTAGTTATCAAAATGAAAACATCTTTAAACCAACTTTGATATAGTAATTTTCTCACAACTTGAAATACTGGCTTAGAAGAATCAAATTTATTTTTTCTAAGAAACTCTTCCTAAAACAACTTATATAAAAATATATCTTCCTACAGAATATTTTAAATATACATTGAAGATGATTTTATCATAATGAGTTTCTACTTAATTTTGTACATCAGAACTTAAGCATTTGAGTTGAAACTTCATGCTCAGAATTCTTTTAAATTCACATTACTTGTGACTATAAATTTATGCTTTTTAATAACTGATATTCAAATCTGAAGTCTTTTTGCCTAAGACAACTATAAAGAGAGGGACAGTAGAATTAGAGGTTCAATTTGTAGAATGGGTTTGAATAAAGAAGACAGAATGGTTGGGTTTATGTGTCCTAGAGCAGTGGTCCCCAACCTTTTTGGCACCAGGGACCTGTTTCATGGAAGACAGTTTCTTCCACAGACCGAGGGGACAGGGGTGGGGTAGGGAATGGTTTCAGGATGATTCAAGCGCATTACATTTATTGTACAGCCAAACCTCTCTGCTAATGATAATCTGTATTTGCGCAGCCACTCCCTAGCACTAGCATCACCGCCTCAGCTCCACTTCAGATCATCAGGCATTACATTCTCATAACTCACGCGCAACTTGGAGATCCCTCGCATGTGCAGTTTATAGTAGGGTTTGCACTCCTATGAGAATCTAATGTCCCTGATGATTTGCAAGGACGTGGAGCTTATGGGGTGATGTGAGATGGGGAGCAGCTGTAAAGCTTCCTTAGCTTACCTGCCACTCACCATCTGCTGTGAGCCCAGTTCCTAACAGGCCATGGACCCGGGGGTTGGGGACCACAGTCCTAGAGAATAAATTACACCTTAATTGTGCCATATTTTCCAGTTATGCAAATTAAGCAAAACCAAAGGCCAATTCTTATTATCAGTATTGCTTTCTGGTTGTTTTAACACCCCCCTCCCCCTCTTTTCTGGTTGAAGCATCTGAATCTTGGAGAAATTGTGTTACTTGTTCACAGTCACATTGGCTAGGTCTCTTGATTCCTAGGTTTTCTCTACTACAGGGGGGAAAAACATGAGAGAGATCCTGGAATTTGAAAAATTCATTTAGTTTTGGTTTTTCCCAGCCTCCTGGGAGCTCCTAAAGAATGTTGAGGCATGGATCTTGCTTTCAGGAAGCTTCTGTATGCAGGGTTTCCCAAGAATCTTCAGCCAACAGCCAGTGCTCCCTCTAGCTGGCCTCATTGTTTCCTTTCGTGGTCTCTATTCTGCTTTGTTTTCTCTTATTTGCTCTATTCTCCATTATTTGTCTTGTAGGCTGTTTCAGACTCCTTACTACCACCACCCATTTCCTTTCTTTTGATAAACTACTAAATCTTGCTAACACAAGGAAAAGTTCTAAAGGCATCATACTGAAGACATGGCTATTAGTTAGATGAGTCAAATTAGGTTTAAAAAAACTTTTCGAGCTCCTAACATTGAGGATGTTTTCAGTGTCTCCCCCTTCTTTGAAGCAAAAATATTTCTTATTATGTGCACCTTAGTTTCCAGTGTTTCACTTGTAAATATTGCTATTCTAGCTGTATTATTTATTTTGACAAAAGAAAGGAGGCATCTTCAGAGAGAGGTTTGCTTTGAGGCCAGATGAATGTTTTGATGGGAGAAGCTCCTTCAATCAGAGCATGCACAGAACATGTGAGTTTAGGGATTCAGGGTTACCGGCCTGAGATTTTAAATTAATTCAGGTGTGCATTTTTTTTATATGTTTGTTAGCCATTCTTATATCTTCTTTTGAAAAATTTCTATTCATGTCCTTTGCCCACTTTTTGATGGGGTTGTTTGATTTTTTCTTACTGATTTTGCTGAGTTCTAAATAGATTCTTGTTATCAGTCCTTTAT
>CM052439.1:58731622-58812746 GCA_028533085.1 Varecia variegata | reverse complement strand
GATGATACGACATCTCTTTGGTTCTCCTGGGGAGACTTGGAACCCATTCTATTAAGTGAAGTATCCCAAGAATGGAAAAATAAGCACCACATGTACTCACCAGAAAATTGGTTTCCCTGATCAACACCTGGGTGCACATTTGGGAATGATACCAATAGGGTGTCGGACAGAGGTGGTGGGAGGGGATGGGTGTATATCTACATGATGAGAGTGAAGCGAACTGTCAGTGGAATGGACATACTTGAAGATTTGACTCGGGGTGTTGGGGTGGGGGAGGGGACGGGTGTTTACCTACATGATGAGTGCGATGTGCACTGTTGGGGGAATGGACACCCTTAAGGCTCAGTCTCGGGGGGTTGGGAGGGGCATGGGCAATATACTTAACCAGAACGGTTGTACCCCCATAATAAGCTATAATAAATAAAAAAAAAAAATTAATTCAGGTGTGGACGTGAAAAATACTATTAAATGCAGCATTTTTCTCCCAAATATCTCATTGCCTTTGATGTCACATGGATTTAACTGAGGTTTCTTGCATTCTTTACGAATGAGACTATATAGGAATGTTCTTTGTCAATTATAAACTGCTATAAATGTTGGTTAATTGCTTGATTTGGAGGAAATCGCTCATCTGTGTTCATTGCAGCCTGGTTAAATCTGTCAACAAATACTGAGAACAGAGTGGGTGCAAAACCTGTGTTCTGGCTTCTGTTTGTATCTATTAAAGAATAAACATAGTCCCTGCCCTCAGCTCCCTGCTTCTGCTTGAAGTTGTATAAACAGGCAGTATGGCCCTCCAGAAGTGCAATATTTTTCCCCCCAAGGAAAAATTAATTTGTTTACTTAATACTCTTTTTCTCAATTTAATTTGATTTTTTTTTTTTTTTTTTGAGACAGTCTCACTCTGTTTTCTGGGCTAGAGTGCCGTGGCGTCAGCCTAGCTCACAGCAACCTCAAACTCCTGGGCTCAAGCGATCCTTCTGCCTCACCTCCCGAGTAGCTGGGACTACAGGCATGCGCCACCATGCCCGGCTAATTTTTCTCTATATATTTTTAGCTGTCCATATAATTTCTTTCTATTTTTTTAGTAGAGACGGGGTCTCACTCTTGCTCAGGCTGGTCTCGAACTCCTGAGCTCAAACAATCTGCCCGCCTCAGCCTCCCAGAGTGCTAGGATTACAGGCGTGAGCCACTGCGCCCGGCCTTAATTTGATTTTTTAAACTGACAAATAATTGTACATATTCATGGGGTACATAGTGATTATTGGATACATATAATGTACAGTGATCAGATCAGTGTAATTAATGTATCCCATCATCTCAAATATTGTTTGTGTTGGGAACATTCAACATACTCCTAGTTATTTGAGACTATATATTATTATTAATGATAGTCATCCTACAGTCATATGGAACACTAGGACTTATTTTCCCTATCTAGCTATAATTTTGTATCCTTTAACAAATTTAATGCTATGGTTTCAGGCAGGGTGGTCATGGTTACAATATTGTCATTGTGATTGCAAGGTGAAATAGATTTTGTCTTGTTTTGGAATCATCTCACTGGTTTATCTAGGATGCTTTTTGTTATATTTTATATGCCAGTGTAACACCCTATGCAGAATCCTAACACATAATGTGGAGAGGTTGTGCCTGTCCCCAAAGACTTGACGTGCTAAAGGAGAAATACCAAAAGCAAAATGAAGCTTTTGATAGTTGATTTAACTTCTTTTGGAACTTAGAGGCTAGTTTTCCTCTTGTTGGGGCCCAGAACATGATATCCCAAAATACAGCAGCTTGGCAATTGAGAGAACTGCAGAAGCAAGAAGACCACTCTAACCTCCTCCCACCTTTGTCCCCTGAAGCATGGTCATAAAGGAATTCTCTGATCTATCTCACTTAAAAGTAGGTTATATAAAACCCCCATTCCAGGGGTGTCCTGCCCTAACACACAGGCCTTGCTAAACCCCACACCCCCCTTATTACCATTAGGTCATACTTCTGCACAATTGTCCATTCTTCATTGAACCTAAGCATAAAAACACAGGTTCCCTGGTACTTTGGGTCTCCATTTCTGAAGGCTCTTGTGTCACACAAAACTTTGGTTAGGTAAATTTGTTATGATTTTCTCTTGTTAATCTGTCTTTTCTTATAGCAGTGTCAGCCTTGAACCTTGCCATGGGTGAGGAAAGGATACTACTTTTTCTCCCCTATACTCTGTTACTCAAGAGTATTTAATTTAAAGAAATGACAGCTGACATTCTCTACTTTTTCAAAGACTTATTCTTAAGTATTTTAATCCAGCCACATATTTGTTCTTCTTGCTGTCTCAGAGGCTAAGGTTTTATGAGGCAGAACTTGAAGGATTCTTTTTGGCCAGCATTTGAATTATACCTGTGCCTTTGGTCTGTAATATCTACATGTAAAAAAGGACAATATTTCTTCTATGCTATGATACTTGTCCATAAGTACTTCCTCACCACACATATGGTTCTCTGGTAGCAACTTGATAGCTCTGCCAGTTTGTTTTCATTGTGTTGGGCTTGCCATTTAATCAGCTGGGTCTCAATTACTGTGTCTGGAGGGCTGGTTTACATCATTTCTATTTGGTTCCCGTCCATGACAGGTCAGTGTTCACCCTTTTGGGGGAAAAATGGCAATAGTTGCAGTTGCTGTGGGAAGGGAAGTGTGTGGTGGTGCAGGGAAGGAGTGGGCATCAAGGTGGCATTCCTATTGAGGGCTTTACTGTTTTCCTTTTGGTCCTCAGAGGGGGGTCAGAAGCTCACAATTCTCCACTTCTTAAATGGATGACTCACTTGGCAAAATGACTCCCTTTAACAAAGCTCACAAGAGCTTTTGTTTAAAGCTAGAGCACCGGTTTATTAATTTACTTCCAGAATCATATCTGTCAACAGGCCAAATAGTTGTGTTGACTAGACCAGTACCCTCTCTCCCTACCGTTGGCAGGCTAAGAAAGGAGCCAAATTCTGTGATGCCTCCCTGTGAGAACAGAATCAGAACAAAGGGAAGTAGTTGCATCATGCCAATGTTTAATAGAACCCAGCTCCTACAGCCTGATGCATCCACTTCTAGAATTGGATGTGGGGGAGTGTGCTTTCAAGTACATAGATACTGTCAGGTATGCTGGTAATCGTCTCTGGAATATACTTCAGGTGTTGGCCCCTCCAGCCTATTATTAAAGCTGCTATTTCTGACCATCTACCTTTAGATGGGCACAGTCTTTAGCTGATGAATATCAAGTTCCCATTATGGGTTTTAGGTCACAGACTTCCAGGTGACTTTGTATAGCTCCACTCTGATCTGTTACTTTCAGAATTTAACTTGCTGGGAAAGCTTACTTTTTTCCTTTCCAGTTTGTATATGGTAGGGATGGTTCTTTATTTTTGCACTCAGGTATGACTGGATTAAAGTTTCTCCAGGTCACAGTTTGAATAGCTTTTAGAATATAAAATTTAAGCTCTTTCCCTTGAGTTTCTATTTATGGAAGTAAACAGGAACTGGAAGAAAAAATACAGCAGATGTTTGATAGCCTTTTACATGTAAGACCACTGATGTGGAAGATGTGACTATCTTGAAAACAGCTGAGCTTCTCAAAGTAGGCAAACAAGGTGTCTGGGATGCAATGCCAAAGTCAGCGTCACCTAGTATTTGCACTGTGGGATGGTACTCTGAGTGGCAGGGTAGGTCTGCTGCAAATTGCTGATGACCTAGGTGATTAATCAGGGGCAGCTTCATGGGCATGGTGGGGCCTGAGCTGGTCCATGATCAAGGTAAATACAGGGATGTGGGAGAGTTAACCAAGGCGTGTGCAAGGAACCTTGGACAAGCTTTGACAGCATGGCTCCGTCGATATTTTTCTTTTATAAGTATGTAGTCTTTGCTAAGTTGCAAACCCGAAAGGTTGGTTGATTTGAAGAAGAAAATTTCTGTGCTTCCCAGGCATCTATTTATTTATTATTTTATTTTGCATACTATTTTTTATACTGCAGCATTTTGCATTGTTTCTTTCAAGTGCGACTCTTTAGAGAAATTTGTGTTACCATAGTTCCCCTCGTGGAAGCTCACTGTGGCCCTCTTCCAGATTTCACGTTTGCCCTTTAGGTGAAACCTAACTCTTTTCACCAGGGTTCATTCAAAAGAAAAAATGAGGCTCTAAGCCCTGCTCCTTTTGTGCATAAAGACTTGTTTGTGAGATAATTTAACCCTAATAACCTTCAGTATGGCTTTCTTCAAATTATACCTAAGAAATTATTCCCCTAATATCTCTCAGTTTTGTTTGATTGCTGTTGCCCAGAGCTTTCAAGAATCTGGGAAGAGAGGTGGGCCTGCTGGAGTGGAGGAAGGCAGAGCCTTGCTGGGAGCTTGCACATGTGGGTTCTGGCCCTGCTGTTAATTAGCTGCATGACCCGTGGGCAAGTCAGCCTCCCTGGGTCTCTCTGTTTCTTCATCATTAAAACAAAGGGCTTGGAAAAATAAATACAGGCCTGGACCAAATGATAAGAAAGGTCACCCCATGCTACATTGTGTGATTCTGTGAATGGCAGCACATTTCAGTGAGGCCCCACAACACCTCTGTTCACTCTGGGGGTTGAGAGGTGGTGCAGGGTGGGTGTTAGGCTGCATGAAGCATGCTGACTAGGCAAGTCTGGGAGCCCTCCTGAGCGCGTTTCTCCCTCCTGCCCCCATCCTCTATTCCTCTCTCCCCTCCTCCTTCATTCCCTTCTCTTCTCGCTCCTCCTCACTCCCTCTCCTTTCTTGTCTGTTTGCCAGTAACTTCCTCGCCTTCTGCTTTCCTCTCTTAGTGTATGAGCAAAGGTGTGATGGGTTAACACAACCCACTAAGAGTTGGTACTGTTTGGGGTTGTCCAGCTGTGTCATCTGAGTTACTGGTGGGGGGAGAGAGCTAAAGGAGGCTAGCTTCATGATGAAATAATGGTGCTTTTGTCTGTTTCTTGCTGTGGAGATGGTTTCATGTTTCATCTTAGGCCTGGGCCATTGTGGTGTTTTCACAAGCTCAAAACAACCCTGCTTAAAAATACAGTTCATTATTTAAAGGATTTGGCCATAATGCCATAGGCCTATTCTACTCACCTTCCCTCTCCCAACACCCCAAGGTCATAACTATATATAGTAAAAACCCACTGCAGTGTGTGCTGTTTAGTCGGTTCCTTTGATCAGGGTGAAAATTGTTCCCACTGTATTTATTTTGCAAATGCTTATAAGATACGCTTCATTTCATAACCTTCCAAAATGTTTTTCTTGTAGTTGTATAATTAGTAACACCTGTAAAACATTGCCTTTGACTGCATAGCTTCCTTCTTAACCATTATCTTTTTGATTCTGTGTTTTAGTGTTTTCTTTTGATGAACTGAGATCTGGAGACAGTATTTCTGTGCCAAATCTCTTACAGTATTGTACCCACGTTTAGCCTCATAACCTTAATTAGATGTGGAATGCTGAGAATGCACTATTGTGTGTGTTTTTTTTAACTTTTATAACAAGATAGTGAATTTCTGATTACTTCATTGAAAGTTAGAAAACATTCCTCGTGTCTTTAGCACTCAGTTTCCCATCACAATTTATTCACAGAAAATTCATGTAAAACTCAAGGTACCTTCATATCATCCTAAGCAATCTGCTTGAAGACAAGTTACCTCTTATGTCAATATGCAAGTTATTATGCAAGAACCTTTAATTCCTCTTCTCCCCTTTTCTCTTTAGAAACAAGAGAGTGTTGAAAATGTTAAAGGCTGTGCTGAAGAAGAGCCGAGAGGGAGGAAAGGGAAGCAAGAAGGAAACAGGTATGTATAGGAGAATGAGCTGACTCACTCCAGGCTGGGTAGGTTCACTCCTTTGGGAATAGGTCAGAGAGGGTGACCTGGTTAGAACAAACAGCAGACTGGAGGCTATGAGAAATGAAAAAAAACATATATATATTTTAATTTCAAAATATTAAGAGTATAAATAAACTCATTGTATAATGCTGAAGTCAAGGGTTTTAGTGTGCCTGTCAATGGGATAGTGTTCATTGTACCCAATAGGTAAGTTTTTATCCCTTATCTCCCTTCCTTCCACCCCCCCTTCTTGGTTTCCAATGTCCTTTACATCACTTTGTGCCTGTGTGTGCCCATCATTTAGCTCCCACTTATTAGTGAGAACATGTGGTATTTGTTTTTCTATTTCTGAGATACTTCACTTAGGATGGTGGTCTCCAGTTCTGTCCAAGCTGCTGCAAAAGACATCATTTAATTCCTTTTCATGACTGAGTAGTACTCCATGAGATATACACACACACACACACACACACACACACACACACCACATTTTCTTTACCCACTCATCCATTGACAGGCATTTAGGTTGATTCCATATCTTTGCAGTTGTGAACGGTGCTGCAATAAACATTTGAGTGCAGGTGTATTTTTGATCAAATGATTTCTTTTCCTTTGGGTAGATACCTGGTAGTGGTATTTGTTGGATCAAATGGTAGCTCTACTTCTAGTTCTTTCAGGAATCTCTATACTGTTTTCCATAGAGGTTGTACTAATTTGCAGTTCCACCAACAGTGTATGAACATTCCTTTCTCTTGGCATCTGCACCAGCATCTGTTATTTTTTGACTTTTTTAATAATGACCATTCTGACAGGGGTAATGTCATGTCTCACTGTGGTTTTAATTTGCGTTTTCCTGATGATTACTGATGTTGAACATTTTTTCATATGTTTCCCATTTGTCATCTTTTGAAAAACTTCTGTTCATGTCTTTTGCCTACCCTTTTTTTTTTTTTTTGAGACAAGGTTTTGCTCTTTCGTGCAGTGGTATCATTGTAGCTCATTGCAACCTCAAACTACTGAGCTCAAGCAATTCTCCTGTCTCAGCCTCCTGAGTATTTGGAACTATAGGCATGTGCCACCACGCCTGGCTAATTTTTCTCTTTTGTAGAGATGGGGGACTTGCTCTTGCTCAGGCTGGTCTCAAGCAGTCCTCCCGCCTTGGCCTCCCAGAGTGCTAGCATTACAGGCTTGAGCCAATGCTCCTGACCCTTTTGCTCACTTTTTGATAGGGTGGTTTGTTTTTTTCTTGCTGATTTGTTTGAGTTCTTTGTAGATTCTGGATATTAGTCCTTTGTCAGATGTATAGTTTGTGAATATTTTCTCCCATTTTGTAGGTTGTCTGTTCACTCTGCTAGTTATTTCCTTTGCTGTGCAGAAGCTCTTTAATTTAATTAAGACCCATTTATTTATTTGTTACTGTATTTGCCTTTGGAGTCTTAGTTATAAATTCTTTGGCTAGACCTATATCTAGAAGAGTTTTTCGTATGTTTTCTTCTAGAATTTTTACAGGTTCTTGACTTACATGTAAGTCTTTAATCCATCTTGAATTAAATTTTTGTATATGGCAATAGATAGGGGTCCTGTTTCATTCTTCATGTGGCTATCCAGTTTTCCCAGCACCATTTATTGAATAGGGTATCCTTTCTCCAGTGTATGTTGTTTGTTTTGTTGAAGAACCGTTGGTTGTATCTATATGGTTTTATTTCTGGGTTCTCTATTCTGTTCTGTTGGTCAGTGTCTCCAGTTTTGTACCAGTACCATACTGTTTTGGTTACTATAGCCTTGTGTATAATTTGAAGTCAGGTAATGTGATGCCTCAAGATTTGTTCTTTTTTTTTTTTTTTAAGATTGCTTTGACTATTCTGGCTCTTTTTTTGGTTACAAATGAAGCTTAGGATTATTTTTTCTATTTTTAGAAATATTTTATAGAAAATATTTCTATATTTCTTTGAAATATAATGTTGGTATTTTGAAGGGAATTGCATTGAATCTGTAAATCACTTTGGTTAGTATGGACATTTTAGTGATGTTGATTCTGCCAGTCTATGAGCGTGGGATGTTTTCCCATTTGTGTCATCTACGATTTCTTTCATCAGTGTTTTGTAGTTCTCCTTGTAGCAATCTTTCATCTCCTTGGTTAAGTATATTTCTAAGTATTTTATTTTCTTTGTTGCTATCGTAAATGGTATTGAGTCCTTTATTTGACTCTTAGCTTATCTGTTATTAGTATATAGAAGTGCTGCTGGTTTGTGTACATTGGTTTTATAATGTGAGCTTTTGCTGAATTTATTTATGAATTCTAGAAGTCTTTTTGTGGAGTATTTAGGGTTTTCTAGATACAAGATCATATCATCAGCAAATAGGGATAGTTTGGCCTCCTCTTGCCTGATTTGGATGCCCTTTATTTCTTTCTCTTGCCTGACTGCTCTGGCCAGGGCTTCCAGTACTATGGTGAATAGAAGTGACAGTGGGCACCCTGGTCTTGTTTCAGTTCTTAGAGGGAATGCTTTCAACTTTTCCCCATTCAGTATGATGTTGGCCATAGGTTTTCATATATAGCTTTTGTAATTTTGAGGTGTGTTCCTTTATGCCCAGTTTATTGAGGGTTGTTATTATCATGAAAGGGTGCTGGATTTTATTGAATGCTTTCTCTGCATCTGTTGAGATGATCATATGGTCTTTGTTTTTGCAGTGAATCACATTTATTGATTTGTGTATATTGAACAATCCTCGCATCCCTAGGATGAAACCTACTTGACTGTGGCGAATTATCTTTTTGATGTGCTGTTGAATTTGGCTTGCTAGTATTTTGTTGAGGATTTTTGCATCTATGTACATAAGGGATATTGGTCTGTAGTTTTCTTTTTTTGTTGTGTCCTTTCCTGGCTTTGGCATCAAGGTGATACTGGCTTCACAGAATGAGTTAGGGAGGATCCTCTCCTTGATGTTGTGGAATAATTTCTGTAGGATAGATATCAGTTCTTTGTAGGTCTGGTAGAATTTGTCTGTGAATCCTTCTAGTCTAGGGCATTTTTTTGTTGGGAGATTTTTTTATTGCTGTCTCAGTCTTGCTGCTAGTTATTGGCCTGTTCAGGGTTTCTATTTCTTCCTGATTCAGGCTTGGGAGGTTGTGTGTTTCCAGGAATTTATTCATATCCACTAGATTTTCTAGTTGGTGTGCATAGTGGTTTTTGTAGTATTCACAGGTTATATTTTGTATTTCTGTGAGATCAGTTGTAATGTCTCCTTTTTCATTTCTAATTGAGCTTATTTGAGTCCTTTCTCTTCTGTTTCTGGTTAATCTGGCTAGTTGTCCATTGATTCTATGATTTTGAAGAACCAACTTTTTGTTTTGTTGATCCGTTGGTTTTTGTTTGTTTGTTTGTTTTTTTCCATTTTGTTTAATTCTGCTCTGAGCTTTGTTATTTCTTTTCTTCTACTGGCTTTGGGTTTGGTTTATTCTTCTTTTTCTAGTTCCTTGAGATTTGACATTAAGTTGTTAATTTGCCATCTTTTTGATGTAAGCTTTAAAGCTATGAACTTTCCCCTTAGCACTGCTTTTTCTATATCCTGTAGAATTTGAAGGCCTGTGTCTCCTTTGTCATTCAGTTTGAAGAATCTTTTGATTTCCATCTTAATTTCATAATTGATCCAAGGATCATTCAACAGTACATTGTTTAATTCCCATTACTTTTTGTGGATTTGAGAGTTTTTCTTGGAATTGATTCTAGTTTTATATCATTAGAATAAAGCTAGTGGTCTGAGAAGATACATGGTATGATTTAGATTTTTCTGAATTGCTGAGACTTGTTTTGTAGCCTAAGATATGGATCAATCTTGGAAAATGTCCCATGTGCTCACGAGAGGAGTGTATATTCTGTAGTTTTGGGGTAGAATGTTCTGTAAATGTCTGTTAGGTCCATTTTTTCTAGAGTCCCAACTTAAGTCCAGTGTTTCTGTGTTGGTTTTCTGCTTTGATGTTGAAAAACATTTCTGAGCTTTCTTATGAGAAGTGACTTTGAGAATTGAGTTTGGGTGTGAATTAAATCCCTCCCCAGAAGACTGTAAAGGTTCATAATTTTAACAGGTCGTTCAAATCTGGAGGGAGTCAAAGACATTGAAGGATAGCAGGTGTGTTCAGGAATTTGGTTTCTAGAAAGCCCTTTCCCTTTTCCCACGTGTGATTACATTTTATAAGTTTGACCAACTGCTGGCTGACTGGTCCTCGTCTTTTTGGGTATCAAATTTTACTCCTAACAGGTGTAGCCCCACTTAATGCCAGACTGCTAGTTTTCATTATGATGAAAGCTACTTAATTTGGCTTGGATTTCATTCTCGTTTGTAGAGTTCTGGTGCATGTGGTCATTGTGACTCTAATAGCATTACATTCCATGTGATAACCTCCTCTAAGGTTATTTTGGTGAACACTCAGTGCTATACTTTTTCTCTTGCTAGAAAAACTACATATTGTCTAACTGTAACAGTAAAAATGTGTTAGCGTGAGTTTACTTCCCTGAAATGTTGCATTTTACCCTGTAACTCATGTTAATCCAGTCTTGTTGAAGAGTAGATGGTTTTTTGAGTTATTATATATCAAATAACATTTCAGTTTTAATTTTTGTTTTAAAAAAAGTATGCTTGTTACTGAAACATGAAATTATCGTTAACTCTTTAATTCAAAAGATCTTTTAATGCCTTCTTCTAATATTGTTAATATCTGTTGTTTCTGTACTTACATAAGAGGATAAGTAGATTTCTACAATTTTTGGTTATATAGAACTTAGACAAAATTTCTATTTATTACTAATTATCCCTTAAATCAAGTCTGTAAAATGGCAAACTCAAGGTAGAGCCTTTATTTTAAGGTTGCCAATAAGATTCCATTATCAGCTTCTCATCAATGCCTGGGTAAGCAGACACAAAGAAAAGAAGAAACCAGTTTTTAATGATATAAACAGGAGACCATCGTTAGCTCTTAACCTTAGAAAATCCACCCCTAGCTTTGAATAATTAATTAGAATTGTTACTATGGAGAAATTTCAGTTCACATAATTTCTGTCTAGGGAGACATTCACCCTCTGCTGGATCAAGGCCAAAATGTCTTTCTCATTAGTTTTCTGAAAGCTGTTTAAAAAAAAAAAAAAAAAAAAAAAACAAACTTTTTTCAATTTTGGCTCATCTGACACCAATCCTAGGAACCTTTTTATTTGCTTCTTTAGAAGCCTTTGTAATTTGCAGGGTAAAGTTAGATCCTAAGCTGTCTGTTAGGCTGAAGCTGCCAACCATGGATTATTTTCTCAGGGCCAGGGTCCCTAAGCCAAAACTCCCTAGTCATTAACAGTCTTTCAAAACAGACCTACCATCATCTTTGGCCAATGCCAGACTCATGTGAAATAACAATATATTAATGATCGTTAGCACCCCTGCCTTTCATACTGGCCAAACAGACATATAGATTGTGTTTTAAACTTTTCTAACTTCAGAGCATGTGATTTGGGGTTTATTTCTCCCTTTGGTCTTTAAAAGCAACTACTGCTTTTTTGGAATTATTTCTTCATAATAATTCCCACCCTGTGGCTTTTTCACTAATATAAACCAACTTGAAAGAGCAATGGGAACGTTTCTCATAAAACATCTGTATGGTATGTGCCTTTTTGCTCTTAACTAGAACCTGGTTGTATTAGGTTAGGAACAAAGCAGATGGAATTTTGAATCCTGGTGAAGTTATGTCACAAGATGATTGGGGAAACTACTTGGAAATTTGACCACTCATATGTTGAGTTCTGTGCCAACTCTTATTATATGAGTAAATCATAGCTAAGTTTCTCTATAAATTAAAGCTGGCTAATCCGAGACTGCTCTGAAACTTGGGTAATAATGTCTCCTGCAATATGGAAAAATTTTGCTCTACTGTTTCC
The DNA here is from genome assembly GCA_028533085.1 of Varecia variegata. Lineage (NCBI taxonomy): Eukaryota > Metazoa > Chordata > Mammalia > Primates > Lemuridae > Varecia > Varecia variegata. Next base: position 58,800,973 of record CM052439.1, on the reverse strand, counting down.
AATTAAAAACAAAGACACAAAATTCATTTTTATGTACTTGAACTTGCAATCATAGAAATTAGGGAAATATTTATGTCTAAAACGTTGAGTTCTGTTTTTCATATCCTTTGTAGATTGTTTTTACAGACAATCGTTTACTACACTTTTATGTTATACCTATTTTGAGAATTTGGAAAACATAATTACTGAGTTAAATTTAGTCTTATTCAAAAAAAACCAAATATTTTTCAGAAGTATTGAAAAGTTAGTCCCTCAACAATCCCTAAAAGAATATGTCACATGTATCTACTGTAAACTATTGGTAAAATTTTAGCAGGTAGTGAAATTCGAGTTATATGTATATAAGGTTATTTGAAATGTTATGTATAGTGAGATTTGAACTATTGAAAACATTGAGTAAGCTCTAAAAATAATTAGCAAAGTTTTTTTTCATGATTATTATTTTTTACCTAGGAAATGCTTATAGCTGAGCAAAAAGGTGTTTTTTGGAGGCTGTAGAGGCATGTTGGAGAATGCAATATTGAAAACTTCAAAATGTTTTTTCAGAAAGCACATTCACCTTGTTTCTGCTTTTCCATCAGTGCAAATGATTACTGTATTTCTCTTGACCTTGAGCTAGGCCTAAAGGAGCAAAAATCAATATTAAACCATAATGTAGGGAGGGCCAGACGAGGGCATCTATTTTTTTCTCTCCCTGCTTTATGTTAGGGCCTTGATCTAAAACAAGCAGATGAGGTACTGTGTTTATTTTGAAGCTCTCTAGAGAGGATGTACAACCTTTACCACATGTTTCACCATTTTAAGTGACCTTTACTATCAGAAAATATTCATGTTACTATTATTAAACTGTTACTTTAAAAATTAAATAATTACTTCACTCTTAAGATTTGGAGTGTTCTGATAGCAAATCTGGACCTAATAAGAGTTAAGAGTGGAAACAGCCACATAGAAAGTTAATCTTTTCTGGTGATAGAAAATGAATAGAAAAAAAGTTCCATTTTTGCAATAGTATCAAAAGCTTTAATGATCAGCCTAAGAAGAAATTTGCAAGCCTTATATTGAAGAAAATGGTAAAACTTTACTCAAGGACTTAGAGGAAGTCCTGAATAAATGGGAAGAAATACCGTATTCCTGAATAGGCTGATTGATTTTTTTAAACTGACTACCTCTTCCTTAATTATCTATATATTCCATTTAATCCCTGATGCAATCCCAACTATTTTTTTTTAAAGACTTTATTTTTAGGACAGTTTTAGGTTCACAGCAAAATTGGGTGGAAGGTACACAGATTTGCCCTTACATATGCATAGCCTCCTCCATTATCAACACCCCCCCCTCAGAGTGGTACAGTTGTTACAATCAGTGAACCTGTATTGACACAGTATTATCACCCAAAGTCCATAGTTTACATTAGGGTTCACTCTGGTGTTGTAACATACATTTAATGGATTTGGGTGAATGTTTAATGACATGCATTCACCATTATAGGATCATGCAGAGTAGTTTCGTTGCCTTAAAAACCCTGGCCCCTCCCCCCTTTTTTTAACACAACATAAAATTGATTTAAAAATTAATCTGGAAAAGAAAATGCTTAAGGAAAGTCAAAGAAAATTTGAAAATGTGGTGCAGCTGCATTTAAGTGGCTGAGCCTGGTTCGCATGCCTGGGTTCTAGCTGCATGAGAGACTGGAAGAGTGTTTGGACTTCTTAGCTTCTATAGGGCAACACGTGCAGTGTGGAAGATCCTTCAGTGGTAGACATTGGGCAGGTTCCCTCCCCTTCAAAAACTAACAGAGCTCAGATACCTAGTACAGCTCATTATAATAGCTATTACTTCTACACAGCAAATGAATGGCTCAGCTAGTGTTTTTTGTTGTTGTTGTTGTTGCATGGTTTTTTTTTTTTACTGGTCTCTAAGAAATGAAACAATTTTATCTAACGTCTGTAATATAATTAAAGCTCAGAGTTGGTAGTGCTTTTTTTCTTTGAATTCTGGAGATTTTGGCTTCACTCTGGAAGCATTAGATGGGCAAGGCCTCTTGCCTTCCCTGGAGAAGGCTGATCCCTCCTCGTTCCTCTGTCCCTTCTCCAGTCTTGAACTCATAATGTTTTACCCTCTCTTAACTCTCCTAGTCATTCAGTATTGGTGTGGAAGTAGGTCCAAGTTGAGGCAGAAGAGCAAAGTTCAGTGAACTTTTAATCGTGGTATGCCTCAATTAAAATATAGACCGATTAAGGAACAGTTTCTTTGTGTGCCAAAATAATAACTTTTTATTAGTCTTTTCCTTTCAGTTTAATTATTTGTATCCTATTTTTTTCCAGCAGGGGGGCTTAGTTTGGAGCAACTTATTAAAAAAGCCATTTGACCTTTACCTTTCCATCATTAAAACCCAGGTGGTTGGCAAAATAAACTTGTAATGATGTTAATTAAGGCATTGGATAGTCTTTAAGCCTGTGTGTGTACTGAATTAATCTGTTAGCTTTGCATCTCATTCTCCACTTTGAATTTGAAGTAAAAGGAAGCTGTTTGCCTCTAAAGTTTAAAAGCCATTGATGTGATTGTTAAACTTGGTATTTTAAGCCATTCCAGGCTGCAGTCTGGCTTGCAGTGGTACCTTCTAAAAATGCCTCTATACAAACGATGCTTTGTTTTATGTGGAAAATATGAAGCTGCTTTTGATTACTCTGTGCTGCCATTGCCCATTTTCTGTGGTTGTAGACTATTATTTAGGAATTTAGTGCAGTGACTTGTCTTGCTGAGCTATGGATATTTGGTATCTTCTTGTTAATGGACTCCAAAAATGTTTCCCAAGCAACAAAACAAGCAGAAATAGTTTAGTTTAAAGGTATAGTATTTCTCTCTACCAGGACATTTAAACAAATTCTGTAAAATATTAGGACATGATTTAAACGTTGTGTGGAACCAGGCTAGTTTCTAACAGGAGCAGGAATGCTGTTTGATGAGTTTCTTCATCAGTTTTTCTCTTTGTTGTCTCTCATGAATGTCACAAAGTTAAGGAAAAGCACAGACTTTGGAATGGAGGACACAGATTCAAATCCCAGCTTGATCACCTCCCATTTAACTTGAACTTGGACCAATTTTCTTAACCTTGATAAACCACCTTAGAGGGATGTTGTCAGGGTTAAATTAAACAACCTTTCTGCAAAAGCATCTTAGCTTGACATTTAGCTTCTGCTGGATACCCAGTAGTACATCTTTCCTTTATTGAGAAAACTCTATGATACCTTAAAGAATAAACAAAACCCCTTTTAAAACTTCTTGTTTTTTCCCTGTTGAAGAGAAGACAGGACTGATCTCTGGTAGAGTGATGTTGTAGAAGCTTCTTTCCATGACTTCTTATTCCCAAATACTCTGGCATCTACTTTGGGTACTAACGGCTCTCCTCCCATCTTTATCCTTTCCCTGATAACATGTATGTGGGTGGCTGTAATGGTTTGAGACCTTGTCTAGAGTCTTTGTGGATCATGGAATTGGCAGATAGCAGAGGCCAAGAGCCTGGAAGCAAACTCCAGGTTAAGGATGGAAGAGGGCCATCTGCACACTGCTGTCTTCCTGATGATTGTGCCTTTATTTCCCTCACTGAAATCAAGCAATTTATATGTTAATGTATATTTTCTTTCTGAGGGCTTTCCCACCCAACACCCCACCTCCCACCACAGAAACAAATTTTCTTTTTTCTTTCTTTCTTTTCTTTCTTTTTTTTTTTTTTTTGAGACAGAGTCTCCCTCTGTTGCTCTCGGTAGAGTGCAGTGGCGTCATCATAGCTCACTGCCTCCTCAAACTGCTGAGCTTAAGTGATCCTCCTGCCTCAGCCTTCTGAGCAGCTGGGACTACAGGTGCATGCACCACCACACTGGCTAATTTTTTTCTATTTTTAGTAGAGACAGGGTCTCGCTCTTGCTCAGGCTGGTCTCAAACTCCAGAGCTCAAGCGATCCTTTCACCCCAGCCTCCCAGAGTGCTAGGATTACAGGTGTGAGCCACCGTGCCCAGCCTAACAAATTTTCTATATAATTTTTGTTATAGAAAACTTCTTTCCAAGTACCAGACATTAAAAATGTTTTTATTTTTGATAGAAATTTTTCTTGTTTTCTTAGTCTGCTCAGGCTGCCATAACAAAATACCATTGTCTAGGTGGCTTAAACAGCAATTTATTTTTCACAGTGCTGGAGGCTGAAAGTTTGAAATCAGGTTGTAGGATGAGCAGGTTCTGGTGAGGGCCCTCTTTCTGGCTTGTAAATGGCCACCCTCTCCCTGTGTTCTCCCATGGCTGGAGGATAGAGACAGCAAGCTCTCTGGTCCCTCTTATAAGACTACTAATCCCATCATGAGGGGCCCACCCTCATCTGAAGGAACCATCTAGTCTGATCTCATTTAACCGAATTTATGTCCCAAAAGCCCTATCTCCAAAAATGCTCACACTGGGGGTTAGGGCTTCAACATTATGAATTTTGAGGGGACACAATTTATCCATAGTACTTTATTCTGATTATAAATGTAATATTGTATTTCATTGATTATAAAACACACCATTATTTTATGTACTGCTAAGGAAGAAAAAATGCTGTCAACTAAAGTGCCACAATATTTTATCACTTAGAATGTTTGTTATACTTAAGATTTCCTTTAAGCTACTTCAAAGAAGTAAAGAGTATAAATATCAGTCTTTGAATCAATGCCCAATATGTATATGCTCATTGTAGAAAGCTTGGAAAATACTGATAAGAATAAAGAAAAAAAAAGATAGTCTATATTTTTTGCTTTATTCTTTCAAAATATCATTAGTCTATGAAAAATGCCTAATATTTTGTTGTATCACCATACCATGGTTTTATTTTGTTTCCATATTTTTTCTCATTTATTAAAAAACCCTCTGGAAAATACATACCGTTGTATGAATTACTGATTATTTTAGTAGAACATGTTCTTAGGCATGAGATTAATAGTGAAAGGAAATGAACTTTTTATAAGCTCTTAGTGCCTCTTGCCAAGTTGTTTTCCAGGAATACTGTATTGGTTGCCACCTGGGTGAGCAGTATGTGAGTGTGGCTGCTTTGTACAATTCTTATTAGTATTGGGTATATTGTGGATTTTAATAATCCTTGCCACTTGTATAGGTTAAAACATGTATTTCATTATTTTTAATTAGCATTTCTTTGAGGTCGGTAGACGTCTTTAAGTATTTAGTGCTCATTTATATTTCCTCTTCAATAATTTCATTTCTTTTCATGCCCTTGTATGTTTTTTCTGTTGGGAATATGAGAGACATTAATCTGGGTCTTCCCTTTCCTAGTGTGGCTGTTGGTGTATAGTAATAGGGTTTTTATAGAAAGTCACTCTTTGGGGAATTTTCACTGAAGTCACTTATGGTGAAACTATACATATTGGATGGATAAAAGTGTCTTTCTGTATTGTTAAATTTTATATTTGTGCTGAGGCTAGAGATCCACTAGTCTGATTGGATTTATATTCAAGAATTTATGAAGAAACCAAAATAACTATAAAAGCAACTAAAATGAGTCATCAGGTTGTCCACAGTATGTGGTAACATTCTGCCTCTGTGCACAGCCAAAAAGTCAAGATGTGCCAGAAACCTGACTCCTGGTGAGTTCCTAAGAGCAGGCAGGGTTGGTTCCAGCAACATCTTCTTAGTACATTGCTGTATTCTTAAGTGCAAACTTTTATCCATGGCTGCATATTATCCCTATTATGTACAGCGGTTCTTTTTCAAACTATGATAAAGGAATGAAGTTTTAAAGTTTTAGATCTAGAAAGGATCTTAGAAATTTAGTTCAGTTTTTTCACTTTTTGAGGAATATTTGGGAAAAGAGGCATTGAGCAATTGCCCAAAGTCATATAGCTAGTTAAAGCAGTGATAGGATGAAAGTATAGTGTTTTTTTCCCCTTTTATTTTTCTTTTTTGTTTTCTTTTTTCTATAATCAGGGAACAAAGTATAATTTTTGACTGCAAGTGAGTTTTTGGTACCATATCTCTGGCTGATCTTCTTTATGTCTTGCAATGAGTAAATATAAAGGAAAACATTTCTATGTTATATCTCTGTCCCTGAGACAGAAGATAGTAGATTTATTATTTATAATTTTTCTCTTTAGGGATGCTTATTTTGATTTTTTTTTTTCTTCTCTAGATTTTTCTTTCTCCTAGGAGGATTGTTTCTCAGATTCTTACATGGTCTTAATCTAGACTTAGAGTCACTGAGTAATATCTGTATTTCTTTTTCTATTATCTTAAAGTCAAGTTTTGCTTAATATCCTTGGGAATGCTAGGATTTAATCCATCCTATTCTGAAAACATTTTTTTGGTAAAGCCATTCAAACTCCATAAATGTAATGGTTAAATATAGTGCACAATTATATAAAAAAAAGCTATATGATGTTATTAAAGAAAAAGAACAGATACCATCCCTATTTCTTCTTTGCTTCCTTTTCACTCCCCAAAGGCAACTAATGTTACATGTCTTATATGATCTTTCTAAATATTTGCTATGCATATATGTGCATATGATCATATATCTATGTATCTACAGATCCTTAAGAAACCCCACATGGACTTTACTGTGCATTTTATTCTGTAAACTACAATGTTGACTGAATGCAGTTTTAGGTATTTTTTCATATTAGCACATGCCAATATATAGGCTTCTAAAAAGTTGCTCAATATTACATTGGGTGAATTATACTCTAATTTATTTCATTATTCCGCTGTTAATGAACACTTAAGTTGTATCTTTTTTGTTATTACAAATCAGTTCTAGAGTGAAATCTCCTTGTACATCACTGCCTGTGCTTTCATAAGAATAGTGGTAAGGGCCGGGCGCAGTGGCTCACGCCTGTAATCCTAGCACTCTGGGAGGCCGAGGCGAGTGGATCGCTCAAGGTCAGGAGTTGGAGACCAGCCTGAGCAAGAGCGAGACCCCATCTCTACTAAAAAAATAGAAAGAAATTATCTGGCCAACTGAAAATATATATATAGAAAAAATTAGCCGGGCATGGTGGTGCATGCCTATAGTCCCAGCTACTCGGGAGGCTGAGGCAGTAGCATCGCTTAAGCCCAGGAGTTTGAGGTTGCTGTGAGCTAGGCTGACCGCCACGGCACTCACTCTAGCCCGGGCAACAGAGCGAGACTCTGTCTCAAAAAAAAAAAAAAAAAGAATAGTGGTAAGAAAAATTATTGGGTAACCAGTTTGTTCATTTATAATTTTTCTAAATTTTTCAAATTGTCCTTTGTAAAAATGGTGTTAGATTTACAGTTCCTCCAGCAATATATGAGAATACTTGTTTATTCAAATCCTTACCAACATAAATTATAATAGTCTATTTCATTTTTGCCAGTATGATAGGCAAAAATTATATCTTGTTTTTAATTTGCAATTCTTGATAAAGTCAAACACAGTTTTGTATGTTTATTGGGCATTTGAAACTATACTGCCTGGGTTTGTATCCTTGTTCCACAGTTTACTAGCTGTGTGAATTTAGGCAAATTACTTAAGCTTTCTGTGCTTTGTGATTCACTTATGAGGATTAAGTGAATTAATATTTATGAGGTGCTTAAACCCTTGCTTGGCACATAGTATATGTCATATAAGTATTTGTCAAAAATAAATAAAAATTCAAATTGTTTACTCTGTCCTGCCTGTTTCTTTACCTATTTTTCTGTTGGGTTCAGTAGGTATTTTCGTATTTTGGTAAGTGGTTAACTATTACTTACTAAAGTTCTAAGCGAGGCAAACATATGTGTCTTGTTTAATGTTGATTTATTATATAAAGCCTAAAAAGATTCATCTAAGTCATCTTTCATTTTTGATAGGATTAAGTGAAGAATTTTGTATTAATTCTGTAAGTTCAGTGTTGAAAACTGAGAGGTTACAAATCATTTTTTCAGAGAGGTCAGCTCTCTTTATTTCCCTGCTTTGTGAGTTTTGATTCCACTAATCTGATTAAACCTCTTAGAGCTACATCCTTAGCTCTAAGATTCTGAAGATTAGAGATTCTGGAGGGTTTTTTCCCCTTCCATCCATTAAATTGTTACTATGGTTATTGGACTCCCTACACAGTACCTCAAATCCCTTCTGATTTATGGCAGCGGCATCTTAAAGATGAATAAGAACTCTGCTGGGTTGGCTTCAGAAATCTTAGGAGCCCCAGTTTGAATGTAACTACAGTTCTCTTTGAACAAGTTGTTTCATTTTTTCTGAACCTCAGTTTTCTTACCTATAAAATGAAGGTGCTAATCTCTCTCTGTGTCAGATAGTAATTATGAGGGTCAAATGAAATGAAGTTTTAAAAACTTCAAGTTGAAGATTGGGGGTTTAAAAAAACACATAATCCCTGGTTTTGAGAAATGCCTATTAAGCAAGGAAAAATAAAGTATACATGTACAAATATTTAAACTTATATCAGCAGTTTTTGGTACTCAGATGTTACGGGAGAGGAATGAGATAGCTCTTTCTTATTCAATATATTAGAAACCAGGAAGTGAATCCTCTGGAGAACATATGACCGTACTTATGAAAAGTTGTTTTTTATTGAGCATTTACTGTATATCAGACAGTGTGGTAAGTTACCTCACATAACCAATAGCTTATTAGTAAAGGTTAAAGAACTAGCTTAAGATTACATAATTACTAAGTGGCAGAGCCAGAATTTAAACCCACATATCTATACATCTGTAGATCCCTACTATCCCCATGCATAGTATAGCAGCCAGGCTGCTTGGGTTCAGTTCCCAGCTCCAGTTGCTTAATCTCGCCGTATTTCCATTTCTGCTTCTATACAATGGGGATAATGACAGAATCTACTACTTTTCCATTGTTGTGAGGATTGAATAAGTTATAGTGCTTACAACAGTGCCTGGGTAAGTATAAGCATTTTATAAATGTTTGCTCGTATTATAACGTATAATAATTCTATACCATTCTGGCTTGCTCTTCTGCTCCTTTAGACTTTAGTAAATGGTGGCATGTTGGATATTTTTGTTTCCTTAGCCCACTTGTCTTTGTGGCAGACAACAACCCTTGCCATTCCATTTGGTGCAGATGGAGGAAGAAGCCATGGTAATAGGTGTGTCCTTAGCAGAGTGCTGTAGGGACAGTTGCTGTAAACAGTCTGAGAGGGTATGCATTTTCTAGGAGATGGAAGGGGGCAGGGATATGAGGCCTGGATGCAAGGATCTGAAGCTAGAAGCCTTTATGCAAAGGTGTGTCTACATTCTGAGGTGTTGTGCACAGCTGATTTAGCATTCACCTCAACTTTACAAAGTGGGCTCTAGTGTAATCATGTAGTACAGTGATTTCCTAAATCTGACTGGTTCACCTGGACACTTGTGACTCATATTCCCACAAGACCCACTCACCAGGGGTGGGGCTTAAGCATTTTTTAAAACATGATTTTTGAACAGTTAGCCCTGTTTCGGAGCTGCTGATTGCTATCTCTGCAGGGCCAGCCCCAGCCAGCCATGTAGATGTACGTGTATGTGACTTTAAAAACTCTAAGGAGGAGATTCCCCCATATCCTAGAAAACCCTGTTCTTGGCCATCCTATAAAGATAAACTTGAGATACAGATATACAAGCAGATAAGTGAAAGGATTCCATTGCAGAAATAAAGAGGATTTGATCCAAGTAATTTGTCAGTATATTTTATTTAGTTCTTGTTTTTATGCCAATTCCTTGTCAACATTTGTTTGTTCTCATATTTATACTTGCAAGTTATATACAAAAGTAACAGCTATTGAATATAATTTTGATGTTTAATTTATATGCCACTTTATAGAAATTGTTAGAGGGCTTTTTTCCAAGAGTGATACTCAAAGAATGAATGAAGTAACTCACATTCCGTTTTATATTTGAGAATTCATGATTAGAGTGGAATGTTAATATGGTTAGCTGCAGTGAGACAATATTGACATTGTTGCTAAGATATTTTACCAGACATGTCATTGAGGCTGCTATTTTGAAAACTGAGCAAGGATTTTTTTTTTTTTTTTGGTGGTGATAGTGGAGCCAGGGATATAGCAAATAAAATACATAAGATACATATAAACACAAATAAGATACAGAAAATGCAGTCTTCTCATTCTCTCCCCCAAGCCCCTGCCTCCCCCCCACCCCCCAGTACAGGCTAAAAAGGACCTTGTTAAATAGCCACTTGTACGCAGTTGATTTAATTTGCTGCTTTCTAGAATGTGAACTGAATTGGTTGTGTTGCATTTTGGGGCATGTTTTTGTGGGGAAGAAACTTTAAGTGCTGCCTAGAAACTTTGAGACATTTTTTCCCAAAATGTTCATAGATCCCATTTTCCTTGTAAGGAGTTGAAATAAGATAAATGGTAGCAACTCGCTTTTATTCTCTGCCTTTTTTCTTGCAGCAAGGCCTTTTGGCAGACAGCTTTGCTGATGGGACTGCCAGAGTTTGGATTTGAGTAGTTAGTGAGGGGGTGGTGTACTGGTTATGGTATTGTTCTAAAAGTCTTTTTCCCCTTCACTTAGTTTCCACCCCCAAAATGTCAGCATGTCCAATATGACAGAATGTTCCTGATGATTATCATTCAGAGAAACGTGACTTACTAAATTATCTGTGGATAAGTCAGAATTTCTTAAGCACTGAACAATGCTCCATGCTCAGTATGCATGTTGGTTAGGGAATCTGCTATCTGGGATGACAATCCAGTGTGATCCTGTGATTCAGAGTTCTGACTCTGGAGTCAGACTACCTGGGTTCAAATCCAGATCTGCTCCTTACAGGCTGTGGGATCCTAGGCAGCTTACTTAGCCCCACCCCACCCCAATCTTAGTTACTTCATCTAAACAAGAGCGCAATGACAGCATCTACTTCAAATGGAATAGGATGAATAGATAAGTTAATGTATTGCTTTGGTTTGTTTGTCCCCACCAAAACTCCTGTTGCACTTTGATCCCCAGTGGCAGTGTTGGGAGGTGGGGGCCTCCTGGGAGGTGTTTGGATTATGGGGGCAGATCCCACGTGAACAGCTTGGCGTGGCTCTTCCCATAGTGAGTTCTCACTCTGGTGGGATGGGATTTGTTCTCACTGTAATGGATTAGTTCCCGAGAGAGCGGGTTGTAATAAAGCCAGATGCCCCTCAGGTTTTCCTGTCTTCACATGTGTCCTCGACCTTCTCCGTCATGTTGTAAAGCGGCACAAAAACCCTCTCCAGAAGCCAGGGCCATCCCCTTGAATTTCTCAGCCTGCTGAACCAGGAGCTACATAAATCTTTCTTCTTTATAAATTGTCTAGTCTCAGGTATTTTTTTTATGGCAACACAAAATGGACTAATACCTGTATGTAAAGTGCTTAGCACTGTGTCTGGCACACAAAGCAAGGGCTTAATACTTACCAGCTTCATCATCATCATTAGGGCAGGTACATGCAATGAGCATACATATATAGTTAAAACAGAACTCAATATAAATCCTGACAACACTGCTTGGGTACTTACTTAATGTGAAGTTTTAAAGGTAAATGAGCTCTGCCAGTAATTGTGGGACTCGGCCAGTAACTGAGACAGAGAATGGCTTTAGGAGTCAGATACCCTGTTGGTAGTCATGGTCCCCTGGGCTGCCTCGTTGCACATGTCCATGGGCACCATTGACATAGGTGTGACATGTGCAGCGTGGGGGTCCTACTGTTTTCATTTCTCATGTTGCCCTCAAAGTACTGCTGAGAACAGTGAGTTCTCTATTATTATAAATTAAGAGGGTATATTTGGGTTGTTTTGGAGAAGTTCAATTTTAAGAAAAGCATTAATTGCTTGAGACCAGAGGCTAAAGGCAGGGAGGACAGAGTGTAGACAGCTAGGGCAATGAGGTTCCTTTGAAACGTGTTGAAGTCCCTGGGGTAAAGCACTGGATCTTGGACCACACAGCCAGTCCAGAACTTCCTTGTGAGAACAGTCAACAGGGAAGGCCCCATCAGTGAGACCTGGATAATAGGCAGTTGGGGCTAGATGGGCATGGGCAAGTCTGTGTGACTGAGTAAAAAACAGTGGGCACAGCTCGAGATGCCTGGGTAAAGGAAGAGTGGGCCCTCCTTCCTGGGGAAGGGGACTCAGGAGAGCAGGAATCTCAGGAACTTGACAGTTACCCAGGGGGCCGGCTTGCTGGGAAACCTCTAGACGTAAAAGGAGATGGATACACATTTATGTTTCAGATAAATGTTTACTGGAAAATAAAGTGTATTTTAACTTAAAAAGTCTCATTTATAAAAAGTGTCAGAATATATGTCAAACGGCAAATGTAAAAGGAAGGGGAAAAAACAGCTGTACTTCCACTCCCTTAAAAATAATCACAGTCAGCATTTTATTGAGCTTCCTTCTAGTTTTGGATTGTATGTCTTACTTTTCCATTATCGTCATACAGCGCATAAAAGATTGTATATACTGGCTTAAATGTTTGTTCCTCATGTTTTTTTTTTTTTTTAAATGGTGATCATATGGCAAACTCTGATTTCTCTTTTTCTTTTTTGTAATTTCAGTTCCTTGGCAATGAAAATGGTCATTGTGGTGTTCCCTGCTGTTCTGCTTGTTTAGAGGGGCGGGTGGGGGTAAAGAGAACCTTCCCTATCTTGTGTCCCAACCATGTAAAGAAAAATGTGAGCTATTGTTAGCAAGTTCTGGCAGAGTAGCGCCAGTTATTGTTTTAAGAGGTCTCCAGATAAGGTAAGAGATTCTTAATACACCATGGGGTAAAGATATGGTTCAAAAAACATACTTCCTGAATGAGAAGGGAGGAATAGAAGAGGGACAGTTGAGTGAAGTGGTACAAGGCCAGGATAGGGTTATAGAGTTTATTGCATTTTTTAAAAACCATAATGTCCTCACTGCTGAGTAGTTAATTGTGAGTCTTCAGTAACTTTTTTTTTCCCTTCAGAAGGATAAATGGGCTATATATTTTCTGAGCCTTTGAGAATTTTGTTTGGTTGATATCACATATAATAGAAAACTTGGTGCAGTTTTAGAAGTTTTAGTTATGCTTTTCCTTCAGGTTTTGTAGATGTTGTTTTTTTGACTTCTGGCTTTGAGTGTTGGAGGGGAGAAGGGTTGTGTGTGGAATTGTGTTCCCAAGAAAAGGTACACTGAACTCCCAACACTTGACACCTGTGAAAGTGACCCTATTTGGAAATAGAGTCTTTGCAGATGTAATCAAGTTTAGATGAGGTCATGCTGGATTAGGGCAGGGCCTAATCCGATATGAGTGTTGTCCTTAGAAGAGACAGAGACAGCATGCCATGTGATGATGTAGGCAGAGATTTGAGCGATGAGTCTATTAGCCAAGGAATGTCAAGGATTGCTGGCAACACTGGAATCTAAGAGAAAGGCATGGACTAGATTAGATTCTGCCTTAGAATTAGAGTCTTCAGAGACATCACAGCCCTGCCTCACACCTTGATTTTGGACTTACAGCCTCTAGAAATGTGAGGACATAAATTTCTCTTGTTTAGGCCACCTAGTTTGTGGTACTTCATTATAGCAGCTCTAGGAAACCAACATAAGAAGTCTAAGTGCAGCCAGACTCTGGTTCCTTTCAACGTCCCTGTGGTTTTATATCCTACTAAACACTTTTTAAATACTTACTCGGATGCCTGTGATAATTTTTTAAGTCTTAAAAAACATTACTTCATCTTGTCCTTGTTTCTTCTCAGAAACACCTTTTTCGTTTTCCATATCTATAACCTTTTCTCACTGTTAGTTTTTTCCCTTGCCTCTGCATTCTAGGAAAACCTTCCCCAGCTTATTCTCTTTATCGTTGACTAGATTTTCTGTAATGTTAATTATGCTTTACTGCCTGAAATGTGGATCATGATTTTGTTATTGTTTTTTAAATTTCCTTGCTTTTCTTTCCTTCTCTTTAATAGTCTATTGTATGAATATATCGTATAGCATATCTTAGTTTATAGGACTGAGATTAGAAAAGAAACATCCTATGAAGGATGTAGAGGCCATGCCACCCTGTATTCTATTGAGATTGCTAAGTAGTTGACTGAATTTTGTTCTCAGGCTTCTTCCTTTGAGTCTTTAAGAAGATATTCCCTTTCCTTTCACTAATAAGTTGTTTTCTCAGTCCTCCATCATTATTTGTCAGGGGGAGGGCTTGAGGGAGGCTTATCATCAAAAAAGGAGATTTAATCAGCTGTGTATTACTTACGCAGATCTGGTGGTGCCTGGTGGAGATACAGAGGCAGACTCAGGGTGAGGGATTCACATCTTCCCCCACATGGTGGGCTGGGCTCTTGAGGTTTTATAAACTGCAGCACGGTTAGGCCACCAAGTGTTTGTTGCAGCAACAAAGGAGGCTCCTTTGTCATCCTTAAAATTACTAGGAATTTTTTCCTTTTCTGACCGTCATTTCTTTTGGTATAGTGTTTTGCCCTTGTGAGTTTTTGTCTTTTACCTTGTAGTTACAGATATTTTACCAGGGTGTTGGGAGAGGCTTTGCCAGGACTGCTAACCAGATGCAGTTTTAAACAGAAACAGGATTTCATGCTTTTATTGCCTGTGCCCTCCCTCCACCCAACCCCCTTCTCAGCTGGCTGTTTGTTCCCCCTCTTCCCTTTACCTCTCAATGGCTAGGTCCTGTCCTGCCTCATTTCTTTCCCTTTTAACATCCACTTTCTTCCCTGTCCCCCCATGCCTATCTCTCCCTCTCCCTTCCCCGGCAGACCTGATGTTTCCCTGGGACTTTGCGTTATCCACGTCCCTGTGTGGGCATGCGTCTGCAAGGGGGCCCACACTACGCCACCCCACCAACAGCAGAGATGACCAGGACCTGGAAGGCAGATAGTGAAGGGTGGGGAGAGAAGAAATGCAGACAGCACAGAGCTCACCGATGACAGGAGTGCAGTGGGCTCCTTGCTGCTAGCATCTGACCTTGAGAGCAGGACACCAGCCTCTTCTTCCTCCTGTGTGCTGTGTCCACCGCAGTCAGCTGCAAACAAACTCACTGCAGAGCAGTGAGCGCCACACACGTGTCACTCTGAGCACATACCTTATGGACTAGAACCTCATTTCACCCACTTGACAAATTAAGCCATAGTGGGCAGCCCAGTTAGCCTAAAGATCTCTAAATCTACATGTGGCTCAGTCCTAGGGAATATAAATTTAATTATTTATAGGAAACACATGCACATAAGAAAAAAATGTAAACCATCTAAAAGTGCCTGTCTCACACCTGTGCTCCCAATTGGTCAGTTCCCATTCCCAGAGGCAGCCACTGCTGCCAGTTCCATGTGTGTCCTTCTGGAGGCCTTCCATTGCATGTATACATGTGTATGTTTACCGATATAGGTAGATAAGCATTTACCGGGTGTGCATGTGTAAATACACACATATACACAAGAATGTACATTTTGAATAATGGAAACTTTTAATCATCTTCATGATTGAGTACAGTATTCCCTGAAGTTTCTTTTTCTTTTCTTCTCTCCCCGCTTCTGTCTTGTGACAGGCACACAAGCATTCCAGATCTTTCTGACCACCTTCTTGCCTCTGTGGGTCTCAGTCCTACCTGCACATTAGAATCACGTGGTGAGCTCTAAAGACCATTGCCTGAACCATGTCCCCGACCCATTAAAACAGCCTCCCTGTGCCGGGTTTGGGGTCCTTCTGTGTGGAGGGAGTTGGGAATCGCTGCTCTAGTCAGATGTGGTAGCAGTGTGCCTGGCAGAGCCACAGAGCTGTGTGTCCCATGGACCTGGGCAACAAGCCTGTGCTGATGAGGAGATGTAGAACGATGAATTCTGCGTGGATTTAAGGTGAACCCTGCCAGGCTGCTTTCCACCACGGCCAGCTGCCCCTCGTTCTTTGCAGGCCAGGCAGAGCGACGGCCTCAGTGCACCCAGGAAGCAACAGGCCCCGATTCTACACACGCTACCAAGTGAAAGGAGAAGCAGCTATTTAGGGTGCTCGATGACTACACATCTATCTTGGATCCACTTCGCTTGTATGGTGACAGCATAAGGTGTGACTGAGAGAAAATTAATGATTGCTGGGCCTGGGTGCCTCCCAAATGGAGTGTTCCAGCAGTGCTGTATAGCTAATTAACCAGCCAGCATGAAAAGTGAAAATAGATGAGGGAACAGGTTTCTTTTCACAGTGGCCCGGTACTGTGCCTAGACCTACATACACTATTTTTGGATTTCCCTCTTAAGTATACAAAGTGACGTAATGTTGAAAGCGTATCTCAGTAGGCTTCTTGAAGGGGAGCAGCACTGAGGCAGTGACGTCTGGATCCAGCTGCCTGGGTTCAAACTCTGCAGGAACACTTGCTAGTGTCCTCGCACAAGATACTTGCTCCTTTCTGTGCCTCGGTTTCCTCGTGGGAGGAGGGTGCTGAAAATACCTACTTTGTGGGGTGATTGGGAGGATGAAATGAGATATATAAAGCACGTAAAACCCTGTCCTGGCACCTAATACATGTAAAAAAATTTGTTATTTTTAAAGTACACCCCTCCAGGGCTTGAGGGTGGGAGTTTTTCTGAGGTCATATACTTTTAAAGCACAAAAGCTCTTGCATGCTGACATGTCTTAAAGGAAAAACTTTGACAATTAGAGAGGAAATGGCAGTCTGTTTACTCATCTGTTTCGGGGTAAAGCACGTTTTACGTTTGGTTCTGTAACTATTGAGTGTTAAGAATAAAACTGTGAGGGCAGTATTTACTGATCTCTGTTTAGAACCCACTTGGTAGATTTTTGATGACAAAAGGACAAGCTTGTCCTATGGGCTAGGTTTTTCTGTACCCTGAGGGTTAGCTGCTTTCTTGCCTCTCAGTGATACTGTTTGAGAATTAGTCATGATCTGTGAATAAGGTTTTTGAAAATTGTTTTCTTGATGCATTTATCTTAACTTTCTTTTTGAAAACACATATTAATGATTAGTAGCATTGCCAGGGTACTGGTAGATCCTATAAGGCATAGGGTTTAAAGTGCTTTCAGTTGCAGAATGAGCCTTCTGAAGGGTCCAAAAAGGATACTGGATCTTGTGGAGAAAATCTTTTCCAGTTTTCTGTAAATACAGGTTCCTCTGTGTGCGTGTATGCGTATAAAAAAGTTATATGGTTATAAAACCTTATGATGGAAAATAAGTTTAAGAAACATTAGTGTACTCTAAGGCGGAGACTGCACAAAAGATGCCCTAACACATTTAATGCCCTAGTTAAATGTACTGCACAGGCTCGTTTTCTGGAGCTGGATAAACAGAACATCTTTCTCTTTCTATTCTAAGCTTCCATCCCCCGCCCCCGCAAGCCACTTCAGTGGCACACTAAGTGGAAATCTTATTTCCTGCTTCTGCAGACCTATTTACCTGAATGTCTAAGTTTACCCTTGCCCCTCTCAGGTGTACCCTTCCTGAAATACACTTTTACTTTCATCTCCCTGCCTTCCTTGCCCGTGTTTCTCAAAGCCTTCTCTAATCCTGCACTCCATGTCCTCTAATCTGTGAAGTTGAACACTGCCATTCTGTATAGCCACCTTTAAACAGGCATCTCCCAGGTTCACATTTTCTTCCAGTGTTGAATTGAAATCCCTTTTCAATCTGTAATAGTGTACAAATTTTAAAATAAAGAACTATTCTCAAAAGCCGTGTCTGCCAATTTAAAAATGCCTTCTTGCCTGGCTTTATCCCCTTTGCCAATTCCATTGTTGTTGCAAATTATGCCTTTGACTTATGCTTCTTGTATGTGTGTTGCATGTATTTTTATTTATTAGAAACAGAGAGGACCTTATGAAAGTCCACATATCCTCATGCCCTTTCTGGTCTTTTGTTTTTGGACTTCAGGGAATTGGTGATTTTAACAAAATGGGTGTGTGTGTGTGTAAGCATGTTGGTATGAACAAGAGAGACTGTATGCAACCTACAAAGCCCGAAATATTTACTGTCAGGCCCTTTACAGTGAAAATGTGCTGACTCTTTACATATTTAACTCATTTAAAATGTGTCTGTTTTGGGAATCTCCACTTTTTTTTTTTTCCCCAAAGTAAAGTTCTTGAATGTGGCCCTATTCCTCAAGGGGAACTAGGCCCCAGCTTCCTGTCTGAGCGACACCATGACTGGACTAGATGCTCCGAGATGGAAGGCACGCTGGGGTAGATGTGACTGTCTGCAGTGTGTAACTCTTCCATGGGAAATACCTGTCAGGAGGAGGCCTGGTAAATCACTGGCCACTGATAACATGGTGTTCATACCCTGGAGAGGATGCATCGTCCTACCCGGCCTGGGCATGGCTGCTGCCACAACAGGAAGGGTGACTGAAGTGTGCTTCCCATCACTTAATTGAGATGGGGAATAAAATAGGTCACAGCTGACAGAAAACATCTATTCAAGGCTGAAAGAAAACTGCCAGCCGTGCTGGTTGGTGCAGTGAAACATCTTTAATTCTTCTTAAACATCTTTAAGCATCTGCTGAGGAATGTTAAATCAACCGGAGAATTTCTGGTATCATGTTGCTGGTGTTATGTTGCCCAGAACCAGCATTGTATTGTTCATATGGATGCCCCTAAGATTTTCACTTTCTGCCTCTGGCGTCATTGTGGAGCTCTGTCTTTGACCTTAACCCCCTTGCCCTCTTGCTGCTAAAGCCACTGGCTCCAGAGTGCTGTCTCCAGCTTCGGAACTGCTGGATCACCCTGCTTTGTGCTTTGTCTCCCGTTCATACACAAAATTTCTCTCCCCGCTTTGTGCCTGTCTAATAAAGGGAAGCTAGAAGTTAGGGAATTTTAACTGCCTCTGAAAAACAAATTAAACAGAACAACATGTTTGGGACTGATGTTATAGTGAGATGGCAAAATAAACTTGAAATAGAAAACCCCCTCCCCCAAGCCCCATCTCCTTAAGTCCCGTTTTATTGCAGCCTGCATAAAATCAAAGTGCCAGGGCCCAGCTGCTCCAGAGGCTGAAGGTCCTCATGGTTCCAGCATGCTTCGGAAACTCATCCCCACCAGATTTGCAGTTAATGAAAATATTTGCTTTGCTTGATATAAACAAAGTTTATGGGCAGAATTTATGATTAGGAAATTCTTTAATTCTCTTTTACCCTTCAATCCCTAATTGCTCTTGTATCATGTTGGAGAAATTCTTCAGTGTTTAAGAAAACAAACCTTTTCTTAGTAATAATCTTTACTTTTTAATTTCTGGTGGTGGTATATGTATTTCTCTCTTCTTTTGTGTCCCCATCCAAATTAAGGGACTTGAAATCTGGGTTTTTATTAATATTTTTTACTTTTGTATGTAGGTCAGTAATATTCATGTGTGAGTAGGGAGACACAGACCATCCCACAGCCATTCGACTACCTGGATGTCTAGGTAGTCATCCTAGACAGACTTAATTTAGGCTATATAAGGGCAGCCACAGGGCAGTGTAGCTCTCTTCAAACCACATGGAAAAGCAGTGTCACCTCTTCAAGATGTCTCCTGTACATCTTATATATGTGACCTTCTGGGGCTGTGGGCTGTGGCCTCATCGCTTTCCAAGTTCTTGTCTGTCTCCTAGTGTTTCTTGCCTAAACACCCACAAATCAGGTGACCTGATGCCATTCTTGTAGGCATAGTACCTGCTGGCATTCTTAACATGAGGGTGACGTGGTGGTGTGGATCAGTCTTGAGAACTAAGGTCTTGGTTCAGGTGTTGGACCAGAGAAAACAATGGTCCCTCTGCTTTCACAAGTCTTGTCAGGGCGGAGGGCATCCAGTCCCAGTGGGAGTTGGCATCGTGGTACAGCCCCAGCTCTGCCGTAGGAGCTGTTTCCGTGTCTGACAGGCAAGGGGGGGGGGGGCAGCCAGGAAGCCACATGCACTGGCCAAAGGCCTCAAGAGGTGGTTTCTGAGAGCTTCTAGACTCATGCACGGTGTGGTAGACTGGTCCCTCTGTATCCAGTGCTGGCTAGGGAGACAGGCTGGGTGAGAGTTGTAGGGACCCAGGGTGGGAGCTGTTGCTGTTTGTATGGACTCTAGAAGGGAAGGTGCCTCTAACTCCTGCCTGCTTCCCTCCCTTGCACACAGAGCTTTGTCTTGGGCATTTGCACGAATGTCCTTGTTTTTGTAATTCCCGTGATGGTTTTCTAGCAATTCTGTTTTTTTTTTTTTTCTTTAAATGCCAGTCATTTGGGCAGTTAGTCATAAATCTTTTGGTTTCTCAAGTTTATTCAAACCGCTTCTAGCCGGGTGTGGTGGCATATGTCTGTAGGCCCAGCTACTCAGGAAGCTGATGCAGGAGGATCACTTGAGCCCAGGAGTTGGAGGTTGCAGTCAGCTATGCTGACTGCCACTGCACTCTAGCCGGGGTGATAGAGCGAGACTCTGTCTATTGAAAAAAAACAACTATGCATAGCTGGCCCAGGTAAGACTGAAGTTATCTTTCTGGCTTTGCTGACTTAGCCATTGTGGAGATTCTCTGTTCACAGCTCTGCTGGTTTTGAGTTGCCTTGAAAAGTAAGGCATGAGTCTGTGCTCCCAGTCTGTCGAGGGAATGACTCTGCTACTTCCTCATGACTCCTAACATGAAAAATAAGCACGGTGATGCAATTTGGAACTGGACGGTTTGAGTTGAATCTCTTTTGAGCATTGTACACACAAGTCTGCAAAAATTGAGTTCCCACCTGGCTAGACAGCTGTCATTTATCTTTTTTTTTTTTTTTTTTTCAAATCTAGTCCTTGATTTTTTTGCAGTCAGGAAGGCATGGCAAGGGCCAGTTGGATAGCTTTTGTTAGACTGGTTGGCTTATGGAAAACTTATGTATCTATCTTTCAAGTTCTGCTGTCCATAATTTAGAGCTTGAAGGTGCTATTTAATCAACTACAATGACTTACCTTTTTCCCCTGCACATCCTCAGTTCTTTCTTAGTACATAGTAAGGGCAAGGGTGGAGAAGGTGATGGGTAGGGAGGAGCAATAGGAGAAAAGCATGTTACCTGAATACTTGAGGACTGGCTGTATTTTTTTTAGGGAGGCTGTTCCTAGCCAAGGTATTCTCTTTCTTCTATACTTTCTACACTATGTTTGCATCCTCTATATTTTTGGAGGGGTCTGCCTACCCTAGAATTTCATAACAGTAAGCTTATTTGTCCCCAAATTCATTTAGCGCTAAGGGGAATCTGCCTAATGAATGAGCCATGGCTCCAATCTCATGACTGTTTTGGGGCATGTTTGAGGTTGAATTTTAGAACAGTGGACCCTGTGTTACGGAGAGTGCAGAGTAGATGGGATGAGAGAATAGAGGATGGTGCAGGGGAGGAAAGTGGAGGTGGGCTAGACCCTCCCTTGGACTTCTATTATTGGAGAGGAGCCAGGGAGGCCTGGGAGTCTGGAAGGGTTGGCGTCTGAATCTGTTCTACTGATACCCATGTAAGGCCAGTAAATCCTCTCCCTTACTTTAGCTGAAATCAAAGCTTCCTATGGATCATTCATACTTGATCTTGATCTAATCTCGGATCAGTGGCTTTCTGGACCCTTTGTTAAGAATGAAACCAGACCAGTTGGGGTGGTGCAGAAAGCGATATGTGGCAGAGTTGATTGATGTTTGAGTGGTGAAGCTTGAGTTTTTTTCTCATGGGGCAAAAATTTTTAGTAATGGGAAAATAATTTTTAAAAACATCAACACATAGCTGGTATATAAGAATTATATTTTAAGAACGTAGTTCTTAGAAATTAATTTGCATTAATTTGTAACGGATGGTCTAACCTAAGGTGTTATCTCTCCACTCCAGGAGGTGACTTTGGTCCAGAGACTTCTCCAGTCCTGCCCCCTGGCCATGGTGGTGACTCTTCTTTGAGTAGTCTTCCTGTAGCAGAGGACACCTACAGGGTGAGCTTGGCCAAAGGTGTCTCGATGTCTCTGCCTTCATCACCTTTGCTGCCTCGACAGTCTCACTTGGTGCAATCAAGATCAAACAAAAAATCCCCAGGTAAATACGCAACAGAACAGTATCCAAATGAGCTGTCTTGGTTAATTAATGTACTGAAATTAAGCAAAACTAATGCGCGTAAGAAATCTTCTGGGAGAATGTTTTTTATTTGTAACTATAACTTCTGAAAGAAGGAAATCTTTTTTTTTTTCTTTAAGAAAAAAAGTGTGGTTTCAACAGACTTGTCCCTTTAGTTCAACCTCTACATAAACTGTTTGGACTGCTCAGGCTAGACTTTTATACAGATTCAAGATCTCATTATCAGTGCTAATGTTAACCATCAGTTTTATTGTTTTCTTGCTGAGAATTATAGTCATGCACTGAATAATGACATTTTTTGGGGTCAACAATGGACCACGTATATGAGGGTATTGCCGTAATATTATAATACAGTATTTTTACTGTACCTTTTCTATGTTTAGATATGTTTAAATACCCAAATACTTACCATTGTATTAGAGTTGTCTACTGTATTCAGTACAGTAACATGCTGAACAGGTTTGTAGCCTAGGAGCAATAGACTAATTAGCCTAGGTGTGTAGTAGGCTGTAACGTCTAAGTTTGTGTAAGTACACTCTGATATTTTCACAATGAAATTGCCTAACGAGGCATTTCTCAGAAATACCCCCGTCGTTAAACGACACATGATTATAGTCCAACCTCATATATGGTGCCTTTACAGGTTATGGATTTAGGCAAGCGTTATCTGACAACAGTATTTATTCCTACCAAGTATTGTCTACTGATATATTTTACTTGATTACATCATCCAGCATTTGAATAGCTATAATTTTTTATGAAAACTCAGACTTCTAAAAGGGTGGGGGCAAGGGACTTACGGGTTACTTGCATGCAGTATTTTGGCTTCCCTCAGCGTTACCAACTTTACTTTTACTATCACCTGAAAAACCAAACATTACTTAACCTCGAGAGGCTATGATTCACATGTGAGGAAAGCCTTTCCAAAATGCTCATACCTGGAATGGAATCATAAAATTTCTTGGATGTTCTTTAAGGTTTGCTGAGTTTTTTTTTTCTTTTTTTTTTTTTTTTACAAAAAGAAGGCAGGATTTTGGGGTCCAGTCAATTATATGCCAGTGCAAGGGTTCTTCTAAGTTGCATGTAAACGTATTTGGAATTCATCCAAAATGTGCCCCAGGGGCTGTGAAATTGGTGTCTTTTTCTGGTTTCCTAAATATTCATATTACTTGAGATGACATATGCATTATTTCTGAATCCTTCAGTGGATAGTTGAGGTTTTTGTGTGGGTAAAATAAAGAGGGCAAACCTTAAGGCTTTGAATGTTAAAAATGGTGCTATGAATTGGTGGGCGTCCAAAATCTTTTATTGTTCTAGAATTTTCTTATTTTGGACAACGTTGTTTATAATCCAGTCATTAGCTGGAACTTGGAAACCTTTTTGGTATGAAGTGATTTCCTGTGCCAAGGAATTTGACCTGTTTATCAGTATTTGGGGAAATTCCTGGAATGTCCTTCCTTCCCTGTTTTCCCTCCCCCATGGCTATATCTCTTTGTCAGATTTCTTCTCTTCCTTCAAACTATAGTTCCCACACTGCCTCTCTTGCTGGGTTACCCTGATTGGAATTATTCTTACTGAAAATTATGCACAGCATTATACTTTTTCTTTATTCTCAGCCATGTCATTTGTCCTTTTCCCCTGAATTAATGTATATATTGACAAAAATTGTATGCTTGGCTCCTGAACCTTCTCCTAGGTCCATCTGTGCACTTCCTTGTAAAGTGCGGTTTAGCAAAGAAACCTGCTAAGTCAGTTTAGCAAGAACCCCCAGCCTCCAGTCTGATTAAATTCCTTATCCTTCACATCCCCCTGGTGAAGTCTGATCACCCTAGCCTGTCTTCAGCAAGAATCCCCCTAAATCCTGTTAGTGATTTTTCATCCACTGACCCCTACCCTGCTCCTTGGCTATAAATTCCCACTTGCCTGCCCATGCTGTATTCAGAGTTGAGCCCAATCTCTTTCCCCGACTGCAAAGTCCTATTGCAGTGGTCCCCACACCTATTGAGATGGCCCTGAATAAAGTCTGCCTTACTATGCTTTAAAAAGTATCACTGAATTGGTTTTTGTTTTCTTTAACAATATGTGCTTGCTCTGTCTGATGCTTGAGAACAGGCGAGATATTTTATCCCTCATCTATATAAAATAATAGTGATAATTCTGAAGCTCTCTGTATTCTAAAGGGACCTCATTGAAAGTAACACCAAGTGCAGAGATTTGACCTTTTGGACAAATTTCCTTCCTGTAGTCTGTGCTACTGCAAATGCCTTGGTGGTGTTTGGGTCTTAGGACTGGGGAACACCTGAGACACTCTAGGGAAGACTGCATTTCAGATATGATTTTATTAACAACAAATTCAACGTATGTTTTAATGGGACTTTAGGTAGCAGTAAACAGCCTGGCAAGGGTTTCAAGGAGCCTACAGGCTAGGGGGCAGAGAAATCCCTGACAAGGCCTTGTCTCCTTATTGTCTGGGGCAAATTAGATTTTGGATTTTTGTTTTTTGTTTTTTTTTTTTGTAGAAAAAAATAAATCCTAAAGTTTTTCTCCATAGGAATGAAATCTATTTCTGCTAAATTCTCTTCAAGGCCTTATGAATAGAAAGAAGTTAGTAGTTCTGCAACATTCAACCTTCTAATGCGTTGAAGAACGTACTCTCCCGTTTCCGAAGTTTTTGGTCCAAATGGTCATTAAATAAACTAAGCAAATACATCTCTAACAGAGCAGTACTTGTGGGCTGCTCAAATTTGTGCAGCAAGTTAGTGTCTCACAGTGGTAATTTGGCTTCATTGTCTTGGTAATTTTAATTTGGGCAGAGGTGCTGCTTAAAAATGTCAGACTCAGAATACATCAAACCATGGACAGTATTTTTTCCACAGTGTCTAACACAGATTTCTGCTTAATTCGTATTGTTGGGAAAGTATCCAGAGCCCTAATGTTCTACCTGCCTGTTTAAAAAAAAAAATTGACATATGGTTGTGAATGTGCACTGGATTTAAAAATATTCATCTATTTAAAAACCTAGCACTGTTGCTGCTAAGGATAGAGTAAATACAGTGTGTCTGTAGCACCCAGAGGTATGGAGCCACTTCCCACCTTCCATCCCTCCACCCCAGGGGGTCGTGCTCTAGGGTCTTGTCATCATTCAGACCCCTGCTCTGACCAGGGATGGGAACCTGTTTTACTTGTTTGCATAGAAACTCTTCACCAATTGATGCTAATCAAGAAACTGTCAGGGACTGGAACTATTATTCTAGCAAAGGTCAAACACTATAAATCCCTGCAATAAGGCACTCCAAACAACACAGCCTGTATTAATAAAAATTTGTATTTAATACAATTGGCAATTACCTCCTTGATCCTAGGAACTGTGGCCCAGAGATAATTTCATTAACTTTGCAATAATGTGACCCTGCATTTTACACGATTGAGTTTCTTGCATTACACTTATATTAAGAGTTATTATTTTTATACAGCTGAAACTGGGCAGAGGAGATAAGAAATTAAAAAAATGAAAAAAAATTTTTTTAGAAAAAAATTTTTTTAAATAAAATAAAGAGTATTTTTATTTACTCTTCTGCCACCTTCTTCCGTTTATTTATATTTTTTTCACTGCTAGTTGGAAGATTCCATTTTCTGAGTATTGTTTCAAAATTTTTTTTTCTCTAAATGGAAAATAACATTTTCTGGTAATGAAAACAAGGGCCAGCATCCATTAAAGTAGTTCTGTGGCTTTTGCAAGTCTTTTTGGATTAAGAATTCATCAATATTTGTAATGTATCCTTTTGTCTTCCAGAGAAGAAGAGAGCCCATTTCCTGTGGTTTATTAGTAATGTCATTATCATTGGTTACTTTATATAGTATTTTCATTTCTTTTCCCAGATCATTTTGAGCCCATTATCAAACAATCAAAAGGTCATGCATGAATGAGAAGTAACCCTTTGCAGTACTGTGGTGGCCTACGACAGCAAATGGTGACACGTGGGTGACACACTGCTCTTCTATTGTGCTCTCTTGTGTGGGGACACTGGAAAGTGCCAGCCATTTCCACTTCTGCTGGTTCCAGTTCCAGCTCTGTCTCACAGTTGGCATATTGGGTGTAGTACTTTTGAAAACTCCTCTGGCTCTCTGTTTCTTTAAGGGAAAAAACCTCAAAACTGACAAGCTGTGAAGTGGAAGTCATACTGTTTCTTTGATTCTTGGACCATGATGTCTGCCATGCTGCTCTTGCCTCCTACCCCACAAGAATGCTTCTTACAGAAAATTTGGAAGTCCCATCATTGAGAGAGAACAGTTGTCAACATTTTGAACTTTTTCATAGTCTTTTAAAAAAAAATCTGCTGCACCTAAACCTGAGACCACATTATATAACCTTTAGGGCTCTGCCTTTTTTCACTTAATGTTATATCATGAACAATTTCCAGTTTGCTGGAAAAACTTGGTATTTATTATCCATTGTTTCAATATTCTTTTTTTTTTTTTTTTTTGGGCCAAAAAGGTGGTGAAGATCAATAATCGATAATTGATTTTTACACCACTAATTGTTGGATATTGACATTATTTTTAATTTTTAAACATTGTTGTGTGAGCCAAGATGTTTTGTTTTTTTGTTTTTGCTATTAAATTCCTGGTGTGAATTTTAAAATTGTGGTTAAATAAATATATCATAAAATTTACCGTCTTGACCATTTTTAAATGTACAGGTCAGTAGTAATTACATTCACACTGTTGTGCAACTGTGTCCAGAACCTCTGATATAAATATTTTTGTCCAGTGATTGTTACACACATCTCTGGTATCTGCTCAAGGGGGCAGGTTCCCAGCAGTGGAACTATTGGACTAAGTGGCCTGCATTTATAAGGAATCTCGATATATATTGCCAAGTTGCTTTCCAGAAAGGCTGTATTGATTTCACATTCCCTCCAGCGTTCTTTGAGAGGCTTCTTTTTGAAGTTAACATCTTCTGGGAAGAGTCTAAATGCATAGTGCTTTGTCAGGCCTAACTGTGGACTACTGAACATTTTAAGAAGAGACTGAGAGAAGTAATTCTGTAGCCGCCGCCTTTTGAACTTCCCTTCTGTCTGCACTTCTCAATTTCCATTTTCTTTCTTTCCACGATACTGTGTCAGGGGAATTATCACAGCTGAGTCAGATCAAGTTCATGGTCAGAAAAACACTCAGCTGGCTTCCAGTTTTAGCTACATGGTGAGGATCACAGAGGATCATAGGCGTGTTGGAATTGGAAAGGCCTCCGGAGCACATCCTGTCCAGGCTCCTTTGCAGATGTGGACGCAAAGACCTCTCAGTCATTAGGGAACTTGCCCCAAATTCGTGCAAGTTATTAGTAGAGCTTGATTTTCCTGCTCTGTCCCCAGCACATTCTCCTGTGCCAGACTGTTGTTCTGCCTGTACATTGTTGACACGTGAGCTATAAATAAGTAAATGAGTTTGTGTTCTGGTTTCATGCATGGGGGAGGCCATAGGCTTAGACTTGTGCACACATACGTCTGTGAGGCTGCTGCTTGGGGTGTGGAGAAGAGCACAGGAAATGCGCAGTCCTATTTCTCGTAGAGCCAGCTGATTCTAGTCCTTGCTTTGATTTCTGAGTGGTTGGGACCACAGTCAGGCATCTGACCTTCAGCAAGGACAGTTCCTCCTGCTGTGGTGACTAGGAGAGCATTCTGCCCTGCTGTGAACGTGATGCACACATTTTCTGCTGTTTTTCTTAAAACCTGTTCACACATGGAACTGGTGTGTATGTATTTGGTCTACTTTGAACCTAAGCACCTTTGGGTCCATTTATTTCCCTTGCTGATGAGTCCCGGTTCACCCATATGTAATTTGACTATACCCTGGAATCACCCCAGGAATTTTTTTTTAAAGAGTTCTGATGCCTGAGTCCTACCATCAGAGATTCTGATTTAATGCATATGAAGTATGGTGTGGGCATTGGAATTTTTAAAAGGCCTCCCAGTGATTCTAATACGTAGCAAAGTTTGAGAACCACTGATAAGGAATATGTGATTATTTCTTATAATTCCTTTTCAATGAGGGTAAGTCCATGTATACTTTATGTTCTAAATTTTAGAAATACTTAAGGGTGAAAATACGTTACAAAAATGTACAAAATAATCGCACAATAAGTCTTGATTCCGTCTATACCCCGCCAAAGGCAACCACTTTTGATGGTATTTCCCACTTTGCTCCTGTAATACATAAACAACAATAATGCATTTGACCATTCCCCCGACATTGGACAGGTAAGAGGTTCGCTGTTTTCTAAAGAAGAGTGAAAGAACATTCTTATATTTTAATGTTTGAAGACATCTCTGACATTATCATCAGATAGACTATAAAAGTGGGATCACTAGGTCAAAACTTACTTGATTAACTTTGAGGATGAATTATTATGTAATTATTGGTCATTTGTCATTTTTTCTTTTGGGAATTTTGGTGATAGTTGTCCTTTATTCTTCTGGGCCAATATGTGTTTCTTACTGAATTATCACAGCTTTGTTGTTGTTTGTTTTAAGGCTATCAGTCATGTACATATGTTATAAAAAGTTTTTTTTCCTGGTTCATTTTCTGTTTAATTAGGTTATAATGTTTTATGACTCACAGAAGTTTCTCATTTTCTCAAGGCAAATTTATATATTTTTCCATTGTGATTTATCCTGTTGCATTTTTAAAAAATAGCTTTATTGAGATATAATTTACATATCATACAATTCACCCATTTGAAGTTTACAGTTCAGTGTTTTTTAAAGCATATCCACAGGGTTGTGCAAACATCACCAGAGTCTTAATTTTAGAACATTTTAATCTTTCCTTCTAAAAGAAAAAACACAAAAACCCCATACTTCACTAGTGGTCACTCCACATTCCTCCTAGCGAAGGCAGCTACTCTTCACTGTCTGCTGCCAGGCCCTCAGCAACCACTAAGCTACTTTCTATCACTATGGACTTGCCTATTCTGGGCCCTCCAAGGAAAAGGGATCATATGTGGCCATTTGTGACTGGCTTCTTTTACAGAACATAATGTATTCTAGGTTCATGTGTTGGAATGTATCAGGACTTCATTCTGTTTTACTACCAAATAATATTTTATTGTATGTATATACCACATTTTGTTTATACATTCTTCAATCAGTGGACATTTGGGTTGTTTCCACTCTAGGCTATTATAAACAATGCTGTTATGAACATTTGTGTATACATTTTTATATGGTCATATGTTTTCATTTTTATTTGGGTCTGTATTGATACCTGCTAGTGGAATTGCTGAATCATATGGTAACTCTGTTTAACCTTTTAAGGTACTGCCAGATTATTTTTTAAAGTGGCTACAGCATTTTACATTATTACCAGTTGAGTATGAGTTTTCCAATTTCTCCATAACCTTGCCAACACTTGTTACTGTCTTTTTTATTAGAGCCATCTTAGTGCATGTGAATTTCATTGTAGTTTTATTAAATTTTAAGAGTTCTTTTTATATTCTGGATATAAGTTCCTTATACATGATTTGCAAATATTGTCTTCCATTCTGAAGATAGTCTTTTTCACTTTCTTGATCGTATTGTTTCAAATACAAAAGTGTTTAATTTTTATATAGTCCAATTTGTTTATTATGAATTTATATTTTTTGATGTCATGTTCAAATAACTATTGCCTAATCCAAGGTCACAAAGACTTACACCCATTTTCCTAAGAGTTTTATAGTTTTGACTCTTACATTTAGGTCTGTGATCCATTTTGAGTTAATTTTTTGTGTATAATGCGAAGTAGGAACCTTTTACATTATTTTACATGTGGATACCAGTTGCCCCAGTACCATTTATTGAAAAGACTATTCCTTTCCCATTGGGTGGTCTTTTTTTTTTTTTTTTTTTTTTTTTTAAATAAGGTCTCATTATGTTGCCCAGGCTGGAGTGCAGTGGCTATTCACAAGCGTGATCCCATTATTGATCAGCATGAGAGTTTTGACCCACTCTGTTTCCAACCTGGTCTGCGGGTTTTCCCCTCCTTAGACAACTGAGTGGTCCCCTGCTTCCAGGAGGTTACCATATTGATGCCAGATTTACACCCGACTGACACAGCGCACTATAGCCCAGAACTCCTGCGCTCAAGCAATCCTTTCCCAGCCTCCCGCATAGCTGAGACTACAGCCACGCACCACTGCATCCAGCTGAATGGTCTTCTGTTGACCAAATCGTTGCTGTGCCCTAGACCAGCCCGGCTGTCACCTTCCCCCTTTGCTCATTCTCTTCCCTATGTCCTGGGTCAGAACTTTCTCCCTCGGAGTTGACCTCACATGTGGCTTGCATCTCTTGCTTCATCCAGCCTTCCTTTGTGTCTCTCCTTTTCCCTAGGTGAGAAGTAACCTCTTCTTGCTCCAAACACCTGTAGCATTGTGTTTCCTCTTCCCTCTGCATAACCTTTTATTGCACTTCTCTGCTCTGACATTTTATGAGCTCCTTAAGGACAGAAGTCTTGTCTTTGAGTCTCGTCTGTTTCCCCTTGGGAACCCTGAAAACAGGATCCAATCATTTCTTCAGGATCAAATCACTGCCTTTATCCTGGTGATGGGGCACAGGTAAGTAACTGTTAAAATGAATAGGGTTTTATCATTCCGTGTTCATCAGCTCCATGTGATTGGTTGAGAATAGTAATGTACACATAAGCAATTTAAATGTAACAGTACCTTACATTTATAAAACTAGGAGCATACCTTGCTCCCTATCTAGAGAGAAGTGATGCTTTAAGGCCCGATCTTCCTCTAGGGGCTTTGCTGTCACCAGGCAGTGAGCAAAGGGGAGTATATTTTAAACTGGGTTTGTCAGCAGCCTCTCATCCTTGCTTTCCTGTGCTCCTGTCTCTCTCTTCCATTTTCTTAGGTTTTTGGCATTTTTGCTGCCTGTTTCCTGCCACCTGCAGTTAGTGATGAGTGGAGATTTTATCCAGTCACACTTTACAGCAGTGTCAGCTGCACCCTGTGGCGGTGTCAGATGGTGGCTGGAGGAAACCCAGTGCCATGCTCAGAAATGAATGTTTTTACCTCAAAGAAAATAGATGGGGGCAGGGCAGTGGTGGTGGTAATCTTTTTGATCATTTCTGATTTACTGAGAAACACAGAAGTCACAGAAGCCCATGGAGGCTATTATTCTGTGTTTAGCATCAGTGAATGTTAATGTAAAGTAGAAATAAACAGGAAAGAGAAACTGATATTCCAATTTGAATCCTCAAATTTGTTGTGAGGCAACTGCGTGTGCCTGTGCATCTGTGTCTGTTGGCAGGGCTGGCCGGCCGGCCCTGCTCCAGGCAGAGGGCAAGGGTGTGCAAAGCCTGGAGTTGAGAAGCTGAGGGGATCATAGATGGTGATTTCTAGAAGAGAGAGACCAGTAAGAACTAGAGTATCTTACAAAAGTAAAACTGGTATCTTCAGGAAAGTCTTCATTATTAGGGCCTGAAGCACTAAAACCAGTAAGCCCTGCCTTTGGGCAGGGGCCTATCTAGAGTAGCTGACAGTATCACATGTGGAACTCTTTTCTGCACCAGGGCTCTGAGAAATATAATTTAGGAAATACTCTTCCAAAGAGATAGGCTTTCCTTGTCACTTCCACTATCAACAAAATTGTCTTTATTATTGGTCACAGGTCCTGAGTGCAGATAATGAGCTCATCTTTTAAAGAGCCTGGGAGAGTAAATTCTCCACCCTGAGTCAGGAACTGGTAGGACTCTGGTTCAGCTCACTAAGTTATGAAGGGTGCTGATAGATGCAGTCAGTCTTTGTCCACCCCCAGTCCTGGGCAGGTCAGAACTGGGTTCACTTCCCAGCCTGGTGTGCTTGGACAAGTTGTAGGTGTTTCCTTATCTGGGAGATGGGGTAACAATGGTGCTTCTCTCATGGGGTGTTTGGGACTGCATGTTTTTGTCTCCCCAAATTTGTATGTTGAAACCCTGACCTCTAATGTGGGATGGTATTGGGAGATGGGGTCTTTGGGAGGTAGTTAGGTTTAGATGAGGTCATGAGACTATGTAGAGCCCTCATGGTGAGATTAAAAAGAAGAGAAAGAGGCTAGAACTCACTCTGTATTAGCCATGCGAGGAAACTGTTATACACAGTTTTGCTTTCGGAGGTTGCAGTTACCTGAAGTCAACCTAGATCCAAAAATATTAAATGGAAAACTCCCGAAATAAGCATAAGTTTTAAATTGTGCAGTGTTCTGAGTAGCGTGCTGAAATCTCACCCTATCCCACCTGGGACAGGAATCATCCCTTTGTGTCCGGTGTCTCCATGCTATAGACGCTCCCAACAGTTAGTCACCAAGAAGCTGTCTCAGTTATCAGGTCGACTGTCGTGGTATTGCAGTGCCTATGTTCGAGTAACCCTTATTTTACTTAATAATGGCCCCAAAGCACAAGAGAAGTGATGCTGACAATTTGGATATGCCAAAGCTTTGGCATACCCGAAGAAGCACATAAAGTGCTTCCTGTAAATGAAAAGGTGAAAATTCTTGACTTAATAAAGAAAAACCATTGTATGCTGAGGTTTCTAAGATCTATAGTAAGAATGAGTCTGTCATCTGTGAAATGGTGAAGAAGGAAAAAGCAGTTCATGAGGTGTGCTAGTATTGCTGTCATGCCTCAAACTGCAAAGGTTACAGCCACGGTGCGTGATAAGGGCTTGGCAAAGATGGAAAAGGCATTAAATTTGTGAGTTGAAGACAAGAACAGAAAACATGTTCCATGTTGCATATGGCACCAGAAAGCTTTGAGGCCTATATGAAAACTTCAGCAAGAGATTCCCTGAAATGAGGGATACCAAGCCATTTGCTGCAAGTAAGGGACGTATGTGCAGGAAAAAAAGCATAATGTATATACATAGTTCAGTGCTATCCTTGGTCTCTGGCATCCACCGGGAGTCTTGGAACAAATCTTCTGCAAATAAGGAAGTGCTACTATACAATGAGAAGATGCTGTCTCCAGACCCTGGATCTGCTGGCGGTTTGATCTTGGACTTCCCAGCCTCCAAGTTATGAGAAATAAATTGTGTTTAAGCTACCCAGTCTGTGCTATTTTTGTTACAGCAGTCTGAACTAAGACATGGGGCAAGCGACATCTCAATGAGATGGAAACTGTGAAGTGTAGCTGTCGTGGTTGCGATTTCGATGTAACCTTCTGCCTTGGAGCCCATCTTCAGCTCCTCTCATCTGACTCAGCGGCCTGAGTGGGTCCCCACAGTTATCAGCCCCCTAGATTCTCCGTCCTTAGCCAGATGCCCTCCAGTGGGATTCCACCCTCAGATCTGTGTTTTCTGGCAAGCACGTGTTGTCTTGATGTGCAGCACTGCCCCCCACCAGGCTTTGTTCCCTGCGAGACGACATGAAAGCAGAGTAACGCAGTGGGTTCCACTCCAGCTCTGCCGCCAACCACTTGGGTTATTCATCTTCTCTTGGTTTGCACATGATTCATGTGAAGTGATTAAAATGGTATGTATATAAAATTGCCTTGTAAAGGAAGCCAGCTCTTAGAACTGGCGGTGCTAGTAAAAAGGTCTAAGAAAGCAATGGTTTGGGGCAGAAAAGAGAAATTTAAGTAAAGCAAACAGGTAAGATGGCTGGCGGTGCCCTGCCTCGGTAATTTGTGAAGCTGCTATGTGCCGTCTGTGGAAATGAGAGCCTGTGGTTTGTGAAGCTGGTGGAGAGTAAATGCTCCAATATGGTCTAGATTTGCTTTCCAAGCAATGAGTGGAAGTTGAGCAGACAGTTATGTATCGTTTCAAACCATGCAAGAGAGCATGCAAGAGTCACAAAGTTGCTCCTTACACAGGTAAATGATAAAGTCAGCCCTTGAGGCAGAAGCCTTTGTCAGGTCACCCTTGAACATCCCTTAAGTGGCTCATAAATGCCATGTGCAGATACACTGTCTCTTGACGACACAGCCGTTTTCCTTCTGCCATTAAAGCAGATTGTTTATTTGGATGAGCACCAGATGAAGTAGATAGCTTGTACTTAGGACTACACTGTACCAGAAACATGTGCTTTGTACACCATAATCCCATCATGTGAGGGGCATGTGGAGCTGAGACTGGCTGAGGGACCAGCAGTTGAGACTGTGCCACAGTTGGCCACGTCTCTTCCTTCTCCTTCAAGTGAGGTCATTTTGCCCCGGTTACAACTCCACTGTAATGCCAGCAAGAGGTGTCTTCTGAGTTCATAGCAAGTATTAGGGAATATTCCTGTCTTGGGTGGTTTGATGTTTCACAAGGACTCTGGATATAGAACTAGGACGTTGAGGGTCTCAGGTAATCACAAGAAAATATATGACTCGTTGTACACATCAGAGTCTAGTAGCGTTAATATTTGATACAGAAATTAGAGGCCTTATTTATTCTTGGTCCTATTGTAGCTTTTACTGAAAGTGATAAAGATCAACCAGTGAGAATACAAGTAACCAAATTTTAGAAGAATGTGAGAAGCGGTCCACAGACTGCAATCTCCTATTATGTCAATCAGAAAGTGATTGTGGACTCTGGGCTTTTTGGTAAAAATCCAATAGGGATTTCCTTTATTAAAAAAATTTTTACAAAATAATTGACAACATTTTTCTAGTTATACAGTTTCTCTTAGAGCAGGTTTGTATATTCTCTAAGATTTGAATGAATATATATGCACTGATATGTATACGCACACTAAAATTTGAAGGTAGACATGTAAAAGGTTCTCTGAGTGATATGTTTTTTAAAGAGGTTATGAGGTCTAAGCAGGTCTTACCTGCATTAGTTAAACTTGAACTTCTATATACTATTCCTTTTCTACCCAGGCTATGTTGTATCGTGGGAAGACAGACCAGGGTTCAGTCCCAAGTCCCTGTTCTTAGTAGCTCTGTTTCCTTAGACTAATGTCTCTAATCCTCGGTTTCCTCATCTGGAAGTGAGAATAAATTGTCTACCAAATAGGTCTTTGAGAGGATTAGAGAGAATGTTTGTACAGCGCCTGGCTCCTAGAACGTGCTGGAGAAATGCTGCTGCCATTGCCATGTTACATCAGACTGGCCCTGACCTCTGAGATCAGGTCACTCACTCCTGCCCTTTGTCATCCTGTCTCCTATATTGTCCTTGTTGGACTTTAGTCTTTCTGGCCTGGAGGACAGAAGGTGCCACTGCTTCAGTGCAGGGACCTTTAAGACCTAATGTTGATATTTGGACTTGGGTTAGTAAATGTTGATGAAACCATTCAAACTGCTGATATTTGGATTTGGGTTTGTAAATTCTGGGCATGGCTTTGTGTATGAGCAGACCCACGTACAGTTTCTGTGGGAAGGGTCTTGCTCTTGCCAAAGACGTAATTGGTTTTCATTTCCTGTCTTGTCTGTGTGTTGCTCGCAGCCAAATACCTTATGCTTATTTATTTTTGATCCTATTGTAGCTTTTATTAAAAGTAATAAAGATCACTAGTAACTGAGTTTTAGAGGAATGTGAGAAGCAATTCACAAGAAAAGAAGCTGATACCAAAGATTTTGGGAGTGAAGGTAGGGAAACCACCCAGCATCTGAGTGTTGTCTTGAGGTGAGAGCAGATCTGGCCTGACTATAAAGAGATGCTTCACCATGACCACCTGGGCCTTGTAAGATTCTCAGGAAGCAATGACATCAGTAGGCCAGGTCAAGCAAATACCCATTAAACAGTTTCCAAGGATGTAATATTTACTTGATTTTAGGTTGTACTGTACACTTTATTTCTCTGTGATACACAGAAGGGAAAAAATAAAGACAACCTGTTTAGTTCAACATGTTTTCCCTGAAATGCGAAATGTCTATCAGATTGCTTAAGAGAATCACTATTTTGTTTGCACTTTTGACACCCTTTCATTATTTTTGTGGTTTACTTTCCCTGTTTCTTCCTCTCAAACTGGAAATTCTTACTTTACATGCCCTTTGGCCTTTAAAAAAATAAAGTTCCTTTTTATGCTGTGATTCTCTCAAGGGCTCTTTCTCTCTCCAGCTCTCTTGGACTTGTTGGCAGCTAAGCTGGCAAGAGACTGTTCCAGGATCCCTTTCACCATCAGAGAACGCTGTGTAGGTGGATGTGACTGTTTTTGGTGGTGATATTTTTCTGAACAGCCTCAGAGGCACTCTGAGTCACCTACATCTTTCTTTCACTCAGTAACTTCCTGAGGTTCCATAAACATTTGTTTTTTGTTGGTTTATTGAGCACCAGCTATGTGTTGGGCGCTGGGGTAGAGATGAGGTGGATGTAAAAGTAAATAAATACTAGGCCCTATGCTTTGGGAACCTCCCAGCTTACAGATAACAACACTCAAGGCATTGAGGTGTCTGCAAGGTACCGTGACCTCAAGGAGAAGAGGGAGACTCCCCTTTCAGAGGCTGGTAAGGCTCCCTGGTGTGATGTTGGAAGAAGTTCTTAAAGCGTGAATTAGGACTTACATGGCAAACAGGAGCTTCCAGGAGTCAGGCTGGGTGAAAAGACTGTCCAGTAGGGACAGAACCGCCCACGTGACATCCAGAGCGTACACAGAAATGTGAGTGAGTGGGCTGTGGTGACCGGAGCTTACAAGGCCTAGTAGGGTGGGTGGCATCAGAGATGAGGGTGGAAATATGGTGGGAGCCAGGAAGGATTTTGTTCTTTTGGTGGTGCTATCCTTTGACCATTTTAAACAGAGGGATGAAATAAATAGATTTGGGTTTTAGGATGCTAACTGCTGCATAGAGGCCATCTTGGATTTGAGGAGAATGTTTGGGACTCTTGTCGTGATTCCCATGAAGTATCGTGGTTTAAATCTCTACTGTAGCAGAGGGGAGTGCAGTGAGGTATGTGGGTTGATTTGAAAAAGTTTTATGAAGAAGAATCTTTAGATTGTAGTGACTTGTTTGTATGTGAGAATTAGGGAAGGAAGAAAAGTGCAAAATGGCTCGGGGCAAGGGCTTCCCAGCCCTTTCTATATTGTGGCACATATAGGAAATATTTGTATAGCAGTTGGGTTAAATGACCTGTCCATTGGGACTGCTCTAGGCTCTGCCCAGCAGTCCAGAGAGCAGAGGGGCTCTATATCTTGTCATACCCTTAGCTCATTCTTGACCAGTTGAGAAGCTTGCTAAACTCCAGCTTGGTTTTCTAGATGGATCCAGATTCAAAAAATGTTGTGCCTAGTGGCTTCACATTTTTTCCCAATTTAATTTTTATGGTATTTTCAAGGTGGGACTCAATCCCGGTATTTTTGGTAAAGATTCTAAGGCTCTGAAAGGTGGAATGTCAACCCCGGTTGGTCCTAGGATTCCAGGTAATGGTGTTTCTAGCCTACCATGGGTGTAGGTGCTGGTGTAATTAACTGCACTATGGAATAGCTTGACTTTGCACATCTTGAACGTTGAATGTTCCACGGAACCTTGTTTGTGAAGAGCACCTAGGAGTTGGAGGTGCAGAGCCTGTGCTCAGATTGCCAGCCTCAAAGGAGGAGGAGGAAGGGTTTCAGGATGTGACATCTGAGGCAGAAGCTGTGAAGGTCAAGTACGATAAGGACAAGTATCTGTTAGCCTTGGAAATATGGTAACTGATGACCTTTGCACAGAGTCAGCAAACTTTTTTGTCAAGGGCCAGATAGTAATATTTTAGGTTTTGAGGGCCACTCAGTCTCTGTTGTGACTATTTGACTCACCATTGTGGCACAGAGCCGTAGACAACATGTAGATGAATGGTCATGGCTCTGTTCCAGTAACATTTTATTTATAAAAACACTCAGTGGTGCTCTGTGGCCCTTGGGCCATACTCTGTCTGCGTAATTTTTGTCTCAGAGGAAAGGAAAGGAGCAGTGGAAACTTAGCATTTATTCAGTACTTACCATGTGCTAGACACATTACAAACACGTTAGCCCTGAGGGGTAGGTACCAGCCCCATTTACAGTGATGGAGAGCCCCAAGAGTTTAGGTACCTTTCCTGAAGGTGAGACAGCTAGTTGATGGCTGACTGGGACTTGAACCTCCGTTTGATTCCAAAGCTTCAGTCATTTTCACTTCACTGCCGCCCAGAACAGCAGCCTTAGATTACTCTCAAAAGGTACAGATGGCACAGAAGCCACAACCTCTGTGTTCCCGCCATTGTCCTTCACATGACCTTCAGTGAAGCAGTGTTTTTCTGCTTCACCTTCCTCTATGACAAGTGTCAAGGGACTGTCAGGAACCCAGTCCAAATACTTCAACATAGAAGGTAGAGGGATCCTTATGTATGTGAAGGCACTTCTTATTAATTGTTACATTGAGCCTTGGATGAACTTTTATTTTTAAATTTTTATTTTAAAATAGCTTTAGATTTATAGAGAAGTCACAAAGAATAATAGAGAGTTCCCATATACCCCATACTAAGTTTCCTGTGTTACAAACATACAACATTAGTAGGATATAGGATATGTTTTTCACAATTAATGAATCAATATTTATACCTACTGAAGTCTATACTTTGTTCATATGTTGGTTCACACCCAATGTCCTTTTTCTGTTCCAGGATCCCACGTTACATTTAGTTGTCATGTCTCCTTAGCCTCTTCTTGGCTGTGACAATTTCTCAGACTTCCCTTGTTCTGATGACCTTGACAATTTTGAGGAGTACTGGTCTAGTATATTTAGGATGCCGCTGTATTGGAATTCGTGTGGTGTTTTTCTCATGTTTAGATGGAGTTACAGATTTCCGGGCAGAAGCCACAGAGGTGAAGTGCCTTCTTACCACATCGTGTTGATGGTACATAGTAGCAATGTGACTTATCACTGTTCATGTTTATCTTGATCACCTGGCCGAGGCAGTTGTTGCCTGGTTTCTCCACGGTAAAGTTACTCTTTTTCCTCCCCTCCCCCTCCGTGTATGAAAGTGTATGTACCCGTATGCATACATACTGTACATGGAGTGTGCTGTCCTCTCCAGAAGGAGGTCAGTGTGCACAGCACA
Source organism: Varecia variegata (assembly GCA_028533085.1). Taxonomy (NCBI): domain Eukaryota; kingdom Metazoa; phylum Chordata; class Mammalia; order Primates; family Lemuridae; genus Varecia; species Varecia variegata. Next base: position 58,762,036 of record CM052439.1, on the reverse strand, counting down.
CACACAGGGGTGGGGACTGGGGACTTAGGCTCCCCTCCTTGAGAGGGATTATCTATATACATTGTTTGGAATTTTTCCACATGGGAGATTTGTTTATTCTTTCACATTTATTCATGTCAGTATGGATTCAAGGGTAGATGAACTTCCAGTGTTGCACTTTGATATAATTCAGGAATACTCAGGTTTTTCTGCCCCGCTTTATTATTGCCTTGGCTCTAACTGGGGCTGAGATCAGTCTTTGCAGGGGCTTTCGGTCGGGCCTAAAATAGGGGCAGGGAATTGCTGCCACAGTGGTTTAATTCCACAATATAGACCATTAACCATGTGTATGTTACCTGAAACCTTAAAGAAAAAGCATTTCTGGACTTCACGCTCCTAACAGATGCAAGCATTGTTGCCATGATGGTGAAGAAACTGCTCTAGCAGGTCTGTGTGTCTGGAATTAGTATTGAAGCAGCTCCACCTTGTGGTTAATGATGAATGAGCAGCGTATTCTAGGAATGATTTCTGCCGAGTCCTGTGACTCTTAGTTCAGCGGTACCCAACTTTTTTGGCACCAGGGACCGGTTTCATGGAAGGCAGTTTTCCCACAGACTGGGGCGAGCGAAGGGATGGTTTCTGGATGATTCAAGTGCATTACATCTATTGTGCAGTCAAACCTCTCTGCTAATGATCCGTATTTGCAGCCACTCCCCAGTGCTAGCATCACTGCCTCAGCTCCACCTCAGATCATCAGGCCTTAGAGTCTCATAAGGAGCACTCAACCTAGATCCTGTGCATGCAGAGTTTACAGTATTTTCTGCACTCCCAATGAGAATCTAATGCCGCTGCTGATCTGACAGGAGGTGGTGCTCAGGCGGTGTTGCAAGGGATGGGGAGCCGCCGTAAATACAGGTGAAGCTTTGCTCACTCACCCACTGCTCACCTCCTGCTGTGCAGCCCGGTTCCTACAGGCCACAGACTGGGGTTTGGGAACCACAGTCTTACTTGATCTGCATGCCATTCTAGTAGCTTAAAGTACTGTTAAGAAGAATAAAATATTTTAAGTTCTTAGAGGCTACCTTCTGACTTTGCCTTTATACCTTACATAAAAAGTAAGCACATTAAAAAATCTCCATAGTTATTTCTTTTGGCATATTAACTATTACCGTATATCTTGAGGTGAGCTTTTTTCCCCCCCGATTATTCAAAGTTGTCTAATAGCTGAGGTATAAAAGTAGAACAGCTTGGAACCCTGGACTTCTGGAGCTATTTTTCTTTGGTATGGGCAGATTGGGGCATTATTTTAATGGTCTCATTCCATTCTTCTTTGCCCCCAGGTGTTTTCAGGTGTTTTTGCACTCGTGGCTGAGATGTTTACACCTGTGTGGGAAGTAGTCAGGGAACAGGCTAAGGCCCACTGTGATGTGTGGGAACGTGGGACGGGCTGGGCTTAGCCGCTATCTTCACCCTGGCGTGTTTACATCCATTGGAGGCCTCTTCAGAACCAGTGGAGATGGGGGAGTTTGGAGGGTGATTTAATATGGCCTTGTGGTTGACCTGGCTGACTATTAGCAGGTGCTAAGCTGGAGATGAATTATAGTTGGCTTTTTCAAAAAAGTCAAGAAGGAGCCACTGTTTTTGTTGTAATGAATCAGTGTATATTCAGGAACTCATGTTCATCTTGATTAGCTATTTGAGAGTGAGGTCAGGTAAAATTGTGGTGGTTTTGACCAAGAAGAAAACTTCTGCAAGAACTTGGACTGTAGCATGTTTAATGTGGAAACCCTTCCCTCTGCTGTGTCCTGACCCCAGCACACTGATAGCTGCTGAGTGGTCCCGACGGCCTGCGTCCTGTGGGGGACGAGAGCAGGCGGGTGTGAGGAGAGCTGTGGCTGTGACTCTTCAGCGGCCTCCTCTCAGTGATGTCAGGGGTCACCTATGGCATCTGTGAGTGCAATTTGTCCTTTTCAGACTCTGAGGAGATAACAGCTAAGCCCCAAAATATCGCTTTGCCACTGCTCTTGAAGTTTGCAAGAGGAATTTCAGATAATGGAAAGCACATGCTTGCCAGTGTGAGCTCATCACCAAGGAGGTCAGAGAAGGACGTTGCCTCAAGCTCACAAACCCAGCCTTTGTGCTGCCCTTGCTTTCAGCCTCAGGTGAAGCCTGCGGCAGGACTCTCGGGGGTGTTAGAGGATGCTCGTGTGTGGCCTGACACCAGCCCCCTCTCTGTTGCTGTGGACTGCTCCTGACGCGAGATAGGGTCTCTGTACAGACGCCAGGGACACGCAGGAGTGAGTCCACTGGGGGTGCTGACAAGTACACAGGTGATGACAGTGTACGTGCTCTGGGGGCAGAAGGACTGTGGTAGCACATGGAAGGTTCTAGAATTCAGTGAGAGAACAGAAATGCATGATGGCTAGCCTTGCCAGCTGGGTAGGAGCTATGGGATAGGAAGTAGACAGACAGTGGTGTTCTTGGAGTTAAGGGAATGTTTTTTCTTGTTCTTTTTCTTTATTTGAGAGAATCTTGAGCTCCTTGCATTGAGCAATTTGAAAGGGAGAGACTGTTTTCAGATGAGCCTTTTGATGTCTGAGAGCGGCATTTTGTGTACACTTGATGATAAGAGGTTCAAATTGTTGCCCAGTGTATTATAGTTAAAATTTTAAAACATGGTTTTTCATAAGCCTTTAAAATTAATTTACAAATCTTATGTTTATAAATTAAAAATGAATTTCACTTAAAGCTAAAAATTGCCTATTTCAAATTGGAAGCACCAGGCTAATCAGTCAGGTACTCCAAAATACCACATTTTATTAATAAAAACAATAAAAATTCTGAGGCCAGTCATGGTGACCCACGCCTGTAGCCGCAACTACTCAGGAGGCTGAGGCAGGAGAATCGCCTGAGTACAGGAGTTCAAGGTTGCAGTGAGCTATGATCGTGCCAGTGTGCTCCAGCTTGGGCAACAGAGTGAGACCCTGTCTCAAAAAAAAAAAAAAAAAAAATTCTATTAGATATGTTCTCTAATTATGCCAGTGATGACAAACTTATTACCAAAGTCAATCAAGAATGTACACATCTATCTATAGTAAGATCATCTTTTGTCCTCAGAGGATCAAGTAAAAAATAAAAAAAAAAATAAAAAATAATAATAAAAAAAAAGATAATCTTGTGGAGTCTGCTTTATGTAAACAACACCCAGCTCCACTAAAGGGACACCCTAAGTATCTCTCTTTTGTCTCTTTCCAAGTATTAGATACTTTTTAAAATAGTGAAAAATTAGGGCTGTCTTACCAGGGTGGATGGAGATGATAGGTGCTGGGGCTGGCCTCTGCCTGTCTCTGCCTCTAAGTGGGTCAGAGATCTTGCCCGGGACCTGAGACTTGGGAGCTTCCTGCTACTGGGTATCACTAGTATCATATGAGTGGTACTCCTGCATAGTTGGACACCATAAGCCAAGCCCCCTTTTTTAATTGAAAAAATTTTAAATGTGTTTTTTAATTAACATAGAGTAAAATGCACTTTTTGTCATTGTACATATCTGAGCTTTGACCAATGCACAGAGTTGTGTAAGTACCTCTGCAATCAAGATAAAGACCATTTCTTTCACCCCAAAATATTCCCTTATGCTGCTCCTGTGTGGTCAACCCCTCAGCCCTGGCAACCCCTGATCTGTTCTCTAAACCTCTAGTTTTGCCTTTTCAGAATGTCATGTATGGAATCCCACAGTATATAACCTTTGGAGTCTGATGTCTTTCAGTTAGCTTAAGGCATTTGAGATTTATCCATGCTGTAGTGGGTATCAATAACCCTTTTTATTGCAGAGTAATATTCCATTGCATGGATATACCACAGTTTATCCATTCACCAGCTGAAAGACATTTGGGTAGTTTCCAGTTGTTGGTGACTGTGAATGAAGTTGCTGTTAATATGTACATAAACGTTTTTGTATAAACGTAAGTTTTCATTTCTCCTGGGTCAATATCTAGGAGTGCAATTGGCTGAGTCATATAGTGTGTTTAACCTGATGTGAAAATGCCAACTGTTTTCCAAAATGATTGTACCATTTTGCATTCCCACCAGCAGTATGAGAGTTCCAGTTGCCTTACAAATTCACCAGCAGTTTTGTGACATTTTGTATCTAAATTTTAGCCATTCCAAAGGGGGTGCAGTGGTAGCCCATTGTCCAAGCTGGGCCCTTTCAATGGTTGCAGTGCACCCTAGTACGGTTGTAACTCCTATCCATGGCTGATCTTTTGACCCAGATTAAACCCATAAATCCTTTCCAGAGCAATAATTCTTACAGGTATTTTTCTATAGAGATGGTTGGATTGTGCATCTCTCTTGCCTTTTCTTGCCTGTGATCTCGGCACCCTGAGCCCAGGTGGAGGGTTAGCTTTATTGTGGCTGTGACTGGATGAGTAGCGGTGCAGGTGACTGTGAGGACGGACTTGAAGACAGTTTCAGGTGTTTCCTCCTGATGGCCACTTTCTCTGTGAGGTGGGACGTGAGGGTTCCTGCATAGGGTGAGGGGTGGACTGTGGCACGTGTGTGCATCACATTTGTTCAAGGAGGCTGAGAGGGTCTTGACCTGGCCGCTGTGGAGAGCGGAGAGCGAGAGCTGATGGGTGAGACACAGGAGTGCCCTCTCCTGGGTGGTGGGAGGTGTCACAGAGTACCTTCTAGCCTTTCAGCTGGGCCCCATGTCCTCTCTCCCACTCCTCCTTTTACTTCCAAATCTGTCCTCACAGAAGGAATAAATGAGATTAGAGCAGAATTCCCTACTGGCCACTGTGCTGAATAAATATGAGAAAATATTCCAACTTAGAAAATGTCTTAGAAATTATTAGTTTATAGAAAATAAGTATAACTTATTTAAAAAGTAGAAAGAAACCTTCTCTTGTTGGAATAAATATTTGTGCCCTGACTGAATACATAGCACTATCCTAAGCTCTGTAAGGAAGCCAAAAGAGCTAAGTTCTCTTCCTCAGGCTGCTCTTATTCTGTTTAGGAGTGGAAAGAGTGAAACACCCTCTCCCCACTTCAGTGCATTCCCTCTCAGTGGTGCTGCCCCCAGCTCAGCCTCAGGTTCAGCCCAGTTGCTGCCTCTTCCTCTCCATTCTGCTCTTCTCCCCAAATCACCTGCTGTCGTGCTGTCTTCTTCATACTTGGTTGTAAGCTTCCTCAGGGTCAGGGCCAGGTCTTGTAGGGCTGCCCCAGACAGGCTAAGCCAGTGGTTTTCAAACTTTAATGGGCGTCAGACTCACTTTGTGGCCTGGGGTAGGGCTGAGAATTGGCATGTCTGACAAGTTCCCAGGTGATGCTGTGGGTGCTGGTCTCAGGATCACATTTTGAGCATGACTGGTCCTAACCCACAGGGAAAGAAAGTTCTCAGGGATCCTGCCTTTCTCTTTTTGGGGCCAGTTACCTCATGCAGTGTAGGGCTCATTTCCTGCTGTGTGAAGAACAGAAGAGCCCATTCCCCTTAAGGGCTGCTCTTGTGGTTCTTTAGAGAAACTCTGAAATTACCATCCCAAGAAAGACTCAGATCCTTTTTCCAGGGACATCTTAAAATGAAGGTTTGTAGTTGTTCATTGACTGGTGCCTATTTGCTTAATGATTCTTACAAAGCTAATGAAACCAGTTTCGGGTGTTAGGTTCTTTATGGAGAATTATAATTACTGCCAAAAGTTAGAGCAGGTGAGAGCCAGAGATTTCCTCCTTGTAAACTCACTGCTGGGTATGATGAAAACAAGGCTCAGGCTGAGTTCTGCCCACACACGGATTTATTAGTAGGCCGCTATAATGCAGCCACACAACCTGCTTTCTATGCCTGGTAAAGTTCTGGTTTTGTCCTTTTTAGGGATCTGTTCTCTGACAGCACCTTGCATTCAGTGTCTACCTGTAGCACATAAGACAGTATTTTATAGATAGTGCATTAGTGTTCTGTTGCTGCCCTGAGAAATCACTACAAACTTACCATCTTAAAACAAATTTATTATCTCACAGTTCTGTAGGACAGAAGTCCAGGTACAGCCTGGTGCAGCTGGCTCTTTGCTCTGGGTTTCATAAGGCTGAAATCCAGAGAGTAGCGGGGCTGCATTCCTTTAAGGCTCAGGGGATGAAACACTTCCAGGGTCATTCAGGGGAGCAGAACTCAGTTCCCTGCGGCTGTAGGATTGAGGTCCCCATTTCCTTGTGCTTGTCTCAACTTCTAGAGGCTGCCTGCATGCCTTTGTCTGTGGCATCCTTCCTCTTCTGAGCCAGAAAGGTGCCAAGTCCAGAGGGCGGATGCTTCTCACACTGGAATCTCTGGTTTGCTCTCCCTCCCTCCCTCCCGCCTCATCTCCCCGCTGCCTGACTTCTGCTTTTAAGGGTCCATGTGATTACATTGGGCCCACCCTGATAATCCAGGATAATCTTTTTATTTTAAAGTCAGCTAATTAGTACCCTTAATTCATCATTTCATCTGCAGAGTCCCTTCACAGCAGTGCCCAGATTGTGTTTGATTCCATAACAAGGGGAGGGGTTGGGAATCTTGGAATGACTTCTTTAGCATTCTGCCCACCCACGGCAGCATTCAGGTGATCCTGCCATTTTGCATCCAGGGCCTAAGGCTTCCCTGGAATTAGTAGCTGGACTTCTTAGAGCCTTACATGCCTGAGGGCCTGCTAGATTTTTATCCCTGGCTCATACAAAAGCTAGGATGCTTCTATGACATTTCTAGTCATTCCCTTTACCTCAGATATGAATTTCACCACTGAAAATGTTTCCAACAACCATAATACTAATTAACAAAGTCAATAATTTAACCAGTAGCAAAGCTCATTTCTAACCTATGCTAATTAACATAACCCTGCTGTTGGTTGGTGGTAAGGACAGCTAGCTGACTGGTTTGCAGCAGCATCTCCTGAGTGTGGCCTTTTGATTAAAAGCTAGTTAACTACTCCTGGAGTCTGTATTCCAGATTAAAACAACTAATTGCCTTTAGGTGGTAGATTATAGCCACCGGACATAACATTCATACCACACTGTTTATGTTGATGTGTTTTAGAATAAAATTCAGATGACTTAATAGACTCTTGTCCTCTTAGCCGAGAGCTTTAAGAGAACGCATTCACATCTGTGGTTCTCACCCTTGTGCCTGACATTCCAGAGGATGTGCCACTGATAATTTGTTGAGTAAATAAATAAAGCGAATTAATACATTTCCATGTTTTAATATATAATAACAATTTAGGCACAGTACAGGAACAGCATGACAGATCAAATGGCATTGGCAGAAAGTAGAAACATAGGTTATTTTGTTGTACTTGGGGTTTATTGTCCTCATGGTACTATAAACATGCAGACTACAAACTACAAACTTGAAAGTCTTTGTCGACATTTATTTTAATGATGCCTTATTGAAAGGAGCATGGCTCCGTTTTGATATGCTGTTTCCCTGCTAGCTGAGCGCACCTTGCGGCAGTGAAGGTTTACAGCCTCACAGTGCCCTACGCAGTGCATGAGTGAATAAAGGCTGTTCACCCTTTCCCAGTGGACCCTTAAAATCAAGGTATTGGAAATAAATAAAAGGAGGCTTATTAAGAGTGGTGTCAAGTAACTTTTTAAATTTTATTCATCATCAGCAAGTGACCTGAATTTCCCTAGACCTCACCTGTCTTTGGGTGTGGATGAGGTCACAGTAGTAGTGAGAACTCAGATTGTGCTGACTTGATGCCCTCGTCTTTTTACACAAGGCCCCAGGCACTTATAAAGTGTTTCTTAAAGTTTTGGAAAGTCCCCAGAGGGCATGTCTGCTGGGGCAGCTGGTGTACTTCTCTTGCCTGATGCTTTGCCCGGCATTGGCCCCCAGCATCCCAGGCATTGTCATTCCCTGGAGTAGAGAGCCATTTCAAGCAGCATTGTAGGTTTTTGTTTACAGCCCCTGCCCTGCCTCTCACAGGTGAAATCCAAATGATGGACGCCACTCTGTGCTTGCAATCACTCTCCCCTTTGGCCAGGGCTTTCTGACTGGGTCAGTTCATTGTCTGGCTCCTTCTTCCCGCAAAAGGAATCCTCCCAAGAGGCTCTCACCCCTACGATGGAGTCTGTGGGCAGAGCCACCAGTCCAGCAGCCCTGCCACAACTCCAGCAGGGAACAGAATAGGGGGGAGCCAGGCTCAGGGCCCTGGTAAAAGGACTCCCTTTGTGCCACAGGCCTGGTTAGGCTGTCTTCCCCTTTCTTCAGTCTCAAACTGGATATCTTCTCATTTTCCTCCGCCACCAAGAATTCTTTCTGGGGGTACAGGAGGAAGAAACTTCAGAAGCTCTGTCTGGATATCTTGCTCTTTCAAAATTCAAGACTCTGATCTGGTTGTTCACCACAGTTTACCATTTGGAATTGGCTATTTAATGACATTTGCTTTAGAGATAACCACCGCCCCAGCCCCAAGCACACACACACAAAAACAAAACCTCCTTACTCATCTCTATTTTTCTCATCTTGTTGTGAACACTTCCCAATGTGAAATGAAAACCTATACAGGATAAAATTGACAGGAACCTTTACTGTGAAAGTTCAAGATGCTAAAAAAAAAAAATCCCTAAAATGATTGATAACACAAAGTGTCACTTTTCATGGTCTCCAGATGTCATGAAAAATGTAAGATCTACTTTAAATGCAATAAGTAGCCTCAGGTGTTCTACGTCCCAAATATTGCTTTCATATATATAATTATTTTTAACTGAAAGGCTCGAATGAAAAGTAACCCCTGCCCTTCTTTCTTTCACTGCCTGGAGATAAAGCCCAGTTTGGTTTATTTCTACCATCTCTTTTTAGAAAATATTCCTTATATGGCAGTTTCTAAGCAGCAAAATAGTCAGCTGTGTGATTAAAATGTCAAAAACAGTAGGAAAACTGGCCTCTGGGAAAGTATATTTAGAGATTTATGTAAAGGCAGAATACTGAATGGGGAGATTGCTGTGCCTTGGGGTTGCAAAATGGAGTGATTAAGCGAAGGTGCTGGGCCCGGCGACTCCTTCCAGACTGACACAAGGCCCTTCTCCACAATTAAAGAAGCTGGCAGGAGCTGTTCTTTTGCAAGCTGCGTACTTGGTGCCTGCAAGTTTATGGCTATTTAAGCTCTTTTTGGCACATTTTTAAAAAATTTTAACTATCCTTTATAACTTTGAGAGCCCCCTCCCCTTCTGACACATAGTGGGGGGATTGGAATGAGGAAAGGGATCTTGAGTTCAGATGAAGCAGGTTTAATTTATGACTGAGAAAAACCTCGTTTATCTCTTAAATCTTGTAAACTGGACAAGTTGGTACTCCAACCACAGCCTCTGGGACCCCATTTCTACCTGACAGGAGTGGGTGGTTAAGTACTGGTTTTCCCTAGAGGCCTGGCCTTGTTGTGAAAGTACGGTCTGGGGTCCCAGCCCACACCTGAACATCAGAATCAGAATTTGAGCGTGTCACAGCTGGAAAAGCTGCTGGGTACCAGTGCTGGGGGTCAGCTGCCTGGGAGCTGTGCCAAGGAAACACGTTGGCCTCTAGATCTGTGGTCCCCATCCCCCAGCCTGAGGACTAGTACAAGTCCCTGGCCTGTTAGGAACTGGGCCCCACACCAGGAGGTGAGCGAGCAGCAGGCAAGCAAGGGTAAGCTTCATCTGTATTTACAGCCGCTCCCCATCGCTCGCATCATTACCTGAGCTCCGCCTCCTGTCAGATCTGTGGCACCATTAGATTCTGCATTATGGTGAGTTGTATAATTATTTCATTATATATTACAATGCAATAATAATAGAAATAAAGTGAACAATAAATGTAATGCATTTGAATCATCCTGAAACCTCTACCCCTTGAGTCCATGGAAAAATCATCTTTTATGAACCAGTCCCTGGTGCCAACAAGGTTGGGGACCGCTGCTCTAGATAAGCCAATTCTCAGCTAAGACCTGGGAGTCTTGTTTTTAAGAGCCTGTTGCCTGAAAACATAGCTCATAGCCAAAACACCATGTTTTGTGGGTAATTGTTATGTAGTATTGCATTCTGGTTAATTTGGAAGGATCAACCTTATAACACTTGGTTTATGAAATGGGGGGGAAATTAAAGTACCTTATGCTTGAGTATTTTTTTTTAAACAAAAATCTATGTGTAGAAAGGTGCTAGGCAGTAGTTTTGATGAGGTGGATTTTTCAATTTTGATCTCTGTTGACAAGGAATGTGGCCACTTGATTTAGGGGAGTTTTTCCGTATTCATGGCCCAGAGATTAGTGTTACCGGTTTCATAGATGGTTGTTTAAGTGAAAGACTGGCACTTGGGTGACTGCTGGCTCCAGTTGTCCTCATTCTGCAGCCACAGCCTGCTCAGCTGACCACATCACAGGCTCTGTGCAGTATCCCCCTGTGCAGCAGATGCGACGTTGCTTTTCTTTCTTGCTTTCTATTAGTTCCTCAGAGTTCCTTCTTTAACCTATTACAGTTGCTGTCTTTCTGGGCAGCGTCCTCCTTCAGCTGACTGTCTGTGCTCCCTGGCACCTTATTTGTATATAGGTATAAGATGCTAACAAGCTTATTGAAAGGTGCGTGTTGAGGGGAGGCTGTGCTGCAGCATGATTGGTCCAGGAGCTGCCATTTTTCGGTGGGGTGTCCCCAACTGTGATTATTTATAGGTTTTCTCTCTTGATGAGTTTCCCCAGAAAGGAATCCTCCAGTCTCTTCCTGCTGTCACATACAAGCTTGGCCGTCAGTTGTCACAGCTGAGAGGGAGCACATGTCTGGGGCCCATCAGTCTGTGTGTAGCATTTTTCTTAATCCTAGTTTTTTTAATTTAGAATTTAGGAGTTTAAAGAAAAACCCAAAACGAAAACATACAAAGGCACTCACAAGTTTAGCTCTTGATTCTCCATAGTCTTGGAATTCAGGCTTAATAGAGAATAAACTAAGCCTCCAGGAAGAGAGAGGGAATGCTCTAGGCTTAAGAAATTCTGAGGTCTGTACCTTAAATAGATTATCAGCCAATTGTGAGGCTCTGGGCATCCCTGTGCCCCAGCTTCCCAGCGGCTTGATGTCCCCGAGGCTCTTTGGCCTGGGCTGAGCCCTCTCACCCCCACCCCCAGCACTGGCCTCTGCTCAGCCCAGTGCTCCTTGGCAGTCTGTTTCCTACTTTCAGAAGCTTGGTTTCTTGCCTGTGGCTGTGTCCTTTCCCTGTCGGTCTCTCTTTAAACCTTTTATTGCAACTTTAATGGTGTTTTGAGAGGGAGTGGAGGCAAAGTATCATCTGCTCTGTTTAATGCAAAGTTTGCACAAATTGTCTAATGAGTGATTGAGGGGGGAAAAGAATAAAACCTCTAAGGCTATAAATTTATCTTGTTTTACAGTATTTGAAGTTCAGCTGTTTGTGAAAAGCAATTTAAATAAAAGGATCATGTTGGAGAGCAGTTGTTTATAATCACTTCATAATATTTCAGCTCCTAGTAAAAGATAAGGGAGATCAGAGACAAGTAGGATGAATAAAAGACTGGCCGGATGACTAGGTGGTGGAAAGTCACAGTGCCTTGGCTTTTTCTAGAATCGTATGTTTAATCTAGATTTCACAGCTTTGTAAGTGCCGTATGGTGATTTGGTGCATGGGCTTCAAAACTGCATAGACCAGGCTTTGAATTACTTCCTGCTTTGCCATAAGCAAATTTAGTTTATTTGAACCTCAGTTTCCTGACCCCCAAATGGGGGAAATTGTGCTTTTTTTCCCCAAAGTTATTAGGAATGACGTAATTAATAGATGTAAGTGCTTGGCCTTGTGTGACCACTGAATATGTGTTTTATTTACTTTGGTATACTCTAAGTCTCCTTTCACATCTGACGTTCCTGTGATTTACTGTGCCTGGGAGCCAGATTGGCCTGAGCTGTGCTCTCACAGATGTTCCCCTTATAGCAGGAGGCTCCCTTGCTCATCCTTTAGCTCTGGGACTTACCGAGGCCTGAGTTAGGGGGAGGTGAGTGGGTGTGGTATTTGAACCTAGGTCTGCCCGACTCACAAGTCTCTGCTCTTAACATCCTGACTCCCCAGTGTTGTGTTATTTCTTATAGTTAAGGGATGCCCCTGAATAGAACAGTTAGGGACAAGTAGGATGCTTTCTGAAGGCTGTGGATGACATTGGTTCCATGGTCCAATTACTATGAATAACCATCATACGTGCATCTGAAATAGCCCATATTCTAAGAAAGTACTTGCTATCAGAGATTATTTTTGAAGGACTTTATTGGATAGGTAGATTGGAGCCTGGAAGTAGACTCTTTAGATTTGCCTGAAGAGTTAAGGTGAGCAGAAATACGGACATCTCTTGAGCAGTGGGTATGGTTGCTGGTTGGGCAGCTGCATGTCGTCAGACAATAATAATAAAAAAGGGCTTTTGGGTCCCTTTTACCTTAGAGAGTAGGTAGGGAACCAAAAGTGTAGATTGGTTCTTGTATTTGTCCCGGTTCCATTTCTGTCTGTCCTGTTCAGGCCCTTCTTTCTAGTTTCTGTCTCTTCCACAGCAAATATTTTATCCTTTCCCCCCAGTGTTTCCCCCATGTATGTTTATATGTGGATATATGTATGTTTTAGATAAAATCTGAATACTGTTGCATAGCCTGCATCCCCCACTTAGATTGAAAATATGTTTTCCCCTTCCCTCTATAACCATTGTGTTTTAACCTTTTAAAAAATTCCCTTTCTGACAGGGTTAAATAAATTAAGAAGACAGCCATGTGATTAAATACTACATTAGTCATTTAAAAACCATGGTTTCTAAAGCTTGAAATAACATCCTTATTTGTAAAGTATATAAGCTTTGCTGATAACAGTCTATTTTAAGATGTAGTACATTCATTATAACTGGCTGGGAATTACACTGTTTTTATAGTAGTGTAGATACTTTTGCAGTGAACCTTTAGGTGGCAGCATCTCTCACCACAAACCATATTTCGAACAGGATTTCTCAGATGCATGAAGTGTTTGAGGTGGGAGAGTGCTCCACCTGCCTCACCTCTTGATGGTGCCATGACGATGACGATGACGGAGCTGGGGCCCTGGGACGGTCAGGGCTTGGGGCTGAGCAGAGGGGAGAGTGGAAGACCTCTGCCTGGCACTTTTTCCCCTGCCCCTTCTCTTACTCATGGAAAGTGTTTCCAGTCTCTGTGACCTTGTTAAAAGCCACTTTAAGTATAAGGCAACCGAGGAAAACAGGAGTCAAGTGGGTGATTCTGGACCAGAATGTAACGTGATGCTTGAAAGGAGCAGACAGAGTAGACACTTCTAAAAAAGTGGCTTTATGTAGGTATAATTCAATACCACCCAATTCACCCATTTAAAGCGTACAGTAAAGTGGTTTTTAATATAGTCACAGTTATACAACCATCACTACAATTTAATTCTAGAACATTTTATCACCCCAAAAAGAAGTCCTATGTCTCTTAGCTGTCACCCCACCAGCCTGCATAGCACCCAGCCCCTGGCAACCATTCATACTTTCTGTTGCTATAGATTTGCCTATTCTGGACATTACATATGAATGCAGTCGTATAGTTGTGGTCTCTTGCGACTGACTTCTTTCACTTAGCATAGTGTTGTCACGTTTCATCCATGCTGTAGCATGAATTGGTGTGTCATCCTTTTTATTGCCCAGTAATATTCCGTTGTGTGGACATACCACATTTTGTTGCCATCACTTGATGGGCCTTTGGCTATTACAGATGATGCTACCATGTACATCTGTGTACAAGTTTAGTTATTGTGTGAACATACAGTCACACAGTAGTAGAATTGCTGGGCCGTATGGTAACTCTGTGTTTAACCTGTTGAGCAGTGTCCAAACTGTTTTCCAAAGCAGCTGCACCATTGTGCATTTCCTGCAGCAATGTGTGAGGGTTCTACTCAGTCTTACTAAGAATTCTGGATTTTCTGGTATGTTGGGGTTACGGGGAGCCTTGAAGAGGAGGTAGGAGATAAGATGCTCAGTCTCTCTTGCGTCTTCGAATTGTGTGCTGGACTGGCTGCTGTGCCTTTTTGAAGGCAGCTGTGTCAGCTGCCAAGAAAGCAGTTGTCTTTGCCCCGCACAATTACCATGCGTCACCAGCCAGATAAGATGCCTGCGTTCCATAGCTGCTCAGAGCATGTTGATATTATAGGCTGGCTGTTTGTAGTCCATGCTCCTGACTTGGGAGAGACCAAGCAACCAAATCGTCTTTGTCTCAGTTAGAGGAAAATTATATAAAAAAAACCCTTCACCCCAAGCCACCCAGGTTTGAACATGTCAGAATCACCTACTTGACATGCAGCAAAGACAGCTGTAGAGACTTCACAGCAAAAGAGCAGCTTTTGTTTTTGTCAGAGTTTACATTCTCAAATCTGAGCTTTGGCAGCTCAGACTGGACATTCCCGTGTCTGTACTGAAATGACTCTGTGTGTGTGTGTGTGTGTGTGTGTGTGTGTGTTTTCAAGGGAGGGAAAGGGGCTGGCTCTTCCTTTAGGCATATTTGGGTCCTGGTAAGGACACACACTGTACATTCTGAAGCTTTGTTTGCATCTGGAAAAAATTAGCCACACTCAGATCTTTCCCACTGCAGGTCCTGTCAGGAAGCCCAAGTATGTGGAAAGCCCCAGAGTGCCTGGAGATGCAGTTATAATTCCGTTCAGAGACGTGTCCAAGCCAACAGAGCCCAGTGAGAATGGTAAGAATATGTTTTCAGTGAATACCCTCCCCCTGCAATTTTGTATTTAATATAACGATACTCTCCATTTCTGAATGAAACCTGAGTGCCCCTTGCAGTAATACTTTGCCGAACTGATTGTATATGGGAGGTTTTTTTCCCCCCTTAGGCAGTTACAGAGATATGTTTAGCTACTGTCAATTCTTGGAATTATGTACATAAGATAGGAATATTTGAGTGGGTGCATATGCATTGTTTAAGGGTTGAATCTTATTTCCTCTGCATTTTGACCTAGTGGGGCTTGAGGGGATATGAAAAGTCAGCTTCCAAGATTTCATTTTGTTTTTAATACTCTACTGATTTAGAATACTCAACAACAGGCTTTGGGTAAAAAGCTGAAACTTTAACTGGACAAAGCTTATAATAACTAGCTTTCTTGAAAGCATTTGGTAACTTTTGAAAGCTTTTTTTTTTTTTTTAACCTCGAAAGTATTTTAGAGGATGTCACAGTACAGGCAAAAAAAAAATCCAAATTGAAACCTTTTTATGAAGACATTTTATATATTTTATATCTGGAAATGTATAACAGACATCACAAATTTGTAGCATTTAATAGATGTATTAATAGTTATTTTAAAAAAATCAATTCAAGCATTTACTTGTTTGTTCCTTTCTGAGGTGTCCCCAACTCACAACTCTGTGGCCTTTAATTTGAGTGTTTTGAATTTGTATCCTGTTTTCCTGTAGAAACATGAGATTAGGAATCTTGTCCTATGTAAAGGAGGTTATTTTACCACAGTGTGGGCACACGTTTAGTAATGCTCAAAGAGAACTTAGGGGAGAAAAACTCATCCGCATTACTACTTTGGAATACCTGGCACCCTCCTCTGCCTAACTGTTGGTGGTGGGGGATACAGCCCGGATGTCTAACCACTGTGTGTGCATTTTGTGTTTCTGCTGATGCATGGCAGGGAGTGGGTAATAAGTAGGACATGGGAAGAAAGTGGAGTGGGGTGGTGGTAAAAATATAGCTAAAAATGAGCTGAGAGGAGGGGTTGGCAGAAGCTGAAAATCAGGAAGAGAAGGGGAGTTTGGGATGGGAGCAGGGAGATGGGGCCAGGCGCTGGCCACTCTGGACAGGCAGGAGGTGTGAGAAATCCCACGCGTTTCCTCTCTGTCCAGGCCCCCAGTTGTGTGGTTTAGATACGAGGCTCACAACGAGGGTATATGCTGGGGTGGGGCACCAGGTGTGCGTGGTGAAGGCAGAGAATCCACGGCAGTGTCTGATGGGGCAGTCATCTGCTGGGATATGAGGCCCCTCTCGGTTGCGAATTAACATGTGCAGGAGGTCTGTTTGCTCTCATTTCTCTTCTGTGTGTTTAAAAGAAAATAAAAATCTATTTCTCTGTAGTCAGTATCAGTCATCAGACTTACCCGAGCTGTCTGCCCATTTCAGATTAAGCCTCCCCTTACCCTCATCTTCACTCGCCAACATCTTTGTAGTCCTGGTCAATTATGCCCCTGGCATTTTGGCTGGCCTAGACTCCATTATGCAACCTCTTCCTTCCTGGCTGGGAGTATTGTTGAGGTTCTGTGTAGGGTCTAGGACTCCTGGTATGGCAGTGGAGGAGAAATTTAGGAGTTTTTTTGGGCAAAGAAAGGAAGTTAAAAATAGTTCCCATTGTCAACTTTTCCCCCCTTGCCCAAGGCAGAATTGGCCACCTTTCTTGGCAAAAGGAATCGCTCTTATGCTTGGCTGTGAGCCAAGATAAAGTCAAGTGCAACAATTGGTATTGCCAGAGCAGCCTGAAGTTTGCGTGTGCTCACTCCTGAGACCTGAGCTCTCTGATTCCGTGTCCTCAGTCCCCATGGGGACCAAACGTATGACATTTGTGGGCTGCAGATACAGAACCAGAGCCGTTTCACCTAAAATTGAGAATTTTACTTTTTCTAGGTGTCTGGGAAGGGGGTGTAGTTCATGTTTGTAGGTGCATGGTCATGCCTGAAGATAGCCATGATGCTGGTGGAAGCCCCAGCAGAGTTACCTTTTCTCTTGGTTGATGAGGAGGTGGTTGTCTAACAGAGTTGAACTTGGCAATTAGTAAGAGGTGTTTTGTAATCCCCATGGAATCCTTCAAATTTCAGTGGGGACAATGAAGTCTGCCGTATATTAAGGTATAGTTTTTATGTCCAGGTCATTAAATGTAAAGGAAAGGATAGAGCTAACTAAAACTAACTGAGTTTGAGTATTAACCCAGGCATGTACAGATGCAAGATGGGCAAACCCTCACTTGTAAGGTTCAAAATCGGCATCATCACTTCAGTTTTACTTTAAAACTTGGTCTTCTGCTTTCCATATTTCCTTTGGGCCTTCTTATTTGTCTCTAAGACATTTTTCTGGGTGCTGTCAATAATACCATGGCAATATTCTCCAGACTAACAGACTCTATTGAAAAGAGCTCCTTGTGAAATGCCTTTGAAATTTCACATAGACTCATGAAATACTAAATTATTCTTAAATGTTTGAAATATTCTTCCCAGACTGTGCTGCTTCACTTTTGCTTTAGTGGTCATGCAGCTCCATCAATTTTGTTTTGTTTTGTTTTTTGTTTTTGAGACAGGGTCTTGCTCTGTCACTCTGGCTAGAGTACAGTGGCGTCATCAGAGCTCACTGCAGCCTCAAACTCCCAGGCACGTCATCTTCCTGCCTCAGCCTCCTGAGTAGCTGGGGACTTACAGGCGTGCTACCATGCCTGGCTAATTTTTTTTTATTTTTTGTAGAAACGGGTCTCACTATGTCCTGAGGCTGGTCTCGAACTCCTGGCCTCAAGCAATCCTCCCTCCTCGGCCTCCCAAAGTGTTAGGATTACAGGTGTGAGTCACCATGCCTGGCCGCTCTGTCAATTCTTGATTCTTAACTCTCTGTTTGAACTTTACTCTTTTTTTTTTTTTTTTTTTGACAGAGTCTCACTCTGTTGCCTGGGCTAGAGTGCCATGGCATCAGCCTAGCTCACAGCAATCTCAAACTCCTGGGCTCAAGCGATCCTCCTGCCTCAGCCTCCTGGGTAGCTGGGACTACAGGCATGCACCACCATGCCCGGCTAATTTTTATATATATATATTATTTTTAGCTGTCCATATAATTTCTTTCTAGTTTTTTAGTAGAGA
This sequence comes from Varecia variegata, assembly GCA_028533085.1. Lineage (NCBI taxonomy): Eukaryota > Metazoa > Chordata > Mammalia > Primates > Lemuridae > Varecia > Varecia variegata. The sequence continues at coordinate 58,744,201 of CM052439.1, read as the reverse complement.
TGGGGTCTCTCTCTTGCTCAGGCTGGTCTCGAACTCCTGAGCTCGAGCAATCCTCCCGCCTCAGCCTCCCAGAGAGCTAGGATTACAGGCGTGAGCCACCGCGCCCAGCCTCTGTTTGAACTTTAAATCAAACTAAAACAAAGAGGATTTTGAATTTTTATATTAATTTATAGGTTATTGTATTTATGTGTAATTTGCATATTCTAGCCATCTGGGAAGCAGGGTTGATACAGGCAGAACATTTTTTGTAAGCAAAGAACCTGTTTGCATTCACCTGGAAACATCTTTAGGAAAGGACATTCTGTTTTCTTCAGTATTTTAAAACATTTTTGAAACATAGCATTTTCTACTGTGATGAAAAAAGAATGACTTAATGAAATCCTCAAACAAAATACAGTCCCCTTTTTTCCCATCAAATGGTCTTAATAAGCTGTGTTTCATATAGAATAGGCTCTTTCTAAATAAGCTTCTGTTCCCCCCTCCTCTCCTCCCCTGTCCCTTTGCAAAAAAATAAATAAACAAACAAAAATAAAGATAAAATAAGCGTCCCAGTGCTAAATCAACATATTATTTAGGGGAAAATGTCATTTACCCACAAAATAATATCTCTGCCTTAAGGGGGAAAAAATTCCAGATAAATTAGAGAGGATTGTTAAATTATAATAGGATTCACAACTTTATTTCTTTGAATTAGAGACAACCATAATCCACTTAGGTTTGCTTTAATATATCATTACCTACTTGAGCAAGCTTTGGGGAGGGGTGAGAAAGTTTTTAGTTTCATGAGTCATTGCTTGGTGAAGATCAGTCTCAAAATATGATGACACTTTTTTTCTGGCAGTCTGGTTAGCAAGTAAAACTAACACACATGAAACAACAGAATAATTAAATGCAAACTATCTTATTGGGAGGAGGGGCTCTTTATTAGATATGTTTAAGCACTTTGACACCTTATGTTTTTGATTACTAGTTCAGTCATTCAAACAGATTTAGAGGATTAAAGAAGTATACAGAATAATGGCACCTGTCTACCATTACCCAATTTAAAAAATAAAACATAACTCTGCATTTCCTCCAGTCACTGACATTCCCCTTTCTTTCCTAAGAGGTAACCTTGATCTTGCTTTATTTTTAATTTTCAGCTTCTTAGAATGGTGATGCACCATTCAAGCTATAGTTGCATTAGGTTAGATGGAAGTACAGAGACGGCATATGTGGTATGTGTGCACAGAAGAGAGACTCTTAGAGTATCCATTCATTCTGTATTTCTTTGAATAAGTATTAAATTCCTAACTGTGAAAAACACTATCATGGATGTTATTTGAGATGGGCTATCTTCATGGAGTCTTAGAGTCTGACAAGGGGATTAAAGACCTGTATACAGGGTGACTATAATTTAAGGGAGGAAGTAATGTTGACTAATCCAAGCTGTATAATGAATCGGAAGTTCAGGAGATGGAAATTCTGAGCATGGGAAAGGCTTAATTGGAGCTATGCCTTAAGATTTTCCAGGTGTCTTAATCAGTTCAGGCTACAATAACAACAAATACCATAAACTAGATGGCTTATAAACAGAAATTTATTTCTTACAGTTCTGGAGGCTGGGAAGTCCAAGATCAAGGCACCCGAAGATTTGGGGTTTGGTGAGGGCCTGTTTCCTGGTTCGCACACAGCTGTCTTTTCACTGTAGCCTCACATGGTAGAAGGATAGACAAGCTCCTTCTTTTATAAGGGCACTAATCCCATTCATGAGGGTTGCACTCTCATGACCTAATCACCCCCAAAGGCCCCGCCTCCTAATACCGTCATGTTGGGGTGAGGGTAAGATTTCAACATAGAAATTTGGGGCTGGGGACACAAACATTCAGACCATAGCACCTGGCAATAGAGTAGGATGGAGTGGGGCAGGAAAGAGGCTAGGATCAGGGAAAATGATTTAAGCAATTAAGTGAGAGAATAAAGTCTCAAATGAGATCAGGGTCAGGAAAAGAAGAGGTGATGAATGGAAAGATTCTGGAGGAATTGCAAGGACCTGGGAGCCAAAAGAGACAAGATGACAACCTCAAGTCTTTGAGACTACATCAAGAGGCCATTGGAGGAGAGGGATCTGTCTGTCTTGGTTTCAGTTTCAGGCATGATGACTTTGAAGTGCTGGTGGAACATGTAGGCAGAAGTATCCAACTACCAGTTGGAAAATGAAACCGGGTCTCAAGAAAGAGCTCAGGACATAAACTGGGCAGCTGTTTGCTTGGAGTTGATTCATGAGACTAGGCAAGTTAGACCAAGGGAAGAGGTCTCTGAGAAAGGAGGACTGAGAAGCTTTGGTTTTTCACTTACGAGCTGTGAATAAGATGGAAGGAGCACTAGCAAGAGGGCAGGAGAAGGCACTCACAAGACCACAGCACTCTGGTAAGCATGGCTGTTCCCTGGGAGTGTCTCTTAGGACACTTGCCACTTTCTCCCTTACAGGACAGAGTGTTTGCAAGGTCATAAATCTATAGGAAGGTCAAAAGTAGAGGTGTGCTGTAAAGAAAGAAAAGGAAAAAGAAAAATCAGTGTGCTTAACAAGGCTGTTGCAGAAGAGCTGTGAAGGTGCGTGAGTTGAAGTTACAGGTGTGTGATATAGAAATGGAATTGGTGAGGACTGACCCCTTTAACCACAAGAAGTTGAGCAGATAAGGGAAGATGAGAGATCAGTTATTAGGGTGAGGGGTGTGTGTGGCTGGGATTTGAACCTATTTGTAAGGGAAAATTTAATACAATTGTAGGCTTAATGCGGATGTACTCAAAGCATGGGCTGTGGACTTCTAGGTGTCCCGAAGACCCTCTCACAGGTTTGTGAGGTCAAAACTCTTTTTATAATAATACTAAGAAGGTATTTCCATTTCCATTGTTGTTGACATTTGCACTGGTGGTGCAAAAGCAGTTGTTAGTGAAACTTCTGATACCTTAAGTTAATATGCATCAAGGCAGGGGCACTGGGTACCCGAGGTGCTGTAGTCTTCTTCACGCCCATGTGCTTGCATCAAAAATAATTCACTGAAGAATGTCCTTAATGAAGCACTAAAAATAATGTTATTAAATCTTGACCTTTTTAAACCCATCTTTTTAATACTCTATGTGATGAAATGGGAAGTCTTCATGAAACACTTCTGCATGCTCTGAAGTATGATGGTTGTCTCGAGGCAAAACACTTGTATGATTGTTTGAATTGCAGGCTGAACCAGCCGCTTTTTGAATGGAACATCATTTTTATTTGAAAGAACAACTGACAAACCATGGTTATTTAGAATTTAGTATTTGGCACACATTTTCTTGAAAAGGAATGAAATTAGCCTGTCACTTCAATTTGGAAAAAAAAAAAAAAACTGCTGACAGAATTAGTTGCCAATGATAAAACTTGACCTTTCAAATGAAAATTAGGTTTTGGGGAAATTTGCATCTGTCACATTGAGCTTGATGGCTTCCCAAGACTTTTCAATTGAGATCTGTGGCAAGTGATATTTTAATATTGTGTAATAAAATGTGTCAACATTTGCAAGATCTGCAAAACCTGTATTTTCCAAATGACCCACTATGTAGTGTTTCAAAATCTTGCATGGGTTAAAAATCACTTGAAGTGAAAGGAATAGACCGTTGAATCTTACTGTACCAGTACAAAAAAATTCATTGACACACATTGAGTCAAAATTGGAACTTACCTTTAAGAAATTGCTGTTTGTCACATTTTGGTTAGGTATCAAAGAAGAACACCTGTAGTTAACTGAAAAGACTCCTCCCTTTCCCGATTACTTATCTGTCTGCAGCTGCCATTCTTCATATGCTTCAACCAAAGAACCTACCCCAATAGACTGAATACGGAAGCAGATATGAAAATCCAACTGTCCTCTATTAAATTGAACATTAAAGATTTGTAAAGATGAAACAATGCCTTTCTTCTTAACTAATTTTTTTTTAATTGAAAGTATAGTTTTTAAATTAAAATGTGAATTATTAACATGTAATAAGTTTTATTACTTTAAAATGAATCCTAGCCAGGTGTAGTGGTGAGTACCTGTACACCTAGCTACTTGGAAGGCCAAAGCAAGAAGATTCCTTGAGCCCAGGAGTTCAAGACCAGCCTGGGCAATATAGTGAGAAGCTGTCTCAGAAAAAATTGAAATTACAATTAAAATGAATTAATATGCATTTAAAATTTTTAGTTTTAATTTCTTATATGAAGAATATCAACAGATATAACCCTCATAAGCCAGAGCTCTTTGGAGTCCTTAATAATTTAAGAGTGAATCTTGAGACCTAACAGTTTGAGAACCCACTGGCTTTAAAGGAAGGAAAAGAAGAGGGGAGAAAATAAAAATAGAAATGAGAAAAACTGATCCAAAATCTGAGAGTCTTCTAGAACTAAGGGAATGAAGACTTTGAGCAGAGTGGCAGAATGACTAAAGAGAAAAAGGCTAATTCAGGCAGCATTTGGAAAGAAGAAATGGTTAAGTTTGGTGACAGTTTCAGTATGGGGTGAATGAGATGAAAAGTTTAAAGATAGCATGTATGATAACTGTGTTTTAGTATTGCAGACTAGAAACATTATTGATGGAAACAGCAGATTCATGGATCGATGCTCCTTTTTAAATACTGTTTTTGGAAATCTGAGGAGGAGGGAATGTTGATAGCTGAGGAGAAGGAGCGGCCAGAAAGAAACAGAGAAAGTACTTGTAAATAGAAGTCAAGGAAGGCAAGAGGCTGAGCACGAAGCAGGTCCTGGATAAACAGAGGCAGGGGAGGGGGATTAACCCTAAACCAGGGGCCTGTCTCATTTAACAAAGTTGCTTCATAATTTCTGTCTTGGAAATGTGGTGTTAAGTCAGTTGTTCAAGGTCACGTACTAGTGAGTTGCTGAGCCTTGTCATCAAAGCCCGGCGTGCTCTGGAGTCTGGGCAGGGCCGGGGTGGAGCAGGGCTTTCTCTTGGTGTGGTCTCCACGGACCCTCAGGGTTCTGACAGACTCTGGCTTTAAGAAGAGGGAGTGACTGGACAGAAAGTAAAGCAGGACAAATTGGGACAGTTTGGTAATCAGAAAAAAGAGGGAATTTGTTGTCTTGGAATAGTGAGTTCAGAAAAAGCTATTTGAGGCAGAAAAAATATAAATAGAAAGCTCTATTTTTAGGTAAGAGAAATATAAGCACATTTGAAACTAGATATTAACTTGTAAAACCAGAAAATAATAGTGAGGAAGTGTGGGCTCTTGGTGTTAAAGTTGGTTGAGATATAACGGCCAACTTTCTACCATCTTGTGGTTTATAAGTTGTTTCTCACACATTACTGGTTTTGAGCCTTGAAACCTATAGGAAGTGGGTACAGCCACTTCACTCATGAGGAAGGTGTGGCTCAGAGAGTTCAACTCCCCTGTAAGGGCTCCAGAACAGGTTGAGCGTGGAGCACATGCTGTCTTCCCAGATGGTAGGGCAGGATGATTATGAAGGGCATCGATGGTTTGAAGTTAGGACCACAATGATTGGGGAGCTGGCCAGTTCATGGACTAGTCCTCAGTGTGTGCCCCTAAGCACAGTACTACAGAGTGTGAATAGCTGAAAAGAGGCAGGCAGGAAGTGATGTAAGAACTTCCTTTTGCCTTTCCCCATGTGGTTAACTTTGCACAATGGTGTGATATCGAGGGTTCCTTGAAAATGTTACTGGGAGGAATATCACTCTCCACTTAACCTAATGGATTCCACAGAGGATGAGGCCAGTTATTCTCTCAACTCCAAATATAGCCATCATAAATTCTTTGGATATGTAAATCTGTGAAATGTAAAGTGTTGTTAAGAAATGAGATCTTTTTTTCTCTCCAGCCCTTATCCTACTGGTATTGGGTAAGATATGCCCATTATCAATATGTGATTTAATATTGTATGAATGGAAATAGATGATAGTAGCCCATTAGAATTTGCTTTGGAGGCATTTTTGGAGTAATAGCTTAAAGAAAATCATCTGGCTGTTCAAATCTCAGTGTCTGGTGAAAACTGTGGAAGCAGACATGCATTTCCACTTCACAGTGTAGCAGTGTGACTTCCCGAGCAACTCTTCTCTCCCGGGATGGCCCTGTCACGCTTCACCTAGGGGTCCTTCTGCCAGAATGAGAAGTTCAGTGTGAGAAGGCTCTGTGCATTAGGGAAGGAGAGATTCAGACAGCTTGATGTGGATTAAGGAATTCAGACTGAAGGGCACCTTTTAAGGGGAAGGCACTAGGATGACATCTTAGACGAGAGAATAATACGAAAGACAGTTGGGGAAGCCTTTGGAAGAAATAAAATTGCAGTGGCTTCACGGATGCAAAAACTGAAGTAAAGAACTTCTGTCATTCATCCCGAACCCTGGTAGGGGTTTAGAACTTTGGTCACAGCAAAGTCCAGGTTGAACAGTTAAGAGAACAGTTAATGATGAATTTGGGTGTCTCTTTTCAGCTTAGCCTTTAAACCTGGAATCTGTACTGCTCCCCAACTTATCTGAAGTGGGAGAGGTTTGGACGAGTAAGTTGTTTTTGGATTTTCTAAAAATGAAAACCTTGAGAACCTGGGTATCTGTCTGCAGACACAGCGCCGAGGTGGCAGTGACTGCCGGGGGTGGTGTTGTCCCCCTGCTGCGTGGAGGGACCTACACAGGATCCCGGGTCTTCCAGCGAGTCCCCAGTGAGCTGCAGGCTGTGGCTTTGTTTGTTGTGGGGCCTCCACAGCAGCTGCCAACTGGGAGTAGTTTCTGGCTCCTTCCCCCGGGTGTTTCAGGTTGAACCAGAAGCGGGGCGTTCTGGGGCATAGTCACAATTGGGTAGCAGTGTGGAGATTGTTTCGAAAGGAAAGGGGCCTGTGGTGTAGGCAAACTGCTGAGATCCGCCCCTCACCCACTTCTTCCCCTTCCTCTGGTCCAGCTGCCACCTCAGATAAAGGAGCTGCCTGCCTGCGCCTGGGGCTGAGCAAGGGGGCAGGGCTGGAGGGAAGACTCTGAGTGGTTCAGCCCTGGGCGTGCCTGGCTTGTGCTGATTTGGTTTGCTTCCCACCCTCCTTTCCCAAATGCCTATCTACCTTGAGAATCAAAATGTGGTTGGAGTGGGAAGGGACCTTCTGCAGAGCCACCTTGGTGTGTGGTCGACCCACCCTGGGGTGGCTCCCTTCTCCAAGTTGGCTTGGGGCCACTGCCCCTTTTTGTTATGAGTTTAACTCACAGGATCCAGAGACATCCAGGCTCTTTTAACCCAGAACAGCGGAGCCTTGGTTACCTTGCCCCTGCAGTTTCCTAGAGCAAACTAAAAAACATCCAAGCTGGCAAACTGTTCTTCCCACCCCAAACATTGAGAGGTTTTGAGAACAAGCAGGGGTGGGGTGCTTTTCCTTTCTTGAAGATAAGGGCAGCCTAGCTCCCTCCCTTGTAGCTGCCATCCTGGGCCCGTGACTTAGCAAAACTGATAAGTAAGTGGGGATAAGATAATATAGGTGGTCTTCTGGAAAACTCTGCTTGTTTGGGCTTTTGTGGTTCCTTACAAAAGGCAAAGTTAGCATTGAACTTTGTTAGTGATACTGTAGCTCAAAGGTAACATCATTGTGTTTTTTCCTCATTTTATTTTTCTAAAACCCTTACCCATTATTTGCAGATTTCCACATCTAGGCAAGATAGGTTCATGTATGTGTGAGTCTAGGTACCTAGACAATTAGAAAAAGAGCCAAATGTTGAGTAACTGTATTAGCGGTTGCATATTGTTCTTTGCTTTGTATATTTTTTCACCCCCCTGGTGGATGCTGATTTTAAAATGTGAGAGAAATGTTAGAATGATGTGGGTATCATTTTATTTGTGAACCATAATGAAGTATCTTTAGGCTTTCATATACAAGGTTAGCCTCCAACTCTACATTTAATTCAAAGATAACAATAAAATTCTCTTACATGCAAAAACCCAGATGACCAACCTCAGGGAGAACCTGAGAAAGGCTGGGCTTCCCGGCATTACTTTGGAGCATTCTGAATACAGCCTGGTTTCTCTCCATCTCTGCATGGACAGCAGTATGTTACTGGGTCCTGTCTCTTGGGTACGTTTCGCTGGTATCTCAAATCTTTGTTTCAACATGGATTCTCCATGATCGACCCTTGTTCAAATCCCGATTTTGACTTTTCCTGGTGTGGGCTGTACACAGCAAGTTGCCCACCAATGTCACATCCCCGTCTTGCTTAACGAGAGCTTGGATTTCAGTTTTACCCCAACGTCTATAACCTGGGTCTCCGCCAGCATGCCACTTGGGTTTTACTTTATTTCAGCCTCCTGTGGACATTGGCCACACCATGCCTTTTGAGGGTAAGATGAAGGATAGATGGGCCTTTTCTTACCCAAATGGGTATCTGAAGTCCCCGTTTTTCATATGACATGGAAATAGGAACTGCTATCAGGTAATAGCACCGGGCTTTTCTGGTTCAGGTCAAATATTTTACCCTTTACACTTGGAGTTTCTCTTTTACTGTTTTCTTAACCTGTCACAGCCTCTTAATTAGAATGTATTGCTAGAGGATGGGCCGCATTGTCAAACTTTGTGCGTTTTATAAAAATACACAAAAGCACCAGACAAGCAGCTGTAGTGTGAACTCATCCAGATGGGAAACTGAAATTCCCGAGAGGGGCATCTTCATTGTTGTCTTTCTTTGTTCCAGAAGCAAAGGCCGATAATGAACCGAGCTGTTCGCCGGCAGCTCAAGAACTGTTGACAAGGCTGGGATTTTTACTGGGAGAAGGGATCCCAAGTGCCACACACATAACCATTGAAGACAAAAATGAAACCATGGTAATGCCCGAGGAGGACACTGCATTTCCTACCTGTTCAGAGGACGAATGAAGCGATAACCATCTTCTCCCCCTCCTTGAGTGGGGAAGTCATTGTTTGGTCAAATGAGTTCTGGGCTATTGTGTATTGAAATTTATTTCAACAGTTTCGTTCTGGGTTTTTGCAGTGGGGAGGTGGGGAAAAGCAGAAAGAAGCAGAACTTAAGAAAATGTCCACATTAACCTTCTAGTGAGCACCTGGAGAATATCGGCTGAATGAATTAAAGGGGCTAAAAGAATCCCTTCATAATAACACTAGTACTTTATCTTTATAGCACCATTCTTCTCATCTGGCTGCTTTAGTATATGCTTTCCTGTGCTTTTTTAGCTGCTGATATTTTGGACGGTCAGTGGGGTGAGGAAAAGATTTATAGGAGATGAGACAGAGACAAAATAAGATGAGATCAAATGGTTCAGCTACCAAGAGAGCATCGCCTCCGCCCCTCCAGGGAGTAGCTATGCAGCACGCACCCTGCCACTTCCAAGATGTGTGTGCTTGAATAGCAATAAGGGGCTGGGGTTTCCAGCCCCTGCGAGAGGTCCTGCGAGAGAGGGTGTCCTGTGTTGATTGAGGCTGCAGTGGTCACCAGTCTCCTTCCCCTGATTGCAGAGCCCATAAATCTTTAGGAATTGAATCAAGTTGTGGTGCTCATGAAACATTACAAAAACAGAGTTCCCAGGTTTTCCGTGCAGGGGTCAAATAACCCATTTGTCTTCTGCAGACTTTAAATGAGAGGAAGTCTCCGCTTGTTTGCCATGTCTGTTTTACAAATGTGCATTCTCAATAAATTATTGCTAAGACTGCCCTTTTAATAAAAAAAGATCACAAAGGAGGGGAACAAAACAAAGATATTTCTCTTAAAATTTGAAAGATCATATATGTATATATTCATATATCTATGCCTGTGCATATGTATTTCCCTAGATTTCAAAAACTGTCTCCCATTTTCGTGTTTTAAGTTTTATTGTTTTAGCATCAAAAACAAAAGCATGTGTTGGAGACTCCTGTGTAAGCCGCGCTAACTCCTCCTTCCCTTCCTCTTGCAGTGCACAGCTCTGAGCCAAGGCATCAGTCCTTGCTCCACACTAACAAGCAGCACCGCATCTCCTAGCACTGATAGCCCCTGCTCAACCTTGAATAGCTGTGTCAGCAAGACGGCAGCCAACAAAAGTCCCTGTGAGACCGTTAGCAGCCCTAGTTCCACCCTGGAAAGCAAGGACAGTGGAATTATAGGTAAGAAGCACACGGCTCGGTAATGTAATGGCTTGATGCACGTCAACCAGAGCACTCACCAGGCACTTCCTAAGAGGGTTTTAGCATGAACTGTGAAGGTCAATCTGCCGGGGCCTGTTCTTTGCGGGGGGGGGAACATTCTTTGCAGACAGCACTGGCTCCATGTGTAGCTGAGAGAGTGAAGCATCCGCTTTTATATTCCTTGATGTTTTCTTTATAACACTCAGCTCCTTTAGTTAAATTTTTTTTTTAATTTTTCCAGATCAGATCTGGCCTGTGAAGTTATAAAAAATCTTCCCTCCTCACTAATCATTTCCATTTGTTGAGCATCAGGACCCACTGGGGCACAGAGCAGGGCAGTGAAATCCCTGCATACTAAGAAGTCTTCCCAGCCTGGGCTCAAGGTCACCTATTTCCCTGACAACAGTTAAGGTGTATGTTCTCTAAGGTTTCTTACAATGGTATCTGACCACTGTCGAGGCCGGAATTTTATAAGGATGCCCTCCCTAAGGCCCCATACCCCTATAGTAGGTGTGGTTGTGCTGAACCAAGGCCCAGGAGACAAAGGTTCTAGTCCTGGCTCTGAGGCTGATTTGCTAGGTGACTCAAGCAACATGTGACTTTTTTTGCACATTTCTTTCCTCTAGAAAATTAAGCATTTTGATTAATTTAGTAGTTTCCAGTCCCAGGTGTACATCAGAATCATCCAGGGAATTTAAGAGTCCTTATTTTCACCTGCCATCCCAGACAGACCACATCTGTGTTTCTGCAGGTGAGCTCAGGCATCTGTGTGTCTCAGGTCTCCAGCTTGGTGCCTTTCAGATAACGGACCAGTGGACCCCTACAGGGGATTGTTCAGGCCTTCCTCTGCTCTGAGATTATATTGCAATTTCACAGTGGAGCTCTTCTGAACAATCCAGCTCCTTCCCTTTTGCTGAGTTATGCACATGTCTTTGAGGGATATTTTATGTTTTATTATGGACTGAACACCACTTCCACATTAATATGTAATCAAGTGGAATGAATGGCATTTGAGCTCCTTATTTTCTTCAGTCACCTGCAATTTCTTTTAAGTGTAATTTGAAAAACCAAGTTGCAAGTTCATCCAGTTTGTACTTTGGAGATTGCCCCCGGAAGGTCTGTGAGATTCCTGGGAATGGTTGTGAGCTATCTGGTGCAGGCCTCACTATAGCTTTGAGAGGGGCCCCTCAGCTTAAGAAATCCTGCTTCTTGCCTCAATTTTCACTTGGGTTATACTCTTTAGTGGATTTTTGTTTCATGTTGCTTTAATTGGTTTATTGAGATAAAATTCACATACCATAGTATTCACCCATTTAAACCACTGGATGATTTTTAGTATATTAAAAGTTGTGTGGCCATCACCATATCTGATTTTAGCACATTTTCATCATCCCAAAAAGAAACCTTAAGCCCATTAGAAGTCAACTCTACATCCCCCCTCCCCTGCCCTTACCCGCTACCCGCCATCCCCCAGCTCCCCAGCACTAGTCAACCAGTAATCTGCTTTCTGTCTGTGGATTAGCTTACTCTGGACAAAGCATATAAATGGTGGCAGAGTTTTGTGTAGCAAATTTAAATTCTTTACACTTGGCTTGAAGGCCATCCAGTGAGCTTCTTCTGCTAATTCCCCATTCTCATCTTACCTTGCTTCCCCTGTTGCTGTTTAGTCTAGTTCAGCTAATTTTTCCCAACATGACTTCTTTTCTCATTCTTTCTGAGCTATCCACCATTGATAGATCTTTGGTATTAATTCTGAGATAGCCAGATGACTTTCTTCACAGTCTTCTTAGCTCTTCTGAAATTTCATCTCCTCTGGGGAATTTATCTTCCTTCAAGGATGTGGCCAGTGTTGCTATTTTGGGGGGGGAATGGAGGGGACAGGCTTTTTCTTTTTATCGTATGTTCTGTCCATTGGCATTACATGCCTCTGATTGTAATCAAATCAGTTTTTTGTTTTGACAGAAACTTTCAGTCACAGAGAACCACCCATTCATTTATTTCTCTTCTCTCTCTCTCAGTGAGACACAATGCTGTGACTTTTAAAGAATTCTAAACAGAGGAAAGAAGAGGTACTGGTTTGGCTTTTTGTATTGTCCATGAAAGATTGAGCTGCAGAGGCTCTCAATTAATACTTGATTTAATATAGTCACGCCCAACCCCAGACTTTTTAGTCCCCCTCTTATGTGCTCCCCCTGGTGCCTCAATATTTTCCTTCTATGTATGCATTCTTGTTCTATTTAATTTTGTCTCTGTATAGACAGGGGTGTGTCATTATTCCAGCTCTCTATCGCGTTCTTAGCACAGTGTTGGGGATGAGAAAGAGAATTGTTGCTACTACCAAGTTGCATTGAGGGAGGGAACATTTGGTTGGTTTATAAAGAAGCTATGCAGGATTCTCCTTCCATGTTGGCTTTGTCAAACCTTTTTTTTTTTTTTTTTTTTTTTTTTTTTTTTTTTTTTTTTTTTTT
>CM052439.1:58647211-58731522 GCA_028533085.1 Varecia variegata | reverse complement strand
TTGTCAAACCTTTTAATGTCCGTGTTTTAAGCTCTGCCTTGATGGCAGAGTAGTACATTTCATGTCTTTGAGGCTGCCCTTAGTTCATTGGCTCAAGCCAACACGTCACCTGAACTCAGCTGAACTTGAAAAGTGGTGACGCTTGAGATGAAAGCAGGAGGAATTAGGAAGTGGCTGGGAAGGCGCCAGCGCTGGAGATGGTGCTTCCCATCGCATTAGCCGTTCCCCTGTGGGGTGCAAGGACTGTAGGTGGGATGAGAGGGAAGCACTGTGCTGGTGACAGTGTTCCTCTGTTCTCTCTCCTTCCACGACCTGCAGAATTAGAACCTCTTGCCAAGGGACACACTGGAGGTGTGGTAGGGAGGAGAAGGAAAAGAAGCAAGAATTTCCTCTCCAGGCAGACGTTAGCCACAGGTCTTTGAAGAGGCAGGCATGGTGGGGCCAGAGCGGGAAGGAGCTTCCTCTTAAATCAATACAGGGTGTGCAGGTTGCATTGCTTCTTAACAGAGCAGATATCTATGACTCAGTTATGGTTCTGCGATGGCTGGGGTGAGGGGCGTGCCTTTTTCCGTCTGAAGAACATGCCTGTTTTTATAAGGTGTAGCCTGGGAACAGCAGCTTTGGGGCATCTTAAATGTTCGATAAAGTATTCAAGAGCACTGTGATCCTAGCGAGCTGAGATGAAGGTAAGATACCCTTGGCTTCCTGCTTTGGAAGACCTGGCAGTAGCTTGTAAAACAGGCCGGTAAGGGTCCACGTTCCAGATTACACAGGGCCTGGAGAAGGGAGGAAGGGGCTTTCCCTTTAATTTTCTGTTTTAAATAGTTTAAAGTTTGTCAGCCAGTAGCGCCGGGGCTGGAATGGCAAAGGCTTTGGGGGTGGGCTGGCACAAAATGCACAGCTGCCATGGCATTATGAGGCTCAAACCAGGGGTCCATGTACAGTATTAGCACAGTTTATTTAGGGCATTTGGGGAAATTTCAAACAGTGCTAACCCATCCTTTAAAATTCCTGAGCCTCTCTTGACTATTTAAGCTGATTTCTGTCATGTTGATTATATTTAATCTAAATATTTTTGCCCAGCAGATGCAAGGACAGGAAGCTCGTTGTTCGCACATGCCCGGGCAGCCATCTCAGGACTGCACAGGGCGCCCTGCCTGGGTTCTGTTTGCACTGCTAAGGAGGAGAAAGGGCAGACTAGTGACCATTAGAAGAGTTTATTGGGCCCCTTCCAATCTGTCTCTAAGTGGACCCTCCCCACCCCATTTCAACTGTATTATGTTATCCAGAGGGGAGTCCCACTTTATCCTATTTCAGTAGGTCCAAGTTCTGACAAAAATGTCTTTAGAAGTATAATAATTCTGTCATGTAGAAATACTGTCTAAGCTGGATGGGATTCACTGAATTGCCTATTAATGTCTTTTTTTTTAATTTTTTTAAGTAAAGTTCCTTACCCTTTGCGTAATAAAATCACTGGCATTACTAGAAGTTAGTGTCTGATTTTTAAATTTTCAATGTGGAAATCTTCTAAATGTGAAACCCAGCTGTACCCAATCACCATAAAATAGCTTTCAGTGAACTTGCTTTGAAAAGAAAAACTTTGTAAAGAAGTGTACTTTTGAAGGTGTTTCCTCCATGTCTGAGAAAACATTTTTCCGTAGTGACACTCCTTTGACTGTAACCTTGCTTCCAACTGTTACAAATGGAAAGTATAAGCTGTATTACTCACAGTTTAGAAAAAAATAAAGTGTGTGTATTCATTCATTGGAATGTATGAAAACCAATCTGATTTTTTAAAAAAGCATCACTAAAAATAGTGGGTTTTAAAGTATTTTTTTTAGGCTGGGCACAGTGGCTCACACTGGCACTAGCACTTTGGGGGCCGAGGTGGGAGGATTGCTTGAGTCCAGGGGTTTGAGACGACATTGAGCAAGAGCGAGACCCTGTCTCTACAAAAAAATACAAAAATTAGCCAGGTATGGTGATGTGCGCCTGTGGTCCTAGCTACTTGGGAGGCTGAGGCAGGAGGTGGATTGCTTGAGCCCTGGGCGGTGAGGTGTGGGGTGTGAAGGGGACGCCAAGTGGACGGCAGCCACCTCTCCCAGACTCAGTGTGTCTCCCGCCCAGAGCAGGTGTGCTGTCCATCTGCCCGGCTCCCCACCCCTGAGCGCGCAGGCGTGAGCCGCCACATTCCACCAGGCTAGGGAGCTTTCAGGATGATTAAGTGCTCAGAATTCCAGCCGTTCCTGCCACCTTTCCCTTTTCTTTCCTTGTGCTTGCCTGTGTTTTCCTCTTGTTCACTTTGAAGCAGGGAGGCAGGTATACATTTAGACAGGAGAATACCTTCGTAGAAACATTTCTCCTGCAAAAGTGACAGGTAAAATATTAGGCATTTGGTTAGCATCCTTCTGGTGCTTGCGAGAGTTTGATAATATTTGTTTTTCTGCCCAGTTGCTTAGGATGTTAAGAAAATATCATGGGCTGACTTTTATCTTCCTTGGACTCTCTCCTACCTCCTGCTAGGCTTATAAAATGAAAGTGATTCCAGAGGTGGCTTTACACCTTTTATTTCCGGGAGTTTGTGTCCCAAGGGAGATTATCAGATCCAGAGGCACACAAAGATGCATTAATTGTAATTTATTTTCATTTTTGACTCGTTGTAAATCCTGCCCTTTTGATTTTATGCTAATGCTGCTTTGTTGCCACCTGTACTACCCTGCTTGCTACTAAATTGAAATGCTTTGAAATTGATTTGGTAATAACTATTTAGAGTGTTTCAAATCTGGCTTAATATTCATTTTGCTACATTGCCTGCAATTTAAAAAATCATCCTTAATTATAGAAGCCTTTTTTAAATCTCTTGGGTGAAGGAGGAAAATTTTTCTTTACATATATAATTCAGTAATATACTTGAATGTGGGAAAGAAATCCTTGATGACAATTTGCTGTACTTTTATTCAGAACAGTTGAATTCTTCAGGCTGTTCTGTTGGTGTAGCAAGCATTTATTGGCACCTACTGTGTACCAGGAGCTTGTCCAGTACTGGGATAGTAAAGATAAGACACAGTATCTGTTGTCAAACTTGTCCACCTGGGGGGACTGCGAGATGATCTCCTGCCCTGTGGAGGGTTTGAGCAAGTTGTCAGTTGCTGAGAAGAGTTTAAAACACGGCAATGATTGACACCTCTGATGAAAGGCGTATGCTGTAGGTGCATAATGATACCAACCACTAATAGTGCCTTGAACTCTTTGCCAAAGTCTGGAACTCCGTGGCGTCATTGGTCTGTGTCAGAAGCTCCAGTGTCTCTGCCTTCAGCCTACAGGTTATGTGAAACTTTGCCAAAACACCGTGCAGTGTGCAGTGTGCTTTTGCTGGAAAACTTCATGTTTAAATCCTCAAGCTTTTCTTTGGAGACTATTCTCTGCTGTGTCAGACTTGAGTTGGGCAGTGTGGCTGAGCAAGGTGGGTCCCATTCTCCTCCTCCCGCACCTCCCTGCCCCCAGCTATTCCTCTTAGGTGTTTCCACAATCAAAGAGCCTGATGAATGTGACTGAGAAGGCATGGCTCAGGTCCCTGGCCTCGCTGCATGTCATAGCAGAGCACACATTGCACAACACGGGGGAGCATTGAGCTGGAGATTTGGTACAGAGATCTGGCAAAGCCAGAAGGGGAGCAGGGCTGTGTGGCACATTGGACAGGGCTGGCCAGAAGAGCCAACCTGTCTGTCATTCTGGGGTGGGTGCCGAAGGAGAAGCCAGAAAGCCCCCCTGGAGCCAAAGGTTACTGGGGCACCCCACCTGGGACGTTCTGGTTGGCAATCCAAGAGAGGTAGCTTGAGTGTCTTCACTGGAGCCTTCTCCTTACTGGGCAGGGAGAGGTTAAAGCTGTGACTGCAGGGGAGCCAGGTGAGCCAGGGACCCTGTTCTGTGTGTGGTTTGTTAGTTTGCAAGTGGAGTGAGCCGGGGTGGGGGTGGGGAGAGAAGTGTAGTGTGGCATTTTTGGCAGAAAAGCTTAAGGCAGGCTGGTCTCATCCGTGCAGTCTTTCCCTTTGTCACTCAGGGAAGTCTGAAATCTGGCCTGGTAGCCTCAGCAACCATTGGGGGTGAGGTGTGAGTGCACCGGAGAGGAGCACAGCCTCCTGCCAGGTCAAGAGGACTAGAGAATTCTTCGCATTGCTGCCCTGACTTGCCTCATTGATCTTTTCGTGATTTTGGAGTTCCTTTGCTGCAGTGAAACTTAATTTTCTAAAGTTGTTAATCAACCGAGGCAGTTTCTACAGTAGTTGGATTTTCGTTTTTTATTCGCTTCTTCCCTTCTCCTGCTTTTATAAGCAGCCATTATGTTCTTTTCTTGTTTGATCTTTAATTCATTGGTGCAGTGTTTTAAATTCTTCCTGTCAAACATTAAACTGAATATAGAGGTTAAAAAAAATGTTTGTTTTTAAGTGCTACTTTCATTTTCTTCGGTTGTATGGGGAGGAAAACGTTCTTGAGTACTCAGGATACGTGAGGCACTTTACATACATCCTCATCTAGTTTTCTCCACAACCCGAGGAAGGACAAGACTCTCTAGAGCCCTCATTTGGAAAATGAGGACTGCATCAGACTGAAGAAAATTTCAATTTCTGGGGTTTTTCCCTCATTGTTTCAAAATGTATATTTTTGTGTGTTTTATAATAAATTCTGGTAATATATGTACATAATTTAGAAATATGTATGTATGTATTTGGGATGCATGCCCCAAATTTTCTGCTGCTAGTGTGGCATGATCAGAACAGTATAGAGCACCTTTCTGGAATACAGTGTGACTTGGGCGTTCTGGGGCTTTGCTGTCGGTCTGTAGGGCTGTTCCGGGGATTCAGTGAGTGGAGAGATGACAAAGGCTTAGCACAGAGCCTGGCACGTAGTAAGCACTGTTGTAATATTTACCTTAGCCACTATTGTTGTTGTTTCCTCCCTGGTGAATTAGAAATGCTCACAAATAGACATTTAGTAAACCAAGATTTTTCTTTTTCGGTGAAGGGATGAGTTGGGGAAAGGAAATAGGAGCTAGAGAAAAGATGCACTCAGGAGTCGGGTTCATAAGATTTTATTCATTTCTCTTCTAAGTGGGCAGAAAGTTTTAAGTTTCCTAGTAGCCAGTGGAAAGAGAGAAATGCAATCAAACACAGAAGGTGATGCTTGTAAAGATAAAAATGTACCCGTTCCTGGTACCAGGTCCAGAGAGACAGACCTCCTCCTTGTGGGACCTCAAAAGGGGAGAAGCCAAGGTTTGCACCCAAGCCCCTCTCAATTTTCACCTGTTACCTTCCCTGTAGCTCAAAGAGAATTCTGCTCTGTGTGGCATATTTTGATATCATTGGCTCTTAGCACCGAAACATTTCTGGACTAACACTGTAGGCAGTTTAGCTTTCTTCTTGATGTTCTTTTAAACCTATAACTTGATTTGGATCCCACCAAACTAACTTTCAAGACCCTGGACCTACACTGATTTTTTTTGTTATTGACTCTTTTAAGTGTACATTCAACATAGAACCTTCAGAAGTTAAAGAAGAGGTTTTAAAAAGTTGGGAAGGAGGAGAAAGAATACAGTCTTATTTCAGAGTCTTACATAGCACAACATTGGATGACTGAGTGGATGACTTTTTAACGAGGTAGACTTCATGAGCTGCAAACTGTTTTTTAGCCATATGTACTTAAAAGAACTCCTTTTCCATGTTGAGCACTATGTAAGCAAAGGGTCTTTTAAAAATACACAGTATGTACAGTCAGAGTATTGGTGTTGGATATACTACTAACCGTGCATGTGTTTGTGTGTGTGTGTGATCAGTTTTTCCTGAATCTGTTTTAGTACCTATAAAGGGAGGTTGGTGGTTCTCAGCCTGTCTACCTCCTTTCACAGTTGTGGTGATCGGGTATTTGCCCTAGTATATTAAGAAAGTACTCTGGAAGTATTCCAGCCCTGTGCACTAGTACAGAGAAAGAAAAGACCCTGCCCCTGGGGCTAAAAGGAATTTTCAGCCTACATGGAGAGTCAGAAATAGCACGTATGAATCAGTGAGCAGTACCAAACTAATTTAACGCTAAATTTTAAGGCACAGCCTCACCTCCCAGCTTGATAAAGCTTAAGGCCAGATAAGTACTCATGTTTCAGAATCTGTTTGCTGGAAGCATGGTTGAGACCAAGTTGGGGTAATGATGGCAACACTTAACTGACAAAAGCTGCCATCCTTACTAGTTGAAAGGTTAAAATGTTAGAATTTTTAGCGAACTTTAAAGATTATCCAGTCTCTGGAAAATGTCACATAGCATTTACTTTTTAGAGATTTAAAAAAAAAAAAAGGTCACCACTGGTAGGACGTTGCCCTAGATGTATGTGTGTGTGTGTGTATGTGTGTGTGTGTGTGTGTGTGCGCCTACACAGGACCATTCTTGAGAGTAGTTGACTGGGTTAACCTCATTAGGAGTTTGAGTTTCCGTTAGCCTGGACAAAAGATGTTTGGGTAGCCTCTCATTTATTGGAAGAACCAGCTTTCTCTTTCTCAGAGACTGCGGAGCTGCCCCGTGTGGTTGCTTCTTAGGTTGTGTGGGGGAACCGGACTCACTGGGCCACTATCTGCCCTGCCGGATCTGCTTCACGGTTTAGCTGTGGCAGAGCCAAGGTGGACGTGCACTGTCTAGGCTTCAAGCTGCGTAGACTGCATTTGGTTTTGCATCCCAGGGAGGAATATTTGTGGAGTGGGCCATCTTCTCAGGAAGGCCCATGGCCTCAGATTTTCTAGCCTCCTGGCCACTCAGAGCCACAGAGAACGTGCACGGTGGAAAGAATGTCTCCTCACCTGAACTAAGGGCAGTGGGAGGGCTGCCTCTTCTCTAGAGTCTCCGGCTTGAAACACTGACTTTAATACTTTCCTTTCGAAATGGCTGCCCCATCTGGGACTACTCTGTCCAGCCACTGTTCCGCAGCTGGGAGCCTTCCTCCCCCACCCATTTTCCTTCCTCTCACAGCCGAGACCTGATCGTTTCCTCCCGTCAGACCCTGGGCATAGTGTAGGGCACGCGCCCTGCAGTGAACCCTGGGCCTTCGGCCTGTCCTGCAGTCCAGGAGCTCTGACTGGGCTTTCCCAGCTCTCTTCAGCTGCTTCCTGGGGCCCTGAGGTCCTGCTTTCCGTAATGTCACTTGTGACAGGAAGTCCCTGTTCCCACTGCTTAAGGTCATAGTTAGGACTCAGACCCTTGGGGGGTTGATGCAGAAGTGCTTGGCACTTAGCACACTTTGACTTGTGTTTATTTTTCAACTTCTAAACATGTGCTCCCTAACAAAACCAAACAAATCACCCCCACCCCTAGTCTGGAACTTTTTCTCTCATTTAGATGTTGGGGTAGCCTGAGAACCTAACTTATTACAGTATGTCTGAGAAAAGCATTCTGAGTTGCAAACACTGGACTTAATAAATGAAGGTTTATGGTATAATCTATGTTACAGGACTCCCTGTATTTTTATACTTATTAATAGGGTTACCATTAATAATTACCACTAATAAGCAATAAACTTAATAAATTAAACCATTTCTGTAAAGCATTAGCACAGTCCCTAGCATGTAGTAAACAAACTTCAGTAAATGTTAGCTGCTGCTATTACCGTCACCATCACCATCAGCATTTTTATGATGGAGTCACAATTGCTTACGTATCTATGCTCATATAAATGGTCCATTTAAAAACACCATGAAGCCTATAATTTCCAAAGAGGTAGAGGTATGGTTTACTACTGCTGATAGAACACTTGGCAATGCTAGGAGTCTACCCAAAAGGTGTGATAGACCCTGTCCCAAGTCAGCTTATCCTTTGGTTAGACACATAATATGAACAATCTCGAACTGTTAACAGTGAAGTTAAGTGTAGTGTCTCTGCCCACAGTGGAAGTGAAGTTTGCTCATTTGCTCATTCATTCAATAAGCAAACATATATTGAGCACTTACACTGTATGCCTGGCTCTGTGCTGTTGAGAAAAGGAAAAGATTGCTGTAGATACTCTAGGGAGGCTTCAGCATGTAGCTGGGATTTTTAAATAGGGAGGCGACCAGAGGGTGGTAAGTCCAGGCTGCAGCGCAGGAGGATCAGAGACAGCCTTAGAATTGTGACAGGATGTCCTGCGGTCATATGCAAGGAAATTGTTTTGTCTTTACTTCCAAATCTTAAAGCGTTGTTGTAAAAATAAACAAAACCAAACTCCTTCAGGCCCTTTGATCCTAAATAACTGACTCTTATGTGAGCTAATTCACCAGTCTGCTGATAAAAGTACAAATCATCACAGGGTGTTGATAAAGCAGCTTAACCCAGGCAGCTGGGTTCTGAATGCACTTTGGCCTGGCGTACTCCCATTTAGCAGGCTTGCTTGCAGTCAAGGGCCTGGGCTACTAGGATTTAATAGGGAACAGAGGGGTCAGTGCACATGGCCCCTGTTCTCAAGGACACAAGCCAGTGTTAGGTCAACAGTGGGGCAGTGAGAGTGGCCCAGTGACCTGTTGCAAGGGGATCCCATATGGCTCAGCGTCTTTAAATTAGAAGTAGCTCTTTTTAGAAGCTATGTAGGGTGAGTATTGCTTCTTTCTTTGATCATTTTCCTCCGGCTGTTTTGCAAAGATGTTTGCAAAAGGTTTTTCCTACCTTTCCCCCCCGCCCTCCCAGTCTGGTTTTCTTTCCTACAGGTTAAATTTAATTCCGCAATCATAGCATAGCTTCCCATGCCGGTACTTTCCCTGGGCTGCTTACCTGAAGGTTTTCCATTGCTGCAGAAGAACTAAGTCAAGTCAGCCTCTCTGGACCATCTTGAACAGATGTTCAAGGATCAAATTCTCTGCTTGACTGTATAATTGTGTTTTTGTTTCGGTAGGTTTTATCCTGCATCTTTTCTGCATTAACCATTTTGTTGATCGTCCCCACACCCTACCGCCCAACAAATGTTGTTCATTTGGAAAGTATACTTAAAGGTTCAAAGGAATTTAATGAGATAGGAATTCTTTCCTGAGCAATTCATCTTTGTTAAAAAGAAAAGATACATTATCTCCAAATTATATAGATTTACTGTTAGCTGTCTAAAAAGTATCTGAGAGTTTTTTTCATTATCTTCCTATCGGAGTTTTTTTCCCTTCTCTGTAGAGTGATTTAGCAGTTTATTTCCCCTGATAAACAACATTCTTCTAATTTACCAAAATATCAACATACTTCGATAAAAATCTTTGTGGACTGGAAAACTTTCCATTGATCCTGGGGAGGGCAGTGTGTGTTTTAACTCTCAATAGATAGCCCCAGCTATGCCTGGCCTCCTTCAAAGTATTTTGGTCTCTCATTTCAGCCACAATTACAAGTTCATCCGAAAATGATGACCGGAGTGGCTCCAGTTTGGAATGGAATAAAGATGGAAGCCTAAGGTTAGGGGTTCAGAAGGGAGTGCTTCCTGATCGCAGGGCAGATAACTGCTCCCCAGTGGCAGAAGAGGAGACCACTGGGTCAGCGGAGAGCGTGCTGCCCAAAGCGGAATCCGCAGCTGGAGATGGTCCAGTCCCTTATTCTCAGAGCTCCAGCTCACTAATAATGCCACGGCCCAACTCAGTTGCAGGTAAGGCCACGCCTCTCCCTGGAAGGGTGCTCTCATGGAGACTCAGGTGTCCTGTGTTCACTGTCTTCATGTGGGAATGTAATCCAGACACAAACCATCTTTGTGATCTTGGATCAGGCAATGACCTCTTTTAGGCCTCAGTTTACCCATCTGTAATGTAAACACAGTAAGATTGTACTTAATGGTCTAAGTGATCTTTCTGCTCTGGAATTCTTTAAATCTATGATTTGGACTATGTGGCTCTTTGTGTATAAGGGAAGAAAGTATAAAAACTCTCCCCTTGGGTTTTGTTGTTTTAAACGTGAGTACCTTCATGACTTTTTATTATATATCGGTAAATGGGAATTATTGTTTAGAGTGACTCTGTTAATATCAGCTCAGAGAATTTTGAATCCAGCTTTCAAACTTAATTTTGTGTAATTTGAGGCCCATCCTACAGACCAGAGGTCAAACTTCCATACAATTTAGTTACAGTGAAGCTCACAGCTTAAAACATAAGCAGTGGAAGTGAGAGCTCTCGATCAAAGAAATGAAAATAGCAAGACAGATGCCTTAGCAAGATGCAGCTGCTGGAACTAAGAAGAGAGAACAAATACCGGTCGCTGTCGATAGTTGGGACTGGTCTGGTCAGTAGGTGGCTGTCAAGCAAGGAGAGTGCAGTCGGCCCTCCAGATCCAAGGGTTCTGCATCTGCGGATTCAGCCAACCACAGATTGAAGATATTCAAGAAGAAAATAACAATACAACAATAAAAGTAATACAAATTTAAAAGTACACTATACCAGCTATTCACATTGTATTGGGTATTATAAGTAATCTAGAGATGATTTTAAGTATATAGGAGGATATGCGTAGGTGATAAGCAAACGTGACACCATTTTATATAGGGGACTTGAGCATCCAAAGATTTTGGTATCCTGGGAGCCCGCTGGGGTTGGGGGGGTACTGGAACCAGTCCCGAGTGGATACCAAGCGAGCGAAGGCTGTGGTTTGGGATGGTTGGGGAAAGAACTCTCTGCATCTGAGTCATGGTGCCTATTTCTAAGGTCTTGAGTTTCTAAACTTCAGGCTCTTGGGCTGAATTTAGAAGAGGAACTCATTACAGTCACTCTTTGTTATCAATGTAGCACTTAAAATCTCTCTTCTACTAATGCATGGACCCAGATTCTCTTTTGCTACATCAGAGGATTTCTCTGTAATGTATATTAGGCTTTCAGGATGTGGTGGGTCACTCTGGCTGTTGTTAGGTGTTTTACAATGGAACTCTGAAGTGGCTGATAAATAAATGTCCCTAATGGAAAAGTTCTGAGGCACAACTCTAATTCACTTTCAAAGGAAGTTAAAATGGCCTTGTTCCAGAGGAGGGATTTGGCATGTCTGTTCCTGGAGAACATTATGTGTATTGACTGATGGCTCTTCCACAAGCTTTTGGTCCTCCCTCTACCAGTTCACCACCTATAACATAATATGTTGCATCCAAGGCATTTTAAACCATATTTACCTAGTTGTGATGAATGGGTCATTTGTATTATCCCAGAACTTGATAGCTTTTCGACTTTAACAAAATAGCAAACTTGCATTCAATTTAATCAAGCTATTTTAAAATTAGGAAACATTAATACATTAATTTTAAGTGTTAAAAGCATCCCATTTGGGGTTATATTTTCTGCTTGATGTTCTTTTGTGTGGTCTCCTGCCATGTGAAGTGACAGTGGGTGTGACCTGAGCTTTTCCAGGAGACTGCTGTGATTATAGATCAGAGCTTTCTGATTTCTGCTGTGCTCATTCATTAGCTTCTGCGTATGCCCTTGAGCTAGACCTCCTGTGGAACTGGGAGGGTTTTACCTTTGGATTTGAGCAGAGTCTACCTGGCCTAATGGGTTTGCTCATTTCTTCTGTGCTGCATATTTTTAAAGCTAAATGCATATTTGAAAGGAAATAGGCAAATGCTTTACCTCACAGTATCTGTTAACAAGCTAGGAGTCTGGAAGATTCTTCATGGCCCACCTTCCTGCCCCTAAAGCTGAACCTCAGTTAAGAGGGAATGGCAGTATTTTTCAAGTATCATTGAAAAGCATAAGATTGAGGTTGTGTAGACTATATGCAGCACTGTTTATTCAAACTCCTGGGCTAAAGCAATCCTCCTGCCTCAGCCTCCTGAGTAGCTGGGACTACAGGCATATGCCACCATGCCGGCTAATTTTTCTATATATATTTTTAGCTGTCCATATAATTTGTTTCTATTTTTAGTAGAGACGGGGTCTCACTCTTGCTCAGGCAGGTTTCGAGCTCAAACAATCCTCCCGCCTCAGCCTCCCAGAGTGCTAGGATTACAGGCGTGAGCCACCGCGCCCGGCCTGTAGATTTTCTTTGTAAAGATATTTGTTAGAATAGGATTTATTTGGAAAGCTGTGTATCACATCAAAAGGTATGATATGGACACCTTTTTTCCTTTATTGAAAAACAGAATATGAAGCCTTTAAAAGTATTTTAGATCTTCTAGAATTTGGGTAATGTGTTCTACTATTTTTTACTACCTTTTTTTCCCTTTCGAAATACTTTGAATAGATTACAGAACACTGTTTAATTTTCCAGGAAACCAACAAACACAATTGCCGTCTAATTTTCTTGAAATTCTAACTGGTAATTTCCCTGGACTTATTGGCATTTACCTTTCATAGGTTAGTCCACAATTTTAGCAGATGTTCCTCTTTGTTCAGCTTAGAGAACTCTCCCCACTCCCTCCCACCACCACCCCCCAAAAAACAAACTCTTTCTCAGCATTTTGAAATGTGCTTCTTACCCAGATATTAGGCACAGTATGTGTGTGTGCAATAAGTATATAATTAATTTAATTGTAGAGATGTTAGCAGTAAGTTTATTGCAGCATGAAATTATTGCTTTACCTCTGATTTCTCTTGGCCCTGAATAGTGTTTAGGATTTTGAAAGCGTTTATCATTAAATACTGAACGTGAGTCTGACTCTTGCACAGGTAATGTCTGAGAATCTGCTTTAGACATGCCTAAGGAGGCAGAATGGCCCATGTCATCTGCTCGGTGGGAAACAACACCTGGACGCATACTTAAGCTGCTCAAGCCTCCCTGCTCCTGCTTGCTGGTGTCTCTGTCGCTGGAGAGGAGAGGGTAGAAAGTGAAGGTAGCTGGTGGCTTGGGGCCCTGCTGTAACTTTCGGCTGAATCATGTTTGAAACCGAGAATCAGCCAAGAGCTATAAGGGTTGCTGAGGCTGCTCTGGTGACTGAAAATCTGAAAACAGAAGCATTTAAAATGTCAACATCACCTCCTGCATCTGTGTCCGATGAGGCATTTTTGCAATCCTTTCTTTGGAATGTCCTTTATAGTTGTGTATTTTTAATCCTTTCAGTTGTCACAAAACTATGAATTGAATGTTATATTTTAAGGGGTCGGGAAGAGGGGAAATAGGAAACCCTTTTGAGGCTCTGAGTATCTTTGTATTCTCTAGGGCCGAGGCAACACGTCAGATGTTCATGACTATCCAGCTCTGAAATGAGTTATGGGTTGTGGCTGTGGCTGCCCACCCCTTCTCCATGGGCCGTGATGGGCGCACTCACCATGAGGCAGGCGAGGAGGAGTCAGAGTCCTACGGCTTGGGCAGGACCCTAGAAATAGGTTCCAAGCTGTGTTACTGTTGGGAGACAGGGGGGCCAGGGTTGTGGGGAAACAGATGCAGTCCTGTTAGCCCTCCAGGAAGTTTCACACATCCTGGTTATGAAGGACCTGGAGTGAAGCTAGAGGCTGACATTGGATTACCATACGTCAGGTCCATTTGGAAGTCCTGCATAAGGAATTATCTGAGCCTTTCTAATGGGACAGAATTGCGTGGTAGCTGCATAGAGTGTTTGCTTAAACATGTACATGGTGTATACAGGCTGTGGATACGTACCAAAAAGATATAGAAGCACAGGTGTAAACTGTTGTGAAGTCAGGGTTTCAGATGTTTTTCCGCTGGCTGGGAAGGTGAGTAGGTAGGGCACATGTTTGATTGTCCTTTGGGGGATGCAGCAAGAGGGGATATGCCATCACAGGGTCAGGCTGGAACCACCCAGGTGCTTGTTAAATGAAAGCATGAGAGGGATTGATGTGGACCGTGTGGAAGAGGAGGACTGAAACCTTAGGAGGGGAAATAGGAAGGGCTCAGGTCAGACTAACGGTGCCTGTCAACAGCTGGATGCTGGGTCAGAGCCTGTAGGGCAGCCAGAGGGTTTTCAGAAGACAGATGGCCCAACTTGACTTCTCTCTTGCAGCTTGGTCCCACTAAAGATTTCATCAGTCCTGAAAAGCCTTTGCCCTTGCAGTGTGACTCCCACTAGCCTCCTCATTTGCCCTCAAATCATGTGTATGTTTTATTACCCTGGAAGATAATCATATGTCTAAGATCAGCAATACTTTATGTTGGGCCACATAAGCCACAAACCAAATTAGGTTAATTCTATTTAAATTTTTCTCATCGTGACCGAGGATGTATGTATAAAACAAGAGGAGGGGTTTTTGAAGGCAAAAACATGTACTGTGTATATGTGCTTCTAAGGTTTGCTGAGAATCAGAGAATACACACAAGAATCCAACTTGTGTGTATGTCGGAATAGATCCTTAATGCTTTTTAACAGGCACCTATGCAATGAATCTTACTGATTTGGTCAGAGGTGAACATTTGTAGGATTGTAAGAAATATATACGTATATACACCTAGATAATATGTAATACATTTACATATCTATATATATTTAAAGCTTAGGAATATGTTATAACTATTACAGCTGAGAGCTTTTAGTGTTCCAAGTACTGTGGAATTATACATGCAGAATCTGCTCATTTAATTAACAAGGTTGGAATTCCAAACAGCAGAAAGCTTCCCAGAGCTGCAGAGAAGAATCTAGTACCATGCCACATGTTTGCAGTAAGTACTGAAGCTGTGCTGTGTGACATGTGATTGTCAGATTTCTTCATAAAACAATTTATAGTGAAATCTGTCTCTTTCCAGAAATAACGGAGAATTCTGGCAGTCATGTCAACATAACTTTGATTTACGAATAAGGAGCATTTAGATTTTTCCACTTTTCAATTAAGAATATTGCCAGAAAAATAAACTGGGGCAAACAAAACCAAAATCTACCTTTAAGTAAATTTTGTTGAAAGCCTAAAACTGATTGCTTAGTAATTTATGACTTGTAGTAGCTTAGATATTTCATTAAACTCAACTTTGAAGAGACTAAACTTCAATTTAATATTACAGCAACAAGCTCAACCAAATTGGAAGATCTGAGTTATTTAGATGGGCAGAGAAATGCTCCTCTACGAACATCGATTAGATTACCGTGGCACAATACGGCTGGAGGTAGGGCACAGGAAGCTAAAGGTATTTATCCCTGCATCCACTGTGATGATGGCTGTGACGAGCTCATTCACTAAACACTGAAAGTCTGTAATAACCAGCATTTAAACCAACTGTTTTCAAAACATGATGGAAAGTGTGAGGTGTGCTAGGAGGCCATCCTTAACGGTTTTGAGCTTCTTCCTTAAAATATGTGCTTAACTTGCTTCTGGAATTGAAAAATATTTCTACAGTTATTTTGAAGTGAGGGGTCGTTTAACACTCAGTAGATTTTTTTTTGTTACTAACAAAGAATCAACGTTGTTTCAGTTCCTTGGACTGAATCAACCATGTCCGGTGTCCACCTGTAACATGCAGTTGTGCGCACAGCAGCCTCACCATGTGGGCAAAGTGTCAACATGCCCAGATGAGAGCTGTTACAATCTCTAGAGAAAACATATTTCTATTTTACCCATATAGTAGGGAAGAAACGTGTCTTAAATACAGTTTCAGATCCATCAATGAGACGTGGTTTGGCCCCTTGCATTGCTTTCTCTAATCCTCTGTGTGTCTGCCTTGAGCATGAGAATAACTCAGAGCCATGAAAGGACTAGAAAGTCATTTTAACACTTTGTAGGACCAATAGTGTATGATAAATGAGATATTACAGAAGCATGAATAGAACCAGATTGGAAATACTTACAGATCCCTTGTGGGGTAAAACTGGAGGTCGTACTAAGTGTAACACACAAGCAATGACATATTGAGTTTCTTAGCGTATAAAATTATGACATTCTTCTAGAATAATGGTCTTTTTTTTTTTTTAAGCCCGATTTGCTCCCTACAAGCCACAAGACATTCTGTTGAAACCCCTGTTGTTCGAAGTACCAAGCATAACGACAGACTCTGTGTTTGTGGGAAGAGATTGGCTCTTTCACCAGATAGAAGAAAACCTGAGGAACACGGAACTGGCAGAAAATAGAGGAGCAGTGGTTGTTGGCAATGTGGGGTTTGGGAAGACGGCCATCATTTCCAAGTTGGTAGCG
The DNA here is from genome assembly GCA_028533085.1 of Varecia variegata. Classification (NCBI taxonomy): domain Eukaryota; kingdom Metazoa; phylum Chordata; class Mammalia; order Primates; family Lemuridae; genus Varecia; species Varecia variegata. The sequence goes on along the minus strand of CM052439.1, from coordinate 58,715,503 downwards.
CTGAGCTGCCACGGAAGCCGCATGAGGCAAATTGCTTCCAACAGCCCCAGTTCATCACCTAAAGGTATGTCCACACTTAATTTCTTGTCTAGTTTATTAATACAAGATAGATGGAGGGAATTGCTGTTTGGGTAGACAGAAATTACCAATTTTCCTCAAGTTGTTCCAAGGACTATATTGGATTTGCAATCACATGTTAAGTGAATTATTTGAGTACTTCATCTATCATAGTGTGTATTTCACTAGACTCTGGGGTGAGGCCAGTGTTTCCTGACATCCTCCTGAGCTGCAACCCCTCTCTCCCTCTCTATACAGGCAGAGGTGGGGCCGTGAGGCCTGATCTAGTCCCCTGAGGAATTCTTGGTCCTAAGACCAAGGGACTGGACTCTGGGCAGAACAAGCCAGATGGAGTCCACTGTAGAATTCTTTTGTACCCTGTTCACCACAGCCTTTGTATTCTCTATTGGATTTACTAAAACTATAAAGACTAAGTTAGATATGGCATAGAATAGCCAAATATTTGACTATTCACTGCTTATTTCATATGCAGTAACCCCATTAAAAAGAGAATGTTTCTAAACATGGCGAATAAGAACAGGTGAGCCATATGAGATTTTGTTTTTAACCCAAAAGAATTTAATAAAGGAAACTGGAAACAGTGGTTCTCCAGCAAGGGGAAACTGGGTGGGTGAGAGATGGGTGGGGGACTTGTGCTCTCATTTGGACCTTTGAATTTTGGACCATGTTCACTCTTTAGCTGTTAAAATACTCTCTAGGGCTAATCAAGAAATACTCAGTATCCCACCCTACTCCTGTGCTGATGCAAACATGAAATGGGTCTTTTCTCTGCAGCTTCAGACCCTACCCAGGACCTTCCTTTCACTCCATTGCTTTCACCGAGCTCTTCTACAAGTGCTTCCAACACGGCGAAAACTCCTCCTGGAGCTGGGTCTGGTACTCCTGAAACCCAGAGGCCAAGAGAGGATGCGGTGAAATACCTCGCTTCTAAGGTAACCCGCTTGTGTTTTATGGGAGCCTTCCAGAGAGAGAGAAAGAGAGATTTTCTAGTTTGGTTTCTGAGAACTGAAGAGGAAAAGGAATCTTAAAACAGAGACAGCTGCCTAAGGCTTTTGATAAAATTGTGATAAAGTACACCCAATAAAAGATGTGAAAGAAAATAAATATCTATCTTAAGACATTGGCGGTGGACCTCTTATACAATGGATTCAAAGAGTTCCTCAAAGCATCAGAAGACATCTGTGTACTCACCACAAATCCATCTTTATAAGCATGCGCTTTCCTTAATTTTATGTGTGAGCAGGAGATTGGGAGCTTTTAACCAGACCCAGACCTCTTCTGCCTGCACTCAGTTGCCTGGGGCCCCTGACTCCTGCAGCTTTCTGTCAGAGGTTTCTTGTGAAGTTGTAAAAGACACTTTGGCTGACTTTCCGTTCCTAAATTCATGGTCATCAAGGTCCTTCTGAAATTTTCCTCCTGCTCAGTATCCGTCACTGGCTTATAAGCCACCCTCCTGTGTTAAAGCACTTGTATCTCTTGCCCGTGGCGAGCCACGCGGTCTCCCTGGGCAACCGTGGTGTGAGTTGGTGGAGCTGGAGAACCCACCAGAGATGGGCAGCGATGAGATGCACCTTGTGAGGAGCCCCCCAGGGGTGGGGCAGGTGCAGGGGAACTGACACCAATACTGCTGTGCCCTGATGCTCGTGCACACATAATCACACACACAACTGGAGCAAAAGCACTACAAAACTGTGCTTATTCTTTTATTCTGTAATACACTCTGGTAATTTAAATTCACTTTGTCATATTTTTGTTTTAAACTCTGTGGCTCCATATTGATTTTATGACCACTGTTGGGTTGCCAAGCTGCTTTTCTCAAACACCATGCAAGACCGTGGTCCTGAATGTCTCATGGTGGTTTGCACAAGCTCACAGAGTCCTCACCTGTGTCCATGCTAATCTCAGTCCAGGTGAGAGTTGAAGAGCAGTCAGCTTTCCTCTGGGTGTTGATGATAAATTTACTCTAAACCAGGAGTCTCCTGGTAGTTCCAGGCTGGCCTGAGGAAACTGCTACACGCAGACTCTTGCCGCTTGCTTTTGAAGAGTCTGCAGCCCTGGGGTCTAATCCCAGATCTTTGATTGACTCCCTGTCACCCTGGCAGGACATTTGCCCTCAGTGTCAGCTGTCCTCAGCCAGGAACTGTGGCTGGTGGTTCTGGTCCTCCTCCCTGCAGGGGCTGGGATGCCCGTAACTCAGACGCTTCTGAAAAACATACAACCCTTCACACAAGTGTGTTTGTCCCTTTTTTGCCTTCCTTGCCTTGTACTTACATTCCTCCTTTCCTCCTCATTTGGGAAAGTATTGGATTTTTCATTTATCCACAGCGCACCTCCCATTCATTCCCAAGACTTGTGCATCTGACCCTTTCCTTGAGCCCCTCTTAACCAGTAACCTGCGGCTGCTCAGGTCCTCGTGAGGGGACCACTCCTCATCCTCTCGGTACTCGGGCTGCTCCCCTCTCCTCCTACTTGTCCCTTCACACGAAAGGCAGAAATTCACTAATTTCTGATTTCCATTCTTCAGTTAATGTCCCTGTTGAACTCCACAGTGTCCCTTCACGAAATGTGGGTATAGGGAGTGGGGCTGAGGCCTTGAGTCCCCCTGCCAGTACAGCCCGGGTTTCAGAGCCACCGACTTTATCTTCTACCTTTTGGGCTCAGCAAAAGGATTTCCTAAAGAGGTGCTGCTGCTCTTGAGATCAGAAATGTGATCTCTGTGTGAATATGCCTTTTTTTTTTTTTTTTTTTTTTTTTTAAGAGACAGGGTCTCACTCTGTCACCCAGGCTGGAGGGCAGTGGCACAGTCATAGCCCACTGCAGCCTTGAACTCCTGGGCTTAAACAATCCTCCTCCCACCTCAGCCTTCCAAGTAGCTGGGACTACAGGTGTATGTGCCACCACGCCTGACCTGGATGGTGCCTTTTAATGTCGAGGACATTGGGATGGCTTGGAATTGCTTTTTAAGCCAGGATAGGCTCTAGGTTTTATGAATGACTTTTTATTAATTTAGTACAGAGTAACTGGTGCTGATCAAGATGGATTTGTGGATGCAGTCAAAGGTCTGCAAAGCACACAGATGCAGGAAGGGATAAATAGATCGATTAGCTACTTAAGGACTTGGTCTTGGGGAATAGAAGCAACGTATCCTGTTATCTCAGCGAGCGGGCAGAGTTGTGTTCCTGCTTGAGATCATAGAAGGAGCTGTGTGAAGAGAGTGAGGTGACACTGACAGCTCTGCTTCCCCCGTAGGTGGTGGCCTACCACTACTGCCAGGCCGATAACACGTACACGTGCCTGGTGCCCGAGTTCGTGCACAGCATTGCGGCTTTGCTCTGCCGCTCCCACCAGCTGGCCGCCTACAGAGACCTTCTGATAAAGGAGCCCCAGCTGCAGAGCATGCTGAGCCTCCGATCCTGTGTGCAGGACCCAGTGGCAGCTTTCAAGAGGGGAGTGCTGGAGCCACTCACAAGCCTGAGAAACGGTACCTCGGAGCAGCCACCCAAAGCCCCTCTCTCAGTAGTGGTGCGGGACACCCCGGTGGACCTCAGAAGGAGGGTGGTCAGCTCAGCCCTGGGGTAGCAGTGAGGAGGGGGAGGAAGGATGTGGAAGCATCAGTGCCCATCTGGTCCCCTTCTTCAGATCTCCCCAAGGTCCCTCCTTATCACCCCCCACCACTGGTGTAGTGTTAAATGAAGCATCCCTGATAAGAAAGAACTCCACTATTGAACAGTTCCAAAGTAGCCAATTGGTAACTGCAGCTCTTAAGATGATTTGCACCCTTAGAAGACTGTTGCCTACATATTTTATACTCTTAGGTATCGGGGAATAAGTGGATTATTTGGGAGAGTTTTCCAGCATATGTTTTTTTCATGGCCTCTGCTCAGTTGAGTTGAAACCTAAAGTCATTTCTAGAACTTTCTATTCGATTTTTTTTTTTTGGCCCCTGAATATTCTGTAACATAGGGGATGTCAATGACATTGTGCGCCCTTCAGTTTTCTGTCCTTTCTCCCCTTTGCTCCTTACCTTTTGAGCTAGTTTGTTTACCTGCCCACACAGCACTTCTGCCAGAAAGTGCTAGAGAGAGAGATTGAAACAGATGTCATTTCTCCTCCCTTCTCTGGGCTAAAAGTTGGCACTAATAAAGGGAATAATAGCTTTATTAGGCTCATGGGAAGGAGCCCTGTTGCGGGGTCTTTGAAGGAGAGCTCTCCCCACCATGTGGTTGTGTGGCTTGTGGCTTGGGCCAGACAGTGAGCCCTGGGGTGGTGGGCGGAGGGCCAGTTTGCCTTACCTGGAATCCACTGCCGAGTTCTAAGGGTGGACCTAGCGTCTTTTCCAGGTCTGGTCTCTGTACGTGTTAGCTATCTTTGCTGTCACCCGTCCCGTGATGGTGGTTTATGAAGCACTGACTGTGTTACATACGTGGCTGGGGTTCTGCTGATGTGTGGAATGCAGCATGTTTCTGTTCTGTGAGAACTGGGTTTCTTTTGGCTCTGGGCTCCAGTTTTCATTATGAATTTAATAGAAAATATGCTTCTGTGAAAACCATTTCTTGTGCCATATTTAAACCTTTTTAGTTTCTCCTAACACTTTAGACTGTGCATTAAAATACACTGGGTGGTGCCATCTTACAGATATGTATAATTTCTTAATTTGAAAAAATTATTTTGTCCTTCAGAGCAGAAAATTCCTGAAGAAGAATACATTATTTTGATAGATGGCTTAAACGAAGCTGAGTTTCATAAACCTGATTATGGAGATACACTTTCTTCATTTATTACCAAAATTATTTCTAAATTTCCTGCTTGGTTGAAGTTGATTGTGACCGTGCGAGCAAATTTTCAGGTAACGAATTCTCAAATCTCTTTCTGAGTGCCCATATTCCAGTTTTACAGTGATAAGTACTGATAACGTCAGCTATTGTAAACCATTTAGCTGCTGAATTGAAAACTATGTTAGGAATTTGAAAAATCAGTCCACAGAGCCCCACATGGGTGAAACTGTGACCTTTTCAGCCTCGGGCATATTTATCAAGCTGTCTCGTATGTCCTCTTTTCCCGTGTTGACGTCTAGCCAGGGTCACCGTCGTGCAGCGTGCTTGGCTGTCCGAGGAGTCTGGCCAGCGGATCTGCTAGGGTTTAAAGATATTCTTGCTGGTAGTTATTTGCATGGGTTTGCAGTGGGGCTGTAGGGGGGCTTTTTCAAGGGAAAAGTGAAGGATGAAAGAGATTTTAAGGCCTATTCTGGGAGATCTGTGTTTTCATAAGACTTAAACATGAGGTAACATTGGCAGCCCAGTGGGGCAAGAGTGATTTTTTCCTTTTTCTGTGTTCCCCCTCATTTGAACCCTAAAATTGTTTCTTAACCATTGACTCCCTTTACACCTGAACCTTTTCAGTATAGACATTTAGACATTAGATTTTGATTCTTGCTCTTTTTATGATAATTATTTTAAAATAGCATTTGGGTGTTTTTTTTTTTTTTCCTCATTAAAACTGGAATTAGTCCTCAGCTGAACTTGATGTTTGTTGTTTTGGGCATTTGATTTATATGCTTTTCAGCCATTTTTGACACAGTAAGCATAATCTGACAATCAATAGAGCACAGGAACCAGGAGTCTTTTGTTTCACTTCCTAACTGTGTAAGTATTCAGAGGTTCATTTAGCATCCATGTAAAATGGGAATAATTGTGTTCTGCCCTCTTCCTGCAATTATTGCATTAAATAAGGACACACACACTTAAATACTGCAAAAATTATAGTGGAAAGTTAAAAGAAAAACAGGCAAACCTCTTTGCGGTTAGGCGTCAGATAGTGCTTATCTTTGGAATGGGGGAGAGAGAGGAAGGGCATGCGCAGCTTCTGGGACTGGTGATGTTCTCTGTCTACGTGCCGGTTACACAGGTATATTTGACTTTGTGAAAATCAGTGACACTTTGCAATATGGTTTGTGTACCTCTGTATGGATGTTATACTTCAATTTAAAAGTTTCCTTAAAAAAAACCAACAATTTAAAAAATGATAGCATGCTATGCCGAAGTAGGCACCTGTCATTGGGATACAGCCCAGGGGCAGTCTCAGACTTCCTGGCTGGGTTACACAGCCCCAGTGTTTGACGGACCAAGAGGGATGGCTCTTATCTCGGCGTCTGGCCGTGTTCTTAGATGTGCGGTGTTGGTTTGTATAGCCAGTTGCACGGTGTAAGGACTATGGTGTTAGGTCACTTGCAGGGTCTCACTGCCCTGCAGGTACCGGCCTAGTTGCCTCTGTCTTCGTGGGGCTCCTACTCTGCTTGCCTGGCTGTGTCCTCAGATGGGGCCCTCAGGAGGGACTTCACTGATTCAATCTCACATCAGGATTTCTTTCACATAAGCTTTTTATCTTCACCTTATCCTATTACACGTTTTAATACGAAACAATGAGTCCCTGTAATCCATGAAAATCCCTCCTTGAAAGAAAACTAGTGAATCTGGTTTGAAATGCTGCTAAAATAAAAAAAGGAATCTCTGTGGAGTGACACTGCGGGGTTTTTCTTTCCCCCCCAGGAAATCATAAGTGCGCTGCCATTCGTCAAGCTTTCCTTAGATGACTTTCCCGACAACAAAGACATCCACAGCGACCTGCACGCCTACGTCCAGCACAGGGTCCACAGCAGCCAGGACATCCTCAGCAACATCTCCCTGAACGGCAAGGCCGACGCCGCCCTCATCGGGAAAGTGAGCAGTCACCTGGTGCTGCGGAGCCTGGGCTCCTACCTGTACCTCAAGCTCACCCTGGACCTCTTCCAGCGGGGACACTTGGTCATCAAGAGCGCCAGCTACAAGGTGGTGCCCGTGTCTCTGTCAGAGCTCTACCTGCTGCAGTGTAACATGAAGTTCATGACCCAGGCTGCCTTCGAGAGAGCACTTCCGATCCTCAACGTGGCCCTGGCATCCCTCCATCCCATGACAGATGAGCAGATCTTTCAGGCTATTAATGCTGGCCACATCCAGGGGGAGCAGGGGTGGGAAGACTTCCAGCAGAGGATGGACGCCCTCTCCTGCTTCCTCATTAAGAGGCGAGACAAAACCCGCATGTTCTGCCACCCGTCCTTCAGGGAGTGGCTCGTCTGGAGAGCAGACGGAGAAAACACAGCCTTCCTGTGTGAGCCCAGGTACGGCAGGGAACCTCATGTGCGGCTGGGGAAAGGATCGCAAACGTGGTTCACGTGTTCTAATGGAAAGACAACCCAGACTGAATAATTCAGTTTTGCTTTTTTATTTTCTTATTTTTCCCCCCACTTTGGCAGAAGGAGGGGCAATGGGAATTCTCTCTCCTTGTATACACAAGCTGCCTTCCTTCAATTGCTAGGATTTTAGGACTGCCCTGTGTATGTGGATTAAAGAGAAGCAGGGCAGTGCCTGGCTGTCCATTCTTCCTGCCGTCCGCTCTCTCGCAGATCCCTGTGTCCCGCGCCCAGCTTTGGCAGGGCTCATGTGGGAAAGCGTGAGATGGGCTGCAGGGAACACAGGCTTCTCTCCGGGTGTTGCCCTGTGGGTCTCCAGACTGTCTTGGGCCCTTAGCACTGCTGCTCCCCTGACACTCTTAAACACCTAGTGACTTGTCCCAGGGATCAGACTTCTCTGTGGGCCCAGAGGGAGCACCGTGACCCAGCCTGGCTGCCTCGTTATATGTTTGTGGGTCCACTCGGTGTGGCAGACTGGGCTGGGCCGGGATGTGTTCTGCTCACTGCCTGGGCTGTTGGCATCACGGCGGGGGAAGCCTGTCTGTGGTGTGGCCTGGTAGCAGTTAGGGTGAGAGGTGGGCAGTTCTAGGGTGCAGATGTTTTCAGATAAGGGTTTGCTCAAGCCTCCACTTCTGCCTGGCCCTGGCCTTGGCCTACACCTTTGCTGTCTTGAACGGCTTCTGCTCTGTAAGTCAGAATTGCCCCTACTTGAGTAACAAGGGCTGGCAAGCTGCTCACTGTCCCCTTAAGAATGGTAGTGGGTGTTTGACCAGCTGCTGGGGCCCAGAAATGAAGAGGTGAAAAGCACTTGCAAGCCTCGAAGGCACCTTCCACCCCATGAATATCGACTGGCCATTGACATAGTAGGTCCAGCTGCTGTTTCCTGTTGTTGCTGTTGTCATTTTATTAAGTGACACTGGACTGAAGGTTTGTTGTTATCTTTTGAACTTGGTTCGGGGCAATAAATTCTAACATCCAGGTTATTTAGCTAGACCATAATAGGGTGGTGAAACACATGCTGTGACATAACTAGCCAATCAGATTATTTTCTAGGAAAAGTCCAATCCTTTCCTAGGAAGGTGGGCTGTAGTTGAGTTTGTAGAGACATTAAAAACAAATCAAAAGACTTCAGCGGGGGTTGTAGGTTTGTTACTGGGTTTGAAGCTGAAGTAGTTGGACTATAGTCTTTGTTAAGCTCCACTTCATTTTGGGTAGGACGGCCATTAAGGTTACACAGCCTAGGGCAGAGCTGAGAGTGGGTGACTCCTGGGCCAGTGCTGGCACCTGCAGTCCTGAGTGCTGCTGTGTCCTCATAAGCACTGGGGACATCCCCTGGGGCAGGGCCTGGAGTTAAGAGAGGCACCAAGGGTGCAAAATTTACGGAGGTGCTCACCTCTGGGGTGGTACCAATTGGCATTTTCCCAAGAGAGTGCATAGAGCAGTGTAAGAAGGAAGCTACTAGATTTAATTTGATAGTGGCTTTTGAGGACCCACTTTACAGAGTGCTGTGGCAAATATGGAAATTCCTGGGGCAAGGCCCCTCCTCTCCAGGGCTTCCCGCCTGGGGTGGGTGAGGCAGGAAGTGGCTGGGAAGAGACTGACTTCGGGAAAGGGGAGGCGATTTCTGTAAACCGTTTCATATGCGTGGTGACATTTGGGTTGGGTTTTCAAAGATGGTAACATTTCTTCCCCCACTCCAAATAGTTTTGTTTTTGCCCTAATTATAGAGGGAAAAATGGGAGAAAAGTCCAACACCCATAGTCAGTGACAGTTCACTTTTTATTTCTGCCTCTTTCCACAGCATGTTAAATGTTATACAAATCATCATTTCCCTCTTAGAATTCTTGTCCTGTTTTCTAATTTTTACTTTTTTGCTTAACACATCACAGACATCCTAGCAAGCTGTTACAAATCTTACAAAAGTGTCATTTTCATTTTTCACGGATATGCAAACCTCCTAGTAGGCAAGTTAGAAAGTGCTTCACGATACCCTTGTTGGACCTTTAATTGTTCCTAGGTTACTTAGAAACATAAAAACCTGTAGTGAACAGACGAGTGCCTTACAGATCTGGATTCAAATCCTTACACCATTGGTTCTTGTGTATTTCCTGTGCACAAAAATCCTCCAAGCCTTATTTCCTTACCCATAAAAAGTATGGGTATCTTCTCACTGAGTGACAGTGGCTGTTAAGTAAGTTCCTAAGAGGATCTGCTACCTCCCTTCCTTCCCTCCCTTCTTCCCTCCTATTTTTGATTATTCCTTAGGTTAAAATTCCAGGAATAGAATTATGAAGTTAAAGAATAGTTTGTCCAAGTGTTCATTCATATCACCTAGACTTAAGCACATTCACGTTTTGCAATGCTTGCTACATCTGTTTTGTTGAGGGATTTTTTTGCAGAAATATATTAAATAATGTTAAAAATATAACATTTTACTTTAAATCAATTTAAATGTTATAAACATGACATTTCTTGTTAAATAATTGATTATACATCTCAAAAAGGAGGGATGTTTTCTTAACCATAATACCATTACCACACCTAAAATATTAATAGGAATTCTCCATATCCCAAAATATTTAGCCATGCTCGAATTTCTCTACTACTTTTTTTTTTCAGTATGTTTAAATCAGAATCCAAAAAGTCCATAAAATGCCTTTGATTGTTTCTCTTTCAGTCTGTAGTTTCCCTCCTCCATTTTGTCCCCACTCCTTCCCTGTCACCACAATTTGTTTGTTTAAAAAGAGCAGCTGGATAGTTTGTCCTGTACACTTTTCCATAGTCTGAATTTTGTATCCTCGTGTTTTTTTCATGTGTTCTCTCACCCCTATTTCCTGTAAACTGGTAGTTAAATCTAGAGGCTTGATCAGATTTTATAATTTTATTTTTTTGCAAGAATACTTACTAGGTGGTGGTGAGTACTTCTCAGGAGGCACATAGCATCTTTTTAATTCATTTTTTTATTGATACACATTAGATGTACATAATTTGGGGGTACATATGATAATTTAATACATTCATATAATCAAATCGGTAATTAGGATATCCATCACCTTAAATATTTATCTTTTATGCTAGGAACATTCAAATTATTCTCCTCTAGCTATTTTGAAATGTACAGTGGTTTGATGTTAACTGTAGTCACCCTACGGACCTATCGAGCACCCGGTCTTCTTTCTTCTAAGTGTGTGTTTGTACCCACATAACGTCATAATGTCTCTCTGGGGTGCTGGGAGCTGCTGATGACCATTCCCTGGATCCAGCAGTCCCCTACGGTTGCACAAGCAGTCTTAGATTATCTAGAATGAGCTCCCATCTCTTCTTTTCCCCACACATTAACTTGAGGAGTGACTGGATAGGGCATCAGTATGTGGAACAAGGCTGTCGGAGACAGGAGGAGCTGTCGAGGGCAGTGTGTCAGAACATGCAGGCCATGTTCTGGCAACAGCAAATCTAGTTTGGAGCTTTTATCATGGAAGAGAAAAGTGGGGAGAGCCAGCATAAGTCTGTGCGTGAGAGAGTGTGGCCTCTTATCCATCATCTCTGGAGAACCTGTTGTCACAGGAGCATCCTGGAGCATGGACCATGCATGTGGACAGGAGCATGGAGGGCAGAGTGTGCCGGGTGTAGAGAGTAGTGGGGACCACTGTCCCAGTCAGGAGCGGGGACCTGGTGGACCGGGATTAGAGAGGCAGTGGGACGGAGATGGGCCTTGCTGACACAGGATAGCTGGAAGGCCTTGCCTGTGAGCAGAGTCTAGGAAGGAGGAGCCATAAATGACTTCAAGCCACAGAAAGAGGTGTGGCTTTGGTCTTAGGAAGGTAAGAGAGGCAGGCAGTGGGGACAGGTTTTGTGGGAACGGAGCTGGCTTTGGTTTTCAGCAGATGAGCTCGTGGGGTAGCTGTCTCTCCCAGGCAGACAGGGGCAGGTCAGGTCTGAAGTTTAGAAGTTGGCAGTTGAGGATGCAGCATCGTCGACAGAGAGGTGGTTGGCACAGCTTGGTGTGGACGCCAGTGCAGTTAGAGCAAAGAGAGCGCTGGGCTGCCGGAGCGTGGACGAGGATTTCAGGGAGGGAGGTTAGGGATGAAAGTGTTGCCAAGAGGTGAAGGAAAATGAGGATTAAGAGGAAGCCATTGGATTCTTAGTGTGGGAAGAGGGTCCCGGCTCCTTCGGAGACCCCATCCATCAGGTTGTGAGGCGTGAAAGAGGAGAGAGCCCACTTCCTGGGATGGGAGGTGGAAGGGTTGAGAGGTTTGAGATCGAGAGTGGGAAAGGTTTTTTTAATAACACAAGATTGGGACATGTTGAAAACATCATTGAGACAGTGTGGGGCAAGACAGAGTCCATAAAGAAGGAGGAACTGGCAATGTGGGGAGGGAGGAATGGGGGCTAAGTGAGGGATAGGTTGTCTCCCCTTTGTCCCCATTGAGTCTGCTCACAGCACCAAGTTAGCTGGATTTTATCTCATCTGCATGGTCCCTCCTCAAGGGAAGCACCTTGCATCACCCCCCCCGGGAGGACCCATGTCAAGCATGGTGATCATTATAAGGTGTGGATGTTAACAAGCAAAGGAGGTGCCATGTTACACTGGTGAAGAGCACAGGCTCTCCTGTCTGGCAGACTTTGGTTTAAACCTGCTCTGTCATTTACCAGCCATTTGGTCTTGGACAAATCACTGAACCTGTTCAGGCCTCTGTTTCCTTCTGTAAACACACTGGGAACCATAACACTTAGTGATCACCAGGTGGTGCAGGTAAATGAGATAATTCAGTCAGCTTTCTGCATCTTGATACACGAACTCTTTGGAAAATGTAGACTCATGAATGCAGGTGGTCAGAGAGGGGACACTTGGTCTCAAGACCAGGAGGGCAGGAACGCAGGTGTGGAGCGGTTACATGGGGAATTGTCTCCTCAGAGGTGGGAAGCCAAGTGCTCAGCTGAGAGCCCAGCCACCATGAGGGATGTGGCCACCTCCCCTAAGGGCGAGCCGTGGTATCCTGTGTGCCTTTGTGGTGCACACGGTGGGTATGGCCACAGAGCTCAGCCAGCTGGAGACTGAGGGCAGCTTAGCCCATGGTTGGGAGAGTGGACCCAACCGCAGTGTTCCGGGCCAGACCGAACCCCAGGACCAGCCCGTAGAGACTGGGGAGGGTTGGGGGGCCTGGAGCACCAGAGGTGACCGAGAGCCATTTCCGTGGGAATAAGGGGGCCTGAGAGGCTCTTGTCTGAGAGCAAAATCCCAGGCTTGAGGTCAGGGAGCTGGAACATGTCCAGGGGACCCCAGAGTATGTGCTTATGGGAGAGCTCCAGACAATTACAAGATGCTGGACAGGACACTCTGTGGGCAGTGTAGCCTTAAGGGTCATGCCCTCCCCCGTAGTGTAAAAACTAAATTCTTGGTTTCTACCTGCCTTGATTTCCTCTTCTCTAATGTGGCTTATAATCTGTTTGAGAAGCAGACATGCATCTGGATGGATAAATACAGTTTAAATGATGAATGCTTTTCATCATCTATAATAAACTAGCAACTACTGGGAGGATGCTTTTTTAGACATATATGTGTGTATGTATATATACGTACACACGCACAGAACAGTTCATGGCTGTCAGGTTGATAGAAATGAAAATAATTCGCATTGCACAGACGTCACTGCTATCGGAGCAAGCAGTGCTTTCCAAACAGATTGGCTCGGACAAAGGCAAGGAGTCCACACGGAGGCCGGATGTACCTACGGACACGGAGGGGCAAATGGGTAGGACGGCCCCTCCACGAGAGTTGTCGGGGGAACACAGGTGTCCGCTGAATGTCCACCACATGCCCAGCCACAGCAAGCCCACTCACATATCTCATCTTGTTTCCCCCACAAGAACCTGTGTTCCAACCAAGCCTAGAATTCTAGGCCTTTCTGATCTTCACCTGTTGCCTCGTTTTTCTTTCCTTCCCATTGTGAGGCCTTGACCTTTGGCCCAGGTCTACGTGATGGTGATTATCGTGAAGGGCTGGGCCCAGGATGGTTCTGCTCCATCTGTCTGCTCATTCATCCATCCAAGAAACACATATTTGAGTATTTACTAAGTGTTGGACACTTTGCTAGGCATTGTGACTATACCTGTGACTTAGACAAGACCTTTAGTCTCACAGGGTTTGCTTTTTTGTGGCAAGCATAAATCAGTAAATAAGGTGATGAGTGATGAATAGAGTGGGGGGTTCCAAAGATAAAGACCTGCCATGTCCGTGGGCTTCAGTGAGAGCCGTGCCACAGAGATAAGGGAACCCAGAAAAGGGCCTTAAAACGACTCGAAATATAAGCAGCACTTGCCACCTTGTGCAGAGAGGCGCGCGTGCCCACTCGGTGCAGGCGTTGTGCAGCAGTGCCCGCGTTCACCCAAGGGTCTGCGTGTGGTGGGACAGGCTCTTTCGTGATGGGCCTTTGTGTTTCTTCCCTAGGAATGGGCACGCTCTCCTGGCCTTCATGTTCTCGAGACAGGAGGGCAAGCTGAACCGCCAGCAGACCATGGAGCTTGGCCATCACATCCTGAAGGCACACATTTTCAAGGTGAGGCGCACACCAGCGTGAGGAAGGATTTCTGTGTTGTCGTTTGCAGGTTTGGGTTTTGGAGATTCTAGACAGCTTTATCAGCTGACCTCCACACACCTCCTCCCAAACTACCTCCTGCCCGTTCTCTGAAAGTAACCACTGTTCTGACTTAGCCTGATCATTTCCTTGCATTTCTTTATAGTTGATCACCCAAGTGTGTTTCTACATGCTATGGTTAAGTTTTACTCTTCCCACTTTATATATCTTTTAGTTTCTGTTCATCTAAATGTTCCACTTCATCCTTTACTATTTTGTTTCCTGAGTTCCTTGACCTATGCAATTTCACACCACTTGGGTCTTTTCCTTTTTTTCTTTTCTTTCTTTCTTTTTTTTTTTGAGACAGGGTCTTGCTATGTTGCCCAGGCTGGTCCTGAACTTCTGGGTTCAAGCAGTCCTCCTTCCAAGCAACTGGGACTATAGGTGTGCACCACCGCACCTGGCTCGGGTGGTGATATTCTAATTCTGTCACTTATTCTTCTAATTTACTTCCATAAAGAGAAGTTTTCTCATCTGCCATCTCTCTCCCCAGGCATGCAGTTCATGTAGCAAAGGCAGACTGAGTCCTTGACCTTTGGTTTTAGGTAGTGCAGGCTCATGGGTCCAGGTGCTCTTTGTGGGCATTGCTGTGCCTTCAGCATGTGTCTGCACCTTCGGGGCAGACCTGCTTTCAAACTGAGGCTGCAGGTGGGAAGGAGCCACTCAGGCAGATATGTCTCTGATTGTTTCCAGGGCCTCAGTAAGAAGACAGGAATCTCTTCGAGCCATCTCCAAGCCCTGTGGATTGGTTACAGCACCGAGGGGCTGTCTGCCGCCCTCGCCTCTCTCAGGAATCTCTATACCCCCAATGTGAAGGTGAGCAACCGTCTGTGCAGAGAGCCGAGCTCAGCCCCAGCTGCCTCCCCAATAGTCCTCGCACTGGGTGCTGGTGAGAGGAGGTGGAGGAGCGTCTGACGATGCTCTTCTCTGATGTAAACTGCGCAGGCTTAGACGCTCTTTACACAGTCTCTTCTAGACGTTTAGCTTTTCCCTGGCGGGAATGTGTGAGTGGCCAGGGGCTGCTCTGTGGGCATGCGGGAACTGTTTCACAGCAGATGTGATAAGGAAGCAATTCACAAAGGAAACCAAAGGTTAGAGAGATTTCCGGGGAAAACAGATTTTTAAATTGTCCTGGGTTACTAATCTGAACCATCTCTTTAGCATCCATGGGATATTAAGCACTGATGAATGACACAGCAATGGGTACATAGCAGATCCATGACTGCAGGTTTCGTGCACACGTGTATTAATGACTACAGACAGGGTGTCCAGCTGGCCCACTGCTGAGCCAGGAACTTCTTCACTCCTTGGTCAGTGGCTGTCACGTCATGATATTCTGCTCAGCTTTTTAAGGTAGATTTTTCCTCATTTAATACAGCACACATAGAGGCCATGCATCCAGTTAAGGCCACAAAGAAGGTTAGTGTCCAGGCTGCTCAGCCCCAGCCCTGACGCGCCCAGCTGCCTGTGGAAGCTCCGAGGCGGTTCCCAGTGAGCTGGGTCTTCCCCTTAAATTGCTTCTGTGAAAATGATCGTCCTGTCCCCTCTCGGTACACGGGAGGCCCAGCATGGTCATCAGTGAGGGACCAAGCAAAGCCGTGGCTCAGGGTCTCCAGGCGCCCGTCTTTCTCATTTGCTCACACGTGTTGATCAAACCCACCCAGGAAGGGGGCCACATGCTGCAGAGATGGCGCTGTGGGGGACATTGGTGGAGCCCTTTTCATGTCTCTCCTCCCCTGTTGTCCACACGCCTCATTCGGTACCTGCACCTTGGATGTGTGTCTGGGGTCTGGGTCTTGCAGAGTGCTTCCCTGCGTCTGCTGAGATGCGTGCTCCGCCCCCTTCTCTGTCTTCTTGGTGTGTGTAGGAGGCTGAGGGTGGCAGGGGGCACTCAGCAGGGCTCTGAGTCCGGGGGCCGATGGGCAGAGGGCATGCTCTCTGGGGGGGTTTCAGCCTCTCTGCTGGGTGCCCTTGGGCAGAGCACAGCTATGGGGCTGCTCATGGGGACGCTGTGCTCTGTCCTGCACTGTGCCTGCTCCTTTGCATGTTTTCACTCATGCTCCAGACTTGCAGGTTCGAGTGCTTGTGTCTCCTAAACCCCACATGCAAGTTTTTGTAGGATGGATGGACAGGAAGCCATTTTTATAGCTAAGGAGAACTAGCTCCAAGCTGTTGCTCCTGATCAAAGGGAACCTGTGCTTTCTAGATGGAATTACTCTTAAAGAAAGGTGATAGAGGAAATGGCTCTCAGTTTAGATTTCACATAATAAAGAAGTTGTACTAAGAATTTTTTCATTTAGTTTTTTTGTTGTTTTTTTTTAAGACAGAGTCTTGCTCTGTTGCCCTGGCTAGAGTGCAGAGGTGTCTTGATAACTCACTGCAACCTCAAACTCCTGGGCTCATGTGATCCTCCTGCCTCAGCCTCCCAAGTAGTAGCTGGGACTGCAGGGGCCACCACACTCGGCTAATTTTTTCTATTTTTAGTAGAGATGGGTCTCGCTCTTGCTCAGGCTGCTCTCAAACTCCTGGCCTCCAGTGATCCTCCCACCTTGGCCTCCCAAAGTGCTAGGGTTACAGGCATGAGTCACCATGCCCGGCTGGCACAGGTTACTTTAATGTGGAGAAAAGTAAATGGGGAAACATCTATTGAATGTAAATTTTTCAGACAGTAAATTAAAAGGTACAGCATAATAATGTAATGAGCTTGATTCTCCTGGATTATAGACTTTCCCCTTTAACATACTTGCAGTTTTAAAAGTTAATCATTTTTACTTTGTTTTGTAAAATGCCAGTTCACCTGTATCTACACCATCCCCCAAATTGTATAATGTGCATGTGCTTATAGAATCTTAAGGCTTTCCATTATCCTTCTGTTTCTTTTATCTTTCAAGGGGGCAAAAAAGGTTTTCACAGAATCTTGAACAAATTACAGTAATTTAAAATTATGCATGCAATTAAGGAACTTTTTTTAGAGAGTATTAAATGTTGTCATACAGGAATGAATGTCATTTTGAGCAATAATTGCAGTTTGCCACTTTGGTAAATTAAGGTGACTTGCTCTGGGATGATTACTTGGGAGATGAATTTTAATTTCAGTGACATGCCAGTTGATCTCTAACAATGTCGTCGCCTGTTGCCAGGCCAGGGTGGTGCCAGCCTGGTTCCCGGCTGGCCCTCTGGGGTCCTTGCCACCGGTGCCTCCAGGCTCCCGTCCAGCCGGTGGTTTTGCTCGCACCGTCTCCTAGGACTGGCTGCCAGCCACCGGCTGCGGACTTGGAGAATTTGAGTTGCGATTCTTTTCTCAGCAGATGGCAGAGAGGGGAGGAGAACAGGAGTTAGGCATAGACTTTGGCCTAACCTCCCTTGGCTGTGGGATCCAGTCATGTTCTGCATCACAGTTGGGCAACGCACATTGTTAAACTGTGCTTGTGTGAGCTTCTGGTACACTTAGTGGAAACACTGCAACCACACTTCATTCTGCCCTGGCCAGAGCCTCTACTGTCCTCGTGACCGTATCTTTGGCCTGCCCCCAGCCCCCTTTTTTTTTATTTTCTTGCTTTCATTAAATCCAGATATTTATAGATAATATAACCACTTCCAGGTGTTGTCCAAGGAGGCCTTCTATGATGATGATGATCAGAGAATTTTCATGTAGTTGGGGAAAATCTGTAGGATGAATCATTTATTTAAACACCTTCCTTTACTGTAGTGCAATCTTGGGGCTGCTGCTTTCGCCGCTGGACCACTCGGTGTCGTGAGCTTGGTGCTCAGCACCCATCTTTGCCTCATCCCCCTGGGCCTCAGCTTTCTCGCCTGTAAGATGTAGACAACAAAAGAGCCCGTCTCACAGAGTGATTAGAAACCTCACCGAGATGTTAGGGTTATTGGGAAAATCCTTGGCATGTATCACAGGCTCCAGTGAGTTTTGTTAATGCTTCGCCTCATCTCTGCAAACTCACTGTGCTATTGCGTAGGCCCCTGGATGTACTGCTTGGTGATGAACAGGAGCCACCTACCCGGAGGGTTTGATAGTCCCACGTGGCTCCCCTCTGCCCTCAGCTCTGCAGGAGGTCTGCCTGCTGCTCTGTGCTGGTGAACAGCCCGGGGTGGGCACACAGGTGATATGGATGGGCGGCCAGACTCCAGGTCACCAGGTGCCTTGGGCAGAGCTCCCTCCTGTGCCTTCCAGGGCTCAGGGACCTGGGCTCCTGACCCTTCTGAGGATTCCATGAAAGGGTGATTATGACAATGGCAGTCAATATTTATTTAGCACTTAACAAGATGCTGAGTGCTGCATTAAATGCTATCTGCACGTGTGTATATATATGTGCACATAAATACATGCACTTTCTTTACACATTCTTTTTTTTTTTGAGACAGAGTCTCACTTTGTTGCCTGGGCTAGAGTGCCGTGGCGTCAGCCTAGCTCACAGCAACCTCAAACTCCTGAGCTCAAGTGATCCTACTGCCTCAGCCTCCCAAGTAGCTGGGACTACAGGCATGCGCCACCATGCCCGGCTACTTTTTTCTACATATTTTTAGCTGTCCAGATCATTTCTTTCTATTTTTAGTAGAGACGGGGTCTCGCTCTTGCTCAGGCTGGTCTCGAACTCCTGAGCTCAAATGATCCACCCGCCTCGGCCTCCCAGAGTGCTAGGATTACAGGCGTGAGCCACCTCGCCCGGCCCACATTCATTTTTAATCTTTACAACCACCCAATGAAATGAAACTTTTTTTGTCCCCATTTTTCAGATGAGAAAACTGAGGCTTAGGGCAGTTGGTAGCGTGCCCCAAATCACACGGCTGGAAGGGTGCCTGGCACCCAGCAAGCTCGTGCTCTGCAGGTGAATCTATCACCTGATTTGTTTACAGCCCTGGCTGCCAACTGGAATCACTTGGGAGCTCTGGGCGCCAGCGCCCCAACCAAGTCCAACTCTCCAAGGGTGGGGCCTAGGCATTGGAAACTTTCAAGCTCCCTGGTGGTTTCAGTATGCAGCCGGGTTAAGAACCATGAATTAAGAGAAGTGCCAAAAACTGATGGGGGGGTTAAGTGGTAAAAATGCTCAGAGCATTGTTAGCAACGAAGGAAATGTTTTTCCCAGAGGCAGATGAAGTGTGAATTGATGACAAACATCTTTAGGAAAGCTGTGCCCTGAGCACATGCCTCTCACGTAAACTCTTGTATTCATCATGATATTGCAGGTACACCTTCCAACATTACTAGCAAAGACTCCCTGGTAGGTAGAATGGGGTGTAATACTGCTGTTAAGAGGCACCTGAAGCACAGAGAGGCTGAGTAATATTCTAAAAATCACACAGCAAGTCAGTTAAGGGGCTGGTTGAGAACTCGGATCACTTAATCCATCATCTTTTTCTCTAAGGCTTATGGATCTCAAGAGAGGGTATGGGATTCATGGGCGAGGGAAGAGTGTAACTAGTTGGCAAAGCCCCCCAGGGAATTTACAAACTCTTCTTGCCTGTCCTGTGGTGAGCGGAGTTTGATGTGCCCCTCAGTGGTGTTACATGTTTTTCTAGACATGTATACCTTCTATACTTCAGCGAAGAACTGGTTTCCTAGGTCTTGATAAAATCCCTAAGTATTTTGTCAGCATAATCCTGTTCTTTTCTTACTAATAATAGTTATTCAAAGGGAGATTTTTTTTTTAAAAACCCTTTTATTTAGCACTTACAATTTTAAAATGCTTTTGAATTCTGTTTGAGTCTGTTGGTATTTTTAAGAGCACACTTGTGTAGATGTGTAGAGCAGGCTTGATGGGGATTAATTAGGTCATTTGCACGGTCACCTGCTAAGTGCCAGTGTTAGGAGAGGAACACCTTTTCTGATCTCTCGTCTGTCCCTCTGGGTGTTTTCCGCCTGTCCCTCCACGAGTGCAGGTTGACAGCAGGAGGCTGGAGGCTGGTTGGTGCTCACCAGGTCAGGCCAGATGGGTGGTCCCTCTGAAGGGGGGTGTACGACAGGGCAGTGGTCAGGTGGTTGGCTGCCTCATCACGGTGGCGGCCTCACCTGTGCATGACCTGTCCTTCCTTGAATGTGGCAGTCCCAGCAGTGTGAGGGACATGACTCGTGGCCCATCCGTGTCCGTGGAGGAGCTTTGTCCACCTCGCTGCTTCTCCGTGAACTTTTGTACCTTAGAACCCGGGTCTGGTGCAGTGGGCTAAGCGGGAAAGCAGAGCGTGCTGGGGGGTGAAGGGCGGCCTGGGCTTTATGTGTGCGAGGGTGCAGGGCCGTTCTGCCCGGCGTCCTGGTGTCGGAGCAGAGACCGTAGGAAGTGATCCTGTGGCATCTGTGTCTGTGCAATGAGCATTCCAGCCAGAGGGAGCTGCAAGGGTAGAGGCTACCAGGCCAGGGCGGCGTGGCATTGTCACAGGACAAGCTTCGAGTCCAGGGCGGCTGCAGTGAGGGGAAGGTCTAGAGAGAAGTCAGGGAGGAAGCTGGAGGCCTGGGTCACGTGGGGTCAAGCTTCAGCAGCAGCCAGGACACCTTCAGCACTTGTACTTTGGGTTCTAACCTGTGGCTATGCTCTTTGAGTCATGGTTCACCACCTGGTAGCATTAATTTCCCACATCTGTCAGTTTGTAACTATTGTCTCGGTTAGTCCTGTGGACACCTGTCACTGAAATGCCCTGAATTTCAACTGCCTTGTCCTCTTTCTGTATCTTTTAATGATCCCCATGTGTCTCCAGTCAGTAAATGACGAAGTCCCTGTGGTTTTCACGTTTAGTGAGCGCCCAGAGGACCTGCCAGACTTTGGCAGGGGGCAACTGATGAGGGTTGGGACCATCGAAGTGGACCGTTTAAAGAAACACCTTGGGCATCTTAATACCTGTTAAAGGAGCATCATTTTTCCTAGTTTTCTGGAGAAGATACTAGTATAGATAAAACTTGCATATGTTCAGCGATTTTATTTTAAGATCTGTAGATAAAAAACCCTCCCTGATACCTAGACCCGAGCACTGCAGTGGGTGGTGGGCGCAGTAATTGGCAGAAGCAGCAGATCGATTTCTAGCCGTGTCGTGCTGCCCACAGTCCCGGGGTACACGGACATCTCCATGTGCTCCGTGTGTACTTTAGGAGCACATCCTTGTAAAGAAAAGCGGATGTGTATTTACTTTTGGCTTTGTTATCTCACCGTTAATTATTTAATCCTGTGATGATGATTTCACTGCCAGAAAGATGAATTGTCTGTTTTTATTTAGGTTAAACTGAGTTTTCAGAGCGGAGTCCCCAAACCAGCAGCGTCAGTATCACCTGGGAACTCATTAAGAATGCGCCATTGTAGACCCACCGAATCAGAAGTCCAGGGGGTGCCTGAGAATGTGCATTTTTAAATTTTTAAATTTTTTTATTGTGGTAAACATGTAACAGAAAATTTGCCATCTTAACCATTTTTTAAGTGCGCAATTTATTCGTGTTAAGTATATTCACATTATTGTGCAATAAATCTCCAGAACTTTCTTCTTGCAAAACTAAAATTCTATATCCATTAAACAACTCTCATTTCTCCCTTCACCCAGGTCCAGAAACCACCGTTCTACCTCCTGTCTCTCTGAATCTGGCTACTCTGGGTACCTCATATGAGTGGGATCACCCAGTATTTGTCCCTCTGTCTTTGGCTTATTTCACTGCGCATAATGTCTTCCAGGTTCATCCGTGTTACAGTATGTGTCCGAATTTCCTTTCTAAGGCTGAATAATATTCCATTGTGTGTATATGCCATGCTTTGTCGATCTGTTCATCCATCGATGAACACCTGGGGGTTGTTCCCACCTTTTGGCTGTTGTGACTGATGCTGCTACGAACACTGGTGTACGAATATCTGTTCAAGTCCCCACTTTCAGTTCTTTTGGATAGATACCCAGAAGTAGGCTTGCTGGGTATCACAAAGATAACAAAGCCAAAATTTAATTTTTTGAGGAACTTCTGCACTGTTCCCTGTTTGCGGCTACGCCATTTTACATTCCCGCCAGTGAGACTGCACGTTCTGAATGTAACCCCGACGATACTGGTACACACTCAAGTTTGAGAACCAGTGAATTAAACTGATACAAAAAATTAAGGATACCACCCTTGTCCACAGATGTTGCTGAGACTGACATTTACGTGAGAAATTAATCTTGTTGGGGGACATTGTCCCACAGGTGAGCCGTCTCTTGATTTTGGGAGGCGCCAACGTGAACTACAGGACAGAAGTGTTGAATAATGCCCCGATCCTGTGCGTCCAGTCTCACCTCGGCCACGAGGAAGTTGTCACTCTGCTCCTGGAATTCGGCGCCTGCCTGGATGGAACGTCGGAGAACGGCATGACTGCCCTCTGCTATGCAGCAGCTGCGGGCCACATGAAGCTGGTGTGTCTGCTGACCAGGAAGGGAGCAAGGGTACGTGGCAGCCCTCCCGCTGTGGGGCTGGCCCGGGCGTGGGGATGGGGTGGGGAAATGCCTTCATCTCATTGCTAGAATTGTCATCTGGGCCAGTCTCTCCCGTCCCTGCTCTATCGAGTTCCATTGAGCTGAGAAACCACAGCATAAGCAGAGAGGATGGGGCTGCAGGTGTCGGTCAGTCTGGAGCAGCCCTGGGAGAGAGCTGGGCCGTGTGTTTTGCTCACAGGCTGTTGCTCTGCTTAGAGTTGCACAAAGGGAGGCAGAACTCCAGGAGACCTGGCCACTGGCCACATGAGCAGGGCCATCCTTAAAAAAACCCTACAAGTATCGACCTAGACTTTAACACAGCACCACGATCGGCTGAAAATATTTTAAGTGTTTGCTTTTTTTTTTTCCTTCTCCTATTTCATACTATGCCCTTTTTAAAACAATGACATGAGTTCCATGGGTCTTTGTAGCTGTGTGCTTGAGCTGCAGGAACTACACTGTGCAGAATCACCACCTCTCCACTTGCCAGCTAAGGCTCTGGGCAAGTTATTGAGCCTGTATGTCTCAGGCTTCTCATCTGTAAAATGGACATAACGAATGGTGCCTCCCACAGGGTGGTTGTGTAGGCGTCAAATCATGTATATGAAATAATTGTATATTGTTAAACAAGTTACTCTGGAGCTATCAGTGTTAATAGATTAAATGAGCCTGAGGCCTAGCTCATAATAATATGCTAGCAGTAGTAGCAGAAGGTTTACAATAAGTATTTCATTGGGAGATGTGCCCTTTGAACAACAATAGAGATAACTGCTGATAATTGTCTTTCACCTTTTTTGTTAATTAGGATATTTAAAGTTCAACAAATATCAGGTTTATAGTAGCTATGGGAGCCTTTTTGTTTCTCTCAAAAACCCAACGTTTGGGACGTATGAACTTCAGGCTTATTAAGAAGGGAAATGTTGCAGCTCAGCCTTTGCAGTGGTACATTACTGCTGCATGACACCAGGCCTCCATTTCCAGGTCCCAGCTGTCCCTTAGCTTTATTCTGAGGCCAGCAGGCCCCCCTCCCATCACAGCTGAAAGCTCTGTAGGAGGAGGCTGGGTGTCACGTCGGTGGCTCTTACAAAGCTGAGGGTACAGAGCATCCCCAGGGTTTGCAAGGGTGTTGAGGCTGGGCCCTGGGCTCTTCTTCCAGCCCCAGTACACCCTGGGTTTAGACGGAAAGTGATGGGCTGCCTGCTGCCTCTGGGCCTTGAGAAGATGTGCAGCACTCAAGCACTCTCCCTTTCTGGCTAGCTGACCTGCCCTGACTTTGTCCCCCCTGCCCTCACCTGCCTACACGTGGCCTCCTTCCCCACTCAGATGCCACCTGGACTCCCTCCCTGCCCCTCCTCGTTCAGAACTGTTTTCCAGACTCCCTCCTTTCTATGGCTCTGCTGGCTCAGTGACCAGAGAACTGCTCTACTTCCCTAAGTCACAGCTTGTCATAGTACCCTTAGAATGCTCCACCGGGGAACCAAAGTTGAGATGAATAGGGCTTTGTCAGAGGTTTCGGTCTGTGTCTTCATACATGCTCATAAGACAACTTGGAGCTCCACACAGTGTGCTGGGAGGACACGGGGTGAGGAGGGTGTCTTGTGATGGCCAGACCTGCAAAGGGAACCTGAGGCTTGGAATGGTGCAGTCCTTATCACAAAGTAACCAGACGGAGGTTCAGTGCTCTCCAGAAAAACGAGCTGGAATGGGAACCCATGTACATTTGCAGTGGGGCGGGGTTCGCACCCAGCAGTGGTGGTGACCCATGTTCTCGGAGGAGAGGTGATTCTCACCTGTGCCCTTTCTCTGCTCCTGCTCCCCAGGTAGACCACTTGGATAAGAAGGGCCAGTGTGCACTTGTCCACAGCGCACTGCGGGGCCACTGCGACGTTCTCCAGTATCTGCTGACCTGTGAGTGGGCAGCAGGTCCTCCCCAGCCAGGCACACTGAGGAAGAGCCATGCCCTGCAGCAGGCGCTGACGGCGGCCGCCAGCATGGGCCACAGCTCGGTGAGTGGGGCCAAGGGCTTCCTTCCTAGGAAACTAGAAGCGCAGCCCAGTGAGTCAATTGCTTTTGCCAGTCGCCGCCTTCAGAGTTGCGAGCCAGCAACACCCTGAAGGAATGAAAGAAGACGAGGATTTCAAGAACTAGCAGGTGGCTTTGACCACTTGCAGTAGAAGGTCTTCCGCTGGCATCCTGTCCTTCCCACGAGTGATCACCCAGAGGAGGGCGCACAGTGTCGTGTGTGTGGACGGGGAGAGGCAGGTTTGTTCTGTGCAAGGCCTGGTGCTCCCAGGGTGGAGCCTTCCCGAGGCTTTCATCTCTGCTCTTCCCAGTCCGTTTCCTTCTCCTTCCCTGTTCTACTTTGCCCTCTAGCCCTGCTGTTTTACATTTTTCCCCCCTTTGATTCATTCTTTTGTCCTTGTGATCTTTTAAAAATAATCACATGGAATCCTGGTTCTAAAATTGTTCTTGAATACTTGAAGGATTTTTAAAAATAGAGCTTTAATGCTCTGATAGCGTGTAAGAATGCTTGTCATTTGCAGCTCGTGCACTGAAGGAAAACCCCATGCAGTAGTTAAATAGAGCATTTATTTCTGGCAGGTGTTAGTATTCCTCAGTTTGAAGATTTAATTTTCCTCTCCTGACCTGTGTGCCTTGCCTTTATCTGTGAATTTAATAACATTTTACTCTCTTCCGTGTATTTCTCACTTTGAATTATCTTCAAGCAATTAGGCCTGTATTTGGTGAGATTCTTTCCCCAACGTGACTTAAAGTAAATTTGAGTGCAAAGCTGGCCGACTGACTTCTGGCATTTAAAACCCAAGGCCAGACATACACACAAACATGAAATGCTGGCTGGCTCATTTTTGGCATTTAAAACATTAGAAACACACATATATACAGAGAGTTTAAGTACACATAGCTGAAAATGTAGATGTTTTCCCTTTTTGACTGTTCCCGAAATCTGAATGGGTCTGAAATGTGGAAAATCATCACCGGGAGCACCATGACCACCACGTGACCTCCTCTCAACTCACCTTCACCCCTCGCTTTAAGCCTGGCCGGGAGCAGCGCTGAGCAGAAACAGCCTCAGCACAGCCAGCAGCCATTTCATCAAAAAGCAATATTTATTCACCAAAAGCCTTGAATGGTTTATTAGTTTCCTAAAGCTATTGAAATGAGTGACCACAAACTTAGTGGATTAAAACAACACACACTTACTCTTTTTTTTTTTTTTTTTTTTTTTGAGACAGAGTCTCGCTTTGTTGCCCGGTCTAGAGTGAGTGCCCTGGCGTCAGCCTAGCTCACAGCAACCTCAAACTCCTGGGCTTAAGCGATCCTTCTGCCTCAGCCTCCTGAGTAGCTGGAACTACAGGCATGCGCCACCATGCCCGGCTAATTTTTTCTATATATGTTTTGGTTGGCCAGATAATTTCTTTCTATTTTTTAGTAGAGACGGGGTCTCGCTCTTGCTCAGGCTGGTCTCAAACTCCTGACCTCGAGCGATCCACCCGCCTAGGCCTCCCAGAGTGCTAGGATTATAGGCGTGAGCCACCGCGCCCGGCCAACACTTACTCTTATAGTTCTGGAGGTCAGAAGTCTAAAACTAAGGTGTCAGGGGCCAGTGCTCCTTCTGAAGGCCCTAGGGGAGAACCTGTTTCCTTGCCCTCTCGAGCTTCTTGAAGCCACCTGGATAACGTAGCTCCTGGCCCCTTCCTCCGCCTTCAAAGTGCATCACCTCGACCCTAGTGTCTGTCGTCCCATCTCCTCCTCCCCTGACCCAGATGTCTCCTGTCACTCTTACAAGGACTGTTGCCGTTAGATCAGGTGTATATCAGATGTGGACCTTGATAATTCAGGGTAATTGCCCCATTTCAAGATTCACAATCACATCTGCAATTCCCTCTTGCCATTTAGGGTCACAGTCACAGGTTCCTGGGACTATGATGTGGACGTCTTTGGGGGTGTTACTCAGCTCACCACAGAGGCTGTGGGCTGGGGGACGGGAGGATGGCTTTGTCTTGTCCTGTTGCTGCTCTCGCTCAGGGTGATCACTGGTTCCGCGCCAGGGCTCCAGTGCTTCTGACTCCCTGAGAGCCAGCATTCCTGTCCCCGTTCCTATGACCCAGCCTGCTCTGTGACCGGCAGATCCCCGTAAGAGAAAAGAATAATGCTGCCAGTAGAAAATTACTTGGACAGCACTTATTAAAAATTTGTATTGAAAAAGGTATATATTGCCTGTTTTCCTTCCTTGTGAAAGATGGATTCACCATCTTCTGGTGATTTATGCAGAAACTGCACTTTGTGTGATCTGCCGTGTCCTTTGTTGATGAGGCTGGCATATTTGGGTCATGCTGGAATTCATTAGAATTCTGAGTACCTAGTAATCCTGAACAATGTTGCTGAAATGCACTGAATTTTTTTTAAACTCTTCTCCAAGTGAAAGTGTGAATCGCATATGAATTATGCTTGAAAACGGTTTTCATTATATTTTCTCTCCTTGTGCAGCATGAGATAATAATGGTTAAAAAACAACACACACTCTCCTTTGATATGTGGAGTATAATAAGCACCTATTGCTATGAGAACTCATTAAATCACCTTGCCACTTCTGACAGGTGGTCCAGTGCTTGCTGGGAATGGAAAAGGAACATGAGATAGAAGTTAATGGCACCGACACGTTGTGGGGAGAAACAGGTAATTATGGTTCCTCCGCTTGCCGTCTGGGGCAGCTTGGTAGATGGATGTCTGAGCTCCCGTTTTGGCCTAATTGTCTTGAGAATGACTTGTGATGCATGTAGTCCTATTTTTATTTTATCACGAGACATGTGAAGTTTAGAGCTTTTTAAACCTTCCAAATGAGTAGTAAAACTTCGCTAGAAGCGTAAATCTGAATCGTTTTGAATTAGACTAGCAGTTACCATACGGTTGATGAGTGTCAAATGAAAATACCTAAATAAGGTGGTACCTTCCGGTTTGCCAAGTCTTCACACATCCTAGCTGACCCAGCCTTCCTGTGACTTGTGCAAAGTGAGCCAGGCAGGAACTTCCATCCCCATTTCCACATTAAAGGTGGCTCAGCACAGAAGGCTGTGGCCTGCCCTGCCTTGTAGAACGGGGTAGAACTCGGGACTCATGGAGCCTACTTACAATACTAAATGCAAGCTGTAAACGCTGTTTCCTTTGGTCTCTGTGGTGGGAAGGAAGCCTGAATTGAGAACATCTTAGTGTGAAGACTTGAGTTGGCACTTGTGAGACTAACATAGATAATGCTGCTTTGAAATTTTCCATTTGGCTGGATTAGTATCAGATATCTAAGACTTTAAATTGAGTTGTTTTTTAATAACTACAAGCAAGAGTGTTTAATATGCATTTCCAGGTTATGGTCAGTGTGTGTATATAATGCATATGATTTCTACTTCTCTAGTACAAATTTGTTTCCAAATGCTTCTAAGTACTTTGCTGACAAAACAGATGGTGGTGTGGAGAGTGTATTAGCTAGATCATGCTTAGGAAAAGCTGCAGAGATGCTCCTGGCAGGAGTGCAGGCCTGCCCTTCGGAACCTCGTGGCCCCCTCCAGGGCTGTCACCGTTTGCCCCGTTACTCAGTGTGGGGCTGAAGCGGGAGCGGGCACAGCCCCCGGGCTGCAGAGAAAGCTCGGGACTCCAGACAGGGTTGGGTTACATGTTAGGCTAAACTTGTAGATTTAAATATTGCCACTAATTCTTTATGGAGTCCTTTCCCCGCCTTTGTAAATAGTACGGGCTGCTCTATAATTTGGTGAAAGAAAAGTTTCTGCCAAATTCCATGTGATGAGTGGGCAGCAGAACAGTCGAGTAAATAAGAACATGACTTGCTGACAGCCAGAACCTAAATCTCTGCTCTTTCATTGCCTAGTTCAGGCACTTTGGACAAGTTACTTTGCTTCCTTGCCAAATGAGGTAAATAGTATCTGTCTTCTACGATTGTGGTACACACTAAATGAGATAAAGCAATTTTACCCAAAGATCCCTGATGATAAGAATCTCCTGGGACACTTGTGCCTAGAAATTCTGATTCACGAGGCCGAGGGGGAGCCCAGGACTCTGTTTTCTTAACAAGCATCCCAGGTCTTTTCAGATGACCAATACCTTGTGGAAAAATGGAGAACTCATGTGCAGAGCTGTCTGGAATGTGTGACATAGGGTGGCACACAGACGCCCATGGTGACGATGGAGCTTAGGGCTAGTGGTAGTAACACCACACACTCAGCTCAGATGGGAATTTCTAACTTTTAATATTCAAGATGATTTTTTTTTCTGTCAGAAAATTCCAGAGAAGGGCTGACTTTGAAGGCTCTGTGTAAGCTCTATGTTTTCTCTCCATGACCAGTTCTGAATTTCAGCATCTCCCCACTTGAGCATGTGCCAGTCAGTTGATGGCTAAAGAGACACGTGAGAAACTATGGAATTCCCACTGTCTTTTTTTTTTTTTTTGAGACAGAGTCTCATTTTTGTTGCCTGGGCTAGAGTGCCATGGCGTCAGCCTAGCTCACAGCAACCTCAAACTCTTGGGCTCAAGCAATCCTCCTGCCTCAACCTCCCAAGTAGCTGGGACTACAGGCATGAGCCACCATGCCCGGCTAATTTTTTCTATATGTATTTTTAGTTGGTCAGATAATTTCTTTCTATTTTTAGTAGAGACAGGGTCTCGCTCTTGCTCAGGCTGGTCTCAAAGTCAGCTCAAACGATCCACCCGCCTCGGCCTCCCAGAGTGCTAGGATTACAGGCGTGAGCCACCACACCTGGCCCCCTTTTTCCTTTTTTTAAACATACCCATTTATTATCTCAGTTCCCATAGGTCAGAATTCTGGGAAGTTTGGCTGGGTTCTCTGCTGCACGGTCGTAGCAGGCTGTGATCTAGGGACTGACCAGGGCTGTGTTCTCATCAGAGACTCCACTGGAGAAAGATGTACTTCCCAGCTCTGTCAGGTTGTTGACAATTCACCTCCTTGTAGTTGTCCTACCCGTATTAACAAAAAGGTAAATAATAGTTCAGTCCCTCCCTTCCAAAGCCTCATGCGTAACCTTCAGACCACTTTGCAGCCTGGGAAGCCATTCACACCCTTCCTCACCAGGCCTTAGAGTGGATTTCATCAGCCAAGAGTCTGTTTAAGATTTGAGATACTTAAAAACTTAAACCAAGAAGAAGCAAGCTGAGCACTATTTTGTATAGAGCCACTGTGGCTCTCTGTGGACTGCGTGTCAACAGAACCAACCTTCTCTGCATTTTTCTATCTGGTCCCTTTCTCCTGTGTTCCTTAAAAAATAACCACCATTGTTGACTACCCCAAACCCCACTACTCTCCAGGTCCGTGTTTGTCAAAGGAATACCTTGAAATCTTGTGGGGAAGTTTTAGACGAGAGAATATCTGCAAATGTGGGGATTTACGCGAATGTACACTGTGTTGTCCAGAATGTGAGGTCTGTGTCTCGGGTTTGGCCACGGAGGGTCTGTGTTCGCCAGCCCCGAGTGCAGAACAGTGGCAGGCGAGGCAAGCGGGTAGACTGCCAGAGCCGCACTCCTCCTGCCCTGCAGAGAACCGAGGGCCTTGATAATGATCCCGTGAGCGAATGGGTCAGCTCACAGCCCCACTTCCCACCCAGCCTCGACTTCAAACGGCAAACCCTGGCAGTTCCCCGGCCTGTGTGGCTACACTGCCCTGGGCATTGTTGCTCATTGCTGTAGGAAGCCTCAGAAGTGAAAGAGGCTGTTTTGCTTCCTGCTCTTACTTGGGCCTCGTTCCTGGGAGCAGTCAGTGGTGCTTTGTGTCCAGAATGCTCTAGAATGTACCTTACCTGTCCTTAGCCACAGCACAAGGATAGGATCCCGAGAGTGTGACTCCTCTAGGTTGTGGGAAGTTGGCAGAACAACTGGAAGCTTTGTATGGTGATGCAGTTCGTTATTTCTCTCTGAACCCTTGTATACATTTAGACGGGTCTGTTCAGTATAGATTTAGTTGCAAACAGCTTGACTTTAAAATGCCAGCTAATGCAGTCACAGGAAGAGTCTTCTTGGTCTGTTGTTGATGCACCTGCCTGTCCTTGGGCTGCTGTCTGCCATGCAGTGATGCTGCTGTTTGGAGCACAGCTGCCGCCGTCTCCTCTCGCTCACAGCCGCGGTTCTGGGCTGGGGTGCTGAGTCAGTGCACAAAGTCCCCCACTTTCTTGCCAGGGCAGTCCCTTGGAGTCTCAATGTGTCTATTTCATATTGCAAATGCAAAAGTGTGGTTGTCTTGCCTGTCGCTGATTAGAAGCAGCCTGTTCTCAGAAGGGGTGATCAGCCAGGGAGCAGCAGGCCAGCGAGAGGCCCCTCAGGCCACCCTCAGGGCCCCAAGCATTTCCTTGCTGGTGACCCTGAGTCATCAGCATCATCACGAAAGTGTTCCAACTTAGGTTCGAAGAGACAAGAATTGTGTAATAGATTTTTAAGACATTCACCAAAAATGGGAACAGTGTTTAGTTTTGGGGTTTATCGCAATAAATCCACAGCTTTTAGAAAACTTCCAGACTATGTCTACTGATTTGGGAGAGCAGAGGGCTTAGCTTATGTAAGTTTCCCCTTTCACCACAGTCTGGGGCCGTTTGCTTTTGTCTGTCTGATGTTATAGACAAACCCTTCAAAATCATCTCTGCTGTTCCAGTGAGTCTGAGCTCCCCGATACCCCTACTGTGAAAGGCTCCAATGGAGAATAAGAAGTGGTATGACAAGTGCCTGCTTCTAACACCGCCACCCTTGAGGCTGCCAAGGCTCTTGGCTCTGTGACATTCACAGACTTGGTCAGACAGTGTCGGTCCCATCGTTTCTGGGCAGCCTTGAACATGGCGAGAACCTACCAGAAGCTTGTGTCGTCTCTGTTTCAGGCATTCCACAGCCATGACAAGTCCGTGCTGCCTCCCACGAAGCCCCGGCTAAACTGAGTTACTGTTTCCACATCAGTGTCTGATGTGAATCAGCCTGAACAGAAATGACCAGAGACGCTTGACTGGTGACCTCATGCTGTTGTGAGTTGTCAGCAGAACTGTGTTTCCAAACTCCAGGCCACTCAGGTGTGAGCCTGCTGTCTGCATTTCTGGTTAAAACTTCTCACTCTGAGTAGAAGGGAACAGAGGCCCTTCTTATCCAGCATTCGCCATTCGTGCAGATCTGCCTGTCTGATACGCAAAGCTGTCCCCACCGACTGCGTTGGCTCACTCTGCAGTTTCCTTCCTAGGACTCATGTCCATACATCTCATTGTGGGTGTTGCTTGTCTGAGAAGAGGCTGTCCCTTGGGCTCACCTGTGTGTACAGCACCTGTCCGGTAGAACTCACCTATGTGCACAGTGCCTGTCCAGTAGAACTCGCCTGTGTGCACAGCGCCTGTCCGGTAGAACTCACCTGTGTGTATAGCGCCTGTCCAGTAGAACTCACCTGTGTGTACAGCACCTGTGCAGTAGAACTCCCCTGTGTGTATAGCGCCTGTCCGATAACAACTCTCTGTGATGATGGAAATGTTCTCTTTGCTGTCCAGCATGGCAGCCACTGGCCACATGCAGCTGTTAAGTACTTGAAATGAAACTTCTACAGCTGAGGAGATGCATTTTAAAATCTTATTTTATCTTAATTTATTTAAATTTAAATGTGATCTAGTGGCCATGGAATTGGACAGTGCAGGTGTAGTCTAGTGCTTGTCACATAGGTATTGACCAAGTGAACAAATGAATTTAAAGAAAATAAAGCAATATAATTTTTAGGACAGGTGATTTCACGTTGCAGAATAATTTGGGAGAAATACATATCAGAGAGGGAGGAGTAAGGAGGTCACTCATGGGACCTGGAATCCTGATTTCTTTGTGTCCTAGGACAGGTCACGTCCTTCGGGACTGCAGGGCGGCTCAGATCCTCACAGGTGCAGCACCTGTGCGGAGGGTGTGGGCGGCTGGGAGTTGGATCTTTGGGAACACAGCTATTAGCAGCTAAGCGTGGTGTGCGCAGAGCCCATCTTCGTGTCTGTGACACTCCCTCTCTGCACCCGGGATGTGCCCTCACGCTGGTCTCTGGCAGTGGCCCTCAGGGGTCCTGACTGCTCGATGGCTGGTCCGCCAGCACACCTGGCCCTGGGCTTCCCAGGACGCCGACTGCTCCCTGGGGGTGCCCTTCCCTCAGGCCTGAAAGGGGGTGCCCCTCCAGAGTTAGTTCAAAGTCTGACTGAAATACTTCATGTACGGGTCCTTTTATGTGAAGTCAGTGCTATTTTAATTGGTAAATACGTTCCAAAGGAGTTTAGTCACGTAAATAATTGTTTCTTATTGTCAGATCTGTTAAAAACACTATTTGCCTCTGTTCCTAAGAAGGGCTGAGTTTTCTCTACCGTGCATTGAGTAGGTTATTTAGCTGCATAGCACACCTGCCTTTTTGTAGCACGTTGAAGCAGTTGAGCTCAGCGTGTGCTGATCGTAACTCACTGTTGGCTGACTCTGGACAGAATTGCGGACAGAGCGTGGCTACCTCTGGAACTTGAGTCTCAGGCATTGTCCTGGCAGCTGGGGTGGAGTGTTTCCAGGCCAGACTGGGGGAGGAGGTTGTGGCACCTGTTTCCATATTAGGCTGTGAAACTGGGTAACGAGTTGTATGTAAAAATTGGTAACTTTAAAGTTTCCCTCTTGTCTCCGTGGGACTGCTGCACTTTCCCACCCTGTGGCTCCTTCAGCTCCTGTCACAGGTAGACCCAGGCCGTGGACAGCGGGCTTACCACATCCAAGGCTGCCTCAGAACACAGGGGACAGGATGCCTTACTGCCGGCTTAAAAATGACCCTTCATTCATTTGAACTTTACCTTAGGGTTTTTGGAGAGGGGAAGGGCTTGGTAGGATTATAAAGTAAATTTAAAACCTACTGGGTTGAGTTTGGCATTCACATACACGGTCATGCAGCACATAATGACGTTTCAGTCAATATGGGACCACATACATAATGGTGGTCCCATAAGCCTGGGAGCAACAGGCCATGCCACATGGGCAGGTGTGCGGTAGGCTGTGCCACCTGGGTTTGTGTACGCACACGCTGATCACACAGCAACGAAATCACGTAATGACACATTGCTCAGGACATATTCCTGTCATTAAGCAACACGTGACTGTAGATGTACATCTCAGGGCAGAATTTCAGGTGGGAGCCTGGGAGGAAAGGATTTGTGCATTTGCTTGTGGGGTCATGTGGAGAATATGTGTTGAACACACGTGGACTTTCCTAAATGTATCCTGTAGGGAAAAGCTAAGTGACTCGCAGCACCCAGCAGTTGATAAGTGTTCCGTAGATGTTATCTGCTGCCAGGGTTGTGATAAGTTGATTAATAGTAATTATTATAATCTATTGTCTATGCTTATACATTTGGTCGATAGAGTATTTAAATGAATGTTTAAGTTTAGGAAGATGAAGTCATAGGTCAAGAGTTAGGAAAGAAAAATTTTGGTCACACACGTAAAGTCCTATTTGGTGGCAGTTGCACATTTTATTTTTTAAAAGAGCTCCTTGGCAATTTGGTTTATGTTTAATACTTAACCCACCCACAGAGATTGTTTTTACAGTGGAATTGGTAACATGGCTATGAGCGTTTTGGTTTCCCAGATTTGATTTCTGCCTAATTTTAACCTCGGATAGATAACTCCTCGGAAATGGGGTGGTGTCTGGGGAGGGTGGGGGAAGCAGGGCCTTCACATGATGCTTGGTTTGCGGCCTGTTGCCCCCAGCACAGCCCTTGGGAGATCCTGGCCCTCCTGGGAGAGTTTTGCCAAAGAGAACAAGGAAGGTATTACAAACAACAACTGAGTTGTTAAATTCAGAAAGTACAGTCAAGCTTCTGAGAAATGCGTCATTAGGTGATTTCGTTGTGTGAACGTGAGCGTGAACTTCACAAACCTGGATGGCAGGGGGCAGCCCCTGGACACCTGGGCTGTGTGTGTAGCCTGTTGCTCTTAGGCTAAGACCTATAGCATGTTCTTGTACTGAATACTGTGGGCAGTTGTAACACAGTGGTAAGTATTTATGTATCTAAACATGTCTAAACATACAAAAGGTACATTAAAAATACCATATTGTAATCTCTTACGCAAGTGAAACGTTGTCATTACACAGTGGCACATGACTTCCCATTCACAGGGTTGCTGAGCGGCCAGCTCCTCCCAGCAGGGGCTTCGGTCAATCTTGGGGTGTGTCGGAGGCTTGCGCTAGACCCCAGGGCCTGGGGGTTTGTCTCCAGTGCAAGCACAGTCTTATTAAGAGCAATCTTTGTTATGTTGCATTTTATCCTCTAAATTGTCAAGATTTAGGTTAAGTAACTACCCAGTCTTTGTAGAGATGAAGAATTTATAGCTCTTGGAAGTATTTTCTTCTGTCTGATGGAAACCCTCTCCTCAGAGACAGAAGGAAATGCCTGAGGAAGCAAGGCACTGAGATTCGGCTTCTGCAGATCTTAGCCCTGTTCCTGGAGGGTGGGGGAGGCGTGTCTCCCGGCTCTGGCGGCAGGGTGAGGGGGTGACTTTCAATCAGGGGACTTGGGGGCCAGCTGCTCTGAGACCCTCAGTTTGACAGCCCAGCTCCAAATAGTAGCAAAGTAAAACACAGGCCCAGGTCAGCCTCTGGATCCAGCAACTTCAAATGACAGTTGTCAGAAAGTAGAGGGGGGCGGAATGTCACTCCCACAGCGTAAAAGAGATCATAAAATCCCAATTACATTTTTCCTTTGAGAGAAAATAGTTGAGTAATTCCCACAGTCCAGGTACACTCCCTTCTCTTCTTTTCCTTGGCAGTTGAGTGGGGTGTGTCCCTGGAGCCACCAGCTGAAGGTCAGACATGACTCTAACACCGCCTAAAGCAAATTGTGTTACATCTAGTGGTTTTCACCTTGGCCACAATTAGATGACATTTATGAGAACCCCACTGCTTACTAACATCAGTGCTTTCATTTTTTCATTTTCCACTCGTTTCTATAAAAGATGGGAGAAGCCAGTGTAATAGGAAATAAATGGCACATCAGTGCTTTCATTTTTTCATTTTCCACTCGTTTCTATAAAAGATGGGAGAAGCCAGTGTAATAGGAAATAAATGGCACAAATGAACGCAGGGGTACAGGCAGAGCTGGGACCCTCTGCTTAGTGGCGGGAAGTGTGTTCTGCAGGTACGGTCTGCTGTGCTCAAGTGCTCCGTTTGGCTTGGAGAGTGAATGGTTGAGGTCACTGGTGTGTCATGCATGAAAGGCAGTTGTCTGTAAGCAGGGGGGCTGTCTCTGTGTGCCCTTCTGTTACCCTTCTCTCCAAGTCTCCAAATTGGGTCCGGAAGCAAATGAGGATGGGATAACGATCTATTGTAGGACCGTCAAGCAGAGCCATCCCGTACCTGCGTAGCACATTCCCATGTATTTGAGTGACAGATCTGCTGTAAAATTTCATAAACAGTCCTGTTTGTGGAATGACTGTGTTCCCGGCAAGTTGACAGTCAAGTTTTTTGGGTTTTTTTGTGTGTGTGTTTTTTTTTTTTTGTTTTTTTTTTTTTTTTTTTGAGACAGAGTCTCGCTTTGTTGTCCAGGCTAGAGTGAGTGCCGTGGCGTCTGCCTGGCTCACAGCAACCTCACACTCCTGGGCTTAAGCGATCCTACTGCCTCAGCCTCCCGAGTAGCTGGGACTACAGGCATGCGCCACCATGCCCGCCTAATTTTTTTTTCTACATATATTTTAGTTGGCCAGATAATTTCTTTCTATTTTTAGTAGAGACGGGGGTCTCGGCTCTTGCTCAGGCTGGTCTCAAACTCCTGACCTTGAGCGATCCACCCGCCTCAGCCTCCCAGAGTGCTAGGATTACAGGCGTGAGCCACTGCGCCCGGCCGACAGTCAAGTTTTTATGAATCAAATTTTTGCCCAAAGAACCTTAACGTGTAAAAGATTTTTGCCAATGATCTATTTTATGGGACAAAGAACTATATCTCACTGATATTTCCAATAGTTCAGATTGTTGAGTATCAGTCAGGCTTTTCTTAAAATGAACGTCTGCCATTACAAATCTACCCATGCTCTGAAAACGGTTTTGTTGAGGTGAAATTATTCAGATCGTCAGAAAATTTGTGCTTTCCTGGGAATTTAATTCACAAATGCCATCTTGTTAAGGATTTTGCAAGTAAAGCAAATTGTGTCCAGTTTGAGTCCTGAAAAGTGGCATATGTTTGTGTTGATTTTAAAGCCTCTATTTCATACCAGGTCTTTGTTTCTTTTTCGTCTTTGTGTTTCATTGGCCAGAAGACGGGACACTGCCCCACCAGCAGGGCGAGCTCTTCTCCCGCCCTGGGCCCGACCCCGCTTTGTTTCTGGTCTGGCATTGACCCTCCTAAGGGCCTGGCGGTCAGCACAGAGCTCAGCCCTTTCGGCAGAATAGTTGGAATTCCTGAGCATAGTTTCGCTGTGATTTTGTTTGCTTAAGCATATAGTTGACTGCTCTGCAGTCGCTTGTTTCCTTATATGGTCTGTAAGTCCTTGTGGCTGCTGAAACCTGAGATACCCCCTAGCCTCAGGAGTTTCCAGCGATGGGCCCCAAAATATTCAATCTGAGTACAAAAGGGAAAACACAGATCCTGTCGTCCATCCACATGTTTCCAGGAATTTGCATGTAGAATGTGATCTGCTTTCAGCCCGAGCAAAGGCTGCTGGTGCTCACAGGTTCCCGTCCCCTGGAAAGGAAGCTGATCCCACACAGCAGGTGGGTGGTAGAGGTGGAGGACGGGTCCCACCCAGTCACCAGGCCCAGGGCGGCGCTCTAGTCCCTTGTCAGCTGCTCCAACTTCTGGCTTCTCCTATGCCTCCGTAAAACGCACAGTCCCTATTTTTAGTGCTGGGCTGACATTTCTGATGTGCTGCTGTTGCAAAAATTCAGTAGCAGATGCAACAGAAATCCTGATTTAAAGGCCCCATTTATAATGGGGTCGAAACTTGTTTACCAAATAAACGAATGGATTGCTGTGGTGGGTTGGCCACTTCAGATCTCGTCAAATGGAAGAGTCCCGTGTGTCTTTTTCCCTGAGGAGTCCTGCGTAGACACTGGCCCCGTCTCTGGAGCACACATGCCTGTGCCCGAGTACACGTGTGTCTTTGTGTTGATTTGTTCCTCCTAGTCAGTCACAGCCAGAGCAGGAGAAAGCGAAGGAGCTCCCCGCCTGGAGGGAAGTTGCAGAGGAGCAGCAGGCCCAGGTAGTGTGGCTCAGCACCCAGATCTTCTGGCTCACGAACCACTCTCAGGGCCACTGTCAGATACTGCATGTTGCAGGGGAGGAAAAAATCATTTTCTCCCTACCTGTCATAGGTCGTACTTGGGACAGACCACCGTAACAAGAGGAAGACAAACAGAAGCTTAATAACGTGTAGCACCTCACATTGTATACCTGAGAGATACCCAGAAAATGAGTAAACCTCCAAGAGATGGCACAGACTTTAGGCTTAAATACCATTGTTCTCCAAAACAGAGATGAGAGGTGTGAGGAAGGCTGGGTGCAGGGAAAGCAGTCAACAAGCACAAAGGGGTGTGAGGCGGATTCTCCATTGAGGAGTCTCTAGGATTTAGTCATCCTGCTCTTCCCGGGACTGAAAGGAAGACACCCTTCCAAATGGAAATTTCCTTTATGATGTAAATTTCTTACACAAGGGTAACTTCTGTTTTCAGAGATTCTCCTGTGTCTGCAGTTTCTCAAAATAATCCTATGCCAACGAGACATATTTGGGGGTGACATATTCTGGTCTCCTGCAATATAGTGTCTTGAGCCTGTGTTGGTGGGAATCACATACATTATTATCACGGCAGGAACAGACAGTGACGGGGATCCCAGGACAGCAGGGACAGAGCCTGGCTCGCTTAGTCTCTCCTAGTACATGCAGGATCACCTTGGCCACTGGTTTTCAAACGCTTTGGGTCTGGGAGTCCCCACAGCTGCCTCAGTGCGTCAGTATATAAAACTGATATAAACACCATTCTGTTAATGCACATTTCTAAGTTTGAGTGTCTGTTCAGTAGGGACAGTGGGCCCATTTGCGTGATATAAAATATGGATGGTACTTGCAGTCCCGATCAGCTGTAGCATCCACTTGCCTTCGGTGTTTTGTTCTGGTTGCGCTGTCTTGACAAAGTCCACATCCATCCAGATCTGTGATGCAGATGGCAACTGTTGTTAAAATCGCTCTTCTAGTCAAAAAAGAAATTCTTTGACTAGAAAGATGACAGGAGAAGCTTTGTTACGAAGACTGCCCAATGACAAGTTGCTCTGGCCCCCCTTGTTAATGCGCTGGGCCTCTGGGTGTGAGAATTTAGTAACAGCAAATGTGCTGGGGGGAGTATTGTGTTTATTACAAATTGTTAAATAGTTAAGGTGCATTTAAAGAGTGAAATTAGAATAACATTTGCTGAACCTTTGCAGTCTTTGTAAATCTAACCTGGCTTGACTTCTTAGCTTACAAATGAGGAAACTGAAACCCAGAGACCTTGTGGATTTGCCAGAGTCACACATAGCAACCGAGACTAGAGCTGTGTTTTCAGGTCACTTGTCCCGTGTTGTCCTGGACTCCTGGGTCCCAGGGCTGAGGAGTCCCTCACTTTCTGAGAGCCTGTGTGTAAGGTCTCTGCCAGAATGACTCACTCATTGCCAACTGACCTCTCATGAGGGCCATGGCTGGGTTTACCGGATACCTCCTTGGAGCTACAAGGGACCATGTCCCACTGCATGCAGAGTCTGTCCTGCCACAGACAGCTGAAGAGAACCTGCCATCAGAATTGGCCGTGCCTCGTGGGAAAATGCTGCTGCTTTGTCAGAGCATCTCGGCAGCTGCCTGCTCCTGCTGCCCACAGTACGGCCTGGGAAGTGTCTCCTCTCGTCCCCCGCCTGTGCCTTTGGTGCTGTCTACTGTGACCATAGATCACAACAGAGCCCTTGATAAACATCTTTCTGAAGAAATATGGTGACCTCTTTCCTGACAAGAAACAGGCTGCCCAGGTGGCGAGTAATAGCGAGTGGGACGTTCAGAGTTGGCCAGGCTGACAGACCTCCCCTGGCCTCCCTGGGCTGCCGCGTAGACCCTCACAAGGGGCTGGTCTGTGATGAGGCCACTGAAGAGGGGCCGGTCCCCTCACTGCTGAGGACCCAGCGCGAAGTGAGAGCTGACTTACCCTCCTGGGAGGCTGGAGAGGAGGGGTGCGTTCCCCACTGTGTCCTAGGTCTGACCTTGACATCCGTAGGTCCCCAGGGATAGGACAGCCTGCTGCCCTGGCTCCCTCTGCGAGTCCCGCCTCCTCCCTCTCTCTCCCCTCACCCCCCTTGGAAGCAGAGCTCGGGGCACCCATCCAGCAGAGGTGGAACCTCTGTGACATGAAGAGGTGAAGTCACCAGCCATGCCACACTGTGACCCTGAGGACAGTCCACAGAGATTTTGTTCCTTGGAGGAACTGCCATTTGTCTCAGATCAGTCCCAGGTGTCAGGTTTATATCCTCTCAGGTGTGGCACTCGGGGGGGTTAAGCCAGGGCCGTGCTGATTAGCAGCCGGGGTCAGTGTGGCCAGAGGAGGTCACGGATCAGGCACTTCCCTGGGCTTTACTGTGGGTGGCAGAGGGGGCATCTGCCAGCTGTCCCAGGAGGTCTCTAAGAGGACAGGCAGACCTAGGCGTGCCATGTGCAAGGCAGCATTCCTGAGCCTTTGGCTCCCGTGGAGTCCTGGGCTGCTCTGAGGTTCCCGGGACACTGAGCCAGGTCCACTCTTTGTAATAGGAGGCCCATAAGTGACCCTCTTAGCAGTTTTCAAACTATGTATCAACCACGTCACCTGTGTACATTCTTTTGTATTTTATTTCTTTGAATCAACGCTAAGTTTGTGAGACTGACCCACTCTGTTGTATTTGGCTGCATGGTGTTTATTTTTGTTGACGGTTAGCTTTCTGTTGTGTGGCTGCACTGTGATTCCTTGACGCGTTCTACTGCTCATGGCCACTGGGGCTGCTGTGACCAGTGCTGCCCGAGTTTCTGGTGCACCTGAGAGCGCCTGCAGGGCGCGGGTCTGCAGGTGGGGTGGCCGGGTCTCGGGACACGTGTGTCTGCCTCTCACTAGTGTCAGCCTGTTTTCTGGGGCAGCTGCCTGACTTCCCTCTCCCAGCAGCGCACGAGCATCCCGTCCTCCCATCCGTCTCTGCTGCCTGGAGTACTAATGAGGTGCGGCACTTTTCTTAAGTTCATTGGCATTTGGACTGCACCTTTCGAAGGGCCTATTCCTGTGTTCCCCATTTGCAGAGAGGCCTGTTCACTGACGCGCAGGAACACTTCTCTATGCTGGAAGCTGGAAATGTGCAGGTTCAAGGCTGTATTTATTTAAACAGTCGTCCCAGGCAGGCACCAGGGGTAGAGCCACACATCACACTCGACCTCTCTATTCCTCTTCTGTGTCTTCCTGCCTGGGAGTCTCCATCCCACTCCGCTCAGCCCCTTCCTGTCCTCTTGTCCCACAGAGGATCTTGTCGGGGATTGTCTCTGCCACTACTGCTATCCTTTCTCTAGGCAGTGATTCTCAGGACGCAGCAGAAGCACCTTTGCACCCATCTTTTTACTGCCCCCGCACACAGTTAAGAATCAGGGAGCAGGGAGGCCACTGACATGAGGGTGTCACGAGTACCCCGACTTGCTGTTCTCTTTCCCTCCATGCCATCTTTGCTTTACCCTTATAGCTGACTCCCCGCAGCACCCCCACGACGGGCAGCTCACCGCCTCTGGGATCACACCAATTTGTTTCACCCACGCAAGGCTTCTACAGTTGGGTCCTCTTTGTTTTCAGAGTTCCTAACTCTAAATCCTGACGAGTTAAAGAGATTCTAAGCTCCAGGAAGGCAGGGATGATGTGATATGCTTGTGACTGCCTCAGTACTTACTCTTGAACGAAATGTTATGACTTTAGGGTAAGAAGCCAGACTGCACAATAATACTAATCTCTGTGTGTGTTCCACTACATTCTGGTTTTCTCTTGCTGTGAAAAATGAAAAGAAAACCTAGTCACTTCTGAATCTACAATTCAGGCCAGGCGTGGTGGGGATGGCTCACCTCTGCTCACATGGCTGTAGCTGGCGTAGCTTGACTCAGGCTGGGGACCCACTTCCAGGATGGCTTGTGCACGTGGTTGGCTGCCCGGTGCTGGCTGTCTGCTGGGAGCTCAGCTGGGACTGTCCAGCCACACACCAGTTCTCCCTGTGGGCATCACCACAGGGCTGCTTGGGCTTCCTCACAGTATGGCATCTGCATTCCAAGAAAATGCAATAGCCCGTCTCTTAGGACCTGGGCCCGAACGGTCCAGACACTGGCACAGAATCATTCTGCTGTGTTCTATTGGTCAGAGCTGTCACAGCCCACCTAGGCTCAAAGGGGGGCAGGATGCACAGACCCCTACCTCCCAGTGGGAGAAGTGTCAAAGAATTCGTGTTCATCTCTAATCCACCACATGCTAACGATTCCCCCTCCCCCTGACTTTCCTTTAGCCCTGACCGCGGCTGCTGGAAGAGGGAAGCTGGAGGTCTGTGAGCTGCTGCTGGGCCGTGGAGCTGCTGTGTCCCGGACGAACAGGAGAGGGGTTCCACCTTTGTTTTGTGCAGCACGCCAGGGACATTGGCAGGTACCCAGTGGGCCCTGAGTGCCTCAGAAGCAGTGAGTGGGGACTGAGTTCACCATTGCCCGTCTCCCGAGACCACGTGTGGCTCCCCGAGCCGTCTCTTTTTCCCCATTCTTGGCTTCTACTTGTGCCGTCAGGACTGCTTGACAGACGTTTGCCAGGCTGACACAGTCGGCCACGAGGCTGGGAGCAAGGCCAGAGCCAGGTCAGAGACACGCGCAGGGAGGTGTGGAGCAGGCAGTAGGAGCTTTGCTCTGACATACACATGCTGTTCGGTGACCCTTTTGTCCCACATATTTGGAAAAGGAGACGTCGTCCCTCTGAGTCAGCGCTGTGACTCAGGCCGGTTTTCTTCTGCTGCGAATGAAGCACTGTTGTCTGTAATTCAAGGGAGCAGGGGATCCCTGTTCCTTTATTGTGTAAACAGTGACCACATCCCTGCCCCACACCTGGCACCGGGTTACACACAACTACAAACACAAAGGGTCTTCTGCCCATTATAGGAAGAATTTTCTAGACCAGAGCTTATATCATGGAATCATGTCTCTGCGACTCCTGCTAGCTGCGTTGGTGGAGCTGTGTGCACCACCCCCAGGATTTTGGCTTTTCTGCTGCCTGTTCTGAGAGCTTGGTTTGTACCTTCTGTTCCCTGTCGCCTCACCACTTTGACCTGGGGCCCTGGCTCATCCTCTCTCCTGGTCTCGGGGTTTCTCATGTTGCAGGGAAGTTTGGAAAGCATTTGTCAGTGCATAGAGAGCATGAAGGCAGCGGGAACGGGGAGGTGATGCAACAATGTGCCCGGGAGAGACTCTGGGCTCACCGGTAGATAGAGCAGATCCCACTGGGCTGGTGGTCGTATGAGACCCCTCCTGTCTGGTTTTTGTGTTTTCTCCCAACCTTACCACCACGTGCAGTTTAAAGATGCATCCCGGAGACTGAGAATCTCCTTCGGGAGCCTTTGCTAGAAGTTGCCCTCTGCGAGGGGCAAGCTACACACCAGCGCTGGGTAGGGAAGCGCACTGCTTGGGGGTGTGGTGGGTGAGCCGCCCTCTGCGCCCTGCCCTGCCCTGCTGCAGGGGCTTCGTTGCCCTCAGGTTGGGACGCGCACAGCCACTGCTCAGCTGAGTTGGGCTTAGTTACCACGTCTCCCGTGTGGCCGTCTGGTCCCGACTCCATCGCAGTGGGCCTCCCGCCTACTCTAAACAATGGTTTCCAGCTGGGGTGTGTTTGGTAGGTATAGTAATGAATCGGGCATGCTAAAAAGGCCGTATGTTTGGAAAAAGATTCTGTTTTTCCAACAGAAAAATTGGAACAGAAAAATCTGATACAGTGGAAAGATTTTACAGGCACCATGGATCACACAGCTTAGAGGGATTTTTTTTAAAAGAGAGTCACCTGACTACTGTTGCAGGTCAAGAAACCTGTCTGGGTTTAGAGCATGCGGTTGAAATGCAGCAGGGAGATTGTAATTCCGAGTGTCTCTTTCAGATTGTCAGGTTGCTGTTGGAACGTGGCTGTGACGTGAACCTAAGTGACAAGCAGGGCCGGACGCCCCTCATGGTGGCTGCTTGTGAAGGGCACCTGAGCACCGTGGAATTCCTCCTTTCGAAAGGTAGCGGCATGTCGCCTGCATAGGTGTCTGCCGGGTGGACCAGGAGAGGGCTTTGGCACCCCCGCGCGGTACTGTCTGATTGAATCCGAAGTCTTACGCCATGGAAATGTTCTCCCAGCCACACCAGCAGAGGGGACGGGCGGCGCAGCCCACACCCGGGACTCGGCCTCAGCGTGCTGGTGCCTGGTCGACATGCCTCCGGAGAGTTTGCCCTGGGGCTTCTTCGTCCTGCAAGGTTCACGTTCTGTGAATGGGCTTTTCTTTCAGGTGCCGCCCTTTCTTCTCTGGACAAAGAGGGCCTGTCAGCATTGAGCTGGGCGTGTCTGAAAGGTCACCGGGCAGTGGTCCAGTACCTGGTTGAAGAAGGAGCTGCGATAGACCAGACAGACAAGAACGGCCGCACCCCCTTGGACCTGGCCGCCTTTTATGGAGATGCCGAGACCGTGAGTGCTCACTCCCCGCAGCCCGCACGGGACAGAAACCTCAGGAACTGACCAGTTGCAGGGGCTTTGCGAGGCTGTGCCTGAGTGTGGTGTATGTGGCGGGGGACCTTTCATTCTTCTATAATTCCGTGACATGCACTCTACTCCAGGACTGCAGTAAAGATGTTAATAGACTCTTAAAAGCTTAAAATATCTGCTTACAAACGCCATATACAACGGACACATATGCGAATGTGTACATGCGTGCATGTGTG
Organism: Varecia variegata; assembly: GCA_028533085.1. NCBI lineage: Eukaryota > Metazoa > Chordata > Mammalia > Primates > Lemuridae > Varecia > Varecia variegata. Next base: position 58,671,138 of record CM052439.1, on the reverse strand, counting down.
CTTTTCTCATAGTGATCCATATAAATAAAATTCCTGCATAGATCATTTAGAAACCACTTTTCTATGTGAGAAATTGCCAGTCAAATGATTAGCTGGTTGGTTTGTGTTTATTTTTTGTTTTATTATTTATTTATTTTTTTAGAGCTGGGGCCTTGCTTGTTGTCCAGGCTGGAGTACAGTGGTGCAGTCGTAGCCCACCGCAGCTTCCAACTCCTGGGCTCAGGCGACTACAGGCTCAAACCACACACGGCTTTATTTTTAATTGACAAATAATTGTATATATTTATGGGGTACAGTGTATACACTGTGGAGTGATCAAATCAGGCTAATCAACGTATCCATTATGCAAATATGTATCACTTCTTTGTGGTGAGAACATTTAAAATCCTCTCTTTGAGCTATTTTGAAGTAAACAAAACAACATTGACTGTAGTTGTGACATTGTGCGGTAAACACCAGAGCTTGCTCCTCCAAACACAAACTTTGTACCTTTGACCACCTTCCCCTGCCCCTCCGGCCTCTGGTAATCACCATTCTCCTCTGTGCTTCTAAGATCCCACATGGAAGTGAGATCGTACCGTCTTTGTCTGTCTGTGCCTGGCTTATTTAGCAGTGTCCCCCAGCTTCATCCAGGTGGCCACAAATGGACGAATTTCCTGCTTTTTAAAGGCTAAGTAATATTCCATTGCATGGATATACCACATTTTGCTTATCCATTCCTCCATCCGTGGACACTTGGTTGCTGTCATGCTGTAGCTACTGTGAATGATGCTGCTGTGAACATGGTGTGCAAGCACCTCTTTGAGACCTCGCTTTCAATTCTTCTGGGTATGTACTCAGAAGTAGAGTTGCTGGATCTTAGGGTAGTTCTATTTTTAATTTTTTGAGGAACCACCATACTGTTTTCCACAGCAACTGCATTTTACATTCCCACCAATAGTGTACAGGGGCCCCAATGTATCCACATCCTCACCAACACTTACTTTCTCAGTCATTTTTAATAGTAGCCCCTAGTAGGCGTGAGTTGGTATGTGGTAGCTTTGATTGGCACGTCCCTGGTGATTAGCGACATGGCACAACGTGCCCCCACCCCCAGCATCCCCCACGCTCACCGCTGACCGCCGAATCACTTTAGCAGAGAAGGTTTGGCTATGGGTTGTAGCTCTTCATCTCTGCTTTGTGTCAACTTCGTTTCCATTCTAGGGATGGCCAGAGGCACCTAAAATGGGAACGAAGCTAAGAAGGCCAGCCTGCAGAGAGGGGTGGGTGGCCGTGCTCCTGCCACCAGCTGCCCCTCAGGCCTCTGCTCCCCCCGCAGGTGCTGTTTCTGGTGGAGAAGGGAGCCGTGATCGAGCACGTGGACCACAGCGGGATGCGTCCCCTGGACAGAGCCATCGGCTGTCGAAACACATCTGTCGTGGTTACGCTGCTCAGAAAAGGAGCCAAACTAGGTTAGTGTCCCCACCTCAGGTCGGCAGAGAGGAGGAGGTTAGCCTCAGATCTTAGAGAACCTTGGGGAGCGCAAAGGCTGCCCTGCTCCCAGGTAAGAAATCAGATGTCAGAAGTTTGGAGATCTCGCTCTCTCATTTAATCACAGGCTTCCGGAATGTTTAAATAGCTCACGGTATGGCCAGTGTGGGAAGAAAGCAGAGGCTGATGTTGCAGGAGGGTCTGGCATTGTGTTAGGGACAGCCAGCAGCCACGCAAGAGAGTGTGAGATTAGGCTAATCGCGGGGCCGAGCGTTGCCGGGCTGCAGGCTCGCTGGGTGACTCTGACCTGCAGCCCAGGCTGGGAACCAGTGTTCTAGAGCAATCAGCCAGCCGGACAGGAGAACGGCTGCCCCAGCACAGCTTCTGTGAAGGAGAGGTGGTGTGATTTCACAGAGAAACGGGGGTCCCTGGAGGATAGTGGGGTGCTGAGTAGGGAGAGCCCCTTTTGTGTGGCTGGTGGCAACATGACACCCCATTCACATGTCTGAAGGAACGAGTGATGGAGTGTCACTCACGGCTCCATGTGCAGGACCTTTGGCCAAGAGCAGTCTGGGCAGGGCCGTGGTGAAGACACTAACGATAGTAGCAGGAGCTCTCCTGCATTGCACGTTTGACCTGATCCTCACCGCAGCCCTGTAGGGACGTAGCGATAATACCATCACTTTCCAGATGAGAAAACCAAGGCACAGAGGAGCTAACTAGCTCCCCCAAGGTCACAGCGAGTGGCCCGGTCGCCGTGGGAACCTAGCAGTCCTGAGTCTGTGCTCTGAGCCACTCCTCCCTGCGGCTTCCCAAGAGCTCAGAGCGGGTTGGGGAGAGACTGCGGCCCTGGCGGAGGGTGGGGGAGAGACGCTGGCCGTGGGCAGGAGCGGGGCCGCGCTCAGGCAGCCGGAGTGGACCGTGACAGAGACTGCGCAGGGACTCAGTGCCGGGAATTGACGCCGTCTCGGTGGGCGCTTGCAGGGCACTAAGGAGAGTGTGCAGAGGCCCGGTTTCATCAGTTTCCCCCCGGATCCTCCTCGGAAGGGAGGGCTGGGTCATGGCTGCTGTGATGCCTCAGTTTCTCGTCAGTTTTTTCAGTAGAAAAACAAGGACAGATTCGTGCCAGGCACCGTTCCCTTCCTGAGTGCCCAGTTCAGGGTAAAGCAGATGAGAAGCGAAACCAGTTGGCCAGCGTCTTGCTTCCTCGGACACAGTGTTGTCTGGCAGCCTGGGACCCCCAGCAGAAGTCCTCGCCGTGGGCTCCTGCGGTTCATGACGAGCGGCTGTGTCGGGGCCACTGCGGAATTGAGCTCCTTCCCTCTGGGTCCTCTGAAGTGCCTCTGAAAGCCTGTTTGTTTTACAGGAAATGCTGCTTGGGCGATGGCCACTTCCAAACCTGATATTCTGATTATACTTTTACAGAAATTAATGGAGGAAGGAAATGTGATGTACAAAGTAAGTGATGTTGCCCTTTTCTGCACCGTTGTGACCGACTCCGAGCAGCCTCTTGGCTTGGTGTACGATGGCTGTAGCTGTGCTGCTGCGCTGGGCACACGTAACTTAGTCGTAAGAGAAGTTCCAAGACCTCCTAACCTGGCCTCGTGCCGCAGCTTAGTGTCCTGACAGCGGAATCTTAAAGGTAGAAAGCACCTCTCTTTGTGTCCGGGAACCATTATCTCTGGCCTAGGCCTTAGGCTGTGGCTGTGACTTACTGCTTGGATCCGTGGGGTGAAGGAGAGTCGCCTCCAGGTCAGTTGACACGTCACACAGTAGGTCCCTTAGCCTTTCACGTGCCCTCAGCGTGGAGAGCACCGTGCAGTGACACAGTCGGGCACCGTGGGAAAGGGACACCCAGGAAACACTTCAGAAGAAAAGACTCATTCAGTTTCCCAAGCCTTTATTATCTGATCTTTAATATCTATAAACTTCTGGAATTTAAAACTGTTTTAGAGATATTTTTTACTTAATATAGCCAAGTAATATATAATATTCAGGAGACTGAATGTTTTTCCCATTGGAAGTGGAAATATGATTTATAGATTAATAAACTTGATTAAACTTTTCAAAATAAGACATCTGTTTAGATTCTGTGAAGGGCCAATAGTAGATGTTTTAAGCTTGGCAGACTGTATGGCCTCTCACAGCTGTGCAGCTCTGCTGTGGTGGTACAAACGCAGCCACAGGTGATACATGCGAATGAGCTTGGCGACATCCCAATAAAACTTCATTTGTAAACACAGGTGGCCGGCCAGATCTGGCCTGCAAGCTGTAGTTTTGCCGACCCGTGATTTAGGTAGATGTGGACCATTTACATGGATCACTATTGTTTTCAGATATATGATTAGACAGAATTAAAAGATTATGGGGAAAAAACTGGATTATGACTATTTTAATCCTTTTTACTATTAGGCAGCTGTACTTGCTATTGTAGGTTTTTTTCCTTTTCATTTTTTTTAACAGTAACAAATAAATAGGTAATATAGCATAACCCAGCAGGGTTCCTGGCTTGGAATCAGTTTGAAATTGAGTTGAGAGTGTGTATTGTTGTGGCTTTGAAGTGTTTTTAATACAGATTTTGGTAGGCAATTATGTCAGAAATACCAAGCCATTTTCAACAGGCTGCATACCTGCTGTGCAGCAGGACTGACTGAGCAAATGGATTTCTTTAGCCTTGAAAATGATGTGTGGAGCTGTTCTGATTTTTAAAGCCCATGCTTTAGTTCCTCTTAAAAATTGTTATTCTGCAGCAAGCTCTAGATCTATCCACAAGACTCTGCTTGTCCTGGGAACTGCATTGTTTTTCCATCTGATTTCTGTTACACTTGGCATTAAAATATCTTTAGATGAGAGATCATTCTTGAAATAATTTTCAAAAATATATCACAGAAGATAATCCAATGCATTAAGATTGATAGTTACCAGTTTGGCAATTTACAAACACCTGATTGTAAATCTGTCCTCTTCCTTACTGTGTGTAACCCCATGTTGCAGATCATGTCGGGGCAGTGAAGCCCAAGTGTGTTCAGGCCGGTCAGTGTCCTGGTTCCTACCTTGACACTGACTCATTAAGACACTTTCAGTATGCTGTAATGGTTTTGCATGGAATAAACTCCCCCCCAGGGTCTTCAGGGTGTGGGAGCTTATTCATCTTAGAGTCTCTCAAAAAAGGATAAATTTTTGTGATTTTGAATCCTAGAAAGGGAAGATGAAAGAGGCAGCCCAGAGGTACCAGTATGCCTTAAGGAAGTTTCCTCGAGAAGGATTCGGAGAGGACATGAGACCGTTCAATGAATTGAGAGTTTCTCTCTATCTCAATTTGTCTCGATGCCGAAGGAAAACAAACGTAAGCCACGCCCCCTCATTCCAATCCGGTGCTCTCCAGCAGAGCTTTCCCACAGCGGTGAGGGCCAGCCCCCCAGACCACAGCCCCCCAGTCCCATTGCTTGTGCGTGTGTGTGAACCTGCCAGCTGGGACGCTGCTCCTCTTGGATGACCACCATTGGTCACTGTCCCTATACACCTCTCAGAATGTGCTCAGGTGCCATTTCTTTTGCTTCAGTGGTGGGAAGTGCAAACTGCTCCTGTACACTAACTTTAAAACAGAAGAACACCATGCACTTCATTGCTCTCTAGTTACGCCCCAGTGCTCTGCTACTCTTTAGAGCAAAATGCCTGTGGAAAAGTTGCCTGTAATCACGTTTCAGTGCTGCTTTCGACTCACGTATTTAAATATTGACCCCAGGACTTCGGCATGGCGGAAGAATTTGCCTCCAAGGCTCTTGAATTGAAACCCAAGTCCTATGAAGCCTTTTATGCCAGGGCCAGAGCAAAGAGGAATAGCAGGTACGTCTGAGGTTATCCACATGACTAGGGGGGCCTTTTTCTGTAGGAGCAAACCTGCTGGTTGAATTTGGGGAGGTTTTGCTTCAGAAGGGTTGCTCAGATGCCTCCCATCCCTTTTAATACTAAATTATTAGCTTCTAGGAGGCATGGTAGTTAATATTCGTAGTGATGGGTAAACTTTTACTTCCTCCTGACATCTCAGTAACTGTTCCTCCCCGCCTGCACCCCCAGTTGAGATGGCTGCAACCTAAAATTCCTGGTTTAGTCCGTATTTCAGTGAAACTGCCAGCTGGGGGCATTAGCCGGTGGAGGGAAGGAGAAGGGTCGTATAAGACTTCTGAGTTAGAGGTGGGCAGGGCCGGGGGACGGTGCAGGTAACATTAGAAGGATTCTGGCGCCTAATGATTCACGGCCATCCTCATTCCCAGTCGAGTGGTCCGGCGTCACGCCGGTCTGGGTTAGAATTCAGCACTGCCACTTAGCTGAGTAACTGGACTCGCTAAGTTACTGGTCCTGGCCACCACAGTAAGTGTTCAAAACGTATCGGGTTCCTTCTCTGTGAGCACAGCTATTCTATGAACAGTTATGTTCAGGCGTGTGCAGGCACAGCTTATAATTATAACTTACGTTTTCCTTTAAAGGCAATTCGTGGCAGCTCTGGCCGACTTGCAGGAGGCTGTGAAACTCTGTCCCACCAACCAGGAAATCAAGCGGCTTCTGGCCCGCGTGGAAGAGGAGTGTAAGCAGCTGCAGAGGAGCCAACAGCAGAAACAGCAGTGCCCACCCCCAGCCCCACCCACCGACTCAGATAACGAAGAAGATGCCCCGACGCCCGGGTTAAACGACCACTTTCATCTTGAGGAAGCAGAAGAGGAAGAAACTTCTCCACAGGAGGAATCCGTTTCCCCGACGCCCAGGCCCCAGCCATCCTCATCTGTCCCCTCCGCGTATATCCGGAACCTTCAAGAAGGGCTGCAGTCCAAAGGACGGCCAGCGTCCCCACAGAGTCGGGCGGGAATCGGCAAGCCCCTGAGGGACCCTGTGGCCCAGCCAGGGCTGGTCCTGCAGCCCACGAAGCAGGCTCAGATAGTGAAAACCAGTCAACACCTGGGTTCTGGACAGGCTGGCGTGAGAAGCAGTAGCACAAGAATTCCAGTGTCTTCTCAGAATCCTCCCCCGAGTCCCATGCCAGCTAGAATCGCTGCAGCTCCTGCTGGGAGCAGAAACCAGCCTGTAGAGGGAGCGGGTACTTTCACTCTAGGGGCCGCTCCTGGCCACTTTGGGGATCGGCTGGGCCCCAGCCAGAGTGTCCACCCGCAGCGCAGTGAGGGTAGCACCGCGTACCCCTCACCAAGCAAGATAAAAACTGCAGAGAGGCTTCTGTCCTACGCCTCCGTGGCTGTGGACGTAGCCCCTCCAAACCTAGGTGGGCCAGTGAGCTGCAGTGACGTGCGACACCCAGCTTCCCTCACCAGCTCAGGCTCCTCTAGTTCCCCATCCAGCAGCGTAAAGATGTCAAGTTCAACCAGTAGTTTGACTTCCAGCAGCAGTTTTTCAGACGGCTTCAAGGTCCAAGGACCAGATGCGCGAATTAAAGACAAGGTTGTAAACCAGGTTCAGAGCGGTACAGCTGAGCACAGACCTCGCAATACTCCATTCATGGGCATCATGGACAAGACCGCGAGGTTCCAACAGCAGAGCAATCCTCCGAACCGCACCTGGCACTGCCAGGGGGCAGAGGGGCTCCTGACAAACACGTCTGCAGCTGGCCTGCAGCCCTCGAACTCTGAGAAGCCCTCTCTCAAACAAGGAGGAGGATACGGTAGCCAAGCAAAGCCCTGTTCTGTTGCTACCCTGAGTGGAAGTGTCCACAATGGGGCACAGGTGAAGGAGCTAGATGAAAACAAGTGCCAGATTCCAGTCCACTGTCAAGAGAACAGGGTAACTAAGACTGTTTCTCATCTGTATCAGGAAAGTGTGTCCAAACAGCAGCCTCATGTCAGTAATGAAGCCCACAGGAGCCACCTCACTTCAGCAAAACCAAAGAGATCGTTCATAGAGTCCAATGTGTGAGCCTTAAGAGAGACCCATTTAGAGAATTTGGAAAAGTGTATTAGCTCCTGGTGGTAATAATTAAATGTTTTTTTCATCTGAAAAATTATTTTTTAGCCAGTTTCTTTTTTCCTCTGGGGTGGATCTGATGCCATTGGTATATTTAAAATGTGGGATAAACTTCCTTAAATAGCTAGAAGTCACCATAAATAAAAATGCTAAACAATTAAAAACTATAACTGTACCTATCAAGCTAAACATTTAAGACAGCCAGGAAGACATTAACTCACGCTGTTCTCTTACGAAATTATTTGGTTTTTATTACTTTTGTCCTAGCCTTTGCTATATGGTAAAATCACAGTATTAGAGAATAAAAATGTCTATTGGTAAAGAATGATAGGCTTATTAATTATTCACATAATATCTAAGTGATGTATTCTGGAAAAGATGGACTTTTCCAGTTACAGTTCCAGTGAGACAAATCCCAATTTATATAAAAAATTAAGATCTAAGTGATTTCTAGCTGAATATGTGTGACTATAAACATAATATAGCTGTTATTTTTTAAGCAAAATATGAGGACACCCAACTATTGTTCCCTTCATAGCAGTTCCTTTAACAAGATTAAACACTTGTTTCTATTATGGTTCTTAATCAAAATATTTTTATAGCACCTTTTTTGGAACTGTATTCATGCTTGAAGGTGTTTCTGATAATTGGAAACAGTAGAAACCATTTGGAATCATGATTGGTGGGTGGTCAAGTGGATCTGAGCTAAAATATACTAAGACCAGCAGCATTCTTAGTGGCACTTACAAATTAGCTCTCAGCTGGGTCCCAAACTGCTTTTTAACATTGATAGTGCTCCTGGAACAACCCTTCCAAGGTCCTTTAAGGACAGTGTTTAATTTGGATACTTAAGGTATGGTTGGTTGTTGCTTTTGTTTTGTTGTACAATCAGTACTTTATATTAATAGTCACATGTTGTATATATTAAATAGCCCAGTTTTACTCAGAACTGTAAATATAACTAGTTCAAAGTAGTTCATCTAAAAACAAAACCCCAGTCATATATTTGCATGTTCTTTGTAAGCTTCCTCCATGCTGGTTATTGCACTGAATGATGTATTACTATGGCATGCTAACAGTATACCAGTAATGGCACTTTATTTCGTTTATATGAACACCTTTGAGGTGCTACTTAAGTCCAAACTGATGTATTATTCATTTGTAAAGATAAGGTACAGGAATGAACCTTGGTCTAAAGGTATTTTTATATGAAAATGGTGTTATTGGAGGATGTTAAAATGCTAATTTGAGAGAAGTGGGAGTGTATTCGTTTTATATGTTGGGATGTGAAATTTATTTTCTAGAATTGGGGAGAAGGAAGTTCTATATTTGCAGAATGTTTTAAAAATGAATAGTTGTAATGAAGTTCCTGTGAACATCATTACGGTTTTGTACGAATAGGAACCTTCTGGTGTCATTCAACATTTGTTCCTGAGTGTATGTACAGTGTACTTTGTACAAACAGCTTTATCTTTTTTTTATAGGCTTTCCCTGAGTTCTGCTATAACTACTATGGCTTATTTATTGTTTCCTTTAATATTTGTGAAAGTCTTACTCTTTTGTTACGTAGTTTTGTTTCTGCACTACTACTGTACCTTTCCATATGGAATAAAGACTTAATAGAATTTGCTTTGCATTAAATGTGTCATTGGATAAGTAGAGAATATCCTGTTGGCAACTCTCTGCCTTGCTTAATCCTTGTTACTCTAAAGAAAATAGTAAAAACATTGTAATGCTACCTAAATGCATATTTAATTTCATTTTATAATAATTTGAGAATAAGGGTGGCAGCTTCTAGAAATTCCATACTATTCAAGGGTCAATTTAGTCTTTGTGCCTGAAAAAGGAAGAACGCATGAAGAAAAGCAATCTATAATTTCTTACCTGTTTCAAGAAATCTTGGTGTCTGTCTTTACTGCCAACAAGATCTTTAACAGTAATTCTCAGCACTTTGGCAATGCACCGAACACTGTTAGGACGGTTTGTTCTTCAGCACATTTGTATTATCTTTCAGTTAAAAGTGTGTTCGTTTTTATGCCTACATATTTCAGTTTCAAAGTAGTATGAGTGAGTGAACATTAAAACTGTTGTGATAAAATGCTTACATGGAATCTTAAGCTTAATATTACTTCAGGTTATTGTCACTGTTCTTGCTAGCAGGGCTAAGTATTTTCAGTCCTTCTTTAAAGGTACATATTTAATGAAAGGTTAAAACCAAAAATAAAACAGGGCAAGAGGGAAAAAGTGTTATATTGGCTAATACGTAATTCTTGTCGTTAGGTGACTTTTCCTATAAAGCAGCTAGTGAGAGTATTATCGTTCGTGATAAGCTACTTGATGCCATTGCCCCAGGAAGAGGTGAAGTATCCTGGGAAGCCACCGGTCTGTCCAGGCAAGAGGGGTGGCAGGCGGGTGGCATAGCTCCCACATGGCCCTGAACTAACAAACACTGGGGCCTGAGAGTCCAGCAGAGGGGCTGTGTCGTGTCCCTTCCTCCTTCCTATTGATGGCTTTGAATATGTTTTTTGTTTGCTTGTGTGGAAGAGGGAGTTGTTTGTCTTTAGTTTGTGTGTTTGTTTTACACAAAAACAGAGGTACTTCAATTTGGTAAATAGCATCTTAGTTTTCAGCAATTTTTATAAGAAACTATCCTGGTGAACATGGAAGAGGAAAGCACCTTTAACACATCTAAAAAATAACTACTTTTTAAATTGTGTTTTCTAGCAATGACTCCCAATGATTTTTCAGTAACTTTTCTGTAATAACCAGCCTACCTCCTTTAGAAAATGTCTTATTTATCAAAACAAAAAAGCAGTTGGTCCAATGGTGGGCTCTTTTAAATTAAAAAAGTCTTCTGTTAGAATTGTTAGCATACTTTCTCTATAGAATACAACAGAAAAACACCTAGAACATGCTGCCAGTCTTTTTTGTCCTCAATATTAAGAATGTGAAAAGCATGTGTGATATGAAAATGCAAACTTTTCTAGAATCATAGACTGTGAATCCTAACTATGACATGAAGGAAATAAAGGTCAGGAATACATTAAGTTTTTACAAAGCAGCAATTATAAAGAAAAGGGTATTTGGAGATTTCTGTGGTACCTGGGTTTGACTAATGTATTTACACTGCTTTTCCCCATTTATTGCCGAGTTTTAAAATTCTGAACTGTGGGGCTGACGGTACACAGGGGGATGAAGACACAGTCCTAGTCCCTGCCTGCCCCGGCAGTCTGGTTCCAACACGCTGCCCACCGACGGGGTCCATCCTGCTAAGCAACTTTGACAGGTACGTAAGAAGGCAATACAACCTTAACTTCCTGAACTTGAAATGTTTTTCTGAGTGAACACTTGTCAAGGTGTTGTATTAAATATCAGGCTGTTGTATAAAAATGCCTTTGTATAGTCACTCTAGCTTAGAATAATACGTGAAAATTGTAAGAATTCTAAATTCTGAAAGGAGGCTAGTTTGCCACTTTATATACTTCAGCAGTCAAACTTGACTTAGTGTATTTCACCTAATTAGTACCTAGGTTTGGACAAAGGAAAAAAAAGTTACCATCCTGCAAATTTAGAATCCAACAAAACTGCTTATTTAAACATGTCTGAAGGGATTTTCTCAATTTAATCATAAATAATCTATAACCATTTTGCTATAAATTCTCTTAAAACTTATCAAATGAATGGCTGTCAACTAGGATTTAAGCATCCGTTATATTCCAATCTTTAGTTATAATGAGGTATGACCTATACTTAACAAGAATAAATTTGGGCACTGCAATTTAAAATCAAAGGAAACTTTATTTCTATACAGCTTAAGATTTTTTTCACTAGTACAAAAAGGCTTTTATAGTAAAAATACAAATGAGGTTAGATGTGTAATTTAGTCCATGTGTTTTAAAGAATGAAAACTGACAATTTTTACAGGCAACTAAATTTACCTTTTTCTTTGTTTTGTTTTTAATATGTGTCTAATTAGTATTTACCTTTACATCATTCAAGTGAGATCACTGAAAATATGAACAATTCAATATAAACAATTTTACTTTTGATGTGTCTCAAGCCATCGATTGATGGCCATTTTCAGAGTCCTATTTGGTGTAAGTACCACTGAAGGAAGAACAAGATTTGTCATCGGACTTGTACGTTTCTTTTTGCTGATCCAATTTTCCATTGCTTCTCTTTCATACGAATAGCCATCTAAAAAACACACACACACACACAAATTATTTGTGATGTAGAAAAGGGAATTTAGGATTACTAAAATGAATTGAGTATAAAAACTTCATTGCCAAGGCCCTTATTGTGATTTAAGCGATATTCTTTATTGTACCATCACTCCCAAAATATCTGTGCCACAACACCTGAAATTCGACCATTTGAGAAGCATTAGGATTGGATAGTGTTGTATGAAGCGTAAATTATCTAGAACAGTTTCATTATAAAGTTCTTTTGGAACACTACAATTGAGACCAAGATCCTGTGAAAAATTCAGACACAGTGGAAAAGAAGGAACAGAGCTGCGTAGAGTGGTAGTGAAGATAAACTGCCCCATTATAGCTATTACAGCTGTGTGTGTAAATTAATTTGGCTAAAGATGAAAGGGAAAAGAGCCTTAGGAATAACTCAGCAAAACTTCCCAAGACATTGAGAAGTCAGGAAAACAGACACAGATGTTATAGAATTTGCCCCACTAAGGATTTCACAGTAAAGGGATTTGTGATGCCAAAAAAAAAAAAAATCTACTGGCTAAGGCTTAATACCATGTCCTTATGAGCCAGGCATGGTGGCTCATGCCTGTAAGTCTAGCACTGTGGGATATCAAGGCAGGAGGATTGCTTGAACTCAGGTATTGAAGACCAGCCTGAGCTAACACGAGACCCTGCCTGTACTAAAAGTAGAAAAGTTAGCTGGGCATGGTGGCATGTGCCTGTAGTCCCAGCTACTTGGGAGGCTGAGGCAGGAGGATCACTGGAGCCCAGGAGTTTGAGGTTGCTGTGAGCTATGATGATGCCAGGGCACAGAGACTCTGGTTTTTACCAAAAAACCCCACACAAAACACCATGTTTTTGCAAAGTTCTTTGCCTTTACATATGTGAAGACCAGAGAGGTTTTCTTGTTTTTCTTTTTCTGGAGACAAGGTCTTGCTCTGTTTCCCAGGCTAGAGTGCAGTGGCATCATCATAGCTCACTGTAACCTCAAACTCCTGGGCTTGAGTGATCCTCCTGCCTCAGCCTCCCAAAGTCCTAGGATTACAGGCGTGAGCCACCATGCCTAGCCTAAGACTGGAGTTTTGCTTCACTACATTTTTATACTTGTAGCTCTTTTTTTTTTTTTTTTTTGACAAGAGTCTTGCTCTGTTGCCTGGGCTAGAGTGCCCTGGCATCAGCCTAGCTCACAGCAACCTCAAACTCCTGGGCTTAAGCAATCCTTCTGCCTCAGCCTCCCAAGTAGCTGGGACTACAGGCATGTGCAACCATGCCTGGCTAATTTTTTTCTATATATATTTTTAGCTGTCCAGCTAATTTCTATTTTTAGTGGAGATGGGGGTCTCGCTCTTGTTCAGGCTGGTCTCGAACTCCTGACCTCAAGCAATCCTCCCGCCTTGGCTTCCCAGAGTGCTAGGTGTAGCTCTTCTTTCTCTTAAGCTGAAAATCTTGGTTCCTATTTACATTTAAACATTAACCTATTTTGCTTTCTCTGCTATATTTGTTTCAAAATAATGCCAATATAGTACTAACATAAGACTGTGAAAGAAATTTAAGATTGCTCTGTGGTTTTTTCTGTCACCAAGGCTCGATCCACTAGAGTGGTCTAATCAAAATACCATGTTTGAAAAGCATATTTGTATGGTTCTGAAGTAAAACCTAAAACAAGATACATTCAGAGGAGTCTAATCTATCCCTGTCCCATCCTTGTTCCTGCCCTTGCCATGAGTAACCATATCAGTTTTTATCTTTCCCTTTTTGAAAACATAAGCAGCTGCATATGTACACAGAGTATACATTCTACATAAAAGCTAGCATACTGTACGCTTCCGCACCTCACTGTGTTTTCCCACCCACGGCACTACTGTGTGTGGATACTCTGGACACCTGGGCTGTTTCCAATCTTTGCCTTTCACAGAGGGCTGCAATGAACAGCCTCGCGCATGTGTCACTTGTACTTTGGGGAGATTCCAGAAGTAGGGTTGCCAAATCAAAGAGTAAATGTACTATAATCTTGCTATGTATTAATAGTGCCAACTTCCATATTTCACTGTTTGTGACAGTGCCTTTTCTCCCTACAGAATGTTGTGAATCTCTTGGATTTTTACCAGTTTCCAAGTGAGCATTGGTATGTATTTAATAGTATGTCAGGTAGGGAACATTTTTTTTTTCATATTTTTTGCCCATTCTTTGAGGTTGTCTTCAATTTATGAAGATTTCATATATATGGAATAATAACAGTTACTTCATCAATTTTCCCTGGAGTCCCGGTTAGGAAGGTTTTCCCCATTCCATCAAGGAGTTCACCTGGGCCGGGCGCGGTGGTTCACGCCTGTAATCCTAGCACTTGGGAGGCCGAGGCGGGTGGATTGTTTGAGCTCAGGAGTTCGAGACCAGCCTGAGCAAGAGCGAGACCCCCGTCTCTACTAAAAATAGAAAGAAATGATCTGGCCAGCTAAAAATATATACAGAAAAAATTAGCCGGGCATGGTGGCGCATGCCTGTAGTCCCAGCTACTCGGGAGGCTGAGGCAGAAGGATCGCTTAAGCCCAGGAGTTTGAGGTTGCTGTGAGCTAGGCTGATGCCACGGCACTCACTCTAGCCCGGGCAACAAAGCGAGACTCTGTCTCAAAAAAAAAAAAAGGAGTTCACCTGCATTTTCTTCTGGGACTTGAAAGGATTCTTACGTTTAGATTTCTTATCCATTTGGAGTTAATTTAGATGTACAGTATGAGGGATGGATCCAATTTTATCCCTTTACACATGGTTGTTGTCAGAATACCACTTGCTTAAAATTATTTTTACTACTGATTTTAAATGCCTGCTTTTATCACTCCCTAAATTTCCAAATATACTTGGATCAATTTCTAGATTTTTAAAAATTATTTTCCATTATTCATGTGCCAATACACTTTTATTTATGGAAGCTATATAACATCTAATATCTGGTAGGGCTGGCAACTGTACCCATTGTTCTCCAGGTTAGTACTTGTTTATTAGGCTCCATTTGTTTTTTTTTTTTTTTCTTTTTTTTTTTTTTTTGAGACAGAGTCTCACTCTGTTACCCGGGCTAGAGTGAGTGCCGTGGCATCAGCCTCGCTCACAGCAACCTCAAACTCCTGGGCTTAAGCGATCCTACTGCCTCAGCCTCCCGGGTAGCTGGGACTACAGGCATGTGCCACCATGCCCGGCTAATTTTTTCTATATATATTTTTAGTTGGCCAGATAATTTCATTCTATTTTTAGTAGAGACGGGGGTCTCGCTCTTGCTCAGGCTGGTCTCGAACTCCTGACTTCGAGCGATCCACCTGCCTCAGCCTCCCAGAGTGCTAGGATTACAGGCGTGAGCCACCGCACCCGGCCTATTAGGCTCCATTTGAATCACCTTCTGTATCTCTAGGAAGAAAGTGTTATCAGGATCATGTTAAATGTATAAACTGGGGAAAACTGACATCTTGCTGACACCTGAGTTTTCTATCCATCAGCACGGTATGCTTCCATTTGTTTAATTATACCTTTACTGCAATATTTTATAGTTTCTGTCATGTGGGTTTAGAAGTTTTGCATATTATGTTTAGGGTTGTGTTCTAGTTTTTGTTATTGTAAATTGTCTTAGGTTATAAGTGCGTTTACACACACACACACACCAACCTAGTGATTCCTCTTTGGGTTTTAAATTTGCTACTTTACAAAATTCATACTGTTTGTTTGTAGTAGTTTTTCTATTCTTTTGGGCTTTCCAGATACATAACTGTCATGTAGAAAGGGTTCTTACCTTTTTCTTTGAGTTCTTATCCCTTTAATTGCTTTTGGAGGGGAGAGGAGTCCCTAATTTTGTTGGCTAGTATCTGTAAAGCAATCTTAGTGTATCCGTGGCTTCCACTGGCTTTTGGGCCAAGGTGTATGTTTGTCATATTAGAAAGTCTCCAATTCCTTTTTGTCAAATGTGTTTCTGGCATTTACAGAGATGAGCCTAAGTGCTGCTCAGCCCTCTTAAGCTGTTGTCTCTCAGCTCCAAACCCACAGGTGACGCTGAGGATTTGCCATGTTGGGGCCGGAATACTGCAGACAACATCCCTGCTTTGCCAGCTGGCTCCTCCTCAGATCCTGCAGTAGGATCCCTCTAGAGGGAGGCTGGAAAACAGTGCAGGCTCCTACCCATGCTGGGCTTGGCCATGGCTTTTCATCCGGCAGGGGCAGTAGGTTAGTCTCCAGATTGTTTTGGTTGCTTTATTTACTGCACTGTTCAAATCTGTCTTATTCTGCCCCTGACAGAAACCAGCACTACCTGGGTAGCTCCCTCTCCTTAGAGGCCTGAGTTCTGGCAACCTCAACTTCTTTGTTCCCTCAGTCCTGGAGTTGCTACATGCTTTGTGCAGACGCTGGTACCTGTGATTGCCTTTTGTTCTTTTTTTGAGATATACCATAAAACTCACTCTTTTAAGTATAAAAGTCAGTGGTTCCTGGTGTATTTCAGAGTTGTATGTCGCTCCCCGCCTCAGTCCCTGGCAACTACTAATCTACCTTCCATCTCTACTGATTTGCCTATTACAGACATTTCATATAAATCAAGTCAAATATGTGGCCTTTGGCTTCTTTTACTTAGCATAATGTTTCTAAGGTTCATCCATGTTTTAGTATGTGTATGTCCCTTTTTTATGGCCTAATACTCTGTTGTACGGCTATATCACATTCTGTTGATGGACATTTCAGTTGTTTCTACCTTTTCTATGAACAGATGTTTTCAATTCTCCTGGGCATATACTCAGTTGTGGACTTGTTGGGTCACATGGTAACACTATTTAACTTTCTGAGGAACTGCCAAAAGCCATTTTGACAGCTTCCAATTTCTGCACATCCTTGCCCCCACTTATTTTCCAACTTTTTGATTCTAGCCATCTTAGGTTCTCATTGTGGTTTTGATGTGCATTTCCTTGAAGACTAAAGATGATCTCTTTGCTGGTGCTTATTAGCCAATAAGCACTTAGCATTAGACTGTTCTAGGGCACTGGTACCCTGCTAGCTCATTTAATCTGCACACCCACCTTATGATGGAGGTATTGACTATTCTATTTTACAGACGTGAAACTGAGGCATGGCCTGAATAACTTTCCAAAGTCACACAGCCAGGCAGGCTGGCTCCAGAGTCAATGCTCTTAATCTACATGCTAAATGGGACTTCCAGAAAGGACAACTATAGTAAATGAAATTTTGAAAAAAAATCTAAATTTAGACAATTACAGAAAAGACAATTGGTAGGTTTGAAAAAATTACCTAGAAAGGCTTAAGACTGAATAGTTAAAATAATTGATGAAAGGCATGAATTCCACTCCAACACAGTGTGCCTTGAACAAGAGAAATATTATAAAAATAAATCCATACCAAAATTCTCTGAAACAAAAAATAGAAAATTAGTATACTTGAACTGCAACAAGAGGAGTCAGTATGTATAGCCCATAATCAAGGTAAAAACAGTATGAAGGTCGGGCGCGGTGGCTCACGCCTGTAATCCTAGCACTTGGGAGGCCGAGGCAGGCAGATTGAACTCAGGAGTTCGAGACCAGCCTGAGCAAGAGCGAGACCCCGTCTCTACTAAAAAATAGAAAGAAATTATATGGACAGCTAAAAATATATATAGAAAAAAATTAGCCGGGCATGGTGGCGCATGCCTGTAGTCCCAGCTACTCGGGAGGCTGAGGCAGGAGGATCGCTTGAGCCCAGGAGTTTGAGGTTGCTGTGAGCTAGGCTGACGCCACGGCAGTCACTCTAGCCCGGGCAACAAAGCAAGACTCTGTCTCAAAAAAAAAAAAAAAAAAAAACAGTATGAAGACTTTAGGAAAAAAGCAAACTAGTCCTATCAAGGTTAGTAGGTTATTATATCATGAATTGTATGAATATTTTCTTAAAAAGTTACTTAAATGATATTTAATTCATTTACATGTTTAGAATAGACTGGAAAGTTGTCATTTCTACTCACACTACCCCTATTAACACAGTTTTTTGGTCTTTTGTAACAATGATTCTGAAATTTATCTTGAGGGTATATAGGCAAGCCAGTTTTTTAAAAGATTGAAAAATGAACATAAAGCAATTTATATTTAAATAAACTAAAAAGTCATAGCAATGCCTATCAGTATTAAGAATTTATCCAACAGTATGTACACAAATGTACCCAGATCTATGACTGAGGGTGTTTTCTATAGAATTACTTGTAGCAATTTGTCAAAAAATAGAGAAAGGTGTCTATCAACACAAGAGTTCATTTAGGCAGTATCCGTATCATGAAATACTATCTTGCACTGAGAATGGTGTACATAGTACTGAAAAGGAGTGCTCTGATTGATATATTGTTGAGTAAATAAAAACATTTTTTAAAAGTATCACCTCCCATTTCTTATAGATTATAAATGTATAGAAAACTATCTGGAAGGACATGGTAACATGGCCACACCAGAGTACAGAAGAACCTGGGGTTTTTTTTCACCAAGCACATGCTACTTTCTTAATTTAAAAGAAAAGAATGAAAATGTGGTATAAGAATGCCGAAATACAAACAGGCCTTGGAAATTTTTCTGAGGCAGTTAGTTCAATAAATGAAAGCCTTCCAAAACACTATAGAGAGCAAACAGCCAAAAACGACATGTGATCAAATTCAAGAGGGAAAAAATAAGAGTTTAGAGCATATGCTGGGAGGAATTAGCCTAAAGGGTATCAATAAATTGGTTCTATTCTGCTATTGAAGATTGAATTGTTTCTTACAGGAACAGCCATAAAACAAAATAACACAGGAAAGTTAAATTAAGTGGTGAATCTCTAGGGATTATGCTAGGCAAAAAAAAAAGTCAATCCCTAAAGGTTATTCCATTCATACAACATTTTTGCAATGGAGAACAAATCAGTGGTTTCTAGGGGTTGGGATGGGAGGGTCCTTGTGGGTTTGGAACTGCTGTGTCCTGATTGTCGTGGGGGATACCCAAATCTCCGAGAGGAATAAAACTATGTAGAACCTGACACGCACAGGCAAAACTGAGGAAATCTAAATAAGATCTGTGGATTGTGTCAATATCCTGGTTGTGATATAATGGGATCATTTTGGAAAATGTTACCAGTGGGGGAAAATAGGCAAAGCCTACAAGGTAGATCTCACTATTGTTCCTTACAACTGCATACTGGATCTATAACTGCCTTGATAAAATTTCAAAATACCTGGGTGGTACCGGAAAGGTTAAAAATGAAAGACACAGACAACACTAAATAGTAAGCGAGGCTGTGGCACAATCAGAATTCCCATGCACTGCTGGTGGAAGTGTACACTATGTATACCTACTCCTAGGATTATACCCAATAGAAATGCATACATATATTCATCAAAAAGGTTCACAGCACTGTTTGTAATAGCCAACAATTCCCATCAACAGATGACTAAATTAGTATATTCACACAATGGACTTCTATACAGAAATGAGAAATTACTGCTTTGTGCAACAAGCACGAATCCCACAACGTTTGATAAAAGCCAGACCCAAATGAGACACTTTGATTCAACAGAAAACCAATACAGCAATCTATCATATTATAGTCCAAAGGAGAAAGTGACAAGTCTATAGATAAGCATTTTAAAAATTCTCGACAAACTGGAGATAGAAGGGAACTTCAACTTGGTAAGGGCAGCTAGCATACTTAATGGTGAAAGGCTGAATGCTTTCCCTCTAAGAGCAGGTCAAGGTAAGAGTGTCTACTCACCATTTCTCTTCAACATTATACTGGAAATTCTGGCTAATATGACAAGTAACAGGAACATTTTTAAAAAGAGGCATATAGATTGGAAGTAAAGAAATATAACTACTTTCATATGACACATTCATGTATGAAGAAAATCTAGTCTAAGAGATTAAAAAGCTACGATTATAGTCAGCCCTCTGTATCTTCCAGGCTCTGCATCTGCTAATTCAACCAACTGCTCATCAAAAATATTCAGAAAGAGCAAAACAATAAAAATACAAATAAAAAATACAATATATTTACATAGAATTTACGTTGTATTAGGTGTAAGTAATCTAGAGATGATTTAAAGTATATGAGAGGATGTGCGTAGGTTAAATGCAAATACTGTGACATCTGAGCATCCACGGACTTTGGTATGAGGGGCTGGCTACTGAAGGATGACTGTTCTAATAAATGTAGCAAAGTCACGGGACACAAAGTCAATATACAAAATCAACTGCATTTCTATATATGAGCAAACTGGAATTTTAAAAACTATTTACAGTGTTATAAAAATGAACTGATTTTGACAATATGTGTAGAACCTGTACACTAAAACACAAAGCACTGCTAAGAAAGGGAAAGAAAACCTAAATAAGTGAAGAGATGTTCATGACTGGAGCTGTCAACACCAAAGTGATCTACTGGACAGAAAATATTATAGAGGATTTGAATTAGACAATTAATAATCTTAATATCTACATACTGATATATCAATGTAATTGATATATCAAAATAATTTTGAAACTGAAGAGTTTTATAAATGTCCACTGAAAATACCTTTCAAAAGAAACATACTTTCATATTCTTTGATCCTATACAACAAAACTAGACACTTTTCCTCCAAAAAACAGCCTTAACATAATCAAACCACTTGCACACTTTAAAATAGTTTTATTAATCTTTGGGTAAAGGAAATAGAAATTAAAGATATGGAAAAATCTTTGTAGATATTTATTGTTTAGTCAGTCCCCATCCCCCTTTCCTGGGAAATGTTCTTTCCCCCATTATCCTCCTTATGATGTTGCCATGTTTATAAATAATTCTACTCTCCACACAGTTGAGCAAATCACAGAACTCCACTTCATTCCTGGAGTAGACTACTATTAGGGTAGCATCCTGGCTCAAATTAGGCCAATGAGTTCTTTTCTCCAGGATTTTTGGGAGTCAGGACCAGAAATAATGTCAGAGTGGTCTCTCCCTGGGGGGTGAAACTGTAAAATTTGAGACCTGTGTGTAGTTGTATTTTTCTATCATGCAAGAAAAAAGCGCACTGAACATCACAGAAACTGAACATTAAGAAGCCTCTGAATAAGAGACAGAACCCTACTATATTCTGTGCTGCCAGTTTTTCCTGAGACTCACTTTTAATAAATCAATGCCATTTCTGCTTAAGCTAACTTGAGCTTCTTTCAGGTGCAAACAAGCGTCCTGATATAACATACTAGAGTCAAAAAATGTACAGCCATTGCTATGGTCATAGAAAATTTCCTAGCCTGAAATAAAAATGGCCAACTGGCTTTTATTGAGTGCTTATTGTATGAAGGTACAGTTTTAAGTACCTACAAATACATTAAAACTCATTCAATCCTTACAAAAATCCCATGAGGTAAGTACTAGTATCTCTGTTTTGTACACGAGGAATTGTACACGAGGAAAATAAGGCACATAGCTAAGAAGTAGCGAAACAGATTCAGGCACCTGGCTCTCCCCTGCATGCACTCAACTAGCGAGGCCACACTGCCTCCCACATGTGTGTCGTATTAAAGAATAATTTAAAATAAAGGAAATGAACTAAATGCTTAGGAATAAAAGTCACATAAGAAAATTATAAATGGGTAAAACATTAAAAGGTGCTCAAACTCAGCATTACACAAAGAAATGCAAACTGAGATTTCTTTTCACTTACTGGATTGAGAAAGATTAAAAGATTGCTAATGCCTCATGTATAGGTAAGGATGGGAAACAGGGACCCCCCATGCTATATTGAGAGGGCAGTTTGTCAGTATCAGTAATTTCACCTGTAGGGAATTTATCCTACAGAAATATTCACATTAGGGCAGCAAGGATAAATTTATACAATGCTGCACAGTTTATAACAACAAAAAAACAACAGAAAATGAAGTAAGTTATAGGACACAGACACTCCTGAATAATTCACAGCCTTTAAAAGAGAACAAGGTAGATAAAGTGATGCCTGCTTCTTTCCCTGGAAACTAAACTTAAAAAAATTAAACAGCACTTAGAGAGGATTACACACTTAAAACAGGCAAATGTCCATGGACATTGTACAAAAAAAGGTATGATACAGAACAGTATAAACACTGCAAGCCCAGTTTTGCAAATACAGCTTGATTCTACTGCTATTTAAAATGTGATATATAAGCATACACAGCAAAAAAGACCTAGAACTATATGCCAAACCAGTCTGAGAGTGCTTGCCTTTGGGACCTGGGATTCAGGACTACATGAGGTGATTTTCACTTTATATACTTTTATGTTTGCTTGAAATTTTGTACACAAAAAAATGTGCATACATTATTTTACAATTAAATTTTGCAAAAAAAATACAAACAGGCTGTTGGTTTAATCATATCTCAGAGCAAAAGAGAGCTAAGTATTTTTTTAAACTGGAAGAAAATGTTTACAGTTGTATAAATGAAAAATACTATGCCTAAAAAAGTTCAGAGCAGAGACAATCAAATATATTAAAATGATAAAATTCAATATGAATAGTTCCACTAATGTTAACACAATATATAAGTATCTAAGTCCCTCATAAATTATCAAAGAAGGTGAACAGATTATTTTATACCTATGCATATTTAAACAGTAAACTGCCATGTAGAAAAATTCACTGCTTTCCTAGCAAAATAAGAGTTTCAAACAAAAACTAGCAAAAATAAATGGAGTTATAAAATTCAGTGACTACAAAACTGTGTAAAAATAGGTACACTTAAATATATTGTTAGTACTACTCTAAACTGGTGTCTTTTTTCTAGAAAACAATCTAATAAATCTAACAAGATTTATCAAAACTTGTTTTTCATATTCATAAAATATTCTGATTAATTCTGCTTTGGGGCATATATCCTATGGAAATAACCCTAAGTAATGGTAATAACAAAGAAATATACCAAGATACCAGCACGATGCTATTTACAATATAAGGATTTGCAAACACTACACTAACTAGTAGAAGAGTCAAACAAAATGTACTACAGAGCCACATGGAATAAAGCTTTTAAAAGTGAAAATTATAGACTGTCAACTACAGACTAAGCCAATATTCAGAAATGTATAAAGTTTTAGGCCAAAATAAAAAAACACAATATAATGTGGATTCACTGATTGCAATCATATAAAGTATATGTCTTTGTTTGTTGACAATGATTAGAAATTAATGTGGAATGATGCAACTTTATAATCTTTAAATTCTTATTTCAGTAAGTTTGTTTAAATTCATGAGACAAAATAAATAAGAGATTTCAACAGTCTATCTTTAAAAAATAGTATTTCATCTTTACATCTGACAACTAAATTCACATTTCACAAGTTTAAGTAAAACTTAATCCTTTTGTCTCAACTCCAAACCTACTCTCCGTCTGATTTTATTATGAAATATACAATGTTCAATTGTTCACCTCAGATCTAATGAGTTTTTAAAAAGAAAAAAACAACTACTTATGAGAAATAAAATAGGAATTTTAAAAATTCTCCACATTTAGGCAAACTGTTCTGTAAACTGTCTACATTTTTTACTCATTTAGCACATAGCACGCCCAGCAACTTCGTATAGCATCACACGTACCTGATGCGATGACTGGATCTGTCATAAGTTCCCGAGTTATTGGACATACGAACTCATCAGGAATTCCAGAAGAAAGACATTTAACCTTGGTCCTGAGCTCTTCAATTTTCCTCAGCAATTTACTACGCAGCCCTAGAGATTCTGGAAAGAAATTATTGTTACAGCTGGAGAACTACTGGTAATCCTTATTATGCAAGTCTTTCACAAATAGAGATTTTATCAACTACAACCAAAAATCTTCTGACATACTCCTTTACTACTTGGGACTGTTTCCGTAATAAATTCCTTAATAAATCTTTGTAGTGTAGAGTACTATATTGCTAATATATATCAGCAGCTGATAGCTAGCTTATTTTAAACCACCTTAGATTCTGAAAGTTCAAGAATTTCAGGTTGCCAGACATTTAATATATTCCACAAAATCAGAAAAGGCTTATTATTATTGGTTAATTTATGCATACATCAAAAAATTTTCTAAAAAAATTTTTTTTTTTTTTTTTTGAGAGTCTTGCTTTGTCACCCTCGGTAGAGTGCAGTGGCGTCATCATAGCTCACTGCAACCTCAAACTCCTGAGCTCAAGTGATCCTCCTGCCTCAGTCTCCTGAATAACTAGGACTACAGGCCTGTGCCACCAAGCCCAGCTAATTTTTTCTATTTTTAGTAGAGACAGGGTCTCACTCTTGCTCAGGGTGGTCTCAAACTCCTGACC
>CM052439.1:58624068-58647111 GCA_028533085.1 Varecia variegata | reverse complement strand
AATCATTTTTGAAGATGTTTGAGTTAACAGTATAAAAATGCCATGTTATAATATTTTTAAGTTAATGAAATTGGATATATTTGCTGATTCTTATATGAAGTACAATCACAAATAAAGCTCACCCGTTTGTCTAAAACTACATGCGTAAGTTTCATTTGTTTTTATTCTTGGTTTTCCTTTAATTTTTAAAACTTATCTTAATTTTTAAAAGAGATTCTCTGTTGCCCAGGCTAGAATGCAGTGGCATCATCATAGGTCACTGTAACCTTGAACTCCTGGGCTCATGTGATCCTCCCACCTCAGCTTTCCAAGTAGCTGGGACTACAGGCACACACTACCGCACCCAGCTAATTTTTTTGTTTTTTGTAGAGACAGGAGTCTTGCTATGTTGCTGAGGCTGGTCTTGAACTGGCATCAAGTGATCCTCCTGCCTCAGCCTCCCAAAGTGCTAAGATTACAAGTGTGATCCACCACATCTGGCCTTAATTTTTAATTTTAGGGGGTCTAGTATAACTCATTTTAGGAAGTTTAGTGTTCCTGGGTTTACATTTTCAGAACTAGTTGACAATTCTACTTTAGGTTGTGATATTTGGGGGTAGGGTGGGTAGAAGAAAAGAATCACATTTCAGAATGCCTTATAGGACCCATATAAGGCCAAACCAACTTTCTATTGGGAGGTAATTCTGCACGTTGTTTATACATGTCTCAGGGCACCCTCTGTCTCAGACAATCGTTTTAAGGATGTTTGCAAACATCTTTGGAAGCTAGAGATAGTGTCTCCCTCCCAGTCAAGAGGGCAGATTTGTTTCTTGACCAGTATAAAGATAATGTCTCCCTCTTGGGCTCATTTGCTTGCAGCCCCCTTATAAGACTGGGGATTTCATATGCTCAGGGTTCCTCAGCTGAAACACAAACACAAATCACCCCCATGAGACTTACTGGGACTGGGGAATCAATTAGAACATGAAGCTCCTGCAGCCTGCTGCGCCATGAGTCAGACGCTGTTTAAATCCGTTTGGGCTCACTGCCCTCACTTGTGTCAGTGTGGCAAGTCGACCCAGTAGCCACCTGCTGCTTAGGGCTGCTTTCCTGTGACTCCTTCCCTATGTAATTCACTGAAACCAAACTCAGGACTTTCAAAACAATTTTTTAAAAGTACTACAACATAAATCAACAATTTCTTTACATGTTGAATGATTCTGCAAAAATTACATGACTCAAAGAGATTCCCTCAGATCCTTTATGAAACCACTATCCAGATTCAAGAGAAAGCTAGTTCAACACAAAAGTGCCTATTTAGGGAAGGGTGCCTCTAAAATCAAGCACATTGTTGTCTGATCCCCACAGACAGTATTACTGTAACAAGCCTGGGAAACGCTCACTCATGATAGTTTACTGAGTCCAACTCTTCCCAGGACAGTCTGCATTTTTCAAGGGTTACCCAAGCTGTTTATTTTTTATTTTGCCAGGCAAATATAATGAAGGGCTTAAGAGGAGTTATAATGATGGACCGTGTGCTCTAAGCTAAGTAAGGAGAGAAATGAGAGTGGAGATAGATATTAATAATTTAACAGGTAGGTAAGAGCAACATATTGAAGATTTTGATGAGATCAAGGTATGCTGAGGTGGCAGTACTGGAGGATGAGATGGTAGAAAATCTATTATGACTGGGGTATATACTTCCTGATCATCTGCCAAGTGAAAATCCTCCACCTAGGTAGAGATAGGGCTTGATAAACTGTCATGAGTGTTTCTAGAACATGCTTATAATTAGACCGTAGTCTTCTCATTTAAAGGGATAATTATACAACTTATAATAAGAAAAGGATATAAGAACATTTAATATTCTGGGAAAACAGTATATTTTCTTATCTGTCAAAAATATGATACATATGTACTAGTATTTAGAATGCTAATATTTATAATGGAGAATATAGAAGGCCTAATTCAAAATTCCCCAGATAAGAAAAGGTTAAATTGGGTGTTATCCTTGTCCAATTTTAATACCATTTAACAATGAAGTCAGATCACCTTGCCCTCAGGGAAGCATTTACCAAACCATATCCACAGAACTTAACCAGAAACAAACATCTCCTTTTGTGATTGAGGGCTGGAAAAAAGTGTTCTAAACTTAGCTTTTCAGAAAGAAAGGACTTCTTACCAGCTGAGGGCTAATAAACCCTCAGTCCAGGTAATGAGCAAAATCTGGCTGTTTGGTATAACCCTGAAAAAGCATCTGGTTCCTGATGACAAAATTTAAAAATGGGCCACCAGCTCCTGTCCCCTCCTTTCCCTTTATCCAACTCTAGAAATGCTATATAATTCAGAGTTTGATGGAATCTAGAAATTAATAACCATCAAATATACAAAACTAAACTCTGAAAACCCCTGAGGAAATAGAAGGTAAATGGGTTCCAGAGTGGGAGATGGGAAATGACAGCTTACAGCAGAGACCTGGGTATGTGAATGGAAGAGAGATCTTCTACTTGTGCCCTTTACTCTCCCAACTTTGTCCTCTAAGTATCATTGCCAAAGCAGCACCATGAGCATCACATGGAGGCTGGATAACAGGACTGAGCTACAGCCTGGAAACTAACAAGCATAGACTATGGTGTGGTCACTCTCCATTGCCATAACCGAGAACAACAGAAACAACAGAAACAAAAGCTGGTTTCTTGGAATGAAAGCTTTAAAAATGGCTTTTTAATTTTAATTAATTTTTTTTTTTGAGATAGGGTCTCACTCTGTTGCCCAGGCTGGAATGCAGTGGCATCATCATAGCTCACTGCAACCTCAAAATCCTGGACTCAAGTGATCCTCCTGCCTCAGTCTCCCAAGTAGCTGGGACTACAGGCATGCCAGCACACACGGCTAATTTCCTATTTATTGTAGAGAAAGGGTCTTGCTATGTTGTTCAAGCTGGTCTTGAGCTCCTGGCCTCAAGCAATCCTCTCACCTTGGCCTCCCAAAGTGCTGGGATTACAGGTGTGAGCCATAGCACCTGACCTTGTTTTTTTTGTTTTTTTTTTTTTAATAAATTTTATTTTAAAAAGTCAAACTTCTGAACAGAAGGATCCAGAGAAAACAAGAGAAGGCATAAAACCTATAGGAAAGAAAAACATAACTATAGGTACAGTAGAAATTTTTAAAAGAGGACTTAGAGAAGGTGAATTTCTCTGAAGCCTCACAAAAAAACCAGAGCAATTAGACAGCAAACTGAAATCACATGGATATTTCCAACAAAACAAGGTAGCAAGGTATCCTCACGAACCCCACAATGTAAGTGGGTGAGGACAAACCACCATAAAATGTGTGGTTGACATCTGAGTAGAAGGTAGCAACAGGACATCTGACAGGCCTGAGAAAAGGAGACCCCACAATGTCCAATGAGTACTTGCTGGAAAGTGGGGTGGCCAACTAAGAGAGCAGCTGAACTGGAAGTGTTATGCCCCCTCCAATCATGGTCAGTGCACAGTAACTAGATTTGAAGGCACTATTTCACTGTAATCGTGTATAAAGCAAAAATGGTAAATGTTCAATTACTTAACAATATATGCAGTTATAGTTAGGCAACAAGTGAAAATCTGCATAATCAAGTATTACTAGGAACTGAAACATGAAACTTTCAAAATCTAAGGATGTGAAGGTAATGTATAAAGGTTGAAAAGAAATTCAATATTTTTAAATTAGAAAATGATTTAAAATGTCTTGTGTGCTTTTATGACTTCTTGGAAAGAAAAGACCAAAAGAAAGAGTGAACCCTTTGAATAAAATCTTATTCCCAATTAGGCATCTACAATTGATGAATATAAGCATAAACACTGATATGATACACAATAGTTCCTTGGCATCTGTCACTCCAAGTTTCTGCCATTTTATCATCTACAGCAATTCAAAACTCCAAGATATGCAGCAATTTGCAAGGTTCCCAAGGCCCAGATAGAAACTGAGGCCAATGAGCAGATGGAAGCCATGTGGCTTGTTGTGGACTTAACTGCTTGCCTGATAACACATCTAAAAGTGACCACCTTGCTCTTCACCTTTCATACTTTATGCCTTTTGAATGAGATATTAAATCTTTTTTTTTTTTTTTTTTTTTTTGAGACAGAGTCTCACTTTGTTGCCCGGGCTAGAGTGAGTGCCATGGCGTCAGCCTAGCTCACAGCAACCTCAAACTCCTGGGCTTAAGCGATCCTACTGCCTCAGCCTCCCGAGTAGCATGCACCACCATGCCCGGCTAATTTTTTTTCTATATATATTTTTAGTTGGCCAGATAATTTCTTTCTATTTTTAGTAGAGACAGGGTCTCACTCTTGCTCAGGCTGGTCTCGAACTCCTGAGCTCAAACAATCCGCCCGCCTCGGCCTCCCAGAGAGCTAGGATTACAGGCGTGAGCCACCGCGCCCGGCCGAGATATTAAGTCTTATAGTAGTATTCACAAATTCATGGATTTACAAATGTCTTAATAGCATATCCTTCTCAACAGGAAGGATCTTTTGAACCTATAATCTGTCTGGACATTCCTTATGCAAATGTAGTACTAGATATAAGGAGTTATTTCCTAACAAAACTGTATGTCTTTTGTACCCTAAGTTGTCATTAACACAATCCTAGAAAACAACTATCCTCGGTTAAAGCACCATATTCAAACATACACCTACAGAAACTTCCTTTATTGTATATTTACAAAAGATTCATTGAAAAAAGATTTGATAGACTGTTCAATTCCTTAAAAATATCTTTTAAAAGTGTCAGACATAATAGATATACTACTTCGGTCTCAAACACTCCAATGTACTTTATTGCACAATTAATCAACTTCCTTCACATGCTGAATGTTAAACAAATTCTGATTTATTCACACTGACATAGGCCCTGTTTTAAGTTATAACACAAAGGCAAATGTAAGCAAAATAGTTATGCATAAAAAAGTAAAATTCATTAGCATATATACTTATCAGTTCACCTTTTAACACATTTGTTTCTAGACCAAATTTTATCTCTATTAGTCCAATTGACTGTTTTGAGGAAAAGTCTGCTTTTGTCAAAATTCAAGGCTAAATGAAATTCACTGTAGCTTAAAATAGCACTTGTAGATCAAAGTTAGCCTCTTGATTCTTTATATTGAAAATTTTGCAAAAACTTTAAAATACTTTATGATGATGAGGAAAAAAATAAATGTTCTAGTCTATTTATTTACTAATTTATTCTGTGTTTGTTGAGTTTGCTAACTTTCCAAACTTTCACCACGAGCATAAAGCAGATTCCTTATTTATTAGAGAATATATATTTTGTTTCCATTCATAATAATGATTTTTCAAATTCAGCTATTAGATCACTACAGAACTCATTTAAATTATATTTCAATTTTGGCTTGGGCCCGATAATTCCAAAACCCATTTCACTGAACTTTAAATGATTACTACCACCAAACCTGAGATTCACTCTTCAAAAACTATTTCAGGCCATTAATTGAATCCTATAAGAATGAATATCTTATTCTTTCTTTACCTGGCTATACAAAAACTGAATTCTACTTCTACTAATTGTTTTCATCCGTTTCTCTTACTTTTCAAACATCTTTCGTTGAATCTGAAATTATTTTATATTATCAAGTACTTCTGCTTGATAAGGTACTGTTAAGATTTCATTGTGAGAGATCAATGAGAAATCAACTAAGATGCTAATTTCATCCAAATTTTAAAAAAAAACAAAGCTGCACTCTATTACCTAATCTCAGGAGGAATGAGTAAATTAGAAAACAAATATTAGAGATACAAAAGTGACTTTCACGGTATGACCTGAGTATAGCATATAACCACTCAACCTAAGTATTTTCACAAAATCATCTTTCTGTTAACTCCTTAAAAGGCCATAGACTTCCAAGGGATTTAAACAGGCTCACATACTATATTTACTATGTATGGAAAGTATACTACTATATTTTAAAATGGCTTTATATAACAAATATTTTTTGTTATTTCATTCTTCATTAACAATAAATCTCAACATGAATATCCTATTTCCTAAGCTTTCTGGTTAACTAAGATTTTACTACAGCATAATGGTAATAGCGTCTGGCTATCATAGTTATTAGAGCGTGATGCTAAGAATCCAAACTTGTTTTTGGTAAGAATCTAGTATTTAGAATAAACAACTCTTACAACTCAATAAAAAGACAAATAACCCAATTTAAAACTGGGCAAAGGATCTGAATGTACATTTCTTCAAAGAAGATATATAAATGGCCAATAAGCACTTCTTTGAAAGATGCTCCATGTCATTAGGTAAATGCAAATTAAAACCTCGATGAATCCAACCCACAGAGAAGCAGGAGAAAAATTTTAAAAATTTAAGAAACAGATATTTAATAAAATTTTAATAAGAAAGCAAAAATTTAAATTAAAAAAAGAAAAATAAATAAAAAGAAAAAAAAAAAACCTCGATGAAATACTACTTCGTAACTACTAGGATGGCTATAATCAAGATGACAGGTAATAAGTGTTGTGCTAGAATAGTAAGAGGAAATGATTAATGCAAATAAAACCATCCTCAGAGTAAATACTAAACGTTGTTTTTAAGATCCCCTAATCTTACCAATCTTCAAATCATCAGCCAGACTTTCTTTCGTAAGATTCAACAGTTCTTTTCCATCAATGTTATTTATCTTGAAAATACCAACAAGGTCTTTTAAGCCTTGGGCACAAAGCCACGTTGAGACATCTTCCTCTGACCAATCTTCAGTAAATTGCTTCAGCTGATCTTCTGTGCTGCTTGCTTAAAAAATAAAAAAAGGTAAGTGAAATAACAAACAAAAGTATTTCCTTTATCAATATTCTCACTTTGAATTATAAAGTAAACGAAATTTCCTTAATCTGTTTCACTACTTTAACTTCGAGAATTTCAAAAAATCAAACATCACTATGTATAATTAAAGTATTATTTAATACTACATTAAATACTCCTTTGGAACTTTCTTTTTCTCTCCAGAAAAACAATTTTTCTTTATTACATAAAACTCATACCAGCAAATGTATTCTACTTGGTCCATCATCTGCATATCAGCACGACTATTTGGTTAATTTTGACAGTGATAAAAATAAAACTCCTAAATTATATGGCAATGCTGCTTGATGAGGCCAAAAATAAAACCAACAAAATACAACTATAACTTCTATTCTGTCCTCAGGCTATATTTATCTGAAAAATTAGTATGAAGTATAAATAAACAAACAGCTTACAAAAGCAAGGAAAGTGTGATATACATAAATGTGGACCCAAAAGCATTTACCAACAGCTTTAACGTAGGGCAGCCTACCTTGACAATGGCTTCTCTAAATTATTTTTAAATTGAATGTGGATGTATACTTTATATGAGAAAAGCCATGTGAATAACATGTGAAAAGATTTACTGAGGCCGGGCGCGGTGGCTCACACCTGTAATCCTAGCACTCTGGGAGGCCGAGGCGGGTGGATCACTCGAGGTCAGGAGTTCGAGACCAACCTGAGCAAGAGTGAGACCCCGTCTCTACCAAAAATGGAAAGAAATTATCTGGCCAACTAAAAATATATATAGAAAAATTAGCCGGGCATGGTGGTGCATGCCTGTAGTCCCAGCTACTCGGGAGGCTGAGGCAGTAGGATCGCTTGAGCCCAGGAGTTTGAGGCTGCTGTGAGCTAGGCTGATGCCACAGCACTCACTCTAGCCCGGGCAACAGAGCGAGACTCTGTCTCAAAAAAAATAAATAACATAAAATAAAAAATAAATTAAAAAAAAAAAAAGATTTACTGAATTTCCAACTTTAACGGTGAGTGGGGTTGAGGTGGATTGAAGATGACGTCCTTACTAACCTTGGCAAAGTGTTTCCACATCAAATTGCCAGATGTTCACTGTTTTGTCCATTGAACCAGTAGCAAGTAAAAGAACACTGGGTGCAAAGGCACAAGTTGTGACATACCTAGTTAATAAAAACAACTATTATGTATCTTCTGACTAATTGCTTAATTATATTAATACAAAGTGAGTTTAAGTTCAAACCTGGTGTGCTGAGTCAACGTGTAAAGTATATTCTCAGTATTCTGAAAAACAACAAAAACAGCCTTATATTTATTCAGGCAAGAGCAAAGTTTCTGATAAGGACTCAGTTGATATAAATGGGTATATCCTATCCACCCTCTAATATTTTCATTATAAATATTACTAACATTTACATGGTAATATTATAATATCATTAATGATAAAAATAAATACTACTAATGTAAGCTGAAACTTCTATGAATGATAGAGAATGGCATATGTAACTACTAGTATTATCAGGTACTTATTTCACTCTTTCTCAATTACCAGCATTGCTGTCCACTGACCACCACCTTAGAAATGTTTAGTAGAGTAGAGCCTTGGCATCTGCTGAACTGTTTAAACTTAGTAACTAGTAACCTAAACGTCTATTATATGACATAATTTGTATTTCTGATATGGCATCTGACTTGTACACATTGCAGGACCAGTGATTAGAAATTAATCACTTAGATTTTGAGGACACTTAGGTGGCCATCCAACATTTAGGTGTATTTTGTGGGACTCATATACATATTTTACAGAAAAAATTTAATGTTAAAACTATTTTTGTGAATGAATTCTCATGCAAAGTTCATGAGTAATATTAATGATCTACTTCATCTAGCTTGAGTATTCCTTCCCATTTCCTGCCAGAACTCTCAATGACATGAACTTCTGTGTGGGGGCCCAGTTTAGGTTACTTGCTTGGTCCACCACACTTTGACAATCTCTATCTCCACTTATTGGCTGGCTACAGCCTGAACTTAATCGTTGTCAGAAATCACTCAATACTGATTTCTCTTAAGGAATTTTTTGTCAACTACATCTTTGTTATATGTAAAACATTTTTCTTCACGCTCATGCAACTTTGTCTTTATCCACATGGATCAGCCAAAAACTCCCATTTTTCTAAGTCCATGATAACCTATTCTATCTTATGCTACTCTCCAAAATCCAGCCAAGATTCTAACAATAGCAGGCTACTTTCAACTATACTCTCCAAAAACCCTGGAGTAAACATTCACTCTTTGCTGTTATGGAAGCCTGGTGTAAAAGTTTAATAATTGAAAGTGATCTTTTGGATACTGGTACTCTTTAAATCTGTATTTTCTATGATCAGATATAAAATCCGTCCATCTTAAAATCATTATTGAGGCCAGGTGCAGTAGCTCATGCCTGTAATCCTAGCACTTTGGGAGGCCAAGGCAGGAGAAAGCTTGAGCCCAGGAGTTCTAGACCAGCCTGGGTGACAGCAGGTATAGTGATGCATGCCTGCAGTCCTGGCTACTCAGGAGGCTGAGGCAGGAGGATCATTTGAACCTAGGAATTGGAGACTGCAGTGAGCTATGATGACGCCACTGCACTCTAACCCAGCAACAGAGCGAGACCGTGCCTCCAAAAAAAAAAAAATCATTATTTAAATATTTAAGGGCTTGTCCCAGAATAAATACTTTACCTGCATAACTGTTTTAGTATTTATGAAAATGTATACATTATATCCTCGGGCATACTAAACAGAAAAAATATATACTGTTTCTCTCATGCCTAACTAACCTTGAAGTTCAGTAGTCTAATAAACATGACTTAGATCACACATAAGATTTTGATATACTTACAGTATTATATACTATGACAGACTTATCCACTGATCTTTAAAAGAAAAAAGAAACTAGGTGAAAATTTCTATATGAATAAATTACAGCATTTGTGTAATTAGTATTTTTAAATCATTTTAGTAACTTTTTAGAAAAGGCTGAAATATTAACATAAAGAATACTCTTTTTGTTTATATATATATGAATTTTTATTCAAAAACTACATGCCATACATAAAATTTATCAAAAAATTATAAACTTTATTAAAACAATAGCATATGCTATTTATACTACATAGCCATAAACAGGACAAGCATCTGTGATATATAAATAAGTCATAATTCCATATCAAGTTAATAACTCAAAGAGAAAAACCATTATAAGGAAAAGCTATTACTTGCTACTTGGTTTTGTTTCCTATAGCATTGTTCTTTACCATTGATATGGCTGTGCCTTAATTAGTAATCAATGTATATATGTTTTGATCATGACCCATTTTTGAAAATTATAATTCTAAACTTGATGTTGACTACATGCTTTCTTTTAATGGTATAAAAATTAGAAGCAACCATCTGGGGTTATTCTAACAGGGAAAAAGATAATCATGCAAAGAAAAATACATTATAACAAAGTACATAATTAAAAACAAAGGACAAATATGCTTCTATTTGGCATTTTCCCCTCCCCTTAAAAACAGTCTTTATGCCACATGATATACACTGCAAGGTCAGAAAACATATCAGCAATACAAGTGGTACTACTCTCTGTAGAGCATTATTATTTGTACTTATTATTAAAAGGTAAGTGATTACAGTCTGACCACAGGATTCATACCTATTAGAAGGTTTAAAATTCCTTGTTCAGTAAAGTAGGCCATCCAATGATGATGATGGATATTGACTACAGAATCTTTGTCATAAGTTCAAAATAAAAATTATACTTTAAAAATTCAAATATAAAGTACAAGAAGATAGGAAGTAGATACACAGTTGGCCTTTCATATCCACGGGTTCCACATCTCTGGATTCAACCAGCCACAGATCAAAATATTTTTAAAAATAACAATACGGCAGTAAAAAATACAAATAAAAATACAGAATAACAACTATTTCCATAGCATTTACATTGTATTAGGTATTGTAAGTAATCTAGAGATGATTTAAAGTATATGGGAGGCTAGGAGCAGGCGATAGACAAATACTACACCATTTTACATAAGGGACTTGAACATCCATGGGTTTTGGTACCCCTGCAGGGTCCTGGATCCAATCCCCTGCACGTACTAAGGGACGATTGTAATGTATTCTGGATGTCAAAAAGGGTTATAGCTTTAAATATGAAATTCCATCTAAAACAGTGAGAAATAATATTGGCAGCTAGCATTATTTGAGTATGTATATGTGAGACATAATTTATAGATACTCTCAATTGGTCCTAAATTCCTCAAGGTACAAGTTGTTATTTATGGAATACCTAAAATTCTTAGGAAAAATTCTATTACTTTTGAGCATCCTTAAAAAAAAAAGAGTGATGTCAACAAGACAGCAGAGCAGAACTTCCCCTCATAGAAACATCAATTTGAACAACTATCCACACACAAAAATATAATACCTTCATAAGAGGTAAGGAAACCAGGTCTCTAGCTATATCAACACGGTAGGCAGTGAGGAGCACATTAAACATACTTTTAAAGATTTTTATGAAGACAAAAGAAAAACTGGTCAACTGAAACTAATAGATTTTTTTTAAAAAATAAGTGAACTGGTCATTGGGTGAATTGGCTTTTGTTTAACTGACCTGGAGCCCAGTTTTGCTTAAGCCTGGCTCTTCTAAAGGATGACTGCTAAAATTTCATTTGGAGCTTGGTGGAGCCCAACTATGCTAAGTCTACATAGAAAATGATCTTCCCATCTGGTACCCATTACACTGTTTCTCAACTATAATCCTCATTGGTGTCAAAAAACAAAACAAAAAAACTAAAAGGAAATTCTACCTTCTGAGACTACCATTAGATGCAATTCAAACTAATCCTTGATGTATCACTTGAGAAGCAGGGTCAGCATTAGTGATATTTATAAGCACTGTATTGGGAAGACAGAAATTAGGGTAACAAGCAAGAGTCCACATATGAGAACAACAAGCAGTAAGGCTGAAAATGTAGACAAGAACAAAAATACAAAGCACCCTGAGTGCCTGCCCAAGGAATTCACACAATTTCACAGGCAACAGATAGCCAGTCATGAGGGCAATGGAATAGGTTCACTTGCTGATGAGGTATAGGAATAAATGTGAGAAGCAAAAGGCCAAACGTGAAGGAACTATTGGGAGTCCACTGAATCCAAGCAAGCAAAAGGAGACTATGAACAGAGACCTGCAAACTTTTGGAGACAGAAAGGATTTTACACTCACCTCCTACCACCTCTAACTTGACTCTTGACTAATATTTGTTTTTTTTTTTTTTCTTTTTTGAGACAGAGTCTCTCTTTGTTGCCAGGGCTAGAGTGAGTGCCGTGGCGTCAGCCTAGCTCACAGCAACCTCAAACTCCTGGGCTTAAGCGATCCTACTGCCTCCGCCTCCCGAGTAGCTGGGACTACAGGCGTGCGCCACCATGCTCGGCTAATTTTTTCTATATATATTTTTAGTTGGCCAGATAATTTCTTTCTATTTTTAGTAGAGACGGGGTCTCGCTCTTGCTCAGGCTGGATAACTTGACTAATATTGATTCAAAGGAAGACACTGATAACTGATAACTCATTAGATTTTGAGGGAGGGAAATTAGGATTAGGGATTAGTTTTCAATATTTTGAGATCTGAATTTGAGAAACTAGGAGAATAATAGCTCACTATAAATAGGTACAAAATAAAATACTTTGAAACTACTGAAACAATATAAAACCTCAAAATATTTCCTAAATTGAAATTGAACCAGCACCAAAAACTACAACTGTTTGGTGCCCTTGGTTATACATTTTCTGCCCTGCTATGGCTCTTCCCTGACTTTTCAGTACACACATTCTACCACAATGTGCACTACCACCTCCATCCGACTTCCATTTTGAGGCCGGTACTAATATTCAAGCCTTTTGATACTCCATTCCTACAGTTTCATGGTACTCTAAACCAAAACTCTGCTCACTCAAGAATACAAGAGAAAACATATTATATCTAGACAGCTACTGGACAAGAGCAACAACACGTACAGTTATGTTCTTGATAGGGAAGGACATATTAATACGGACTCCAGGGAGATCTGTGACACTGCAGTGATGTGTACCGCCACCCACGTCAGAAAGCACACGGAGCATTTTATTCCACACTACCTTTGTACAATGGCCAAAAAAAAAAAACCCTACTCAAATTAAATTACCAACAATTATTTCTTAAGGTCAAGTATGTTCCTAAGGCTTAAAGAATTT
The DNA here is from genome assembly GCA_028533085.1 of Varecia variegata. NCBI lineage: Eukaryota > Metazoa > Chordata > Mammalia > Primates > Lemuridae > Varecia > Varecia variegata. Next base: position 58,634,040 of record CM052439.1, on the reverse strand, counting down.
TACACTTCAGCATTTTTACTTTAAATGTATTTATGTTTCTTATCATTCGGAAAGGGTTTACAGTCTCTTGCAAAGAGGTAGCAAAAACAAGATAAAAATTACAGGAAGAATCTAAAGAGGAAGAGAACATAAGGATGAGGTGGGGGGAGAGAAATGAAGATTAAGGTTAGTATCCAAAACACATGCCATAAGATCCAGTCTACTTTGCTAAAGGAGGGCTGCAAGTTTGGTTCTGAGCTTCTTCAATAGCAATGCAACAAAGGCACTATGATCAGTTACACAATTTAAAATAGAAACACAAACCTACTGCTTAGCAAAAAAAGACATCAACTCCTTAGACCGAGATCTGACAGAACTATTTCCCTCAAGGTGTGTATAGAGAGGATGCTATAAAACACAAAGTCCTCAACAACTCTTACTAAAAGAATATAAGTTTCAAAGAGTTGTTCTGTAATGCCCCTCAGTATAAGCCAATGGCTAAATGCTCAATTCAGAAAAAGCAGAAATCAGAAAGAGGGGATAAAGTGATATGTTATACAACTCCCTGATGTTCTGGATTACACAAAATATGTATATTATATGTAATATTTAATAAACATATCAATTATATCCCAAACATAAGTAATAAATGCTTTACCTGCATTTTCTTATTTAAAACTCATAACAATTTAATGACAGAAGTGCTATTATATTCTCCATTTATAATTCAGACAATGAAGCTGAGAGAAGATATGGAACTAGAACTTGTTCACGGTCACACAGCTAGTAAACAGCAGAGCTAGGATTAAAACTCAGTTCTATATGATCCTAAAACCCATATTTCTGAATTTTACACTTGCTAGAATATCTTCCCCCATGAATACATTAAAACTGATTTATAACAGGCACATACCCTGATAGTTTTATCCTAAAAACTTAGAAAGCAGATGGTATGGCTATTCAAATTTCACTATAGACATCTAATTTCAAGCAATACAATATCTGATAACTCTCCATGACAAACGAATTGTAAAATGTCCTCTCAAGTTATTAAATGAACTTATTCAATTGTAGCAATTGCAGAGAGTGTAGGGGGAAAAAAAAAGATGATTTGGATTTTGGGAAAGGTGACCTTAAACCTTCTTCTGGTGGTCATTACTGAGCAAGAGAGACTTGTTCATTAACGCCACTGATTCATGACAATAAAACTCTCACATATTTACAAAACAGGTAAAATATAAAAAGCATCCTGTTGGGGAGAGAGGGAACATTTACTTTTCATCTCTTCTGGAGTAAGATTCCTGGCCTCCTTCCTCCCTCTCTTGCTTAGCAGGAAAGGAATTACAGAGGACTGGAGAGTTTGGGGGAAGATGCGGGGCCATGTGGCTCAGCCCCTTCTGATCTTCTTTCTGATCTGCCCCCTAAGGGGCCTCTGCAGTGGTCTATGCTGCCCAAGAGCAGGTGGGTAAGTTGGATGCAGATTGAAAGTCATCTTATCCATTCTGTCAGTCTATCTGTCCTGTATTTCTCTCTCATTGGTTTTCAACTCAAGGAGAAGAAAAGAGGGTGTTAGTTATTAAACTTGTAAAACCCTAACAATTGTGGGCATTTTAAAAACTAGTTTCCAAGGAATCTGAACTACTGAGACTTTATGGAAAGAGGCAGCTTCTATCTTAAAGACTGATCCTTCTTGTTTGAATAGAAGCCAATACATATAATATTTGTTTTATTTGGTTGGATCAAGAAAATAGGATGGAACAAAATACAAATTCTGCTAAGGGGTTGGAGGAAACTTATCAGAAATGTGGAGAAAGTTGAAGGTAAAGAAACTTCCTACATGTTTTGCTACATGACATGTGATGCCATCATAGCTCTGAGGGCCAGTGGAATGTGAGCAGATACGAAAACCCAGGTGCCTTGTGCTATGCCAGAGACTGAAAAGGCCTTCAAAGATGTAAAATAATGCCACTCTTCTCACTATATTTAATTTTTCCTTAAAAAATGTTAATATGCAATGTTTATTATTGTTGTTTTTAAATGAATTTTAAAATACTTTAGAATTTTCTCAATTTTATTTTCTAATAATATAAATAGTGATAGATATAACCCACATAAGCAAAGGCTCTTTGGGGTCCTGAATAACTTTTTAGAATGTTAAGGAATCTTAAGACCAAAAAGTGAGAACCACTGATCTAAATCATGAGTCAGTTCTTTACTTCACCATTGGCACCCATCTCCAATAGCCAGGCCTAGCAAGTTAGAAATGCTTTACAAGTTTCAGTAGTTCTCCTAAATTTGCTAGATCAAGTTTGAACAAGTTCTAACAACATCCTAGGTCCTTTATCATCTTTACAACCTATTTTTCCGGCCTCATTTCCCTTTATTCCCTTTTACGTTTATCACACATTTTAATCTACTCAAGAATTTCCTGCCTCTTGGAATGCCCTTTCTGTTCTCCAATCCTCCCATACCTGCAGATGAACTCCACACTGTCTTTTACACAACCACATCTATCTATGCCTTATACACCTTCCTTAGCATACCTTCTGTCCTACAATCACATTCTGTTGTGCATTCATTTTTCCTATCTAGCCATTTAATCCATCTTTTATCCTACTTTTTTTCACTGTCACCCTTCCTCATATGTATCCAATCTATCTTACCAATGACTTTTAGTCACAAATGGAATCTATTATTAACTAATTGATTTGTTCGTATCTATCCACTCACCAAGTATGTTTTAAACATGTCTGTTAATTCTTCTAAAAAACTAAATGTTTATATTTCCAACTCATTCATTTGCCTGTATGTTTATCCAAATAAACTAAGAATATTCAGAAAAATATTTGAATGTGACCTTGAGCAACAATATATACCCCAAATCATTTAACAGTGTAAACTTCCATTTATTCAGAATGATTGGGAAAGGTATATTCCAGTTAATATGTTAGTTATCTAAGTGTCACATATATACAAACTGACAAAGAATTACAATGCTATAAAAATGAACTTAACACAAAGCAATATTGAATATCACTTAATACTTCTTCCATGATTTAGAGGGTAAGGATATGTCAGGATCTTGCAGTGTTATTAGGTTATCACCATGAACATCAACTATCGGAAAGAGACTTAAAACATCTTCAAGAGCACAGTGTCTTATACTTCTTTTTATATGCCCTATTGCAACTGGCAGACATCAGGGCACACAAGAGAACCACAAATACCTGTTGAATTTCATAGAATCGTTTGTCAATTAACCTGTCCCCCAAAACAACAGAAGGAAATCAGTTTTATTTACTTAAATTTTCCACTGATTTAAATTCTAGGTCAAAGGGGAATTACATAAATGCTTTCTGATAATAAACAATATTCATCTTTTGAGATGAAAAAGCCACATCTAATTTCTTCTTTTTTTTTTTTTGTTGAGACAGAGTCTCACTCTGTTGCCCAGGCTAGAGTGCCGTGGCGTCAGCCTAGCTCACAGCAACCTCAAACTCCTGGGCTCAAGCAATCCTCCTGCCTCAGCCTCCCGAGTAGCTGGGACTACAGGCATGTGCCACCATGCCCGGCTAATTTTTTCTATATATATTTTTAGTTGTCCATATAATTTCTTTCTATTTTTAGTAGAGATGGGGTCTCGCTCTTGCTCAGGCTGGTCTCAAACTCCTGAGCTCAAACGATCCGCCCGCCTTGACCTCCCAGAGTGCTGGGATTACAGGCATGAGCCACTGCACCCGGCCGAAAAAGCCACATCTAAAACAATGGCAACATACTCTGGTTTCTCTTCAGATCGTATAAATCTTTCGCCTTTTAAAACAATGGCAACATAACTAATTATTTGGTTAATTGTTTGACAAGAATTGGAGCATATGGGGGAAAGAACCAATCGGCTTAGTCCAGAAGTTTCAAGCAGAGGTTAGGAGACTAAATGTCTTTGCTGGAACAAAAGCTGCTGTGAAGAGCCATGAATGTGGGGGGTTGGAATGCTACAGCCTGAGAGATCAGACAAGAAAGTTTTAGAACATCTATCTAGTAGCAAGAAGGAGAAAACATACAAAAGTATTCAAAATGAAAAGAGTATACAATTACCTAACATAACAAAGCTTTCAAAAATAAAAAATTGAAAATTTCAACAGAGAACTGGAAATCATAAAAAGTGACACAGCAGACTTGAAAAAATAGCCACATAGAAATTCTAATACCAAAAAATAAAATAAGCAAAATTAAGAACCTCAATGCACCAGTTTAATATCAAATTAGCTAAAGAGGGAATTAGTAAAGGAGATATCATTCAGAATGAAGAATAAGAAACAGAAGAAAACAGCAACAGAATAAAAACACAAAAGTGAGAATAAAAGACAAAGTTTAGAGTGAGAAGGTATAACCTGCATTTAATTGGAGTCCCAGAATTAGAGGAGGAAAGGGACAGAGTCAATATTTAAAGAGATAATAAATAATAATAAAAACTGATCAAACATCATTCCACAGATTTAAGAAGCTCAATGAATTCCAAGCAAACTAAATAAAAAGAAACTCATATGTAGGTACATCAAAGTGAATGTGCAGAAAACCACAAACAGAAAATTTCACAACCAGAGAAAAAAATATGAATTACATACAAAGGAACAACAGAGTGAAACTAACTTCTCTACAGAAATTCACAAAAATATGTTGTCTTTGTTCCAACAAAGCAAGCGAGGTTGGTTTAACATTTGAAAATCAGTGTAATTCACCCCACAAATAGAGCAAAAAAAAAAAATTATATCATCTCAAAAGATGCAGGAAAAATCATCTGATGAAATACAACACTCTTTTATGATTTAAAAAAACCAGAAAACTGTACAAACTAGAACAGAAGCGCTAATAAAGCCTATCTCCCCAAACCTACAATCTTGACAGCTTTCCCTCTGTAATGAAGAATCAGATAAGGAGGCCTGTTATCACTATTTCCATTATCCTGGTAGTATTAGCCAGTTCAGTAAGGCATAGAAGATATCAAAGTTATAAGGATTAGAAAAGAAGGGACAAAACCACCATTATCTACAAATATGATTTTGTATACAGAAAATCCAAAATAAGAAACTGTATAGATAAATCCACTTTATTTGCATATATATTTCCTTATATTGGCCGTATCTTTTGTAATCGCAACAATAAAAAAATTAATTGCCTAGAAATAAGTCTACTAAAAAATGAACAGGACCTTTTGATAGAATTACTGAAATTAAAAGACAAATAAATGGAGAAATATGCCATATTCATGGATTAGAAGACCCAATATCATAAAGATGTCAATCCTCCCCAAATCCATCAAACTCTATGCAATCCTAATCAAAATCCAAACAGTTTGTGTGTAAACGTAGGAATTGTGGCAACCTGACAGGCTGATTCTAAAACTTATAAGAAAGTGTCAAGAGCCAGGAACAGCCAAAATATAAAGCCTTGGAAGGACAGATGGTATTACAACAAGGACAGATAAACAGAAAAACAGAAGAGTAACAGGCTGAGAAACAGACCCACATGTACAGTGACCCACATGGTCAGTGATTTCTAACAAGGGAGCATAACAAAATGGTGGAGAAAAGATGGTCTTAACAATAAATGGTGCTAGGACAACTGGATAGCCATAAGGAAAGAAATGAAACTGGATTCCTACTGCATATCTGACATAAGTCAGTTTTGTGAAAGGCAAAACAATGAAGGTTTTAGAAGATCATGTAGGAAAATATCTTCATGACCTCAGAACATAAAGAAACTAACTACAGGCTGGGCGCAGTGGCTCATGCCTATAATCCTAGCACTCTGGGAGGCTGAGGCAGGAGGACTGCTTGAGCTCAGGAGTTTGAGACCAGCCTGAGCAAGAGTGAGACCCTGTCTCTACTAAAAATAGAAAAATTAGCCAAGCATCATGGCATGCGCCTGTTGTCCCGGCTACTTGGGAGGCTGAGGCAGGAGGATTACTTGAGCCCAGGAGTTTGAGGTTGCTGTGAGCTATGACGACACCACTGTATTCTACCTGGGGCAACAGAGCAAGACTGTCTCAAAAAAAAAAAAAAAAAAAAAAAGAAAGAAAGTGACTATGTTAAAATTATGAACTGTGAAAAGGTAAATCCACAGGATGGGAAAAGATATTTGCAACACATATAACCAACAAATGGTTCAAATATAAAAATACAAATACAAACAACAAATCAGTAAGAAAAAGATTACCCATAAAAAAAAAAACAGGCATGAGACATAAACAGGCTCTTCATAAGAGAAAATACCTATGGCCAATAAACTTCTAATAAGGTTCCAATCTCAATGTTTTAGGGAAATGCAAATTAGAACCACAGTAAGGTAACACTACACAGCCATCAGAATGGCTAAAATTTAAAAGATGCACAATACCAAGTATGGGCTAGGATATGAAACAATACTGCTATAGAAGTATTAATTGTTCCACCATTTGGTTAGAAACAATGTGATGTTATTGTATCTGCCAAAGTTACAAACACTTAAATATTCTATGACCCAGCCACAGCATTCCTATATAGGTATTTATCCTACAGAAATGCATGAATATGTGCACCAGGAGATACAATATATTCATAGAATTATTATTGCAATGCTCCTAAACTGGAAACAATCCATATATTCATCAACATTAAGATGGATCATAATCCATATATCCATACACAGCAATGAAAATCAACAGATCACAGCTACATGATACAGTAATATGAATTAATGTCACAAGTGTAATTGTTGGGTAAAGGAACCCAGACACAAAATAATTCATATTGTATGATTTAGGTCAGTTTAAAAGAAAAAAACAGTATTGCATATGACCTGAGGTGTTGTGAACAGAAAAGGGCACTTGGAAGGGGGTCCTGGAAGGGATTCTGGGGCAGAACCAGCAATGTTCTATTTTGACCTGAATAGTGGTTACACCATAGTAATTCATCAAGCTGTTCTTTTATGCTTTATGTACTTTTCCATATGTCTGTTCTATTTCATATCAAAATGACTTAAGAAAATTAAACTAAATAGCTTACCCCGAGACTATCATCTGCCCATCATGGGAAAAAGCACAAGCCAGAACAGGAGCACAGTGCCCACTCAATGTACTTTTATATTTTAATTCAAAACCTGCAAATCACAAGGTAAGAAAAATTAGCAAGCTGACCATGCTTAGACTTTATTTTTAAGTCAACACTATTCCACTTATTTATTCAATAATCTTTTGAGTGCCTAAAAGGACACAAAAATTGAAAATCCTTATGCAGCTCAGGTATCTATACATATAAGCAAATAATTGGAATGCAATAGGATTAAGTGGTTTCAAAAGAACAGCAATGGACTTAAACAATAATGTGCTCAGCAAAGGCTAGATGGGGTGATTTTATGACCAACAAAATTTTTTTAAACATTTAAACCATACAATTTTAGTGTCTGATAAAAAGAAAATATGCCAATTGTCCAAAAGACTAAAAAAATCTAATGCTTATATATTTTTAAACTTAACATTAAGAAACATTTTCATTCTATAAAAATAACCAATGGCAATTTACATGTCTTGTAATTCCAATATATCTTTATAACACTCCTACAAAGTATGAACACTAAAATCCTTTTTATACTTTCTAGAATTACTGAAAATAAATATCACAACTATTTTAAAGGTAAACTGAGAGAATTCAATATATTTTGGTGACAACCAATAAAAATAATTAAGAAGTTGGGGGGGGATATACCAAAAAACCCTTAGAACTGATAAATGAATTCAGTAAAGTTGCAGGATACAAAATCAATATACAAAAATCAGTACCATTTCCACACAGGAAGAACAAACTAGCTGAAAAAGAAATCAAGGCAGCAATCCCATTTACAGTAGCTATTAAAAAAAACCCTACAAAACACTGATGAAAGAAATCAAAGGGGGGCCAGGCGCGGTGGCTCACGCCTGTAATCCTAGCACTCTGGGAGGCCGAGGTGGGTGGATTGCTCGAGGTCAGGAGTTCAAGACCAGCCTGAGCAAGAGCGAAACCCCGTCTCTACTAAAAAAAAAATAGAAAGAAATTATCTGGCCATCTAAAAATATATATAGAAAAAATTAGCTGGGCATGGTGGTGCATGCCTGTAGTCCCAGCTACTCGGGAGGCTGAGGCAGGAGGATCGCTTAAGCCCAGGAGTTTGAGGTTGCTGTGAGCCAGGCTGACGCCACGGCATTCACTCTAGCCTGGGCAACAAAGTGAGACTCTGTCTCAAAAAAAAAAAAAAAAAAAGAAAAAGAAATCAAAGGGGATACAAATAGAAGACCCATACATCTATCTAATCCTCCTAAAATAAGCAATTAAGGTACAAATGATGATAAATGCTGTATGAAAAGGTTTTAACTATATATTTATAAACTGTTACATGTTTTTTAAAAAAGAGTCAGTGTAGAAATATTTTCCAACAAATGTATGAAAGTCTTTACTTCTGAACAATTATTAAAGACATTGTATTTAGGACATCCACACGAGTGACTATTTATAGTTGCTTACCAGAATTTTACTTCTGGTAAAGAATGAAGTAGAAGGAAGAGGTGGGATAGACCAGAGAAGGACAGGAACTCTTACCCTCACCAGCATGTCATCCATTAAAAGAATTACTAAACATAAACTAATAGGCAATAAAACTAAATTACTACCTAAAAAGGAATGTATTTATTTGCTAATAGTGGGCTCTTCTCTATACACTAGCATAATTAGGAATAAAAATGTAGTTTGTGATTTAACCAAAGCTTAGGAGGTAACAAATAGTATTTTGAGGCATCTGAATCAAGATGGCCAACTGACAACAAAATTTCAGTTCTCATTAAAATGCTACAGAGGGAATAAAGATATAAATGTACATTGATGAAGAAAGAGAAGGGGCATCAGCAAACCAGAAACTGAAAGCAACTTTGGGAAGGCAGAAAGCAGATGAATTGATGAGGCAGTACAGCAGAACAGCAGCCAGAGTACAAGGGAGGGGGCGATAACCAAGAAGAAAGTTGTTCTGCCCTAGAAAATCCCCCATGACTTAGGACTATCAACAGTCAGGAGAAAATAAAATTAGTATGATAGAAACATGACCTGAAAATAGAAAAATTAACTGAAGTCTATATGTGGAACACTCAATGTCTACTTCCAATCCCTCCCCAACTCCACCCTTAGTATGCTGCACAAAAGCCAAGTGCCTATCCCCCAGCAAAACCTTTCTAAGGAAAATAATAACTGCCTAGGGAGCTCTTGGACCACATGGACATCCACTCTCTTAAGCCCCCAACCCCTCCCCTTTAGGGCCAACTACCTACCTCCTCATGCTAAAGGGAAGCCAGCAACAACAAACCACCCACATGCACAGAGCTTCTAAACATCTTATTGTCTAATTCTTAAATGTAAATAGAATATTAAGCAAAAAAGGAGACCAAGAACAAAGATGATCAGGAGACAGAAGGGAACTTAAACACAAAACAAAAACTTCTAAATGATACCCTGAGAGTTTTGAAATCTTACATTTGTAAAATAAAAGGGCATTATGGAAAGGAAACAAAACTGAAAATATGATTGATGAGATAAAAAATTCAAAAGAAGGTTAAAAGAAAAAGCTGAGCAACTTTTCCATAAAGTAGAAAAAAGAGATAAATGTGGGGAAAACATAGACATAGCACTCAATTAATGGGAGTTATAAAAAGAGAAGGAATTATTAAAGGAATATTGTATTCCAAAATGGATCATAAGCTTCTTAACTGAAAGGGTAACCTGAGGGAATAGTACAATGCATGGAGAAAAGATCCACACACTGTCAAAAAGCAGTAACAACAGTGAACAAAAAAATGAACAGTAGGCCGGGCACGGTGGCTCACGCCTGTAATCCTAGCACTCTGGGAGGCCGAGGCGGGTGGATTGTTTGAGCTCAGGAGTTCGAGACCAGCCTGAGCAAGAGTGAGACCCCGTCTCTACTAAAATAGAAAGAAATTAT
>CM052439.1:58592258-58618250 GCA_028533085.1 Varecia variegata | reverse complement strand
TTTTACATACATCCCTCTCTGTGTTAAACCTTCCCCACTTCCCATTTGTCTTCGTCTCTCTTCATATTTGCTCTTTTGCTCAAGCACTGGAGTATGATGAACCAAAACAGGCAAAAAAGCGTGTGCTATTTCTTTACCAGAGATAACATTATGAGGGACAGTGCAGCTTCAGTGCTTTTCTGGTGGGATAAACCCAAGTCTCTTTCTCTGTAGGAACACAGAGGAGAACAGAAAGGGGAATGAATCTCCCCAAGCTTAGTAAGAAGGAAGTGGTCATTTCAAGCCAATTTAACATATTTTGAAAGAGGGCTTTTGGAAATTCAAAAAAAAATTTTTTTTGAGACAGAGTCTCACTCTGTTGCCCTGGCTAGAGTGAGTGCCGTGGCGTCAGCCTAGCTCACAGCAACCTCAAACTCCTGGGCTCAAGCGATCCTATTGCTTCAGCCTCCCGAGTAGCTGGGACTACAGGCATGCGCCACTATGCCTGGCTAATTTTTTGTATATATATTTTTAGTTGTCCATATAATTTCTTTCTATTTTTAGTAGAGACGGGGTCTTGCTCTTGCTCAGGTTGGTCTTGAACTCCTGAGCTCAAACGATCCGCCCGCTTCTGCCTCCCAGAGTGCTAGGATTACAGGCGTGAGCCACCGCGCCTGGCCGGAAATTCAAATTTTACATTAATTATAACCTATGACAAGCTGGATACTAAAAAAATTTAACTAGTAGAAATATCTCATGAGACAGTGAAGCTTTGGGACCTTGTAAAAGCGGAATTCTATTTCTTTGATGAAATACCTTGTATGGCCTGTCACTTTCTCCTTCTAATACATGCAATAATAAAAGAACTAAAATTTCTCTCTCTGTAACATGCTCACAAAGAGTTAAGTCAGCCCTTATGTAACCTTATCCATTTTCCTGTTCTTCTGGGAATTATTTGCTTATTTTTATTGAGGTGAAGAAATTCACATAACATAAAATTAACCATTTTCAGGTGGACAATTCAGTGGCATTTAACAGTCAAAACACTGGACTACCACCACCTCTATGTCCAAAACACTATCATCACCCTGAAAGGAAAGCGCATACCCATAAAGCAGTTATTCCCCTAGCTCCTGGCAACCACAAATCTGCTTTCTGTCTCTATGGATTTACCTATTCTGGAAGTGGAATAATAAATGGATTAAATGGAATCATATAATACATGTGGGAATTATTTTCATAAAATATTTTAAAATTATTCTGAGGACTATTTCTCTCTTCAGACTGTTCCTGACTATAAGACAAGGTTGATTAACATCAAGGAGACGGGCATTGAGAGAGAATTCCAGGTGAGACAAGCACACTACTCGTATGTGTGCCTGTCCTTTGTAGAAGGATGTGGCAGCTAAAGGAACTCAGAAAGATTCATTAAAACCAGGCATTTCATTCCCTTTACTCTAAAAATTTCTACTGTAAAGATTTGAAATATTTTTTGTGAGTTTTGGTTCCACCACGCTGGTTTGGTTTAATCACTCGACTGGAAGTTAGGAAGCCGGAATCCTCTGGCTTTTGCCCTCACACAGCCGGCCCCACAAACAGTATCACAGCCGCCGCTTCCCTCTGTGCCTCCCCCTGCGACCCTTCTCATTCGCCAGGACCCATGCTTGAAAGGGAGCTCCGATTCTGTAGCATTTTTTGTTATGTGTTAATTTCTAAGCTACTTGTTTTAGGGATTTTGAGGTTTAGGATCATCCTTTATCCAGGAATTGGAAGATCATGAAAGTTAAAATCAAGAGTTATTAAACACTGGTAAAGTCTTCATGCATCTTTGTTATGGCCATGTGAGTGATAAATTTCATTGTGCTACCCACCTAGACATGTGACTATTTTGATAGAAAAAGCCAAAGAACTAGTACATATCTAGACAACAACTTTTACTGTTTGGTTCATATTAGAACCAGTAGTTTTAATGGTTTTAACTGTTTTCTGAATTTAGGCGGGTCCCTTCTGTAATTTTTTAAAAAAATAAAACAAAACGGACATAAACCTTTGAAAGACTGTATTTCAGCCTCCTAAGAAATAAAATTAATCATTTGGTCAATCTAGTAAATTACTTGATATATGTGAGAGAGCCACTAATCATATGAGATAGGTTCTACTTAACTCTTCTGAATTGAGTATAAATCATGGTACACAGTGATTTTCACCAAAAGAATGTCTAGGAAGAATTAAATATATATTGTATGAGTATCAGGGGATCCTCCCAAAATAAGTAACTTTATTCTTGGAATAGGATCTCAAAGAGAATATGATAGAAAGGAACAAGTAATAGTTTTCTTCTACATTTAATAAATAGATTTTTAGTATTCTCCAACAATTCATAATAAAGCTTTTAATATTTAAAATTTCCAACGATCTTCTATTTCTACATTGTAATAATCTGAAAATCTTTGAGTGAGTTTTTGTTAAATCCACATAAGGTGGTGTCAGTATTTCACGGATGTTGCACAATACAAGCTCCAGTTTGTATGCTACTTGCTTTGGGAAGCTTCTCTGATACTTTTCCTTACCTCCCAACCTGGGTTTGGTAGCCTTTCAATGTCAAACGCAGGTTTATCACATTGCTTTTTAATTTCTTAAATAACTCTAATTGCCTTGTCTTCCATACTATACCACCCTGACCAAACGCATACACACAAACTGCCCCCCGCCCCGGCCCAAAGGCATGGCCTATGTCTTGCTGTTAATTAATATCTTTGGATCACTAGAAAAGTGCCCAGCACATATTAGATAGTCAATAAATAGTCACTGACGTGAAATGATTTACTTACTGTCCACTACTTAATTTCTCTCTAATTGTGGAAAAATCCATAGGCTTCTTAATAACTTTCTTATAACCAGGAACAAGTTTCAAGTTTACAGGAAGTAGAAAAGGCCATGCATCCTCATGAGTTTCCATTTCAGTCAGAATCATACTAAAGAAAAATGTTTGAAATCAGTATCTATATGTAAAAATTGTTTATTTTTATTAAAAAATTAGCCATTATAATCTTTCAAGTAAAAACTCAATGCAAATTAATTTATTAAAAAAGATAAAGGAATACATTTACTTTTACTTATATCTTACACTTACATTTTACATTTTTCTATTTACAAAAATTGTCAGAAAGTAACCTTTAATATGGTAAAAGGTTCTAAACAAATAAATGGGATGTTATAAATACATAGTATATGAAAACTGAAATAATACCTGCAAAGAGTTAGGTCCTTAGAGTCATCTCTTTTAGGTTTCTTAACCGAAGTAAAACTTTCTTGTTTTGACAAGTTAATAGAAGTGTTTTCCTCCATTTTTCTTTTTTTGAGGTCTTTGTTTCCTCTTTTTAGTGAACTACTTGTAGATGCAGAGTCTTCATCTTCAGTTTCCCCTGTTAAAGTTACTTTCTTGCCTTTCTTTGACTCATTACTCTTTTTTCCTTTGACATGAAGCTTTTTGATTTTTAGAGTCTGACCACTTGCCTTTAATTAAAAAAAAATAAATGAAGTGTAAGAAAATGGCTGTCTACAGACCTTCTATTATTTTAAATTATGAAAGTCTGACAGGGCATATTATAATAAATATAATTTATTATAATAAAAAGAATATTAACTCTGACCTAGAAGGTTGATAATTCTATTACTTTCAAGAGAGATCTGTGAATTGGTTCTCACATAAGACTAAAATCTAATAAAGCATGAAAAGTCTATTCATCTTAAGAATTCTTAAAACTTGAAGATGCTGATCTCATGGTAATTCACTGTTGGGTACCACAGAACTTGTCAGTAGTATTCCTTTAGTCTAGGTCACTAACTGAATGAGTTTAAAGATACAAAAAGGACTCTCTTTTAGAGTACAATATAATTAAGAACAAAGGTAAATATAAACAAAAACATAGAGACTATTAATAAGAAAGTTGAAGAGGTAATAAAAAGCCAGGCTAAAGCATGAAAAAGAGCTCATGAAGTATCAAATAATGAAATCCTTTTTAAGTAATCAAATCTACTAGAAATTGATTTTTTTTTCTGGATAAAGAATAAAAGCTATTTGCAATAAGAAGAGAGTCCCACAAACGTGTGGTTCCCAGGTGTGAAGAAAGCAATGGTGAAAGATGGGGAAAAAGATATTTGTTTTTGAGGAAAACAACACAGAAATGGTATAACAGACATTATATTTGGAATCAAAGGATATCAATTCCAGCTATGGTTCTGCTACTAACTAGCTATGGATCTTTCGGGAAAAATATCTGTGAGGCCTTGTTTTCTCATTTGTAAAATAAGAAAGATAAACCATGTTATTTGCTAAGGTCATTCTAGCTCTAGAATTATATGAAAAAAAAAAAATCCCAATGTGGCTGTATGCAATCTAACCACAAATTGCAGGTAGCACACTGATGAAACAATAAGGGTCTCTAACCCTGAATTTGGCACTAGGCAAATAAATTTTTCTTTGGAGAATTAGATGTTACAATAAATATAATAGATCATAAAAGAGAGATATGTAAAGTCATTGGCAATGTATGGTTTTTGTTTTGATTTTCCCAAATCTGAAGTGCACACTGAATTCTTTTTTAGTTTAGTTTTAGAAAACTACTTCTCCTTTAGCCAGACTATTAAGAAATCCTGGACTGCAGAGTGATATAACCAGTCCAGCAATAATTTAAAGTTGGCTGTATTCTTGAAATTTGCTGAAAACATTTCTTCGGAGTATTTCACAGCAATTTCTTTGAGGATTTCATGACCCTTGCCAGCAGTATTATTAAAAAATGCTCTTAATCAAGCAGTTAAAGTTATTTGGTTCTCTAATAGCAGGTTAAAAGTATGGTTAAAGAGATATATTAATTGACTAAATAAGGCAAACCATAAAGCCAATACCTTCTCCATACCATACTAAAGAATCACTACCCATGTCACTAACTGAAACAATAAAAAATGTTTTACTCAGTCTCTTCTCCATTTAGTTTTTATTCATTAAAACATGATTATTTTGGGTTTTTATATCACACTGGGCTGTTAGCACTCTGAAATCATTAAGAGAATGCTTAATATAATGAAGAAAAAGTCCATTTAATGAAAATTAAGTTAGTTGAATAGTTGTGTTATTTAAAAGAACAATGTTACATGTATTAATATAATGGGCCAAAATTTGAAGTTTCTATTTGAACTAAAATATTACTTGGGATCATTTTTTTTTTTTTGAGACAGAGTCTCACTTTGTTGCCCAGGCTAGAGTGCCATGGCATCAGCCTAGCTCACAGCAACCTCAAACTCTTGGGCTCAAGCAATCCTACTGCCTCAGCCTCCCGAGTAGCTGGCACTACAGGCATGCGCCACCATGCCCGGCTAATTTTTTCTATATGTATGTTTTTGGTTGGCCAGATAATTTCTTTCTATTTTTTAGTAGAGACGGGGTCTCGCTCAGGCTGGTCTTGAACTCCTGACCTCGAGCGATCCACCTGCCTCGGCCTCCCAGAGTGCTAGAATTACAGGTGTGAGCCACCGCGCCCGGCCCTACCTGGGATCATTTTCTGACAAATTAATATTTACATTAAGAAAAGGTAAAATTGAAATCATAGAATCAAAAAACTTCAGTGATTTTTCAATAAAGACAATGAAGTCTCTATTATTTCTTTAATAAATGATCCTTATCAGTTTACTTCATTAGATAGTGCACATATAACATACTTTAAAAACAAGCTTTTATACAGTTACTCTAGTACCTGATTATTTTGTTCTTGGGCAGAGACCCACACCCTCTTGCTAAAGCACAAATTCAAAGAGGAACCTTAGTTGGATCTTAAGCAAAACCTATCAACTTACATCTACAAAGGTGCATAGCAATTAAATTTGCATACTTTGTAAGTTGTGAACTGGTGGCTCACAGGCAATAAACAGTCCACAGACTGTGCTATTTGGCTCATATAATGTTTGTAAAAATTCTGAATTTGTTTCTAATATTTAATATTTAGGAGGATATGCACAAGATCCATAATCTTGACTTTCCTTGAAATATTAGAAGATTCTGGAACATAGGGCTCACATTCCTACATGACAACAATTGGCCAGAGTTGAGTGATGACTGTTACTACATTTAAATAGGTGCATGACTCTCCTGTTTGCCACAGTTCCCACCAGGCGTTTGATGAACTCTTTTATGTTATTTGCTTGGCTTTTGTAGGCGCTGGATTTTGAACTGTCTAATATACAAGTTTGTGTGTGTATATCTATGACTGTGTATAAATACAGTTGCCTCTCCATATCTGCAGGTTTTGCATCTGTAAATTCAACCAACCATGGATTGAAAATATTGCAAAAACCTCCCAAAACAAAACAATAATCAAATAAAAATACAATATAACAACTATTTGCATAGCATTTACATTGTATTAGGTATTATCAGTAATCTAGATGTGATTTAAAGTATACGGGAGGATGTGCATAGATTATATGCAAATACTACATATACCATTTTACATAAACAACCGGAACGTGTGCAGATTTTGGTATAAGGTCGGTCCTGGAACCAAGTCTCTGCAGATACCAAGGAACGTGTGTGTATGTGTGTGACTGTTCCTTGGTTTGTGCTATTTGGCTTATGTAATGTTTGTAAAAATTCTGAATTTGTATATATATATGTATGTATACATATATATGTATTTTATATGTGTGTGTATGTATACAGACACATACAAATATACAAGTCTTTTGATTCTGTGATCCTGATCATATATATATATACATATACACACATACAGTAAAAGTAGTTAATCAGGATGACATATGCAGAAATAGTCATTAAAGAGCAAGATGTATAGTATAAATATTTGTAAATAACTATGAATTAACGGGAAAGATATTTTTAAAAACTTAACTTTTCCTTATATACCAAAATCAAACGTTTAGAATTTTTTATTGTTGTAAGAAACATAACATCTAGTTCATTACATTTAAAAAACAAAAAAGCAGAGATTTTGAAAGGAGCATTCACATAGAAGGGCTTGGATGAGATGATAGATCTTAAGTCTCCAAGTCCACTCCTTGAATGACAGATAGCCAGAATTCTAATTTCAGCCAATTTAGTAAAAACAAAACCTCTAACGGCCCACTACCTCCAAGAGTCAAAACACTTATCTGTTAGTAATTCATAAAGTATTAGAGAAACTTTCTATAACTTGACAGGTATGAAGTTAAAAAATAATTTAAGTACAAGCCATGAATATTACTGTTGAACTCTATTTTAACTACATACAACAAAAATGATCAAGTAATAAGAAATCAAAAAGTAATATTAATGAATACCATATGAGACCCCCTGCTATCATAAAAAATATAGTCTAAAATATAATTAAGTGTTAAACATTTCACAGAACTCTAAAGTTATAAAAATTTTCACATACATGACCTTATTTGAGCCTCACAAATTCTTACAAAGCAGATACTATCCTATTTTACAGATGACAACCCTGAAGCTAAGAAAGCACTACAATGTTTACAGATCAGGGAGGTAAGTAAAAATCAGCGTAAGAGACTGAGAAAGAACAAAGGCAGGAAGAAAACTAGGGCAAATGGTATCCTAAAAGTTAAACGAGGCCAGGCACGGTGGCTCACACCTGTAATCCTGGTACTCTGGGAGGCCAAGGTGGGAGGATCACTTGAGGTCAGGAATTTGAGACCAGCCTAAGCAAGAGTAATACCCCATATCTCTATAAAAAATACAAAAATTAGCCAGGCGTGGTGGCATGCGTCAGTAGTCCCAGCTGCTTGAGAGGCTGAGGCAGGAGGATTGCTTGAGCCCAGGAGTTGGAGGTTGCAATGAGCCATCATGATGCCACCGCACCCTAGTACTCTAGCTGGGTGACAGAGCTAGACTCTGTCTCAAAAAAAAAAAAAAAAAAAAAAGTTAAGTGAAAAACAGCGTTTTGAGGAGGAGGGAGTGTTCAACTCTGTCAGCTGTAACTGAAAGGTCAGATGAGGTAAGCACTGATCACTGGATTGAGAAATATGAAAGTCACTTGTGCTACGATACGAGTAATTTTAGAGAAACTGTGGAGGTGAAAACCTAATTAGGTGAGTTTAAGAATGAATCGGAGGAAACAAATTAGAGAGAACCAGAACAAAAAACTTTCTAGGAGTTTTTCTGTAAATGGAAGGAGAGAAATGAGGGAAGTAGATGAGGGGAGAAGTGAGGCCAGAAGAGGGTTTTTGTTTAGTTTTCTTAAGAATAGTAGCATGTCAGTAGGCTGACGAGAGGAACCCAGCGGAGAAGGGGAAATTGATGGTGCAGGAGAAGGGAGAACTCCTGGGGTAATGTTCCCAAAGAGGTAAGATGGATGGGATCTGAGGCATAAGAGGGGAATTGGCTTAGTTAGGAGCACTAGCAGTTCATAGCAACAGTAGAAAAGATAAAGTTTATGAATTCAGATGCAGAAGGACAGTAGATGTGGTGGCAAGATCTTGTGATATTTTCTTCTGATAGTTTCCATTTTCTCAGTGGAATGAAAGTAAGGTCTTTAGCTGAGAATGAGGAGAGAGGAGACAGAGCCGGAGATAAATCATTAGACATCATTAAAGGCCTACTGAATGCCTTGAATTTAAAGGACTGTGTATTTTCCACGGCCACATTCAGATATAAAGGTACAGGTGCTGGAAAAAACAAAGAGTTAGATTAACCAGAAGGATGGTTTTACCAAGTGAGAGAGAGGCAAATGAACTAACGGTGGATGCAATGATTATGATAACGAGACACTAACACATTATAAGACAGATTAGGAGGAAAGAAATGATAAGAAGGGGGAGAGTGACAATGGGTCCTGGTGAGATCAAAGGAGTGCTGGAGTTGAATTGTTAGAGGGAGTGAACTGGAAAGACAGGAGGAGGCAGTGGACAGATGGATGTCTGAATTGAGTTAATGGAGAGGCAGTAGTTACTGGTAGTGATCAGGTCAAGAGACTAAATATGGGAGAGCATGACTGAGGTAGGGAACACCTAGGAAAGAGTCTGGTCTTCAATACATGCTGATCCTTTTACACTTCTTACTCCTTCCCTTGTAACTCCAAACCCATTTCTTTCTATTTTATCATATTGCTTCTCTCCTAATTGGTATGACAGTTCACAGCTTTCTATTTTAAGTCTGACTAGAAAATGACTTATTACCATATGATCTAACAATTCTACTCCTGGGTATATACCCAAACTGAAAACATACAAAAACTTGTGCATGAATGTTCATAGCAGCATTATTTATAATAGCTAGAAGGTGGAAACAACCCATATGTCCAACAACTGATGAACAGATAAACAAAATGGGTATACTCATACCATGGAATATTTTTTGACTATAAAAAATAAATACTGAGGGGAGGGGAAAGGGAAATGGGGAGTGACTGCTAATGGTTCTTTGTGAGGTCCAGAAATTGTTCTAGAATTAGATAATGGTGATGGTTGCACAACTATGTGAACATGCTAAAAACTAATGAATTGTTAAAAAGGTGAATTTTACAGTTTGTGAATTATATATCAGAAAAACCCTACATAAAACTTTACATCTGTTCTGGTAATTAAAAAGTTTAGTTTTAGATCAGTTTTACCTTAGCAATGCAAGCTGGACAAAACCAGTCTCCATCTGGTATAGTTGTAATCTTGGGTCTATGGCAGTATGTATGACAGCCTTTGTCACAGCCATCACAAAGGAGCAGCAGTTCTTCATTGTCTCCCTTTCGACAGATTTGGCAGTACTATAATACATGAAAAATCATTTAAAATTAACCCTCTGCTATGAATAATAGTTATTGGGATGTTAAACACACCGTAATTCCTAGTTTGTATTAGTAATGAACATTCCACTTGCTAACAAATATACAGTAGCCATACACATCTATGTATCTCTCGTTACACAGATATGGACCACATGACGGGTGAGCAGTTCTATTGGGATAAATGCACATTTCAGGTACACTGCAAAGAACAAAGCTAGAGGTTGAATGCCTGCACACACTTCAGAAGCATGTACACATTAACATATGAAATAATTAACATGACATTAGAGCACATAAAGCAATGAATAGCTTTAAAACATGGTGTTTTATTTTTTTTAATGTGCTTCATCTTTTGCTTATCTTAGCATCCTGATGATATCCTGAGAAAGAAATAAGAGAGTAACTTTTAAGATCAAAATTAGGAAACTTGTATTAGTATCATAGTAGATATAATAATAAAAAGATATCCTGAGATTTTGACTAAATTATCCATCTATGTTTTGCCCTTGATTGAAAAATGTCCAAAAGTGTCCAAACCACGAAACTGTGAAAATCAACCCAAATCAAACATGTGTCACAAGTGCAGAAAATGGATCCTACAAAATGATTTCTAATTAAAAAAGTAGATACAATAAATTAAGGAATTTAACAGGTCATGATTTATTTTCTAGACCTAAAAATTATTTCTTTTCTATTAAAAAATTTCTAACATTATCAAAAACTTTAAATTTGTAATGAGGAGATTTTTTTCCATGCATTCATAGCCTGTATAACAAATTTTACAAAGGAAATAAGAAAAGTTAGACAAGTAAAAACTTTTGAGATGGCTTTAAAAAATAGTAAGCACTAACATTATTTTTTGACACCTAGTTTATATTCTAATCACAGTAGAAAATGTCCTACAATCAATATCTTAAAAAACGAAAACATTTAAAGTGGAAATCATTCATATTAAAGTTAGATATTTATATACTCTTAAAAGCCGGATAGCTTAACTATTCAAACTTACTTTGTTTAATTTTCAATACAACATTTTATCTTCATCCAGTGAAGTCTAAAAATAGTCCTATATAACTTAATACATATACCAATAGTTTTAGAATCTTATCAAAATGGCTGATACACACTATTCAAGTTAACAAATATCTATCAAATACATATATGCAATACTAGAATTGGCATGTATACCAAGAGCAAAAGCAGCAGAGTTTAACATTCCAACAATAAGTATCTATTTTATGACTTTTCTTAATACCATATTACTAAATACCTTAAGATGGTTTTATTTCTCCAAATTTGAGTTACACCATTAAAACTTCTACTGTAAAAACATTCATTGAGAAATAACATTTGGAAGGTTATATTTAAATCCCTATAACAACAAAATTTAAAAATCAGATTCATGAACATAAGTAAATTCTCACTGTTTTCTACGATAGATAAAAATACTACAAAGTCTTACATCTCACATTGATGATTTAAAAATAAAATGATTTTCAAATACTTTTAAAGACTTGTAAAGAAAGGGTGACAGATATCAAACTCAACACTTGAAAAATCACAGCAATAGCTCACAATATGTTAGAACAAATGAATTAATATTTGCTTTTAACACCTTTATTACTATAGTAAAAACCAGTGGATGTTGCCTACTGTTTAACATTAACAACAATAATAAAGTATACTGTGGGCAGAGAACTATCTGGAGGCAAATTATGACAGCTCCTTCCTTCCTGGTAAGCTCTGTCTTTGGCCAAGAGAGTGTTTCTAAAGATACTGAACACTTTAACATTCTGATAGGTCTTATTACTATGAGGATTATTATAGGCATCATTATGTTCTAATTAAAGGTTACCAAGTGCTTCTTAACCTTTGAAGATGAAACTCTGCCTTGTTTTCAAGGTAGTTTCATAGCAAATAATGTATTTTTATTAAACATTTAAAAAAGGAAATGAAGATTGTGAGAGATGGAGTTAAATGATGATAAATGTATATTAATAACATGAGGAAGGGTAATGAATTTGCAAAAAATGAAATAAGCTTTAAATTACAGGTTGTGAAAATACTAATACAAAAGCAGGTTTTGATACAAGTTTTGTATTTCTGTGTATAAGTTTATAAACAAAACTGACCTCATCATGATGATTGTTTTGGTATATATAAGAAAAAATAACTGTACAAATTTCCTTTTAATATAGGAATCAATATTTTTGATCATTATAGGCTAGATTTTAAATACATTTACTAGGCTGACTTTAAAACTGCTTTTAATAATAACTTTTACAAGGAAAAATATTTGTACCTAGTAAAAATACTATCATATGAACTGAATAATGCTTTAAAACTTATAGTAAATTCTAATCTGAATTGAGATAGACCTCAAATTTGAGCATATTACAAAAACTACAGATTCATTATTCCATAGATGTTTTAGGAAGAAGTGAAAAACCACAGAAGAAACCAAATTTATTTGTATAGGATTAATAAGGCCTTGAGTAGTCTAAGCATAGAGGGAAAGATGAAGGAAAGAATGCTAAATTATTTAAAGTTCACTTCTTTTCTTTAGAAAAACAACTATTTTAAGTAAAGAAATTTTACCCTTAGCCATTCATGAAACAAATCTCAAATGTTTAAATTTTAATGCTAGTCTGTAATTAATACGTAAATGTTAAAGTTATTCATAAAAGTCTACCTATAATAGATACTTCTATAGATGACATATAAAAGAGGCAATAGGGACCTTTGTAATTTAAAATAAGTATCTCTGGAAATATATGAACTATAGCTCTTATTTTGAGCACACAGCATTTTGCTATCTGGCACAACGTAGAGATTCACTACAAGATAATAACTAACAGGGCTTGTACAAAGAAGGTGAAAAACCAATTTTAATTAGTAAAGACTAAAGGATCTACTCTTTGTATCAACCACATATGATGCCAAACACATGATAAGTGCATAAGGTTAGAGCTCTCTACTTATTTTGTATTTGCTTATCTAAGTAGTTCTTAGCATTAAAAAGATGAAAACTGATAAAGACATTTTCGGAATGCAGTAATAGTAGGTAATGTTAGAAATGGGAATGTTTACAAGAGGGAAGGAGCCTTCAAAATATATAGATTAACAACTATTATGCTGACAGAATATAGGAAATAACTTCAGTTAGAGGCAGAGGCAATATTTTAAAAAGTAAAAGGTAACACATTTGATAGGTTCCTTCAAAAAGCTCAAAATAAGGAGGAAAGTATCAAACCATACAGTATATAAGAATTAGACAAACTCTCAAGTACAGCATACGTTATTTTGACAATAGGTAATATATACTTAAGAAAGATCTGGAAGTTGGAAAAAAACAGGACAAAATAAATTAGTTATAGTATTTCTTAAATAAAAACACTTACAACTTTCATAATTGATTTTTCCCATGCTATTGATTTCTGTAACTGCTGAATGCACAGAGCTACCTGTGCAGCACTGCGAGCTTCTGATAATGCCCTTCTCCATACCCTGAGCCCTGGAGCAATATCCTCTTCAATTCTGCATTGAAATATAGAAAAATTAAGTAGGTCATGTCCACATTTATGGTTACTGAATGTGAAACAATCATCACACTGAAAGCCAAGCAATGACAAAAACATGTAACAGCCAATAAATATAAGGTTTAAGCAACTAAATTTGATGTAGTGCACAGACTGTGGCTACGTGCCTCAAAGCTTAGTCACAACCAAGTAAATGTAAGATCACTTTGCAGGATTATCAACGCACATAACAAAAAAAAAATGTTTTTACAAAGCACCATGCAAATAGCATGATCCATATGGATCACAGACATACAAGAAGATACATAGATAACAGGCAATAGAAAATAGGCTCCAATTAGCAAAGAAGCACAATAATTTTTCAAGTTAATCTCAATAACCTACCCGTCACCATCACCACTAACGGATGGTGCAGGAGCAGGGACAGTAACTGTGCCCACATTATCCAGTTTGATCTGAATGGTGGTACTTAAGGGGCTCTTCAGATACCTTCTTTCAATGTTCCGCTCCAAATCAGCCAGCCTGGTTACAGCTATATCTAGGGGGTTGTCACTCTTCCGTTCTAGTGCATGTGCACTGCTTTCTTCTTCGCCAGTAAATTCTCCATCATGTTCCTTGCACAATTTAGTAAATGACTTATGTTCAAAATATACCAAGTCCTCCCTTTCTGATGCAGGCTCTGGACACATCCAACCCTACATATCAAGAGAATAGTGTTATTATGGTTTCCTCTTAAAATGCCAGATGGGTGAATTGCCTTTACTTAAAATACAGCAGTGGGCACTGGCAGATCTCAAGGATCCTTACTAAAAGTTTTTACCTTGTTTTTCCTAATGGTAGGTAGAAATAACAAAAAATTAAAAGAATAGTTGTAAGAAAAGTTAGAAAAAGAAAATTTATCAACTTTTAATAAGCAAAGTATTTTGAAGGATTTTTAGACTCAAATGCTTATTAATTTCATGGGATCACTTATGTGGAAATGTCTCGGTAGCCTGGAAACTTTGATCTTCCTTTCTGTTTTCATTCCTTCTACTATTCTTCCATACAGGTCCTTGTACTCACCATTTTTCCTTTGACTGCAGGGGCTTTGCATAAGCTGTTACCTTTGTCTGTATGGCTTTTCTTTGCTCCATTTCACCTAGTTTGCTTCACTCATCCTGCAGCTCTTATGCTAAAATTCACCTTAAATTTAGGATCCCCTAAAGGGAATCCTTCCCTGACCTCCTTTAGCTCTATCTCACGGGCTCTCATAGGACCATGTTCCATAGCCTTGTCATGGTTGCAATGTTATACTAGTGTGATCATTTGATTCATATCTTTCTACTTCTAAATTCTATGAGAGCAGGGACCATGTCTGCTTTTACTCATTTATCTCCAGCACAGGGAAGGCAAATAATGGGTACTCAATACATATATGTTGATTGAATAAATGAATTATCTTATAACTTAGTTCACTCATATTGATCCTTTAGCTCAAAATCCTTCAAAGATTCCCACTGTTCAACAGAGTCTCAAATCTTTACTCTAGCATTCAAGTACCTCAGTCTATCTCTCAGTCTACCTCTTCTCATGTTCCCATTCACATATTCTATGCAGCAAATTCTATGGCTTGCACTTCACAAACGTGATAAGCTTCCAATCCTGGTGCTCTGCTCATGTTGTTCCCACTTTCTAGTATGGCATTCCATGGTGTCTATCACAACCTTACTTATCTCCTCTTAAGTTCCACCTCGACTTCTACATGAAATCTTCCCTGATCTCTTCCATATTTCCACCAGAAGTCAGTATTTTTTTTCTCAATTCATGCATTACTCTGTACTTCTCCATGATCAGTTACTAGATTCTGCATATATGTATACAAATCTTACCTATTATATGACAAGCTTCCTAAGGATAGGAACCACATTTTATCCAATTTTGTGGTGTTTGGTTTCTGATATGGAATAGGTAATTAGTGAATGCATAGTAAATGAAAAACAGAATAAACTTTTTATTAAATCTCTTTAGGTATAACTATTTTATCTTACATACTAGGATCAGGTCTTCCCCTTTAACTCAGTAGAATATTTATATTTAGAAAGGAAGGATGAAATTATGCATAGTACACGTAAGCGCATAGGTACAAGTCTTGTCAAATGAACCTCATTCCTGTATTTTGAAAGGGATACAAAATTGCTAAATAAAGCGAACCCTGTAAACACAGTATATCTTGATTTCTGTCAGGCAACTGACAAGATCAAAAAAAAAAAGAGGACTAGGGTTAGAGAAATCTAGATGGTTGAAAACTGTATCTAGAAAAAGGCAATTAACACAGCTTTGTCACCTCTGAAAAAGTCCTTGGTGCCAATGCCCAAATGCTATATATTTGGCTTGTCCTAGGAATATGCTTATGAATAACTTGGCTGATTGCTATAAATCTGCAGATGACTTAAAACTAGGAAGGAATTTTAATATTCTGGATGACAGGATTAAGATAAAAATAGTTCCATGTGCTGAAAACTGTGCCCAAGTGAAATTGATAAAAAAAATAACAATGATAAATGCAAATTTTAACTTTGAAGGTTAAACAAACTAATCACAGAAATACCACATGTGATAGAACTCACTTAAAAGTACTTTAAATGAGGCTCAGGGATTTATGTTACAGTGTATACTCAATAAAACAATAGTATGATGTGGATGCTAAAAAGCCGGTACAAATTGAAGTAGCGTCAATAGAAGTAGAGTGCCGGATTAAGGAAAGTAAAAGTCCCACACACACAGTTAAACATTTCTATGTACAGTTGTGGGTATAACATTTTAAAAATGACACTGACACTGGCGCTTATTCAGAAGAAAATCATGGACCTGGAAACCATTTCACAGGACTAATAATTGAAGGAATTAATTAACTTGTAAAAGAGAAAATTTAAGAAGAAACAGGAGCTGTCTTTAGAGGAGCTAGAAGAATAATCAGACTTTTTGTATGCTCTCAACAACAGAACTAGGACTAGAGACTCACAGATTTTCCTACAATATAAAAAAAGAACTTTCAAATTATTAGCAATATTAAAAATAGCAATGAATGCATCTAAGTAGACCTAGGCCACCTGCTTAATGTGCCTTAACAATGGCTAGTTCCCCAGGCTAAACATATAACTCTTATTTTCTAAGAAAGAAAAAAAACTGTTAAGTCTTTTAGAGATGTTAAAATAATGTTTTGTGGCTATTTTCATCACTTGTGTTCTTAGACTTTTCAGACTAATATAATTACAATTCAAATCTTAGAATAATACAGAATAATTCGGCAATACCTTATTACCAGGATGTTAAAACAGCCCACTTACAAAAGCAAATTCCACTTATCTTAGCTACTGAGAACACAGCCAGGGTCATTTAAGCAGCCAGCACTGTAATAAGGTCAACACACCCAAATCTGAGTATGTCACCAGGAAAATGTTTCACGTCCACACTTTGACTTTATACATAATTTTAAAAACCTTAATGATATGCTTTCCCAATCATTAGTCAATTAGAATTGGCAAATTAGACGGGAGAAAGTTTGAGGAAAATAAGGTTCATGGAACCAAGCAAATTTAAACTAGCAAGTAGTAACAACTGACCATGAGAGAGGACAAAGACAGACTACAGAAAGCAGATGTAACAGTTTAAAAAGCAAAACACACTACGATCATCTACGGTAAGGGCAAAACCTCTTCACATTTCCTGAGGGAATCATTGTCTAATAATTGGTGTTCATACTGATCTTGTATCACCAAGATAATTTAATTACACTCATTATTCTCAATTTAAGAAGGCAGTAAAATGCATAACATAAGAGATCCAACAAACATGTTAAAAATTTATGGCACTAAATGGAATAATTTTTATTTCTCCAGAAAATTAACTAGTGTAGAAGAGTTCATTTGTTGAAGATGCCAGGTAAATGAGGCATTTTTATATTGTATTATAGTACCAAGAGGAGGAAGCATAGTTTGGAGCACAATAGTTTCAGCAAATGATAAATTTTTGCTTCCCAAGGTTGGTAATTATGTTTGTGGCAAGAAAGGGATATTTTATTAGCTCTGGAAAACTACATTTTTTTGGAGATCCTCAAAAGTGTCCAAATGCGTATGTTAAAGTAATAATGAAGTGAAATTTTAATTATGCATAGGATACAATTATTCCATAAATTTCTCATTCTGAATAAAACCTGATATATCAAATCAAATTACATGGAGACTAAATTTTCTACACCTTTGCAGGTATCTCCTCTCTCTTTCACACTAGTCATCATACATCCATTTATTCTCAGAGATACCACCTTACTGTCAATCGAGAAGACCTCATGTCCCTCTTTACAAAACCAAAAATTTTTGCACAAAGGTAAAGCTTTCCTTTTGCCTGTCCATTAGAAACCAGTTCTAATCATTCCGTGAAACGGTAATGCCCAGTAGATGAATAAGTAAATAAAAACTTTACATAGATATGTAGGGGGTGTATGTGTATAGTACTGTATAACATATATTTGGAAATATCTACATTCTTCTCCAAATTTAAGCTATGTACAGTAAAAGTCTGACATATAACATGGCTTAAATACAAGAGAGTTGCTGGCCCTGTAGGAAACACTGCAGTAGGAGTTTGTTAAGATTTGTACTGAACTGGGGGTGGGGGACGGGGGGTGCAAAAAAAAAAAAAAAAGATTTGTACTGGAACATTATATTTACCATGAAGAAAACTGTAAAATTCTGGTTGCAGTAAAGAACTGTACGCCAGAAATGATATTTCTGAATACCATTAAAGAGGCAGGAAGATTGAATAAAAAGAACATAGGTTCTGGAGTTAGACTAACTTGGTTTGAATATACTTTTAGACACTTAAGCTATATGACCGCTGGCAGGTTACTTACTCTGAGCCTGGCTCCTTACCTGTAAGATGGGAGAAATTAATTCAGGATTGTTTTGAGAATTCAATGAGATAAAGTAAAAACATTTACCACAGTAACTGGTTAATATTAGGCATGTAATAAGTATTAGTTACTTTCCATTATCCTAAAAACAGATTTTATTCCAAGTTGACTTTACCTTTACTTGCAAACTTGCTGATGCCACTCTCCTTTCTAGGTCTTCCACCTGTTGAAGGATACTCAAATCCATTTCCATGGCTTGTTCTTCTACTGACCAGTTCTCCACAATATCTCGAGTTACTTGGTTTTCCTCATTTTCATTTAATTCAATAATAGCAACTACATTTGAAAAGAAATTAATTTAAAAATCTACTTTATTAAGTTTTTCTCCTCAGTGATTTCTTCCAGAAAGTAAATATTCCAGGAGTACCATAACTTAACATCTAACTTAACATATACAAATGTACTTGTGAACACGTAGGTAGCTTACTCTTAAAAATAGAAATACTCTAAGAAATACAAAACGGTATGTCTGCAGGTGTAAAAAATTGTAAAAATGTAATACCAATTTAAGAAATGTAAATAGTTACTGTTTGTTGAACAAATTAGAAAACAAGAGCAATAAATTAAGAAGTAAGACATACGTCATCCCTCAGTATCCGTGGGGGATTGGTTCCAGGAACCCCATGGATACCAAAATCCATGGATGCTCAAGTCCCTTATATAAAATGGTGTAGTATTTACATACATCCTTCTGTGTACTTTAAATCATCTCTAGATTGCTTATAATACCTAATACAATGTAAATGCTATGTAAATAGTTGTTACACTGTATTGTTTAGGGAATAATGGCAAGAAAAAAAGTCTGTATATGTTTAGTAAAGACACAATCATCCTTTTTTTTTTTTTTTCAAGTATGCTCAATCCACGGTTGGTTGAGTTCATGGATGCAGAAAACATGAATACGAAGGGCTGACTATACTAAAATATGTTTTAGAATAAGAGAATTAATTCTCATAACTAAGTAAGAGAGCAGAAATCTCTTTTAGGTACCTACCATCCTTATTCTTGATGCAGGCTTGAGTAATATAATCCAAGTGTTTCTGAATTTGTTTTTGTAATGCCTTTTCTCTTATTCCTCTGAGATGCAGCACTTTGAGCAAAGCTTTTAGGTCCTCTGGATCAATAATTCTCCACCAACCAAACTGCATTTCTAAATAAAGATAAATATGTAGATCTTTTACAAATATTTTAAATAAGAAAGGGCCTAACACAAATCAAAAGATTTATTAACTACATAAAAAAACCCATCAAAGATTCAGTTATAATATAGGAATCTATGATAGTGAAATAAAGTAAATGGCTAAAACCACGTCAATGTACCTACCTTCTGGAATAGGTTTTGGACTAGGAAAATCCACTGGTTTTGCTACTTCAACAGCTGCAGGTTGAGTTGAAGAGATCTTTTCGCTCTGTGGTACTGGAGATTCACTTTTACTTGAGGCAACATTCGAAGTCAAGAATGAATTACCATTTCCTTCTGATAACCCCAACCCTGATCCCAGACTAGGTAAAGGTGATGTAAATGGAATATTGGAAGTAAGCACACCAGTGGGCCACCCACAAAACTGAAGTCCCATCATAGATACTCCACTTTTCATCTACAAAAACAAAACATTTTAAAAGTAGATTAATAAATTAGGAAAAATGTTTAGGATCTGAAATTATTTTTCAAATTCTGAAAAAATATTCTTTCACTTATCACAATTAGAGGAAAACTAAATACACTTGAGACAACGATGTTAAATTCTATGTTCTTATTTGTTCCTCCACATAACTTCCCTTTTAGGCATACTGTAACAGTAATATGTTAAAAAGTAATTAAAGAAGACTTAGACATTGGCACAGCAGTTCCTAACCTTTTTGGCACCAGGGACTGGTTTTATGGAAGACAATTTTTCCACAGATGAAGTGGCAGGGGGTATAGATGGTTTCGGGATGATTCAAGCACATTACGTTTATTGTGCTTTATTTGTATTATTAATACATTGTCATATATAATAAAATAATTATGTTAATACAACTCACCATAATACAGAATCTAATGCTGCCACTGATCTGATGGAGGCAGAGCTCATGCGTGACCCCCCACCTGCTGCTCACCTCCTGCTGTGCAGCTGGGTTCCTAACAGGTCACTGACTAGTACAGGGCCATAGCAGTGGGGTTTGGGACCACAGGGCTAGAAATCAGTAGTTCTAATGAAGCTTGGTGACAGAAATTCTGACTTGTTTCACTTTTCAAACTGTGGCAGGGATACTATTCAACTGATCCCCTTGAGTGAAAATCTTCATGGGGTCAAAGATTACATAAAGCAATATAAAAATGAGTTACAGTCAGCAGTACTAACCTGAAGAGGTGATAAAGCAAATGGATTTAGGCCAACAGGATTCTGAGCAGAAGATGATCCAAGAAGTGGAGCTGGGGCAGGTGAAGGTGACTTAGATGGTGGCTGAGACTGAGGAGTCACTAAAGGAGCAGTTGACATATCAGCATGGGTAAGTGAAGTGTCATCACAAGGTGTTCTTGGCAAAAGGCTAAACCATTGTCTATTCTTTTCCGTCAGTGTTTTTAACAACTGGTCATTGGGGAGAGGACTGTAGAACTTCCCTGGACCACCTGAACCAGTATTAAACAGATTATTCGAGTCTGTCTTTTCCATGCTGCTTTGTGTTGCTGTTGATTGAATGCTGCCCAGTGAATGTTTTCCACTGTTTGGATAAGACAATGTGCACCCATTTGCACTAACATTTGGTTTGGGGGTAATAACATCTGATTCAGGAGGCATCTTGGCTACTTCTAAAAGCTTACTTAATTTAGAAAAAGAGCCAGGTTTCTGAAGAAACAGATTTGTGTTATCTTTTTCTTTAAGATCTTCCTTTTGCTCACAGGGATCTGTATTTGAACAATTTAAAGTATCCCCAGAAGTCTCAAACATTTCTTCTTTGATCTGGATGCTTTCTGCCCTTTTAAGTTTTTCTCTTTCTTTTGCAATTTCTTCTAGCCCTGCAAAATCAAAAAGCATTATGAAGCTCAGTTATTCCAGATCAAATCAATACTATAATTAAATTTTGTTACTATTTATCAAATTATATGCATAAATATTTATTTGAACATTTCTAGATTACCTAATACTCCCTATATGTTCCTTTTTTTTATTTTTAGAGATAGGGGTTGGTTAGGGTGGCTCTTGCTATTTTGCCTAGACTAGGCCCAAACTCATGATCCTCCTACCTCAGCCTCAAAGTAGCTGGGACTATAGGCACGCGCCACCATGCCTGGCTTGTATATTCTTTTTATAAATTATATTTTTCCTTCACTGGAAAATTAATATATGTTCAACATAAAAAATTAAAACATAAAAATATTAGAAGTATAAACATATTAAAAGCTCTACTATATGGCAAAAATTATATTTTCCTTTAAATCCTCCAGTAGTTCTCTGAGCAATAAATATATACACACTTAAATCTATATAATTAAAAAAAGGAAATTCTACTATATACATAATATTCTAAACTACCTGCTTTACTAATACTCTGAAAACATAAGTGTCAATAAATACATAATGATATCATAAGTTTTAATGGCTACAGAGTAGTTAATGAGCTATATCATAATTTAAGTAATCAATCTTCTGATGGAAAACTTTAAGTCCCAATTATTCACTATTATAAACAATGCTATAAGTGATGAATGACCTTGTATTACATGTATCTCTGGATTTTTTTTTCTGATTTACTTCCTTAAAATAAATTCCTAGAAAAAAACTTACTGAGTCCCGAAATATGTACTTTTCAGAGTTTTTGAAATATATTGTCAAACTGCCCTCCTGAAAGTCTGCAGCAGTGTATACTCATACCAGAAGTACGTAAGAGCATCTGTTTGAC
Source organism: Varecia variegata (assembly GCA_028533085.1). Taxonomy (NCBI): domain Eukaryota; kingdom Metazoa; phylum Chordata; class Mammalia; order Primates; family Lemuridae; genus Varecia; species Varecia variegata. The sequence continues at coordinate 58,596,108 of CM052439.1, read as the reverse complement.
TACACCCTCAACAAAACTGGATACTATCAATATTTTTTGTCTTTGCCAGCATCTGAGAGGTGAAAGTCTAAATTGCATTATTTTTGATCACCAGTATGCTGAATATGTTTTCATAGGTTTATTGGTATTTCTCTCTTGTGAACTTCTGGTTCATATTTTTGACCATTGTTTTAAAAGTAATTTATAAGAACTCTTTTAAAAACATAAATCCACTACTTACTCAGTTTGAAAAGTAATACACTACTTTCAATTTAAAATATTCATAATGAAGGGTATAAAGTAAAGCTCTTTCTGCCCTACTCCCTCAGTCTCTATTCCTACCCTTCAGGGGTAACCATGGTTAATTATGTTTATAGATCCTTTATACTGTGACTATCATTTTGCACTATTACATAAATGGAATACTACTATTCACTTTTCTGCAACTTAAAATAAAATCCAAACTCCTAACCAAGGCCTACAACATTCTATGATCTGGTTCCTGAAAACCTCTACAACCTCTGCAACCTTCTTGTCCTTGATAACCTTGCTCCTCCTTTCTCCATTTTTTTCAGCTTCGCAAACATGCTAAGTTCTTTCCTTTCTTGGGGCCTTTTTACTTGCTGTTCCCTCTGCCTGAGATACTGTTTTATTAACTGGATCCTTATCTTCCATGTCTCAGATTAAATGTCATTTCCTTACAGAGTTTTTCTCTGATCACCTTATCTAAAATAGGTCCCCCTCATTCATTTCAGAATATCATTCTATATATTTCCTTTAAAGAATTTACCATTAAACATGATAATCTGTTTATTTTCTATCTCCTCATACTAGAATTTAAATCAACAAGCTCTACTTAAAGGCAGAGCAATGTCTATCTTGCTTATTATTGGATCCCAAATGCCTAAAATAGTAGCTGCTATAAAATAGGGGCTCAATAAATACTCCTTGAATGATGAAATAAAAGGATGAATTTAATATTTTTACTAACAATATTCCTTAGAGAGCTTTCCATGGCAGAACATATAATTGTACTTCATTTTTTCAATCAGCTGCATAATATTCTGCTATATGGATATATCGTAATTTACCCAACCAGTCCTTTATTAATGTTTGAAATAGTTCTCATATCCTTCTCTTCAAATTAGTTTCAAATTGAAATTAAAATCCTACATATCACACTTAATATTTCTGTGAAATATAGATTAACAGGGACTGGATTTACCCTCTTGTATGAAACAACCAAAACCATACGAAATACATGAATGAACAGTTCACAAGAAACTGAACATCAAATAACCAAGAAGGAAAACAGACTCAGTAAGTCCTACAATTGCCCCAGCTTACTGCCTTAGGACAGTTTCCAGGCTACAGTATAAAGAGGAGGAGTCCAGGTGGAGCCTGGTGGACTCCCTGAGATTAGGAGTGGGAACTAAGAGTTCAGGGAGACCCAAGTAGCTGGAGCACTCAGGAAAGTATTCTGGAAAGGAGAGAGCTGCACAGAGAAGGAACTGCAGAGATCTGCAGAGGGACACCTTGAGTATCCAGCTGAACAATGATCCCCACGTATGTGTAAGGAACCTACCTGAGGCCAGGGGAAAAAAACACTTGAACGGATCAGAGGTGACTGTGCCAGGTGCTCACACAGGCTGGGAATAGTGTCTGCTCCTACCCACCAGACTGGGAAACTTCAAGATTCACAGGCATTAGGGAGAGTACTCAGAAGAATGTTGCTTCAGTAATTAGGGATAATTAGCCCTAGACTAAGCACTGTTCTAGTCCTGTCTAACAAATATTAAATGCAAGATTTGAAAAGATGAAATTTTTTCCAAGCATGTAATTTAATTCTGTCTCAGTTAAACAAAGAAGAATATTCATAGGAATTTAAAAATATCCAGTGCTTAACAAGGTAAAATTGACAATGTCTGGCATCCAATCAAAATTAGTAGGCATGTAAAGAAGCAGGAAAACATGACACATAATTAGAAGAATCAATCAATCAAAAATGACCCAGAACTGACAAGACAGTAGAATTAGCAGAGAAGGACATTAAATTTGAAAAAATAATGGGTGAAAATTTTTCACATTTGCTGAAAACTACAAACCTACAGATCCAAGAAACTCAACAAACTCCAAACAAAATGAACATGAAGGTAATTATACCCAGATACATCATAACCAAATTGCTCAAAACTAATGATAGAGAAAATCTTAAAAGCAGCCAGAAAGAAATGCCTTATATCTTTATGCACTTCTGCACCTTTGCCCCGAGAAGACCACCATACTTCATCACCTCCAGTTTTGTATACATGAAAATAGTTACAAATATTCTCTTCATATACCTGTGTTCACAATTTCCTTTAACTTTATATAATTTATTGGCCAGTAAGGGTGTGCTATAATAATATTCATGTTTGATTTATTCTGAGGACTAAAATCATGAAAACCTGTCATATATTCAAAACCAAATAACAAAACAATTTTTACTAGTTTGAGACTAGTAGATGACTTCTCATTTGTATCTCATAAAGTGGATTGAGCTGATGATAATGTTAATAGTCATGGCTGTCCTTAACCTTTATATTCAAATTGCTTAACTCTAAACAGTTAAACCTCTAATCAAAATGTAAAATTATTTTTTAAAATTGAAAGTATACACCGGCTATTTAGTATAAAAAGATTTTAAAATTTTAAACAGTTTTCTATCTCCTGTCTCATACAATCTCCTGTTCTTTCCAGTCCTTACTTCTTTGACATGTGTCAATGAGTATTAATAAACATCTTCTAAACAGATGAAAGAAAGAGACAAGTAAGAGATAAAATAGGGAGTGCTGTTTACTTGATTAATTTCCCTGGCAGTAACTGCAAATGCGTATGACACAGAAAATATCATTTCCCAATTAAAACAAACCCTAAAAGTAGTAAAGTTTGCTTCGGGAAAGAGACTATGTCTCCTTGAGTTTTATTAGAATCACTCTGAACCCTTTTATTTCACTTAACTGTTGTCACTGGATCCTTGGGGTCTGTCATTTTCAGTTCCCCAGTGAGTATGTTTCCTTTGGCTCTCTTTAGTTGGGCTGAAGCAGGTTAAACTTTTAAACAGATTTTACTAAACTCTAAGTGATACACAGATAAAGAACGCAAGAAATGCAAAAACATTCACATTTAGAATACAGGTTCAAGAGAGGTTCAACCACAAATGGCCTCCTCCCAGGATTCAAGGGCCCTTACCCATTCAGTACAGCTTAACCTCAGGATTACTTTCATAGCTTTCCCATCTTCATGTTGACAGTGCTACCACAACCCTGCTCCTAGGAGGCACCTTGATATTATTGTGGAGAAGACCAAAGGAAGCAGATCTTATGAGTTGTCTATTTAGGATTGTTCCTTTCCAGTCTGATCCAGAAAATTTTAAGAGGATGACTGATAACATAAAACTCTCACCCTTCAGGTAAGATTTTCAAACTTCCATAATAGGGACTAGATTGTATACTTATAGACCTAATGCTATAATCATATCCTAATATAAAATGTAAGAATAACATATATATAATGGCATAGAGATAATGAACAATAAACTTATTTCATTTTCCTTCCAATACTGAATAAATTATCTACAATCTAACATATCCCAAATGGTTAAAAAAAATAGTGAATCGAAGGGGAACAAATCCTTGGTTTTTCGCAGACTGGCCATGGGGGCTTTCTTCCTTCCCATTTTCCTGAGCACCAGTAAAAGGACAGTAGGGTCTTTAGCTGATTTCAACACTGTTCTCAGGGTCTTCAATTTCTAGACCTGAAGGTTCCTTGCTACTGTTTAGTGTTGCTTAAAGAAAGTAAGTGCTTTCTACTCTTTCTCAGACTAACCCAT
>CM052439.1:58551879-58592158 GCA_028533085.1 Varecia variegata | reverse complement strand
AAAAAAAAAAAAAGGTGTGGGGTATAGTGTTTTGTCTCTTGGAGTGCTCTTGTTGCATGTCCAAGTCCTGCGCTACCACCATGGGGCCTGGAAAAGCCTTGTACTGTTATTTCTCTGCTTGTTAAGTTACTCTCACTAACAAACTTTGCTGCTATTAGCAACATGTGTGTCATCAGTGGTTTGTGTGATCATGCATCTTGTACAATAGTTGGTGTCCAAGAAAGTCCTGAGGTCATGGCTTTCCGGAAGGGGGAGAACCAGGAGTGAAAGAATTTCTCCTTGAGGGCAGAGGTAATTCACTTGGCAGAGTTGGGGTCACAGTAGCTATGCCTGAGAATGACAGAAGCCCTAAATCAGTAAACTAAAGAGGGTGATTAGTTATGATAAGGTGGTTTGAAATTCAGTTCTATCCCTCCTCCTTGTCAGCTTAGAGACTTTCATGAGTCCTAAGGGGGAGGATGAATTAGAAAAGGTGTTGGTAGCCTCTCTGGAAGGGAAGGTGGGGCAAAGTCCCACTGTCTCGCTGTTATATGACACAACTGGTCCCTCTGTATGTGAAGCCAGTTATTGTAAGGCATGGTGTATGGAAGCCTGAATGGGAATACCAGCAGGAGCAAATCCAGCAGTATACAGAGCAAGAGCTGGGGCCTCAACAGGTCCACTACCATAGGCACTAGGAAAGATCCTCAGAGGCTCGGCTAGGTTAGTGTAATTATAAGAAAACCCAGGGTTTGAGAGGAGAAGCCCTGACAGTGTACTCTTGGTGCAGAGAATTTTGGATGACTGAATCAGAGCAGGTCCCCTTAAGTAGACAATAGCTTTGACTTTATTTTTTCATCAAGGAGGCAATGTTGGAAAAGAAACAGTTCTTTTAGATCATGCGAGCCCCATCTCAGGGCAGGAAATGAAAAGAGAGAGCCTAATAAGGAGTACAGGTTTCTGCCCAAAATAAAAAGAAAGAAGGAACAAAGAAAGGTGAAAATAGATGGGCTAGATTTCTGGCGGTCTCCCTCACACCAATAAATGTGGTACTGCTCATAAACAGAAGGAATGATTAAGATAGAAATAGAGGAGTTGCCTAATTCTGGAGTGTGGGACTGTGGTCCTATTCAAAAACTTAAAAGGCCCACTGAGACTATGGACATGGGACATGTGAGATGAGATACAGAATACTGAATGGTTCACAGGCTTAAGCAATTATTAGGAGAGGTGGAGTCACCAAAAGAGTAGGTGGAGAAGGTCCCTGGGAAGGAATCTCTTTCAGAGATTAGGGCTATTAAGCTTCACCCCCACAAACTGTCTGGTAAAATTTCACAGGCTCTAGACTCTTCAGAAAAGGACTCAGAGAATAGAGCTGAGGGAAACACCCTACATCATCTTGACTCTTTTGAAATGGGATTACTGAGGGGAATATTGACAGTCATCAGCTCCACTTTATATGTTTGGTTCAACTCCTAAAGCCAAGCTTCTTTGTTCCTTGATCTGAGCTCTTTCAAACTTAAGGAGAACTAGGGCTGGGATCAGAGTCCCACGCCCTCCTCCAAGGGATTGCTAACCATGTATTTCAGATCATTATGCTGGAAAAGGAGAAGAACCTCAAATATTTACAGGCTTACTAGAAATGGGGGACCATGTATTTATTGTTTTAGACTGCAAAAGAGCTCTGGCAAACAAGTTCTTCAACTAGGGTTTGGATTCAGTGTTACCTGTGGCTGAAAGATCAGAATCACAATCACTGCAAACGCTTTTGAGCTTTTTGTGTGAACTCTAGTTGTTCCTTTATCAGACTGTGTAAAACTGGCATGGAAATATGGGGATATTTAAGTCCTGCAAAAGCATGTCTACTTATCAATTGGACATATTTATGGGGACCTCTGTTGGTATTGGCCAGGTATGTTGGGAAAATGCCCCTGTACTTACAAGGTCTGCTGACATTGTGCAACAGTGTTGCACACCTAGAGAAGAAAGATTGCATTTCTTATATAAAGATAGATTCATGCAGGGGTACTGAGCAACACCATTTCACAATTTACAACGCTGTTTAGCTAACTCTATTTGTTTAGCTAACTCTATTTGATACTAGAAATACAAGTGTCTATGACTACTCTCAGGCAGAGACTCTGAAGGCTCTGAAGGCATGTGTTAGATTTGGGGTGTTTGACTTCCTCTAGCCAATGAATGGATATGGAGTTGCTGTGTCTCTTGCATGTGCAGACAGTATACATACTGTAAAAAACTGAAACATATTTGTTATATACTGGGGTTTCCAGATATGATATATATATAAAACAATGGAGCTCCTTTCACAGCTGCTGCCATTTAACAATGGGCTTGCCAACATGGTACTGGGTTGCTGTTCCATGTTCCCTCTCATCCACAAGCAGTACAGAATGCTGGGATAGCATTCTGAAAGACAGCTGTACCAACCCCTTCAACAATGACCTCTGTAAGACTGTATGGTCTGGGGGCCTTCTGATGTTTATACTTTGAACACTGCTTGCACCTCATAAAGGTCCCTCCACTTTGGTGAAGTTCCTCATTTGCCCTGGCCCTTCTTAAGTCATACATTGTAGAACTCTCTTTATCTTCTCAGGTCCAGAGAGACAATGCTGATATCTTAGCTCCAAGTGAATCCATGTCCCACAACAAGAGCACCCAAAACTCTCAACCAAATACTTCCACTTTAGACTTGCAGTTGAGTCTGACTAATAGCATGCTGGCAGTGTGCTAACTCCAGGAAAGCATAAGCCAAGTGGATACAAAAGGTAGCAATAAACCTCTGTGATCCAATGGAACTTGTTTTGTTATGGGAAAGGCATGCCCCTCCTGCCTCCCATCTGTCTGCATACTTTGTAAGTACTATGAGACCTTGTTTACAATGACTCAAAATCTAAAAGGCATGGGTGACTTTCCCAGCTGTGGCCTTCAGTGCCAGCATCAGAGACTAGCTACAGATGTCACAGATACAGGCTTTCCTGACTCTGCACAAGCGTTCTTTCCTTGAATTGGCACCTATGAAGCTGAGGATATGACCCACAATTACTACCCTGCTATTTATTGAGAAGGCTGAGTTCTTATCACTGAACAAATTAATACTGATTCCTTGATCTGAATAATATTAGATAATTGCATAGCTTCAGCTATTTGTTGGATACACAGCCAGATGGCTCTATACCTCTTAACAAACACTGAAGGTACCACTTAAAATCTAATTGATTACTATTCCAGATGGGAAGGCACATATCTAGTGAGCCACACTGGGGGTCAGGGGTTGGACTGAGGGGTACTAAACCCTAAATTTTAGCTAAACGGCCATGGGAGCTGGCTTCCTTTCCTATTCCCCAGAACTCATGAGCAAACTAGCTTAGCCACTGAGCTGGTTTTCTGAGAGCCAGCAGGGTCTTTAGATGATATTGGCACTGTTCCCAGGGTCCTTGGGATGTAGCCCTTGGCCCTTTGTATGTATACTTCCTTGCGCTATCCCTAGGCCCAAAGGTCCACATATATGTTGTTTCTTAAAAGAAATAAAGGATTTTTTACCCCCTCTTGGGACTAACCTAAAAATATAAAGTGGTATGAAGGCAAGGTTTTCTCTCTTGAATGGTCTTGTTGCTTGTCCACTCTCAGGAACCACTATAGGGGCTCAGGAGATTTTATGTGCTCTGTTACTTCTCTCTTCTTAAGTTACCATCACTAGTAAACTTTGTTATTATCAGCATTCTGTGTATTACTTACGGTGTGTGTTACCTTGCACCTCTTACAACATGAATTTAATTTAATTAATATTTTTCTTTGGAAGTAATCCAAGGTCTAATATTTTCTCCATGTAATATTAATTGATGATAATGATATTATAGGAATTAAAAAAAAAACTTGTACATTTAATGTTAAATCTAACCTTACTTTTATTAAGAGGACATTGTAATTTTAGGAAACTTTTAAAAAGTGATAAATAAGAAGGGAATAACGTATATTGTTGATACTGAATTAACTTGCAGCATCCATTTATTTATGGTACTTTCTACCAGTTGATACTTATTCACTGTTATCAGCCTTGCTCTCAGATATAGTACTTGCTCATATTATAAACTTGTATGTATCGGCTCTGTGGCACAATGGATAGCACATTGGACTTCTATAAACTTGTATGCGCTCATGCTTTGTCTTCACCTGTGCTGTATTTTTCCAATTAGATTGTGAGCTCTTTGTGGCTAGGATACGTTAATTGATTCTTTTGCATGTCCACAGCACTTAGTGCAAGGCACAACACAGGTGCAAATAAACACTTGATTAAATCGTGAATTATTTCCTATTTTAATTAGCTGTAGGATAAAGAGAAGTAGTCTACATCTGTTACTTATTTTATAAGTTCACAGCACTTAGAATATAGCAGATGCACATCCATTAATGAAACAAAAACTTTGAGAAAATAAACTTCAAGTAAAAATTACTCCTACTTTCTCTCTGTTCTGCAATGACCACAAATAATAGTACAAAGTATAATTAATATTTATATATCACTTTGTAGCTCTTTTAGATCCATTACTGACATGATCCTTATAACAATCAAAGAATGTATATAGAACTTGTTAAAATTCTTCTTTTGTAGAGAGGGAAATTAAGGTTCAGAGAGATTAGGTGGTAGGGCTGGAATGGAAATGGAAGTCTAATAAGTACAAATTCAATTAATGTTACTTAATCTGAGAAGCCTAAAATTAAAAAAAAATAAATAACTGTCTCCTATAAACCTTAACTCCTATAAACCTTACCTATAAACCTTACCTATAAAACTCCTATAAACCTTACCAAAGACATGAAATTATTTATCTATTTACTTTCTTAATTAAAGTACTTTTAAAGTAGCATGTAAAGTACTATGCTTAACACTAAGGAGAATACAAAGTAGTAGTATAGATAACCATTATAAGATTTAAATAAGGAAATAATATATATATCAATGCACCAAAACAATGGTATAATGAATTATTTGGTTGTGAAGGAGTTCACATATAGTAAAAATTAGTTTCACTTAAAAATCTGGAGAAGTTTATGGAAGGGCTAGGATTTGAGCTGGAGTAAGAAAGATGGGTAAAATTTAGATGCTTGAAGAAAAGGCAGATCATCATCATAATGAACAGGATTTGGCAAAGCATGCAGACACGGGGAGGAACATGCATGTGTTGTGCGACAGTGAATAGACTGGTCTAGGTGAATTCACATTAGAGAACAGTATAAAGATAGTTTGGGTTCAGATTTGTATAGGGCCTTGAATGCCAAGCTAAATATATATATTTATTACATCATCTTATAGGCAATATGAAGTCATTCAAGGTTTTGGAGTAGAGGCATGATATGAGGACAGAATGTAAGGGAAGGAGGGAATTTTATACAGAGAAGCTGGGGATATACTAATATCCTAAGAACTAATTTCAGCAGTGTAGCAAAGAGACTGATTTCAGACATTTTGAAGGAAGAGTTGATGTCCTACATACTTCAAGCTTAGATGTCCAAGTGACTGAGAAGGATGTGACCCTTAATCAAATTAAAGAATATTTAATTGGTCTGGGGTAGGGCTCAGGTTGGACTTTTTTAAGTTTTTCAGGTGATTCTAATTACAGCTAAGGCAAAGAGCCACGCACCTGCGCATATCTCAGGAAATGCTCAAATGTGTCTTAAACATGTAAACAAAAGCTCAATATTCATCATCATGAAGACACATGAAAATATAAAACTCAAAAATCAAAACAACCCCCCCAATGAAATACTACCTTACACCTATCAAAATGGCCATTATTATTTATTTCTCTTTTTTCCCCAATAAGGGCAAGAATGACCACTATGAAAAAGGCAAAAAACAGTACATGTTGGTGCACATGTGCTGAAAAGGGAACACTTACACACTGTCGGTGGGAATGTAAATTAGAACAACCTCTGTGGAGATCAGTATGGATATTGCTCAAAGAACTAAGTAGATCTACCATTTGATCCTGCAATCCTACTACTGGGTATCTACCCAGAGGTAAAGAAATCATTTTATCAAAAAGATACTTGCATTTGTATGTTTATGGCAGCATAATTCACATTTGCAAAGATATAAAACCAAACTAAGTGGCCATCAACTGATGAGTGGATAAAGAAAATGTGGTGTATATATATATAAGATATACCATGGACTACTACTCAGCAGTAAGAAAGAATGAAATAATGTCTTTTGCAGCAACTTGGATGGAACTGGAGGCCATTATCCTAAGTGAAGTAACTTGGGAACAGAAAAATAAATGTCACATATTCTCATTTATAAGTGGGAGCTAAATTATGGCTGTACAGGGCACACAGAGTGGTATAATGGACATTGGAAACTCAAAAGGAGTGAGGGTAGGAGGGGATGAGGGATGAAAAATTGAGTACAATGTACGCTATTCAGGTGATGGACACACACTAAAAGCCCAGACTTCAGTACGATACGATATACATATGCAATGTAATCTAACTTGTACCCCCTAAATTTATTAAAATAAAAAAAAGAAAAAAGGTGATTCCACTGCTAAAAACAAAAAGCTCAAAAACAACTGCTTTATTTATAATTTCTATTAGAGTTACCTATGTGATTAACCAATCATCTCTCTCCATTGGACTGTAAACCTCTACATGACATGGATTGTGTTCTATGTAGCTTTGTGCCTCCTGTAGTGCCTACCATACAGTAGGTAGTAAAAAAAATGTATTGAAAGAAGTTTTTGCTTCCATGTACTGCCATGAGTCAATAGCTCCAATCTGCAATCTGTAAGCACTGAAATAACACTTTTGTTCTCATCAGAATGTAGACATTTGGAAATGTTCAAACATAGAGTTTTGAAAAGTTCAAGAAGGTTTATTGAGCACATAAATTCACAATGTACTGTGCTACTTAATGTAACAGAAATGGAGCAGCAAAAGAATAGTCTAAAGGTAGACTATCAGGAATTTTTGGTAACACAAATTCAAGGAAGGAAGTTTAAAGGAGAAGAAAGTTTGGCTGGTCCGAAGGTAGTGAGTTATCTCACTTGATTGTTCACAGTCAGTTACAGATTGAACTCCTTGTTCTACTACTTTCCCCCCTCCTCACTACTGCACTTGACTAGTCTTAAAAAAAAAATAAAATAAAATAAAATAAAATAAAGGAGAAGAAAGTGATCACAAGTTTTAAACATGAACAGTGTTTGAAAAGGAATGAGGATTACAATAAAGATCTTAGATTTAAACAAGTTTCTTTCAGGGGTACAGTCAGGATGGATACTTGTTTCAAAAGTTAAAGAATAAACCATATACTGAGAAGTTTGACAATACCAAGAAAGAGAAATGGAGCAACAGCTATAAAGAATAATACAGGTGAAGCTCTTTGTCTAGTAAATAATAAAAAAATAGCTTATGTTTTATGTCAGAAAGAATGGCAAAGGAAAAATCAAGGGTAGGGAGGAAATATTTATCATTGAAAGGTACATTATGAATTCAAAAGAAATAGGAATCAAGGTTTAACAATGCTTATCAATAAAAGAGACTTGATTACAGAGCACCAAACATACTGAAGAAGTAACAGGGTTTTTAAAACTACAGTTTCGTATTTAATACTTTGTAATAGATTAAGAGTTCCTACCTTCACCACTCTCCATGCCTTCTACAAAAATCCCCCCACATTGGGGAAGAATCCAGTATCGCCGTCTGTAACGATCCTGGCCGAACATCATCGAACGTAATGAGTGAGAAGCATCAAAGAGCTTCCTTCTGTACTGACTTTGTTGCTGGTAAAAAATGGTGCATATAATTACATTATGGATGTTAAATGCTTTAAAAATTAAAAGGAACTTTGTAGTTACTATGCCTTTAGAATAGACAAATTTCACTACTGAGACAAGACAGCAAAAGGCCAAATTATATCCCCGACTTCAATTTCAGTAAGATTTATAAATATAGAAATTATTTTAAGACAATTGGAATATTTTTGTTTCCATCCATGGATTAAAAGGATAAGTTTTATTTTATCAAGTATCTTACAGTAAAACATGTTTTATACTTGATAATAAATAATGTGATCAGTATTTTACTGTATCAAAGCAAACTGGCTCAATTTTATTGATTATAGTATATAACAAATAATATTTATATTTATAATTGACCAAACCTGTATTTGATTATATTTATACTCATGCTATAAACTTAACAACACATGATAAAGTTTTGGGATAGATCTGTGATAAATCTAACATTTATACAATACACAGGCATCTCATACTACTTACACAAATTCATTTTTTCCTTTATGAAAAACTCATCTTAAATTTCACTAATGCTACTGAAATTTAGTTTTTAATGAGAAGTACATAAATATGTACCGTTTATAAATCCAATGCAAATAAAATCCACAAATATACAAATGTAAAATAAAACCTAAGATGCTGAAACTATTACCATGAAATTCAACCGAATTTTTTGAATAATTAATTTCAAGAAATAAAACTATGCCTGTATTGAAACTTTGTATTTATATGAAGAGCTGAAGAATACAGAATGTTTTTCCATAGGCTCTAATTAAGTTCAATATCAGGTGTTAAGAGGCGGGCTTTTAACTTTGGCATTAAACTTTTAAGGTTTAATCCTGAGAATATTTCTGGAGCTCTTCATTTTAGTTAGTAACAAAAAGCTTGTTTTTATTTAGCAGTCAGGAAAAAACTAATCCCCCATGCAACGCAGATTTTTAAAACACTGCAAAAAGATGCAAACATTAATCTGAAAAATACTTACTTTACTCAGTTTTTCGATCTGTTTTTCTAGCTCTTCAACACTTGCTGCTTGGTCACCTTCATCCTATATGTAAGAAAATACAGTATCACTTATCTGTTTTTCTGATTTATTTATTCAATCATTCAGCAAGTATTTAATGAATATCTCCTGTATGTAAAGTAGTAGGAGAGGCACTGAAGAAACAAATAAGACCCAGGTTCTTCTCTATAAGCTAATAATCTGGTAAGGAGATACAAAACATTACATTGAAAAAAAATACCTAAATAGTAGGAAGCTATAAGGACTTCAAAAGACGTAGAAATTAAAAACCACGGAGTTCAGGGGAGGGTGAGATTACTTTTAGTGGAAATCTATACCAAGAGAGGCTATACGGAAGAGGTTATATTTTAATTAGATACTAAAGGATAGTTAGAAATTTATTTTTTATATTTTTTAACATCCTACAATGCACAAGAATGGTTAGAAATTTATCAATATGAAAAAAGAGGATAGGGCATTCCATAAAGAGTTTGATATATCTTGACATGAAAGGTACATAAGGAGAGGCAAGATAGGAGATGAGGCAAGATGAGTTTTGGGCTAGATTGTGAAGAGTTGTAAATGCTTGGTAATGAAAAATAATATGATCCTTTAAGGGAGGTTAAATATCAGAATTCTGCTTTACAAAATTAATCTGGCAACAGTTGTAAGATGGCCTAGAGCAGAGAAAGGTATAAGGTTTTAAATTTAGAAGACTGCAAAAATATTGCTACCATTAACTGAAGGGGCCATTTTTAGAGTGAAGAAGGTACATTCTGCTATTAGAATATAAATAATCCAAAGTATACATAGTACTAATTTCATAAATAGAAGGTTTGTATGTGATTATACATAATTTTTCATTCTAAAATATGGAAATAGAAAAACTACCCCCAAATTGTATGTTTTAGAGGGAAAGCATGAATAGAGAGTACACAGTCTTCTTTTGATCTTAGCTACACTACTTGATACATGCAAATTACTTAACTTTTTTAAGACTATTCCTTTATCTGTAAATTGGTGATAACATCTGTAACACTGAATTTTTGTGAGGACTAAATAAAAACAGATCTGAAAGCAACAGAGTACTTTCTTTAATAAGAAGATGCAGGCACAGCTCAGTTTTTAAAAAAACAGAACTGGTTTTTCATGTTTACTTTCTATAGGCACTTTTAAAAAGCCACATTGCCACCAACCATTCACAAATATTTATTTCTAGACCAGTATGGCTATCTACTCAATAAAATGAAGTGAAAAGAAGTCCCCAATAATCCTATCATTATCTATCATTTACCCACTCCTTACCCAAATTTAGGAGACCAAGTTAAGAAGGTGTTTTAGGTTTATTATTTGTGTTAACAGTAACATAAATTCTATCTGGGATTAAAGGAAACCTTAAAAGACAACAGGCTCAAGAAAAATTAAATCTTGACTCTCAAACATATATTTATATATTGATTCCAAAGTGATCTTTTGATCAACAGGGCAAATGTTTGATAATCTGCTTAAAAAAATATAATTCAATCAATAAATATTTGAAGTAAGACATCAAATATTTGAAATAGTCAGATAACAGCCAAATAAATTAACAGTCATTTTTAAGATTCTTACGATGAGAAAGAAATAAAATGTCTACTAAAGTTTTATTTAAAGGAGTTTGGCTAATACTACTTATAATTTTCAGTGTATAAAAGAACTTAGAAGACCAGAGAGAAAGGCAGCAGCAACAACAAAACTAAGAACACAGCATCTATTCCTGCCATGGTTCCCCAGTTTCTCAATCAAAAAAGAAGGCCATTATATGTCCCTATGTGTCAGAGTTTAATTGTCCACAAAACCTCTCAAATGCCAACTTGTGAAGTTAAAGCTCACATAGGTCTCAACACAAACTTAAATATTAAAGGAAGACTCCACGTGTTGAAGGAATGAAGACTGAGGAGAGGGAATCATCTTTGAGACAAATGGTTGTGACTTAGTCAAAGGCAGCGTCTTCTAACTGAAAGGCATCACATGGTCTCAATGGAAAACTTCTCTGCAATTAATCCTTTAGGGACTATAACCACCACTGATACTCTACTATAACTTAACAGGAGGACAAACCTATTTTTTGAGAGCCAAGGTGCCTATCTTATCAATCAGGTTCATTAAGTAGTCATTATGTAGGTAATTGATGTGTCTGCTGGCTCTTCATTATAAAGAATAATGCAAATCATTTAAAATAAATGTTCATTTGGCTTCTTAGGTCCCAAAATATTTATTATTTTTAAAAGCTTTAAAATTGTTTCCTCACATTCATAACAAGATATACCTTTGCCAATGAAATCTTACAATCTATTGAACTCCATCATTCAACACTCATAAAAAAGTAAAATACTACTTTCTCCTCTAAGAAATGTTAATAATGATTTTCAAATAGTATATGTATATAAAGAATAAAATGTATGGTGCATTAATTCTCTGTTAAAAAAAAAGCCAGGTGAAACAAATCATTTCTGTAAATAAATTCTAGTTTAGTTGGATAACTACCCAGTAGAATACACTGAAAACCCAATATAGAGTTCTCAAATTTATGAGAGTTAACACTTTAAAACAATGTATAATATTAAGTGCCAAAAGGGGATACTAATTCTGTGAAAAGGTGATTAATTTTGGTGAGAAAGGGTTAAGTCCTGCTACGGAAACAGCATCACTTGCAAAATGAAACAGACTGCTTATTAATGGTATCTTTTGTTTGAGTAATTACAATTCTGATACCTAAATTATATACCCTTCATATTATTTGTCATAGGATGAATGTATTAATATATGATCCAGTGGTTTCCAAAGTACAGCATTATGAAATAATTTATTTCTGCAAGGAAATCTCAATGTAGTCTCATTTTTAGATTGGTATTCATAAAAGTTGTAAAGTAAATTCACTGCAATGAATTCTTGGATATGACACCAAAAGCACAGAAAATAAAAGCAAAAATAGACAAGTGGCACTATATCAAACTAAAAACCTTCTGCACAGCGTAGGAAACAACAGACTGAAAAGGCAACCTACAGAATGGGAGAAAATATCTGCAAATCATATATTTGATAAGGGTTAATATCCAAAATGTATAAGGAAATCTTGCAACTCCATAGCAAAAACTAGGTAACCCTGTTAAAAAATGGGCAAAGAACCTGAATAGACATTTCCCTAGAGAAGATATACAAATGGTGAAGAGGTGTATGAAAATATATTCAACATCACTAAACAGGGAAATGAAAACCAAAACCACAATGATATATCATCTCACACCTGTTAGGATGGCAAGAGGAGAAGAAGAGGAGAAGAAGTAGAGGAGGAGGAGAGGAGAGGAGAGGAGAGGAGGAGGAAGAGGAAGAGGAAGAGAAAAGAAAAGAAAGCAAAAGAAAAGAAAGAAAGAAAACAAGTGTTGATGAGGATATGGAGAAACTGGACCCTTAATTTTAACGCACCATTGGTAGGAACGTAAAAATGGCGAAACTACTATGGAAAACTGTATAAAGGTTCCTCAAAAATTAAAAAATAGAACTACTTACAATATGATGCAATAATCCAATTTCTGGATATTTATCCAAAAAGAATTAAAATTAGGATCTTGAAGTATCTGCACTCTCATGTTCATTGCAGCATTATTCACAATGGCCAAAGGGTGGAAGCAACTAAGTGTCCATGAACAGATGGATGGGTAAATAAAATGTGGTATATACATACAACAGAATATTATTCAGCTTTAAAAAAGGAAATCCTGCTATATGCAACAAGAAGGAAGAACCTTGAGGACATTATGCTAAGTGAAATAAGCCAGTCACAGAAGGTTAATTTCTACATAATTTCAATTATATGAAGTATCTAAAATAGTCAAACTCATAGAGATTATAATGGTGGTTGCCAGGGGCTGGAAGGAGGGAGAAATGGGGGAGTTACTATTCAATGGGTATTAAAGTTTCAGGTATGCATGATGAATAATAAGTTCTAGAGAACTGCTATAAAATATCATGCCTACAGTTAACAATACTATATTGTACTCTTAAAAATTCATTAAAGAGTGGATCTCATGTTAAATGTTCTTACCAAAATTAAACGAAAAAAGAGAAGTAAATTACATGCTAGTAATTGTTATCATTCTGGTTTTAAAATATTGGGAGGGATAATTTATGAAAACATTTTGCATATGCTATTTTTACCTAAGAAAAAGAACTATTAGCACATAATCTTATAAATTCTTCTACATTATTCAGATTCAGTCATAAATTTGATTCAGTAACTTATCCCAATTAGGTATTGTTTTTACACATTCCGTCAATAAATTCATCCCTCTAAGGCTTCTTTTTTTATTTTTCTAGCAGTACTGAATTGATGCAAGAAAGACTTCTAGATTTCTTTAGTTAAATACTGCTGGCATTGAGAGCAAAAGAAATAGTTGGCTGTATATTGTTTTCTTGAGTGCCATTATGCAGCCCTATCAATATTTCTAGCATTCTTTTCTGGTAAAAAGTGAACTTCAATCTTTTATACATGTCCATTTCCACGGCTTATGGTAGCTTTCCCTAAACACACACACACACAAACACACCCTCTATGACCTTGCCTTCTTCCCTTTGGCCTACTCTTCAAAGTTAGCTCCTTCATTTTGATTGAAACCCCTCCAATATCTTTAGAACTTTGTACCATTAATTATTCTCTCTATCTCTTTAATTTTAAATCTCCCTCTCTCATTTTATTGACTCTTTCCCTTCAACCAAAAATCATCTCAAGTCTTTCACACCTGAAAAATCCTTCGCTCTTTGTCTTCCTCTAAGAACTAACTACCCTTTCTTCTGAGGCACAAGATTGGTTGACTGATTGATTGATTTCATTTATTTTTTAAATATTAAAATTTTTTACCCAGAGCCACACCCAAGAAGCCTTGAGCAAGTGAACTCCTCTTCTGAGGCACAAGATTTGAAACAGTCATCTTTACTTTCTCACTTTCTATTGTTTTTTTTTTTTTTTCTTTTTTAGACAGAGTCTCGCTCTGTTGCCTGGGCTAGAGTGAGTGCCGTGGCGTCAGCCTAGCTCACAGCAACCTCAAACTCCTGGGCTCAAACGATCCTCCTGCCTCAGCCTCCCGAGTAGCTGGGACTACAGGCATGCGCCACCATGCCCGGCTAATTTTTTTCTATATATATTTTAGTTGGCCAGATAATTTCTTTCTATTTTTCGTAGAGACGGGGGTCTCGCTCTTGCTCAGGCTGGTCTCGAACTCCTGACCTCGAGCGATCCACCCGCCTCGGCCTCCCAAAGTGCTAGGATTACAGGCGTGAGCCACCGCTCACTTTCTATTGTTATCAACCAATTATATAGCCTGGTATCTGCTCTCGCTCCTCTGATAAAACCGTGTTGGCACTGGTTACCAGTGACCTCTATGTTGCCAAATCCAAGAAACACTTTCAGTCTTCATCACAGTAGACTACTACGTTGCTTTAACATTGTTTATCACACCTTCCTTTTTGAAATGTTTGATTTTTCTTGATTTCTGTTATTACTACACATGTAATAAAATGACTTAAGAGAGGAGGCCTGACTGCTATCCTTTGAAAGTCCTGCTTACAAAGTTGGTTCTTGCCTGGCATATGGGAACCTGGATTTCAGGAGGGTCCCCCCACCCTAACTGTTAAGGTTGGCTCATTAGACCTAAGCTTTTTGTGCTAACAATGTGTTTTATACTGAACACCTGCTTTTCTTCAGTAAGTCTGGACTTTTGGCACATACTATGCAGAGGGTACCTACATGACCAGCCCTCAATAAAAAACCTGGGCACTGAGTCTCTAATGAGCTTCCCTGGTAGACAACATTTCACATAGGCAGTCATAATTTGTCGCCAGGGGAATTAAGCCCATCCTGTGTGACTCCACTGGGAGGAGACTCTCGGAAGCTTGCACACAGTTTCCTCTGGACTTTGCCCCGTATGCTCCTTGATGATTTTGCTTTGTTTCCTCTTAGTGTAATAATTCATCACCATAAGCACAAGTATATGTTAAGCTCTGTGAATCATTCTAGCGAACCATTGAACCTGGGGGAGGTTTTAGGGACCTCGAACCCATTATAGAAATCTCCTACCTCTCTGACTGTTCCTTCTTGAGCAAGAAGTCTTGTGGGCTTCTGTTAAATACTGATGTTCCCTGGGGTTTAAACTTCAGTCCACTATTCTGTTCACTAAACCAATCCCTGTGTGTAACCCTCATCTACCTCATGATTTTAAACTATCATCTATGTGCTAATAATTTCTAAGATCGGTATTCCTAAATCCAACTGACTGCTGAACTTCTGCACAGGTACCTCAAACTCCACATGTTCAAAAATAAAACTATCATAATTTTATGTCTTTAATTACCTATTCCCTTATCTACCCCTACACCAATTTTTCATTTACTGTGTTCCTGATATCCCTATCTTAGTTAATGGCAACAATAGCACACAGTTTCCCAAGCCTGATAGCTAGAAATCAATCCTACCTTTCCACCAACGTACATAGTCCATCTTCAAATCCTGCCTGTTCTTTCTCCTACATATTTATTACATTCTTTCCCCCTTCATCCCAACTACCATTGTTTTAGTTTCTACCACTTACAACTCACCTAAACTACTGCAATCACTCTTGACTGATCTTCACACCTCTAATGTTGTCCTATCCCATTTCTATTTTCCACAAAGCTGCCAGAATGAGCCACTTAATCAAGTCTGACCATGTTATTCCCTGCTTCTTATAACCCTGCAATGGCTACCTATTACTAAAAAAGCATAAAATCCTAGTTCATTGTTATGTGTAAGACTCTCCAGTAACAGTGAGGCACTTGTAATTCCCTTAAAACACGCCGTGGTTTCATGCTTCTGTGTCCTTGCTCATGTCCTTCCCTCTGCCTTGTATACTCTTCCCTAGATTTTTCCCCAGGTTAATATTCAGCCCAGCTTATAGCCTCAGCTATTGGGTCCTGAAATCCTTTGTGGGAGTTTATTCCACCAAAAGTCTAAATGCCTTTCCTTTGTAGGTTTACCTGCCTAGTCCATTGCAAACACCCCTCTCAAAGCAGTTAATACATTAACATATCACATTTTATTTTTGTAAATCTTCCTCAGTAAGACTGTAAATTGAGAGGGGACTTTCAGTGTCTTATTCATCCTTGATTAAAAGTGCCTAGAACTAGAGAAATATAACTGGTGTTTGTTTGAGAAATATATCACTATCGCTAAACCTGACAACACTTTTAAAGGCATGAAGCATTGTACGAATGTAACACAGTATGTTAATAGAATTAAAGAGAATACTTGAAATTAAGAACCTGCACAGCTCTTTGGAGAATTCTCAAGTAATTATATACAAAAAAACATTTAAATTCTTTTATTCAGTCTAAGTGCTTTTTATGTATAGGCATTCTATTTAATATTTACATAATAACCATCACAAAAAACTTTATAAGATAAATATTATAATATTCATTTTTCAGATAAGAAACTGAGGCAAGTAAATGTCAAAACTGAATTCAAATCCAAATCCATTTGACTCCAAATTCTGTTTTTTAATATGTTATGCAGTTTTTGTTAAGTCTTAAAATCAACCTAAATTTGATTACCTCATCTTCACAGATATCAGTCTTCTTTCCTTTTTTGTCATCTTTATCTTCTTCATCCTCATCATCTTCATCAGCTTGGTCATCACTATCATCATCGTCATCATCATCATAATCACTGTCTCCTCCCTTCCTTCTTCTTTTGCGTCCTGGAGTGGGTGTGCCCAAGGGATGCTGCTCTTCTCCAAGATCAATGCCACCTGAAGTGTCTCTTTTGCCTGTTTTCTTAGCATGAATGATTCTGAGCCTTTAAATATTATACAAAATGATGATATGGAATAAAATCCTTCTCTATCTACTTTTTAAAGAGTAAACCATGAGCTTCAAGCAAAAATACCCTATAATATTTCTTTTACAATAAGCAATATATCAATGGCAATAAAACTTAGAATTAAGAAAACTTAAGAAATATGTTTCCATAAATTACAGAATATGTTACCTTTCAAGAGTTATTCTGGATACCTCTTTGGAATTAGAACACATTTAAAAATACTAGGAAAGCTGAAAAGACAAACTCTAACAGTGGCCAAGTGATAATTTCTGATCCTATGCTATCTGATTGAATAAATTTCAATTCGAATTACTATAAAGAAACTATATTCTTAACATAGAACTTGAGTAATTTTAGCATGATATTTCCTGGCAGGAAGATAATTTAGTCTTAATGTTGAATAAGTTTGGTTAGACTGTGTAAAAAATTTTAATTAGAAAGCAATTAAAAAAAGTAGTAGTTCCAAACAGATTCTATTTATGATAAAAGTGACATGATAGCAACAACAATCTTAGAAAATGTGATTGCCTGACTTCTTTGAAAGAAAAGGAGAAAATGACTTTCTTCTAAGTATGAAGATATAAGCTGAATGAATTTCATTATATCTTTTGTCCATTGCAAATTCTGGCCCTGAGTTTTATTAATTTCATACCTCATCCTAATTAAGTACTACCTTTTCTTTAGACAATTAAAGTTTAAATTCTATCTTTGTAATTTATTTGCTTTACTGGGAACTTATACAAAAGAAAAACAGTAGTTTAATTTTAATAAAACAGGACTTACTTGCGGAGTTTACCTTCCACAACCCATTTATCTCTCCTCAAGTTTGACATATAATCAATGTTCTTGTCAATTTCACTGCCAATGTAAAAATTTATTAAAAGATATAAATTAATCCATTTATGCAATGCATTAATTTGGAATGCAAACTAATGCATTTTTGGTAAGTAAAAATGATACAATGTTGTGTGTATATATACATATATGTATGTGTTTACATATGTATGCACATATATGTTGAACAGTGATAATTTCTTCATTGGATACAATATTAGTATTAGAAAATTCACTTTGGTTTCTACCTTAAACCATGAAAGAAACTATCCACCAATTGTCTTAGAAAGACAGCATTCCAAGTTTTGTTGCATATATTTAAGATGTGATAATTTCCAAAATCAAAACAGGAAATCACAACATATTAACACATGGATATTTATGTAGGTGCACATATATACATATGTACATATAAAATCTATCTGAGTGTGTATATATAAATGTCCAAACAAATTAAGACTATTATGACATTTGGTGATAGTATTAAGTCAAAGAGGGTACTTTTTTCTTCTAAGGTAAAAAGCACAGTGTACCATTTACATTGAATTTGTATGTGTGTGTGAGTGTGATAAACAATTGCCACTCAGCATTACTATTTGTTACCATGCTCACGCTTAATGAAATTATTCTTCATGAAATTCTAAAACCTAAATATCATTACACTCTTTGGGATGATAGTCAATGAATAGCAAAAATAAAAGAAAAATTGTATTAATATAGTACCATAGCTAAGATATGGACAAAAAACATATAATGTCCAGCCATGGTAGAAATGCTTGTCTTTGAATAGTCAGAGTGATCCTTTTTTCTAGAAAGGTAAACGACTAAAAGTGATACAATTAAAATCTGTAAAACAACAAATAACAAGGATAAGATGAACATGAATTTGTTCACAAACTGTGAAAGACTAGAGTACATGTTGGTAATAGTATTAATATTTCACTAGTAACAAGTACTAGAGCAGAGGACTTACTTTGACTCTTAAATAAGATTAAGTACTTTTACAAAAAGTACAAATTTATATATTGATAAACTAATAATCTAAGGTTATACTAGCCAATAACAAAAGAGACAGTGGCTGGATAATTCTATCAATGGCTACTAAAGAAAATCAGGAAGTCATCTGTCCTCAAAAGATGTTAAGGAAAGAAAAATTCTGGATCCTTATGATGGTGCTAAATTCTGGCATCATAGCAAGAAAAAAATACTGAAAATTTCTAGTATGTAAAGAATTAACAAAATTATTAAACAAAACAGGTGACAAAGACTACAGGTTACATATATACAGTATGATCCATTTTTCCCCCAATAGACCACAAAGAAATTACATTAATATATGATTAGTGGCCATCTCTAAATGGTATAATTTTTATTTTCTTTGTGTTAGTCTGTAACTTCCAATTTTTATATAATCAATATGTAATACTTTGTGATTAGACAAAATCACATTCTTACCTCACCACACTCTTACTGCATGCCAATTCATTGATCAGGAAAGCCAGGACTGAGGCTTTCTGTGCTGGAGTATGAGCCTGAAAAGCTTTGGTCTTTAGGCTTTCAGTAAGCTCAGTTTGTCCACAGTGGGCTTCCATAAAAATCTGCAAAATCTCGGAAACATTGTCTCGATTCACGCCAACGTTCAGTAAATGTTCTCCAAGAGCTGTTTTGGCCTATAAAATTTTGGCATTTTTATCAGTATTGATCACAGCCATTCAGAACATAAAAACAGTAAGATTAAAAATACATGTATTACATGTTCTAGATATGACTGAAAAGGGCTTTATTCACTTTTTTTTTTTTTTTTTTGAGACAGGGTCTTGCTCTGTTGCCTGGCCAGAGTGCAGTGGTGTCATGATAGCTCACTGCAACCTCAAACTCTTGGGCTCAAGAAATCCTCCTGCCTCAGCCACTTGAGTAACTGGGACTACAGGTGTGTGCCACCACACCCAGCTAAAACTTTATTCACATTTTTGATGAAGTAGACATAAAAATAGGCAATAGATGATAGACAAATATTCAAGTACTTGTATCTTTCTATTCCCTCTCCAAACCATTGGTTTAATGTCATGCAGGGAGACGAGTATGTATGCTCATGGGTAGCAGAAGTTTTAAATCATCTATCAAGCCTTCTCTGACTGTAGAAACTATCCCAAGCTTTTCCCCAGATTTATCTAGACATTTTATTAGTCATGGCAGGGTGGTGAGGTTTAAAAGCATTATCATTGTGCTTTCTAGCTTTACAGTCTCACAGGTTTTACTGCTTGGTAGACTGAATAGGGAGATGCAGGAAAAACTAACAGGTGCATCTGGAAGCTTCTCTCTCTACGATATTATCTAGAAGAGCAAAGCTAACTGGAATGTGTATCTTAACTGGAACTAAGATAAAATAGAACTTATTGAGTGTCCACTGAACAGCACAGAGTCTTAACATCCTGGTCTGTAGGTGCCTTGATTAGCCTCAGTTATTTGCAGTGATTGAGAGAAAACAAAGTATAATTTCAGGAGGCACAAACAAGCTCTAACTGCCTTATGAATTATGAATTCTCTGTTTTTGATGAATACCACTTGGGTATTGCCTTAAATCAACTAGTCTTTGCCTATATCTAGAGGAAAAAAGAGTAATTTGAGAATGGTTTATATTCCTTAAGGTTTATAACCAGGTTTTTCTGTTTGTACCAAATATTAATATAACTTGATGCAAGTCTACATTTAACTTTGTGAGACATTACATGGAAAATTAGATGCGTCTACACAACTTTCTGCTAATATGCTAAAAGCTAGCTATCAATGCACTGATAGTACAAATTTTAAAAAATTTTTTATATATTTTTTTTTTACCTTGTATCCTGTAATTAGACCTGGATCACATACAGCAGCTGAGAGGAGCCTCACAAGCAAGTCTTGTACTTCACCCATGCTGTCCCCTATATTTAGCAATCCCTCTTGAAGAACACTCAGGTTTGGAACATCAATATTCACATCAAAGCCCAAAACTTTACCAAAGTTTCGTAAGAACTGCACCACCATGAGACAGTCTGAAAATGTACTTCCAGAGAGAACAAGTCCTGGAATACGAGGCAACTCTGGCAAAGGCTGAAAATAAAAGAATATATAAATAAAACAAAAAAAAATCTTAAAAAATTTAAAGGACATGATTTTGTATCTTTTGAAATAAAAAAAAACTGCTATCTTTTTTTCTTGAGTATTGTACCAGTGGTTTTCCCTTTGGATGGTAAATTCCCTGGAGGCATTTCTGTAACCTCCAGGGTACTAACCATAGTATCTTGAACACAAATAACCATCAGTAAATTTTAGTTGAATTCAATATGAACTGAGATCTCTGTTAGAGAGACATTAATTTTAATTAACTTACATACTGATAAAACATGGATTATATAACTGGAGCAAAAATTAAATAACAAGAAATAAGCATTTCAAAAGTACTTTACCATGGACATATGTAGTAGGGGCATATGTGCTGATTTCTTCTAATGATGGAGACATTTAAAATTTAATTAAAATTCACAGAAGCTCTACTTTTTTGGTAGCTCAAAAACTAACAGCAGGCATCCGTGGGCTCTATGGCTGGCTATGTATGGCTAATAAATGCAGATAAATTCCTAGGTCCACATGACCAGAACCCATGACCCTGAACATAAACCCACTCATAATGCAACTTTACATTTCTCTATTTTTAGCAAAACATTAATATAAGTTTCAGTATTAAAATTAGAAAGCTGTCTCTGTTGCTACTTCTCAAATATGCTCACATATTAACATTTTAATGACTAAATTGTACTACCAGTTGTCACAGACATTTTAAAAATTCAATAAATAGGTAATCTAAATTAAAAACATTTTTGTCCATGAATGTGATTCAAAGAAAGTACTTTAAATTTTAATTGGAAGAAAGTGACTTATAAATATTTCTATTATCCGAATTGGTGATCCCTTGTTCAAAAATATTCCTCCACCCTGCACTTACTAAAGTAACTAACCAAAGATTTTTTTCTATCAAAATTGTGTAGAAACTCAAAACTATGGATAATAGCTGATGCCATACAAATCTTTTATATTTCACTTGAAAACCAGTTAATTCAAAGTCTCCTTTTTTCTCAAACCAGATAAGACATATATATTTCCATATAATTCTAAAAATTCACATAACAAATCTAATAAATGTATGGCTTTAAATTGACTTATGTATTTGATATAGTGCATATGAATATAAATAAAAATAAAAGATGCAAGAAAAATAAAGCTCATTTAGGATTTAAAAAACTTGCTCACTATGAACTTATTAAATATGTTAATTAATTTGTTTACCTATTCTCTGCTTAAGGAAATTTAAGCATCCAAATGACTAGAACTAGTAAGCCTTCTTTCATTTTTATGTAGAAGCATTTATGCTAAGTAAATAAATAGAATATTAATATAATTCAATCTCCACTAGGGTACTAAAAGTTTAAGCACTTTAGAAAAGAACTTATATAAATCAAGAGACAATCATTTTTGTGTATCAGATGATTATGACATATAAGTAAATAGAGATGCTACTGACCAAGTATAATAATATATTATGGGACAGTATTATAGAGATGATATGCATTATTGATATAATATAATTTTCTGGAAGTACCACCTTCTTAACTATAGTCAAAACATAACTGATTTCTACTCAAAAGCATATGAAATCATGTCAGTTGCCAAGATCTTTGCGATCTTTGTAAATTTCTACTTTTATATATGTTAGCAACAATACTTGTCTGAGAAGCACCATGGAAGAGAAAACACAGGAGATGCTCTGGTTAGACATAGTTTCTTAGCTTCCAGGATGATAAACATAATGGACTCTAAAGTTTAACAAACAGGGGCTTGAATCTAAATAAATCAAGATTATTTGTTGTATAATCTTGGGCAAATTCCTTAACCTCTTTGTGTCTGAGTTTTCTCGTCTGTAAATGGGAATAAATACCAATTCCACAGGATTGTATTGAGGAATAGAATTCATATAAGTGCTTTGCACAGTGCCTGTCATATAGTAAACATGCTCACTAAAGACTGGCTACCATTACTAAAGCATTGAAAGCAGTTATAGATTATAAATTCTAATTTATTTAAACATGTATAAGGAAACGGGGAGGAGTCAGATTTTTCTGGTCCTGAACACCTGGAAAGGACCAAAAGAAACATGAAAATCCTGTCTACTTCTATAATTCTTCTTTGTAGATCTCTGCAGTATTTCTACTTAAATTTAAAAGGTGTGGAGTGTTCCGCTTACATATTAAGAATTGCCATTATCAGCATAGGAGCTCCAGAGAGGTTTGTTTATGGAGAAGTAAATTGATCTAGACTTAGAATTTCATTGCTCTAGTTAAAAATGAGAGGCTTTCATAATGGCAGCTCTGGCAAAGGAATCAGGTGAGAAAACTGTAAATATTAAACTTATTAATGAAATGGCTTACATGCTGTATAAATTACCTTTTGGTCTGCTAAGCACATGTCTTCATTAGGCTTCTTTAGTTCCTTTGCCATTTCTAATTCTAATCTTCGTTGCTCTAGTTTACGCTCTTTATTTAATCTTTTCTCATCACGTTTTTCTTGCTTCAATCGTTCTTTTTCCTTAAAAAGAAAATCATGTCCACATATTCTCCTTAAACATTATACATGTTTGAAAAAACTAGTTAAAATTTTAAAAGTGATTAAAGTGCTATTATTTCCATGAACAGAATTCTCTTAAGAAGTTTACGAATAAACTTAGAATTACATAGAAACAATGACTTATTTTGCTTTTCACTATTTTTACTCTTTGAATTTCAAAAAATTTTATGACTGTATATTTATTATTAGATTCAAACTAGACTATTCTATTATTCAAAATTTGTTCAATCCTTTGCCAAGTTATGAGAATAAAATACTTATTAATAAAAGCAGGCACATATAAGGCACATGGGCAACTACATATTTATAAAATGAAGTTAACTAGTATTAACAAAAGTTTTTGTGTGTCTCCAGGAAGCAAAGGAGGATTTACAGCAGGAAAATGGAAGTAACATGTTTGAATTTGCAAAAGCAGTTCTTTCAAAGTGAATTGGCTAGTCTTAAGATTGTACCAGTGGTGAAAGAAAAATATTATTCATCACCATAAACAACACTTAAGAGAATATAAAATGGGTTCTGAAGGCAATTGCAAAAGCATTCAAAAATGTTTTGGTAATGGCCACAATATAGAAATAATCCTCTTGTCTCCCTGTTGTAGGGAATGACTTTCTATAAGAAGAGATTTTTTATTAAAATACAACTACCATTACTTTATTGTCATAATCTCAAAATTCTCATTTATTTAGAGGAGAAAGTAGAATCATCAAGTAATTCTAATTACTACCTCACACATTCTACATACTGCTGATGGGTTTACTTTTGTAAGGATGATCATATCTCTTCCTTGGTTAAAAATCTTACAATTTTCCACCAAAATAAGGTCCAAGTACTTATTTCTAAATTTGACTCTTCTTTTCCAACCTTATCTCTCACTTTTATATTCTATGTAGATGTAGAATTTGCTATTCCTGGTAAACACTTGTTTCCTTTGCTCCTTGTATCAGTTCTCTGCATTTAAGAAGTTCATTACTCCCATCTTTTTTTTTTTAATTTTTTGAGCCAGGGTCTAGCTCTATTGCCCAGGCTGGAGTACAGTGGCATGATAATAGCTCAATATAACCTTCAACTCCTGGGCTCAAATGATCCTTTTGCCTCAGCCTCCCAAGAAGCTAGAACTATAGGCATGTGCCACCATGCCCGGCTAATTATTTTATCTTTTGTAGAAATGGGATCTTGGTATGTTGCCCAGGCTAGTCTTGAACTCCTGGCCTCCAGTGATCCTCCCGATTCAGCCTTCCAAAGTGCTGGGATTACAGGCATGAACAACCACACCCAGCCCCTATTACTAATTTCTATTTATTCTCGTAGCTCTTAACTATAATTTTAATATAACACATTGTTTTCTGTACCATATTAGTATTAAATATTTGTGCCTATATCCCAACCATCTCTATTTCAATTACCACTGGTAAGTAAGCACCCAACTGCTGTGGGAGGGAAGGGCTAAGAGGGAGAAAAAGAGGAGTGGGGAAGGAAATGTAGCCAGAAGGAAAGCATACTGTCTTTAAAAATTTCTAGAAGTTTCAAGACTAAGGGTAGTTTGCAGGCTGAGTAGTTGCTGACTATTATGATAGAGAGCCAGAGGCCAGATCACGAGGGCCTTTTAATATGAAATGCACAAGTTAACTTGTTCACTTTTATACTGCCTCGGAATTTCTGGGTTACTGATTCATGCAGACATTTGGGAGGACAAATAATAAGGAAACTTTTGAAGATTATTGACACCAAAAAAGTTCCACAATTGATTTTATTAATTATAAACTAAAAAGTAGTTTCTGAGGGTTTCATGACATGAAATATACACAACAGTAACATTCCTACAATGCAGGTAAAGATTTTCAAATCAAATTATCAGGTAAAAGCTTGAAGTACTTCTTACTAACTCTTACAAAAAGGTAGCAGAGTCATTGGTAGAACAATTCTTTTCCCTAGAATTAGATTTCCAATTCTTAAACACATGAAATGTTGTTCTAAGAACTTTTCTAAAAGAAGAAAAGATTTAACTTTTTGGTTTCTCACAGGATAACGAATTAGGATGACCAACAGAAAAAAGCATATTAAATATCTTCATAGATTTCAAAGTAGCTGGTGTAAAGTTTTCTACTATAGTCATGTGCCACATGACGACATTTTGGTTAATGATGGACCACATATACAACGGTAACTATATCATATAGCCTAGGTGTGTAATAGGCTATACTATCTAGGTTTTTGTAAGAACACACTATGATGTTTGCATAATGATGAAACTGCCTAACAGTGCATTTCTCAGGACATATTCACATCATTAAGCAACACTGCATATGGGACTAACCCAGACTTGATGTTCACAACAGCAATTGTAAGTGTAATAATTGAGACTACTCTACTAATCACTAAGATTGTTAACAATAGTTGCCACTTCTTTTCAAAAAGAGAGAAAGAGCCCATGTGATACATGCACTTTTCACTGTGCCTATTTCCCACTGGTAGCAATCCTGGGGGTACCTACACATGTCATAGATACATGGGCAATGAGGTAGAGTGCGTTGAATGCCATGAGATAAATATGGATTATATTCTTGGAGTATGAATTTTACCAGGTGATATGCAATATTTTTTTCCAATGAAAAAAGCATGGCTATAATATTGGAATAGAATGCAAAGGTCACATCAATATTTAGGATAAAATGAAGATTTCCAAGAAATCTTAGCAATTTATGGGGCCTTTATCAGTTAAAGATAAGCGTCCATTCTTGTATACTATTAGGAGTACGTTAATGGAAATATGGAGTCTCTCAATTTAGTATGAATAGTTTAGAACTAATATAAATTGTGTGGTTCTGGTGCAAGATGACTCTCAAAGAATCAGAGCTTCCAGGGTACCCTCAACCACCAATTAAAATTTAGGATGGCATATAAAGCCAGTCACAATCTAGCCTCACACAAGTTCTAGTATCATCTCTCATGATTCTCAGTGCATTTCCCACAACCCAGCCACACTGCGTGACACAGTTGTGTGGAGAAGCCAGCACAGCCCTTCTGAAGTTACTGCATGGATGATGATGATGAAATAACAAAGCCGGGATGGGTGTGCACACAAGGTTAAAACTGGCTAAACCCCTTGCTGTGCCTCATTCCCTGGTTCTGTTTAGTCACAGCATTGTACCTTTGTATATGCCACATGCTCTGCCCGGAATCTGTTTAATGCCTGTTATTTTTCATTCTTCCTACAACTACTTCAAGCATTTTAATACTTCTCATGTTTGAGCTTCCATATAACTTAGTATAGCATTTATTGCAGTGTAACAATTATCTATTTAAAGTTATCTCTCCCACTTGAGTGTGAGCTTCTTCTAGAAGGCAGAGGAACTAACTTATTCACCTGTTTCTTCATGGACCTATTCAATTCCTGGCAGTACAATTTGCTGGACACCTCAAGAAAGTTTTTAATGATTTTATCTTTCCCTGACTCTCAAGCCTGTATCAGTTCAACTCTGCCCTCTCACTAATCTCCCTGATCTAAATATTTTCTTATTTCCAACTATAATAGTTATCACATGACTAATGAATATATTCAGTGTGCCATGGTATATAAAAATTATTTAAGCATTTATTAATTTGCTGAACGATTAATTCTTCAAATGACACAAAAATAAAGATAGGGTAACATTTGAACTAGTCATTAAACATACACAATAGACAATTTTTTCTTTACTTTTTATATTTCATTCTGTGGACAAACATAATTGATGTCTTCCATTTTCAGTTATATACATAAACTTTAAATCCAAAAGTAGAGTTCAATATATTTATTAATCTTTAGATTACATTTAGAAATTTTAAAATATCTAAAATATATTTCTAAAATCTACTCGAACATTAACTTCTTAACCACTTTAATGGCATACATTGTGATTCAATATGCTTGCAAATAGACCTCCCCATAAAAATTAAACAGACTTCTTATTATCTGATAATTTTCCCAGAATCTAAAGTTTGAAGTGGCAGTGCTACTTTAGGCCAAATTTGAAGATGTGGAAATTTGCATAGTATTTCCTCTTCTAGACTTAGCATAATGCTTGTAAGTACAATATACTTACCCAATTTTTACCTAAGCCTTTTCATGATAAATTAAGCTGCCATATTTGATCTTACATCTAATTTCTGTAATATTATATTTTATTGCTATGCCAAATATTAGGATTTCACAGAACATTCTGCTTTCACAAAGTCAGTTCACAATAGACTTTTGATTTATCAGAGATAAGATTTATTTTACCTATCATAATATGAAAGAAATATTAAAACATATTTTATGTTAATATTGGCTAAATTGCAGGGTAATAACTTAGACTGACTACAATTGACTAAAAAACAGAGCTCTAGAGTATATTTTAGATTGACTATAAGTAATTACATACAAATTAGTATGCCTCATCCATATTATTTTGCCTTCTTCCCCCTACCTTTCTAGCTGTAGAAATTCTTACAATAAATGTGGATTCTTGGATTATAAATCACTTATAACCAAACATCTTTTTTTATCCTAATTATAGTAATGGGATTTTTATATCAAAATTTTACTAATCTTTTTGTTAAGAAGTCAGTTAAAATTTCATTTCAAACATCCGCTGATAGCCAATGCATTAAATTTGTATTATCCTACAAAGTCTAAAATATATAAGGTGAAAATGTAAACATCAATTGTTTACTCACATGAAAAGGTTATTTTAGGGACTCTAAAAGCATAAATGAAAGTATTTCCAGAATTCTACAGAATAATAACAAATAAATGAATGAATAAATTTATTCTATTTTAAGTTTAAAAACCAAATGATGAATGTAGTAGAATGACCTATTATTGTAAAGTTTACAAGTTAGAAGACTGCAAAAGGAGGTCATTTTTAAGAGATCAAGTTGCACAGATGCCTATGGTTTTTGCATTTTATGATTCTACAGGGTCTCTTAGGTGTTTGTTCTGGGCATAATTAGGAGAATACATTTCTTTTGACAGCAACTTGTACTCAAATTTAAAAGACATAAATATAATTTAAGAGACAGGTTTACTTCAGGGTGCAAGAAGAATAAAATTATAAATAAGATTAATAATACAAGCCATTTATAGAAGGCAGATATAAAGAACAAAAATGATACTGATTTATGAGTCATATATTGAATATGAGTAGACCAGGTAATTTTTTTAAAAGGTCATATTATTTTTCCATTTTAATTTTACATAAAAACATGAAAATTAAATTTAAACAAAGGAAATAACTATGAGTCACATGATTGTAGAAATCCAAATGTACCTCTTATATTATACTTTACAGGTATAAAATAATTATATTTAAAAAGAATAAAACCTTCCAGTTATCATGTTTTCTTAAAACCCACCAAAGTATTACATAAAAAATTCTGTACTTACTTTAGATTAACTATCTTTAAATATTATATAGAATAGCTATGGTTATATAAATGTCTCCTAAATTAAAATCAAAATTGTTAATAATTCTTGAGTCAGATAATTATAGATCTTAATATACTAAATTAAATTAATAACAATGCTTTCCAAAATCTCCTGCTATATGACATTTAATATTCTATTGAATAGTTAATATATAAAATAATTAACATTTTTTAAAGGCAATTTAATTTTAAAATTGAAATGAAGTACACCTGTTTAAGTATTGCTTAAGTACATTTACTGTGTCTTCAAATGAAAAATGAGTTTGCTTAAAAAACTGTCTACATGTGCAATTCTACTTTTTATTTTTCATTAAATAATAACTGATATAAACATAGGATTATGAAATATTCTTATGACTTGAATCATTGGGGGGGCTATGCATTTTTTCTGCTTTCAATTTGTTTATTAGATGACTTCTGAAACCTAGACTACTCTTTTCTGTTTTATGGTTTTATCTCCTGAAGTGCTGACGCAGTCATTCTGTGATCGATGCATGTTTAACAACCTTTTGTAGTTTATTGATCCTTTAGGAGACATACAAAAGACTCTGTTACAATTACTATGGTTGATTATTCAGTTAATATGAATAGAGTGATTATAAATTTGTGACTGGTATAGTCTGAAGTTTTTATAATTGAAACAGGAGATTTTGAGTTAAATGTTAACTTTCGCATATTGCATAAACCAACTTTATTTCTAGTGATTAGTAATAATGAAAGCAGATGTATTTCATATTAGTTGAATAATACTAGGAAATAATAAGCCTTTTTTATTCATGAAGCTAAACACTGTTCTTTCTTATATTATGAAAACATTTATGAACTATGATGAAACACTAATGGCCTTTTAAAATTAATATAACAATTAAGATAGTTTATATAAATCTGAATTTTTAAATTATACATTTATATAAAGAAAAACTATAAAGATTTGATTTCCAAACTAGAGAACCAATGGAAATTTGGGATTTTTTTAGTGAAAAATATATTGAGGTAATACCAAATCAAAAAGATCAGTGAAGTATATACAAAACAATCACACAAAGAATTATTTGTGTTGCCTCCTTACTTTGATGGATGTAGGGAGTTTCTTAGAATAATTTCAGGCATTATAGGAGATTTTTAACTAACAAGGTGAAAGCAATTTGCTTTTATAACCTTATTCTTTAAATACTAGTCATAACATTTGTATTTTTGCTATCCTATTTTTCTTTCTTCCTAATCTAATAATTAAAGATCTAAAGGTATTAAAGTTTAGAATCAAGAGTTACACATAACCCAATTCAGAATTTTGAGCTGTCCCTGCCTAAATGTCATCTGGCCTTCATTTTATAGTACAGTTTATTCTTTAACTAGTTAATAACAAAAAATTAAAGTTTGGGCTATTAGGAGTTAACGGGGGGCAGAATATGAAGCCAAAATATGTCCATTATTGACATTCCACTAGTTATACCTTGT
This sequence comes from Varecia variegata, assembly GCA_028533085.1. Lineage (NCBI taxonomy): Eukaryota > Metazoa > Chordata > Mammalia > Primates > Lemuridae > Varecia > Varecia variegata. Next base: position 58,562,070 of record CM052439.1, on the reverse strand, counting down.
GCATGTTAAGTAATAATGAGGAATTTGGCAAGTATATATAGGAATGTTTTGTTAACACTGAGGTGCAAGTTTACAGAAAAGGCCAGGTGAAAGTTTGGATTGTACAGAATATGCCATTTTTTTTAAAAGACAGAGTCTTGCTCTGTTGCCCAGGCTGGAGTGGAATGGTACCCTCATAGCTCACTGTAATCTTGAACTCCTGGCCTCAAATGATGCTCTCCCCTCAGCCTCCCAAATAGCTAGGACTACCGAGATGCACCACCACACAAGGTTAATTTTTAAATTTTTTTAGAGACGGAATCTTCCTATGTTGCCCAGGGTGGTCTCAAACTCCTGGCCTCAAGCATATCTTCTGGCCTTGGCCTCCCAAAATGCTGGTATTACAGGCATGAGCCACTGCACCTGGCTAAAATATGCCTTGTTATTGCTTAATTGTTTATACTCTTAAGTTTTATCTGTATGATATGATTACTGCATCTTGAATATTCTTCTTGTTTTTGCCATAGTATCTAATTTAATGCTAGGAAAACCGCAGCTTAAAATTTAAGAAAATACTTAGTTGACCACAGATCTACATAGGTGCCATTCATTAGAGGAACACAATTTAAAATCATAATGCCTGATAAAATCATCCAGTCTGTGAACTGTCCTGTTCACAGATCTATGGTTATCAAAGAATAACATTTTAAGAATTCATTTTTACCTATGAGATTCTCTCAAACATTCTAATTAAGGATTATTTGTGACATATGTTATTACATTATTTTAAATAATAGTTCCTTGAATGCCTGACCTTAACAAAAGAAAACTACCTAGAATAAAATCAAATCAAAAGATTTTATTATTATACAAAGTGAATTATATAGATAGAAAAAATAATATGCTCATTCTTTAATAATTTTGTTTTGTACTTAATTTGTTTTTTTAATTCTACAACTGTCACTTGCATTTTAATGCATTCACTCATTCATTATTTTAACTACAATTTTCTACACTACTATATACTTCGTTCTAATCCGCGTAGTGGCATGGCAGTAAAATGGTAAACAAGACATAGAAGAATTCTATCCTCATAGATCTTACATTGTGGGAGGAAATAGACCTAAGCAAGTAAAAAATAAATAAGATGATGAAATGGAGTTCCAGAGGTGGGATGTAAGAAAAGGCAAAATTAGGTGTTCTGGGAAGACCTCTTTGACAAGACAGTGTTTGACTGGTGACTGAATAACAAACAGGAGCCATTTGAATATGTGGTAGAAGAACAGCAATACAGTATTGAGGACTAAGAAGACAAAATGAATGGAATATAGTGTATAACGGACAAGTTGGAGTGGAAAGCAGAGGGTAGAGCATGTGGGACTGCTACGTCATGGTGAGGAGTTTGGACTTTATTACAATTGCAATGAGAAGCCACTGGGTAGTGTCAGGATATGACCTGGCTTACTTTTTGAAAAGATCACTCTGGTTGCTCTGTGGAGAATGCATGGGGAATGCTGAAGGAAGCAATAATGAAAGCAGGGAAACCAGGCTTTTTAAGCTATTATGATTTAAACTATTACTTTATGTATATATGCACATATTTGCTTTATTTTGCATTAATATTTTAAACTAAATATTAGTATGTATGCCTTGCCATTTCTTTGAGATTACTTATGCTTAATGTGGGCAGCCCTGTTAAGAACTTCTACTGCACCAATATAGGTGGATTAATTTTCCTTTAGTTTCTTCTCACTTCATCTGGTACCTGTTTTTATAAGTACTTTAGATTTAAGGGTGAGTATTCTATATTCTACCCACGTTTCTTTTTTCTCAGGATGAAAACAGCTAGGAAAGGAAGAGCTATACCTGGTTTTTAAAAGCTTTAAGTTTTACTGGAAACACTGTACCTGACGCACCTTATCCTTTTCCCCTGAAAGGTGCTCTTGGGCTTTGATGGATTCTTAGACTATCTAATTTTAATTAGCTTTATTTATCCTGTGGCTGCCACCCTCCACTCAACCCAGATCTTACCCACCTCTCTGTAGCAGCTTTTCCTACTCTCTCCTTAGGCCATAGTTGGCAAGTAGGAAAAACCAATGGGAAGGTTCATGTCTTTGGGCCTTTGGGGGTGTCTCTTTCAACTGAGTATTCACTCTCTTAGATGATCTTATTCTTACTATTTTCTTGGATCTTTCCTTCTACTAAATCCTAACATGCCTGGAGATAATGCTCTCTTCTTTATCTTTCCTCCCTGCCAGGAAAAACCAGAATGACAAGCATTGGTTCTCTTTGTTCTTTCTGGTAAAAAGAGTTATTTGTCTCTTGAGGGATTTTCCAGGTCTTTTGTCTGAGTTATTAATTGCTCCCTCAGTTTTCTCCATCTTTCCAGATTGGAGAAAATTAGGTTCAGCTTTCAGGATTTTAATTAAGCCCCTTCCTGACTCTTCCCACCACTGTGCTGCTCCAGAAGGGAATAGAGAGAGCAGTCATGCCAATTCCTAAGATATGTTACCTCTCCCTTTCCCTGGCTGTCATTTTTCACAGATTATGGTTATAATTCCATGCATAGATGTATAGATTCTATTTTTTTGTTAGATGTAGAGGGTGTCAACAGGCCTTGTATAATCAACAGGTTGGGGAAAAGAGATAGCAAGAAAAATGTGAGGCCAAAACTTCCATAAAGTTTAGGAGAGTCACAGAAAGTGATGGCTATAATGTATATTACATGCTATGTTACATGCTGTAATTTATGCTTAGAGATAATCCACATTAGTAGTTCCTAACCCTGTCCATGCATCTTGCTAGGCCCATTCTACATAGCAAACACATATGTAGTAAGTAAATGTATTAAATAAATACTATGTGGTACCAAGCACTGTTCTAGGAACTTTACACACACATTTACACAAACACACATCCATTTATTATCACTACAACCCTATGAAAGAGGAGTTAGTATTATCTTCATTTTATAGATGAAATGAATCACAGAGAGGTTAAGTAACTTGCCCAAGGTCATATAGCTGGAAAGTACTAAAATCAGAATTCAAACTCAGGTGATTAGGCTACCTTGCCCAGGTTCCAAAACAATATGCATATGTTTCTACATATCAAAAATTTAGATTCCTAATTTAAGCCAGAGCTGAGACCAAAATAACCAAAATATAGTGCCATTCTCACAAATTCTCATGTATTAAATTCTAATCTCACTTAATAATCTGACAATCCTAGGAGGTAGGTATCATTATGTCAATTTTAAAGAAATAAAAGAGGTAATGTAAGTTAGTGGCAGAGCCAGCAGGGAAATCTGGGTCTCTCAACCTCCAAAACCCTGGTTATAATGACCATACCTCTATTCAACTGTTTTAATGCAGAATGTACTCCTTTGTACCAAATATTTTAATCCTTTAACTGATTCCTGTCAAATTCTAAATAAGCTCATTTTGATTTATTACCATAATTTTATAATTCTGAATTATCTGTTAAGTGTCTATTTTAAGGAAAATACTTAGGCCTAATTTTACACATAGAATCCTAAAGAATAATTCTGTGGGTAGAAGTCCATGGTTGGAATGATTACTGTTTGAATTAGGACACATAGGACTTATCTAAGCACACTGTAATATTAGTTTTGTGAAACTCTGGTTATAGTAATAAATAGCTACTTTTACCCAAACCAATGTCACTAAAAAAAAGATAATTAAAATCTCAGCCAGGAAAATTAACACATACATTGGAATCCATTCCTACGTATTTTTATGTTCTAACACTCAGTTACTATCTCTAACCTTTGGTTTGCTTATGAAAGCCAGCAAATCATGACAAATCCGTAAGTCAATGCTTTAGGAAAATATATTAATTTATAAGGTAATATTTTTTCTAGAGACATACACTTACTTCTGCTTTTTTACGAGCTTCTATAGCTTTCATAAGCATCATATGTTGTCTCCTTCGCTCTCGTTCCTATTAGGCCAGATAAAATTAGGGAAATAACTCAACCACAGTTAACAGTTTGATTTTCAAATGGAAAAACAAACAAACAAACAAAAAATCCCCAAAAAACTTATTACAGCATGTTTAGCATTTATAGACAAGTCACAGTAAATACTAAATATAAGACAAGAATGGCCAGTCTGTGCATGTTTTAGTTCGGGTTTAGAAAGCGAATACAAGAACAATCAAAAGCAAAAAGGTAAAGCAATGAACATGGAGACGTGTAAACAGAAGCATACAAGATTTACTTATGGTCAGTTGTGATGCTCCTTCAAAAGCTGGCAGAACAAAAAGCATAATGGTTGGCTGGAACAGGTCAGTTACCTTACATCTGCTATTTGAAAAACCATAAATACTTACTATGGCCAATTAAACTAAAGGTTGTGTTCTTAAATTTTTAGATCAGGAAGAAATTGATTTATAGTCATTTTTACTAAATGATTTTAGAATTGGTTATTTTTATTTCAAGGACAAAATCATTTTGTAAATCCAATAAGCCGCCACCAAATTAGAAAGTTTTTTAAAATGCTTTTATACCAATTTAGTTAAACTAGGCTTGTTTCATCTGTAACACCAACGAAATGGGATAGTCCTAGTTACTGATGTCTGCCACTTGATGCACTATTTAAAGCCACAAAAGCTGCACCATGGGCTAATAAGTAGAATCTGAAAAGAACAGTATGAAAATAAGGCAAGAACTAGCTTAATTTGATAATCTCACTTTATTTTAAAATTTTAAAAATCACATATTTATAATATCTGATCAATTTTTTTAAAGTATATTTGGTCCCCTCAAAGGGATATTTCTAAAATTATTTCTAAAATTTATCTATAAAACCAGAATATATTAATATTTCATATTCTCTCATCAAGCAAACTCAAAATTCCCACTGTATTCAATGGCAGTTTTGCATCTAGAATGATGGGAGAATATGGGTCATAATTGTATCTAATTGTATAGTGATCCAACTTTCCTTGTGACATCAGTAATGTAACTTTTTAGAGAGCAGCCTTATGTAAGGCTTATACAATGCAGGGAAAAATCTTGGAGATGCATCATACTTCTTTATAGACAGACAAGCAGATGTATGCAATGCACTGTGCTGTAAAGCCATGCAGCAGTATGTAATATGACAGCAGCCAGTGCTACACTTTATGCATTGCTATGACAACCATATCACAACCAAATCACAATGCGGTGTTAGATGTACAAAAATAAACATACCCATACCATATCTAGTCTATGCCTCTCCAACTCCTGGTAGAAAGAGTTGGCACAACATTATGAAACAGAAATCACAGAGTCATAAAACCAATTTTTAACCCCCCAAAAGACACCAATACCAAAGCAAGGCAATCAACTGTAAGATGAAGGAAAAACTTAAGCAGAAATTATATCAGAAATTTTTAAAGAAAATATTTTGAAGGTTTCCCCCAAATAGGTTTAAACAATATTATAAAATGTACATTTTAACAGTTATTACCTATATGTATACAGACCTGATGTTTCAGAAGAACGGCTTGTTGTCTTCTCATTTCTTTTTCCTTAAAAATAAGAAACTTTTAATACATGATTTTTAGGGAAGATTTTTAACATGCTGAAAATACTAAAAGTGCCTTTTCTGAGATTCTGTAGTCTTCCATTAGATTGAACCATACGAAATTTCCAATATTCAATTATCTTTTACTTATAAAATGGCAATCCAATTTCGCATAGTTCTACCTAATACTGACATAAAAATCATAGCAAGGATCTTTCCTCAGTAGCCATTTCATCTTAAAATTCAATGAATGACCTACCAGCACACTTCAATGGCACATTCACTGAACCAACTAGCTAGCTAGTCAGAGCATAGATACAACGCACACATGTATTTTAAAATTAATTTAATACATTATGGTGCAATCCTCAAGTCTAGCTGATTAGAACTCTCTTCACTCTAAATATAAACTCCTTAATGTACTCTAATTAACATTTTTTCATTTCTATTTACTGCATATGAATGAAAGTGACAAAGATTATGATCGGTTTGAGATTTTTATGCCCACCTATGACTCAGGACACCATCTCAAGGGGATGGAGCTTAATGCAAACCATTCCAGGAATGTTACCAATTTCAATATTTTTACAAAGGTAAAATCTGGATGAAATTAATCTTAAGGGCAGGCATGAAAAAAGCTAGAAATCTTAAAAATAAAGTAATATAGAAAAGATAACAAATAGTTTTCTGGCTTTATGAGGTATAGTTGTGGCTGTTTCTAGCACCAGCAGGTTTGCTCAGCTGCCCCCTTTCAATATTCAGTTATCAAAATTGGAAGGTAAGGGATGGGTGGGGAGGAGAAGGGACAACTCTCATATGCTTCATGCCAGAAAATCAAAATGAAAACACCCCCAAACACTTGACATTAAAATAAATAACAATGGCGAATTTTATTATTGGTAAATGACAGCTGATAAAGTTTGGTTTTTGTTTCTGTAGGCTTTTCATTTTTAATAGATGAAATAGGTGCTGGATATTAACAAAGAAAAAATTAAAAAGGGAGAATCAAACTTGAGACACAGTTTGAAACATAAACATCAATGACATACAAAATAGTTTTGGGAGGATCATTCTTATCCAGCAAAACTATATACAGGTATTAAGCAAAAGTTTGCATTTCTGATTTGATATTTCATATTTAAAGAGCTCAAAGCAGCACATAAAAGCTGTATAATGAAAAAAAAAAGATATACATACAATATACAAACAAATAAAGGCACACATTATACACATGTTGCATCTGCTAAACATATTTTTAGATAGCCATTGAGGAAAGCTATTTTTGTCATATAATTGATGCTGGTATAACATATAGTTTTTATTTTTGAAAAATAAAAACTCTGATTCTCATCTAAACTAACCTTTATTCGTTTCTCGGCCTCCAATAATTTGGCATTTGCCGCTTCTTCCTTCTTTTTCTTTTTAGCCTGTGCATGCAAAACAGGTCTCAAAGTCATGCAACAGCACCACTACAACTTGCAAATAATCTCAGACTTGAAATGAAGCTACATGCCTCACAAGGTACAAAACAATATGTAACATACATGTAGACAATTACAGATTTCCCCCAGTTAATGCTGTATTTAACACACTGGTTTTGTTTCTAATTTATAGATTAGCATTAAAATATACAAAAATTAATAGATGCATAATAATATGGCAGCTTTTCTTCTTCCAGCTCTGTTAAAAGTTGAAATAATTGAGTGTTTGTTATTTTTGCTATTTATTGTTTTTCTGATTTTAAAATTAAAATGTAATACTGTAAAAATTCAGAAAACAAGATAGATTTTTACTGATAAATAAAAATTATATCAAGAATAAATCAGTAATACTTAAAAATGCACATCTACTTTATTTGAAATTTCTTTTTAATATTTGAAATTTCGGATAAAGAAATACATTATTTGCCTATATACACTAAATGAAACATATTAAATCTGATTTTCCTGATCACTGTATATTGTGGTTAAATTCAAGTGTTTGTTTTTTAACAGAATGGAAACTTGTACTCTTTCATATAGCATATTTTGACAATCAAGATCATGCTATCAAATGTGAGCTTCATAATCTTAGAGTCATTAACTAGCTAGTATTTTCTTAACTATCTAGCAATTACTGTCAATTTGCTTTAAAATAGAAATATTTTCAATTTAGGGGTTTTAAAATTAATTTGAAATGGGTAAGGAAATACATGTGTATTTCTAGAAAGAAAAAAACTAACATAGAAAACCTCAGCTATTTGGCATCCTCAGGGAATAAACTGTTCTCTGAAGAATAATTTCCTGAATAGCTGAGAGGTTATAATAATTTTAAACATTAAAAGTTTATTTTCACTATTTTGGATGGAAATAATTTTGAGACATACGCTTGCTTAGACACAGTACACTAAACATAATTTGGCTTTTTCTTGATGACTCAGGGCAATTATTTTGAATATCAGTTATTATACTGCACAGTTCCAAAGAGTAATACCTTTGGGCGATTAAGGTCTTGAAAATTGCTTGCTATTCGACTAAAAGATTATAGGCTGTTGCTAGGCTTTTGAGTTCCTATATATGCTAGCTGGTGTTTTTCTGTATTTTCCCTTGCTGTCTTTTGGCTATTTTGCTGTTGCCAATATATGTCTTCTATCCCTATTCTAATCAGCTTATAGGAAACAGGGATATGCTAGAAAATAAAAAAACAATCTGGTAAAACTGTACGTTTAAAATTTATATTTATAATCTATCATGGGATTAGAAAAAAAACAAAAAATTTACTTTCATTTTTGGAATGTTTACTTTTATAACATTTGTTGCTAAGTTAAAAGTAATATCTGACAGTAAGCCCTACTGACTTTTCTACAAGTAAAGAAAAGGAAGTTCTTTACTTGTATAAAAGTAAAGAGTTTTAGCACATGAATTTCATGACAACTCTATTGGCTGCTCAGCAGTTTTCCTATACCTTTTGTCTCATTTCCTGGGTTTTTATCATAAGAATTAGATGAATTTGCTAAAATTAAAGGTTCAGATAAAGTCTTACTCTATGCATTATGTCTAAAGAGAATTTTTGATGAACAAATTAATTCATGCTAGTGGAAAGAACATGTAGGCAAGATTTTTATTTTGCAGATTTTAAAATATATGACTATATTATTTTAACAATATTAAATTTGAGAAATATACCTCTAGAATTTGTTGCGCTCGAAGTTCTTTTTCCATTCTGATTTGCTGTATTCTCTTAATTTTTTCCTGTAGAAAAAATTATGATAATTTAAGATAATAAAATAAACTAAATATTCAGGTAAAGAGTATTTAAGTGGAATCGAATAATTTAAGATATAAATTCTTAATTTTCTATAAGTACAAAATTACTAAGGGCTGTCCATGCTGGATATAAAAATTTAATTATTTAGTATATCATATACATTTTCATGTTTTAAATTAAAATGATTTTACATAATTTCTCATAATAATTTATAAAATACAAATGCTAAATAAATATACAGAAACCAGGTAAACCAAGCTGATTAAACTCATATAGTCTGAGGATCTTTATAAATATTTGCAATTACAAATAATACTTAATTTGAAATAAATATAGGACAGAATAGAAGAAAAAATGGTGTATCAGAAGTCAGAAAGTATAAGGCTGGTCCTGGGTTATTGTCATTTATTGAATGATCTTGCACAAATAATAACTATTCTTTTATAAAAGAGGGAGAAGTACTTGCCCTTTCTCACTTTGTGATGATTAAATAAAAAATGCTTTAAAAAGTAGACAGTGACACACTGTAATATATTATTAACAATAATTTCCATTCTAAAATTTATTTCATATGCTGAATAACATGATAATAGGACATTGCTTTAACTATCACAATTAGCCCATTTCAGAAATAATTTGTAACCTTATTTAAAAATGGATTAATTAAAATTTGGCATTCCAGAGAATTATTTATATGATATAATTGGTGTACACATTATCTAAATGTAATGAACTTGTTATTGGTTATGTTTTATAATTTAGTGATCATGTGAATTTTGATAAGAATTTACATTTTGATTTAAAAAATATTTCATATGCTATGAGCACACTGTTAGCAATTGCATGTTCATAAATCCCTTTGAAAGCCCCAAATTGGCATTGATGAGAATAAATACAAGTTTTCAAAAAAACACCCAAAGTTTCCCACTTGCAAATTATACTTCTCCTAGAATTTCTGGAGCCAACATATTTTATACTGCTATATTATAATACCTAGTCCAATTTCCAGATGCTACTTGTACCTTCTGAAGCTAATCTTTAAAATGCATTTAAATTTATTTCTCTTTTTGTACACTGACGTTATTGATTCCCTGAAGGGGTCTACTGCAGGATAATGAGATTTTAGGAATTACTATTCTGATTTTAGCTTCCGGAGGTCGGACGAGAACCCGGCGCCTTCAGGCTGCTGTGGCCATAGACTACTATTCTGATTTTAGAAGACTGATTACATTCTATAATTTTGCTGTTAGTGATCCTATATTGGTACTGAATATTAATTACAGTTTGCCAAAAACAAAAACCCCAAAGTATATCTTTCGTGTCATTTCCAAGTCTTAGAAGATTGTATTTGATCTATATTTGAAGTATTTACTTGGATTAGAACTTGAGACCTATGAAAAGCATACTCTCAATATAATTTTTCTGTTCTTTT
>CM052439.1:58541624-58551779 GCA_028533085.1 Varecia variegata | reverse complement strand
ACACACACACACACACGCACACACATATATGCTGGTACTTTCATTAGCATGTAAACATTATAAATTATTATAATACAGATTCACTTTATAATGCTGAATACTCAACCACTGAGCCGGTTACTTTGCCTAAAGTCCAATAGTCAGTACAGAGCCCTGGTTAGATTCCAATGCCTCCTGCTTCACGATAATGCTTCTGCAACCTTCCAGAAAACTGCCTTAAGAACTAACTGGTGATATTTTTGGCTTACTGAGTGGAAAAAATAATCCAAAGGATGAGAAGCACATGCTATTATTTTATTCTAAATCTAATGCTGATTTTAAAATAGGTATTATACAACAGACTGTGTGAGTAGAACTATTCTATACTTTTATTTACTTTGCTGGCAATAAGGAATATGTCAGATGATATTCTAAGATTAGCCTCAGATAAATTTCTTGATAAAAATTAAGACCAGTTCATTTGTATTAATGTTGCTGGACCTTTGGAGCCCAATGCTTTTTCAATGAACAGCAAAGACCACGTGGATTTAGGCGGTAGCCACTTAAAGACTTTAGGATCACAAAGCTGAATTTAAAGTACTGATGGGATAAAATGAGTCTCTAGCTATTAGGAAACAGAATGAGCTACAAAAAAAAAAAAGTATAATGGAAACAACAGTATTTCACTTAAACATGAAATGTGAACTTATTTGTACACACACACACATATAAATATATACTATTCTGTAAATATATTTTAACAAATGCATTCATTAGTCTTCTTATTGTAAGCCAATCTTACAATGTTTAGCAGTCACAATTAACAAACTAAGGAATTCAAGTTTACAATTGACTACTTTAAATTATGATAAAAGAGTATACTATATTGTTTGATGTTTTATATATATATTTAAAAATCTGAGCATTTGTTTTGTGCCATACATGGTGGTAGGCACTTTACATTCATTATCTCATTTAATCTTCAGATATTGCAATTCTTCTTTTACAGTGGAGGAAATAGAGACTCAGAGGTAAAGTTATTCATCTAAGGTCACAAAATTATTAAGTAGCCAATCCCATATTTAACTCTAGGCTGCCTGACTACAAACTCTAAATTCTTAATCCCAACTCTGTATTAACCCTCTCTATTGCTTTAGTCAATACTGAGAAAAAGCTTAGACATAATCACATCAAATTCTACTTGAGCTATTTATTTAGCAGCTATTTACATAGTAACACAACTGATTACACCTCACACTTAGAAATAACTACTTCCTGTTTAAAATTTTTTTAAAGAATAGTACTTTCTCCCTATTTCATTTCTGCTTAAATGTTAATGGAAGTATCTGGAGAGATGACAGAGTAGTCTACATATTCCCATCTTAAATGAACTTGAATACCTTCTCACTTAATATTTTACTTTCAAGAATTTAAAATTATCTACTGACTTAAACTTAATTTTGAAAACCACATAGGGGAGGGATATTGTAGATACAAGACAGAACTCTGGATAAATGCTAAAAAAATACTATTGTTATTTTTTTGCAATAGCAATTTTTAAGTAACTCTGAAAGAATTCAGAAGCAATGCAGGCAAATCTTATTGTATATAACTTGAATTTAGTTTTTTACTAATATTTTACATATTTTAGAACAGTAAGCTTTTCTTATTGAAATTTGAACATTCAAACAATATATTTCATTTACTGATATTTTAATTTTAAAAAGTCTGAAAATTGATCAAGATGTCAACTTATACTCAAAGTCTACAAGGATATTAAAAGTACTTACATAAATTTACCATTTAGTAATCATTTTTTAAAAACTTGGAAGTAAAACACTTTAAAAAGTGAGGTAAAATTTTAACTAATAGAAGAGAGCAACTTTCTAAATAAGATATACAACATTAATGTGAAATACAGTTAGTTATTTAAGGAATTGAAGATAATGTACATATACAAATAAATCCTCAAAATAAGGTCCATTTTTTAAAGGTCAGTTCCAGTGCATAAACATACCTGCTGTTTCATAATCTTTATCTGTTCTTTTTGTTTTCGCTTCTCCTCAGCAGCCATTATTGCTATGATGAGAAACCAAAGTATAGATATCAGAAAAAGAATGAAGAAGAGAAGGCTCTCATGAATCCCCCAATACTCACTCTTCAAGTTTACGTTTTCATTTAAATCACCCACCTTGCTGTTTTTTAGCTTCTTTAGCAACCCGCGCCTGTTCCTGCTTTTGAAGTTTTCTCAAAAGCTTTATTTGTGCTGCTTGCCTGGCAATTTCTGAAAAATACAAAATTTCAAAGAATCTTATTAACAACTTTACACAACTGATAACCTAAAACAATAACTGTGTGAAAATGGAATGATCATAAAGGATATAATATTTAAGAGAATTGCCTAAGGTTAGACAGATACCAAGTAGGAGAGAGGTGTGGTAGAAAATGTCATGTATCAGAAATTGTCAAATTATTTCATCAAAGATGAGGGCATATACAGAAAGCCATAAGAATGTTTCCCTTAATCCTCATCAGAGAGGCTCATTTAAGTATATTTTTTTCACATTTCCAGTAAACCCCATTTAGTAGGAAAGTAGCTGTTATATGTAAGAATAGAACAGTTTCAGTCTTAAAATAACAAAACATATAAAAAAGGGATAAGACCTCAAAATAAAACAAATACAAAATTCCCTCCCCTACAAACTTAGTATTAAATATTTCAATTAGCCATACTAATGGTTAAGTTCCTGAATCCAGTGATATTTTTGTGGATGAAAGAGTGGGACTAACTCTCTTAAATAAAAATATTGCAGAATGTCAATGATTTTTAAGGACAATCTAGTTCTCATAATTTTCAAGGACAAATGTATGAAACTGGGGTAGACGGACATAATTAATGGCCCCAATTCTTCATTCCTCCCTCTATCCATGTCATTTGCAATATGACTTTGCAGCAGTTCCCATCAAGAGGTGGAATATATTTTCCTGTCCCTTAATTCTGAATTCAGCCATGTGAACTTCTATGGTCAAGAGGATATTAGCAGTTGTGATAGAAGGAGAGCTTGAAAGTGTAATTGTACTCTTTCTACTTTTACTCTTGTACCTTGTGCATTACTGAGGAGATGACTGGGCTAGGCTGTGGAGATTGGGAGCCAGCTGACCTCATACGCGTGAGTAAGTCCAGCCAAGATCAGCAAAACTGCTTAGATAACCTCCTGCTGATTCCATCTGCCCAAGCAATTAATGCTTAGTATTGTATGCCACGAAGATTTGGTGGTGGTTTGTTATCAACCATTACTGTGGCAATAGGTATAATGGATACAGAAAACATTTAATGTCATTGCTTTCTTCTGCTGGCAAATTTGATCTGAATACTTCTAACTCTGTAAGTGGTATATCGTAATATCACTCATAAAATAATGTTAGGAAGCACCACTTTACAGTAGACATTGTTTTAAATTTTGTAGTTGATGAAGAGTGTAAGGAACCTACAGATTATATTCATTGATAATGAATATGATTGCTGGCACCTGAATCACTTGAGCTCTAATAATTTCCACCATTTATTGAATGCAGGTGGTGTCTTAAATTACACGATCTTGTCTAATCTTCACAACTACCTTACAAGGTAAGCAAAATTATGCCCAGCTTACACATAAAATGACTATGGATTATAGAGGTTAAATTGCAGAGCCAATATATAAAACCCAGGTCTCTCTGACTCCATGGTCTACATGCTACTATCTCTAAAAAACTTGAAGCAAAATTTGAATGCCTTGAGATTTTAGCTAAAAACTTAACCCCATGTCTTTGTAATAGCTGAAGTGAAGTTGGTTACTATGGCTAATTTCCTATGATTAAGATTTTTTAAAAAAGGGGAGGGGATGTAAAAAGGTTTAATTTTATCTAGTAAATTGGTAGTGTTAACAGAAAGATAAAATGGAAGCTGATGGTAAAGTATAACTCTAATTTTCCAATAATTTTCAATATTAGGTTATAGGCATCATCAAAAATTTCTGAGATCACACACAAAGGATCTCCTGTTAACTAAATACTCTGGGAAATAAAAACCTATAAACTGACCTGCAGTGTCAGCAACCTCTTATAATAATACACCCAAAGAATATCATTAACATCTATAATAATGCCAGATAAATACTTTTTTAACATTTAAGAATTGAAAGTTTTGAACTGTGCTATAAAGGCGAAACTCTGTGTTAAGATGTAAAGATATGCTAAGTGATTAAAACGTTTCCTAGAAAATGTTACATACATATGATCTATTGCTTCAAGCTAAATTGATGTTCTCTAATAGAAGTTTAACTTTTAATAAGGAATTTATATAATATATATAGATGTGTGTTTGTGTATGAGTGTATCAGTCAATTTCAGGGCCCACACAAGTCACAGTAATTTTTATTTTTCAATTCTTTGGACAGAGAAACATTAAAAAGTTCAACTCATATCTTTTCATTTTAGCAAGGAATATACAATTTTGACTAATTATTTAAAATGTATATAGCTTAAATTTTACATTATGAACAGTGGGAGAAGATGTGGGAAAAAAAATTAGAGACACCATGGAGGAACGAAAATGAGTTGGAGACCTAGAAAAGTTCACCCAGGCTCTGAGGATTAAACTACTTCCAGTATCATCTCATTTATTTGGTTTATGGTTGGTGACTATATTACGCTATAATTGATTTTTGAAATATTAATTGAAGAACATTTTTTATGGCTTAAGATATTACTTGTCTGCCTTAATTTTGAAGATAAAAGTTTATTTTTAAAATAAAGTTTATTTTCACATAAGATTAGGGATATTTTGGACACAACTTTTTTCTTTGATTTCTAAACATTTTAACATCCCTAAAATCAGAATATCTCTGACAATTGACAATACTTTTCTTTCTTAGTGGTACATCTTAAAATAATGGTGCATCATATAGATTACTTATATGGCATCTCAGTTTCTAAGATATATGAAATGGAGGGTACTACTTGATATTTTGGAAAATTTGAGATGTTAATAGTATTGGTCAATTAACAAAAGCAGGTTTATCTATATAGAGTTTATCATATTCAAACCTTGTCAGATTTTTTTTTTTTTTTTTTAAAGAGAGAGGGTCACTCTATTGCACAGGCTAGAGTGCAGCGGTGTCATCATAGCTCACTGTAACTGTGAACTCCTGGGATCAGGAGTGATCCTCTTGCCTCAGCCTCCCAAGTTGCTGGGACTACAGGTGTGTGCCACTATGCCTGACTAATTTTTCTCTTTTTTTGTAGAGAAAAAAGAGGGTCTCACTATCTTGCCCCGGCTGGTCTTAAACTCCTAACCTCAAGTGATCCTTCTGCCTCAGCCTCCCAGAGTGCTGGCATTACAGGTGTGAGCCACCGTGCCTGGCCTCCGTATCAGATTTTTATCTGTACTCTCTGAGAAATCAGAGTTCTCATTTCACAATGTTTGGATGTACATTCAAAACTCATATTTATCTCAGTGTTCTGAATCTTTCTTCAAATTAAGTCCAGTTTTCAGTCTAGTAAAGTCCTAGTAGGGTAATAGTATAACAGAAACTTCTAGAATCTTCTCAGATAACCCCCCAAACTGTTAATGTAGAAGTCTTTTAGAAATAAAAGAGGTGATAAATGATTCATTCTTTTCTTCCCCCCCAAAACCATGTAAACTATATCCCATATACTTGTAAATATTAATAATTTACCATCAAATATATAATCTTATATACATGTTGTGAAAAAACACATGTACACAATAAAGTCAAAGGTAACACAAGTTGCAAAACGCAAACCAGTACAACAAGAAAGAACTACGTAATCAAATACAAATCAATTTGAAATCTAGAGGGAAAATATTGGGTAAAAGTTGAATAATGAACATCTCTTTTGTTATAATAAAAATATAGTTAATTTTGCAAATTTAAATTTGCCATTTTGGATACTAAGGAATAATGATACTTGCATTAAATATGCAAAATATGCATGAAGAGCCCATGTTTTGGGTATCAGTTAAAATCAAGCTCTCTTATTTTATGCAAACAATGTACACATTCCTTACCATTAAACACTTTTCAGAAGAGTAAGTAGCTTATTGATAATACCAATTTTTAAAACTTATCTATGTCTGTTAATCACTTTTTTCCTTTTTAACTTTCTATATTAACTATTTGGGGGAGATGAAAGAAAGTCTTATAAGAAACCAAATAAAATATGAAAAATATTTGACTAACATATTAAGATAGAAAAAAAACTTACATGATATTAAGTTATATGCTAGACTTAACTTACATGCCATTAGTCAAAGTATGAATTGGTGCAACCTTTTTGGAGACAATATTTTCCTGCTATTGACCAAAATTGAAAATGATATGTATAATATTATGTTTAGATATGTGCAAAATATATTTATTGCAACAGTGTGATAGCAAAGATCCAGAAGTAGCTTAAAGTCATCAAGAAGAGACTGATTAAATGAAGTATGGTAGCACCATATGTGGTATCACTTAATATTCAGCCATTAAAAAAATTATGTTGATTTCTAAGTGCTGATATAGAAAGATATTCAACATCAAGTGGAAAAAGAGCAAGCTGAATAGTATGTATACTATAAATCCACTTATTTTATAAACAAAAAAATATATATGTGTATGTTTGAATGTGTTTGTATGTGTAGGTACACATTTCTGGAAAGATTAACAAAAACCTGTTAATTATTTTACTGATAAGTGAGACTGAGAGTGTCTTATTTTAAAGCATTCTGTTCTATGAGCTTTCGTCATGGATAATTTTGTTCTATAATAAAAACAAAGCAGCAACAAAAAAGTCAATATTATGATGGTGCTTACAGTAAACAGAAATAAGTTTTTCAGGCATTTCCTTCACATTTTGGTGTTTATTTACAGGAATAGTAAAAAACTCATGAGAAGAAGTAAAATTCTGTTATTTTTTAGGTCAATTTTCATTATTAAACCTTTATTTTACATTGTCAGATATCTTTACATATATGCTTGCAAATATAAGACATCTATGCATATGATGATAGTTGTATTCAGACAGCCTTAAGAGGCTTCACATTTTTAACTAGTAACTCAAACTGCAAAGCAAAACCATTTCATTTTACTCAACTTTTTCTGTGCCATATGTAGCATGGGAACTTCATAATGATAATTTATGTATAATTTCAAATTATTAATACATTTGAGGTTGTTACGAGCACTTTAAGCTTGCTAAATGGCACCTTCTAGTGATCTTAAAATACTTTTTGATTTAAATCTATTAATTGGGCATTTCAAAAATATATATACTGTATCCAGACTACAGGAGAACCCAAACTAAAAGACTGGGGTTACTTACCAGTAATTGGAGTTCTCTGACTGAAAATTTACTCCACAGATCCACATATTTTGGAGGTATTCCCATGTACCACCTCAAGGAATCGGGAGCTGTTAAAATGAGAATTTCCAGAAGGTTGGCACGACCTTAAGGCATGTGCCAAGTGCTGGTTGATTCCCTTTCTTTGCAAGCCTTAAAAGCTTAACACCTACCTTTGTAATTCTAAACACACAGGGTAGGATGTGTTTATGACTATGGTTCTTGAAAGAAGATTACCTAATCAAAGAACTCCAGTTACCAGTGGGACTCCTTATTTTTTCATTTTATTCTTACACAAATATCTACATTTTAGAAATTGAGAGCAGTGTCAATCATTCCTAAGTCAAAAACATAAGAAATACTTTTAGTATAATTTTTAATATGATTGTTAGTGTCAAGATACATTATGTTTCTTACCTTGAGCTTGCAGTTTTCTTAGCAATTTGGCATCTGTGTTGTCTAAGAATTCAGCATTGCCAACATTTGGAGGTCGACCCTTCCGACGTCTCATCCTGGATTCCTCTCTTGTTCGCTGTCTATCTGGATTTGGTGGTCTTCCTCTACGACCTTCCATTGCCCTGATACGAGGAATGACATCCTCTTCTTTCAAAAGACACCACTGCATTCCCTTTTAATTAACATTTTATAGAAATAATATATTACAAACAAAATAAACACAAGAGATCAATATGACAGAAAATTCTAGGTAAAAATCACAGATATATTGAAACTTATAAAGCTAGTATAAACCTTAGGAATTTTATGTTTTAAATTTAGACTTATAATTGTTCATGACCTTTGGTATATCTTTAGTATTCTTACTTTAATGACTTAAACTTTAATTAAATATATATAGAAATCTGTATCTGTATTTATAAACATATAACTAGAGATACATATTTTAATCACCATTTCTGAACTATAATGACCATAAAGTCAGCAGATATTTGAAAATATTAGTTGTATGATGAGCCCCCTATGGATTATTCTTGTGGGTTATTAGTTCAGTCAAGAAACTAGGCTATCCAAATAGATGAAAGTTCCTCTTTATAGGAATATTATAGCTACTAAATGAAGACAAAAAGTAAGAGAATATCAGCATTTTGCAATACCTAATTTTTACAGGTATATTTTTTCAGCTAGAAAAATAAACCTGTGTCAAAAAAGCACAGAATATGTTGGCGCCCTAAATTTACCAGACAAATACGTGACATTATCATTTATATTTTTGCTCTTGGCATTTAGGAAGTAAATACTTTCTAAGGGGATTGCATATATTGGGTTACATAAAATATCTTCTGACTACTGGATTTCAGAAAATGAGAAAAGGATGGTTAGGAAAATCTGAATCTTATATTACAGCTTTAAGTCATTGAAGAGCAAAAATAATTGTGGGTAAGGACGAACAGTATTTATCTCAATAAACATTTCCTCAGGAAAAGCTTATATAATTTATATCACTTGATTCATATGCTATTGGCTTTTTTGTCAATCATAAAATATATATAAAAAGAATTCTTTTTTAAATTTCTAAGACTTAAGGAAGTAAATGATTCCTGAAAATGTTTCTTGACCAAGATGTAAAAGATATAGATTAAAAAAAACCAGATGATCAACAAATGGAGATGGTGAAAGATTAAGTTTATATTAATATTTTTATAATTCCCACTTTCAAGGGTTGCTAATTTATCATTAGCAAATAACACATTCACTTCTATAAATACTACAAAGAGAAAGAAGGAAAAAAAGTTTATTTCATAAGACTGAATAAAATAAACCAGATAAATAAGTAACTAAATAAATGAAAATAAATAAGTAAATGAAATAAATGAAAGTACACTGTAAGACTGTAATGTATAAAAACAAAGTTTCAGCTACTTAAATATTTGTTAAGGCTCTGAGTAAGGCATAGCATTATCTAACAGAGAGCTAGAGTCCTTTCCTTTAAAGTAACAGTGTTTTAACAAGGACCTCAGGTTCAGGCTATCCTAATGCAGATGATCCAAGGTCCACACCCTGAACAGTAATGAACTGAAAGAAAAGTCTGGAGGTTGATACGGGAAGTTGTCTCAATTGTCCACATAAAAATTACGATGGTCTGCACTAGGGCATGAGAATTAGAGCTGGAAAGGAAGGGGAACTGTGTATTGGTCTTTTTGGAGAAAGAACGGACTGGAATTGAAGACTGCCTGGGTGTGAAGGAGGAAAGCCTGAATGTAGACCAGAAAAGTGAGTAAGGTTTAGAGTAGTAGACTAAAATGACACAGAAAATGGAAATAAATGGATATTGAGGTTTTCTTTTTGAACAAAGGTAAGTTATAGGATGGAGAAATATCTGAGCAAACTGGCAAATAAATTTATTCCCTCAAATTTTTTATCACTAAAAAGTAAACAGAGGCCAGCGAGGTGGCTCACGCCCGTAAACCTAGCACTCTGGGAGGCCGAGGCAGGAGGACTGCTTGAGCTCAGGAGTTTGAGACCAGCCTGAGCAAGAGTGAGACCCCGTCTCTACTAAAAATGGAAAAATTAGCCAGGCATTGTGGTGTGCACCTGTAATCCCAGCTACTCGGGAGGCTGAGAAAGGAGAATCACTTAGCCCCGGAATTTGAGGTTGCAGTGAGCCACGAGGACACCACTGCACCCTACCCAGGGTGACAGAGTGAGACTTTCTCAAAAAAAGAAAAAAAAAAAAGAAACTGGAACTCCCCTCCTCACTCTACCCCTTTCATCAAAAAAAAAAAAATGTAAACAGAGTTTTAAAGAAAAATTTCTCTCTCTTTTTTTAAGAGA
>CM052439.1:58523674-58541124 GCA_028533085.1 Varecia variegata | reverse complement strand
AAAAAAAAAAAAAAAAAAAAAAAAATTAATTCCAGCTGGAATGCAGTGGTGTGAGCATTGCAGCTCAAACTCCTGGTTTCAAACTCCTCTTACCTCTGCCTCCCAAAGTTCTGGGATTACAGATGTGAGCCACAGTGCCTAGCCAGAACACATTTATTCTGAGTGAATTAATTTTTAAATGTTTTCTGTATTTGGAAATTCAAAAGAGATGAGCTATTATGAAATTTAATGTCAATATGACCTTATTTCAACATTACTATTATTCTTCATAAATGACACTCCAAAGTATAATTGAACATTTCATGAGCAACTGGTCTGTTTTCACCTTATCTTATAGACATTGAATTGCTTAATTAATGGGGTTTCCCATGTTTTACTTTTGAAAGCTAGAATAAATTTGAGGCTTAGCAGCAACATGAATGTGTTCTGAAGTCTCATTCTTGCTTTAATTTCATATCCTACCTTGTCTTTATTTTTCTTTTGTTGCTCCCATTTTGTTTGATTTTTTATACTTGTGAGCTGATTTATTTTGGAAGGAAAGCACTATACAATTACTTATAAGTAAATGCAGTAAACCAGACCACCAAAAGCTAATTCACTGAATGATCTATTTGACAAGTTACTGAAGATTTTTTTTTAAGTTTTAATATCAGTAAGACTTTGCTGCAGCAATTCACCATGGATTTGCAATCCTGTGCCACTAAATGCCAATTTCTCAAGTTAACATTTGAGATACCTAGTACCACACTTCTTGAATGCTAAATGTCATATAAGTGAATGGATGAACTTTCCCCTACTTTACTCACATTCTTCTGGATTGGGACCTGTATCTACCCCAGTCCTTGCCTCTGGTAGTAAAATTGCAGTGGTGTATGTTTTATTTTATTTTTTTATAGACAGGGTCTCACTCTGTTGCTCAGGCTTGAGTTCAATGGCACGATCATAGAACACTGCAACTTTAAACTCCTGGGCTCTCAAGGGATCCTCCTGCCTTAGCCTCCTGAGTAGCTGGGACCATAGGCTAACACCATCCCACTTGACTAATTTTTTATTTTTTTGGAGACAGGGTCTTGCTCTGTTGCCTGGGCTAGCTAAAGTATAGTGGCGTCATAACTCACTGCAACCTCAAACTCCTGGGCTCAACTGATCCTCCTGCCTCAGCCTCCCGAGTACCTGGGACTATAGATGTGTACCACCATGCCTGGCTAATTTTTCTATTTTTTGTAGAGATAGAGTCTCACTCTTGTTCAGGCTGGTCTTGAACTCCTGGCCTCAAGTAATCCTCCTGCCTAGGCCTCCCAGAGTGCTAGGATTGCAGGCATGAGCCACCGTGCCAGGCCATGTTTTAAATCTGGATTAAGGCAATTGGTCTGACAATTTAAAGCCTTTTAGCCATTTAGTGAATTGATAATTTACCAAATTGATTTTTGGCTAAATAATTTTTAGTAAATTTAACCACAACTTAAGCAAACAAATTGTTTTTACTATCTTTCTCTTTGAAAGTATACTTCCAGAATCCTTTACTTCTTAATAATTAGTTTATATAAAACTTTTAGAATGTCATACCTAAAAGGAAATTGATCTTAAAGACCTCTTATATGCATTTATATTACAGAGAAGGGAATTAAGTAGGCTTCGGTTTTTCAAAGTAACATAAGATGTTGAAATATCCTGCTAGGAATCTAAGAAATATCTTATTAGGGCATGAGCAAAGTAAGGGTATCAAATATTTTTGACAAGATTTGACATTTCATATTTTTGAAAAAAACATTAGAATTAGTATCATGAGAAAAATCTGAATTTTGTTGTATTTCCTTACATCTATTTCATAGTTTAGTATATTATGTCTATTTTTAGTTACTTGATAGTGCCAGAGGTAGGTCGTGAGAGGTTGATACACTATAAACTTTTATGGCATTGGGGATTCTTTTTTCGTTTTGGAGACAAGAGTCTTACTCTGTTACCATGGCTAAAGTGCAGTGGTCATCATAGCTCACTGCAACCTCAAACTCCTGGGCTCAAGCGATCCTCCGCTTCAGCCTCCCAAGTAGCTAGGACCATAGGCGTGAGCCACCATGCCCGGCTAATTTTTCTTGTTTTTAATGGGGTCTCACTCTTGCTCAGGCTGGGGCATTGGGAATTCTTAATCCACTCTAGTCATATAGCTTATTAAAATTATATACTGAATAGCACTTTAAAGATGTACACAAGTAAGAACAGCTAAGATCTTAGGGGGAAACGGGTGTCACCTATTAAAAACAGTTGAGAAAGATGTGATTTGATACAATTGTTTCCACATGCTGACTATGCTTTCCACTTACTCACAGTAGGTTACCCTATAAGAGTCTTAACTTTCAATAACTCCTCCTTAGCTCTACACTTGGATTCATACAGTTGGCCTTCTAGTATAGGCCTTGCCTAGCCAAAAAATCCTACCTGGTAGATCAGTGACATAAATTTCTAGACTTTTAGATTTCTGGTACTGATCTTTCATGTTCTTAGTGTCCATATGTGCCCACAGCTATGTTGCATTAGGGATGACAGTTAACAGCAGAGTTGAATTAGAACTCTGGTGTTGGCTCTCAGTCTTTTGTTCTTTAATTCGAAATAATCACCATCTTTACAATTGCACTAGAGACTGTGTTACCTACCTTATGTGAAGTCTCTTCTTACTCCTTATGAACAAAACCCTAATTTTACCTGGGCAGCACTGTGCCAAGTGTTTTATTTTCTCTAGAAGATAAACCAGTGATCATAACTTGTACTTTTTTGTACTCTTCAGTTCTTTTATGAACACTAGTTTGCCATGCTTTCAACTTCATTTCTGTAGTAAAAGGTGTGTTCATTACTACATTTTTCTTTATGGAAAAATACTTTTAGGGAAAATTAACCTGGGGAAAAAAATGCCTGGCACATTATATATTTGCCACAAATATTTATTGATTAAATGACTAAGAAAAAAGGCTCTTTTCAGTAAAAACTTTAGATGTTTTTACTTTTCTTATGTCATTAAAAAGAAGAAATACCATACTTTAAAAAAAAATACATGTCAAAGAAAGAAAGAAAGCAACATTTTCTGAGTCATTTTTAACTTGTTTCTTCTTTGCATCTTTCCTTTTTTTTTTTTTTTTTTTCCTTTTTTTTGCTTTTTTGGCCTGATAGCAATAGACATTCAATACTCTAAATGCTTCTGAACTTCCTGGTTAATAAAACAATAAACTTAACTGTATTATTTATGCTTAAATGTTTAGTTTTCTACAATTCACAAAAAGTGCTTTTAAAAATAGATCATCATATATTTCAAAATAATCTTTGTCATTAACAATTTACTTTGAAGCCTTCCTATATTCCTAAGAAAAAGGTGAATATCTCTTACCTTTGTATTGTATTTAGATAACAATAATGCCATTTTATATTTATCAAAATCTGTCTAGCTCAACCTTACTTTCTATTATTTTGACAATCAAAAAAAAAGTAAAATAAAAACAATGACAAACATTGGGTTCAACAAGTTCTTTATAATGTGATAGGACAGATATCTGTAAGAAGTTTATTTACCTTCATGGCAGTAGAGTTTAGACTAAAACAAAAAAAGAGAGAGAAAGAAATCTATTTACCTTACACCCTTTTCAAATGGGTCTCAAAGGGCTAAAACAGCTAAATGAAGTTCATTAGAAGATAGCCAGCTAGTACGGCATGGACTTACAAAGAGTATTATAATTGTTTTGTTCCATGAAGTCTATCACCTCCCCTAAAATAAAGATTTTTACAGGTGGTGAGAAGTGTTTGATGTCTATCAGTAGATACTGACAAGATCTGCGGATCAAAATAAATAAAACTGATAATGAATAGATGAAGGGCTCCCCATTTCTTTTATAATCCTATTTACTTCAATTAAGGTCTTCTCTTTTTTCTTTTTTTAAAGGTCATCATTAGATTATTCTCCTTCAGTTAATGAATTTACTTAAATTTTAATAAATGTAAGCTCTCATATCTCTCCTTATTTTACTATACACAAAGTCAATATTTTCAACAAATGTTTGCCGTTAATAAAAACATAATCACTATTTTAAGCTTAGAAATATCTTGAATCAAAAATGACTAACTTATAAAAATAACCATAATTTTCCACTGCAGATATTATCTTCTAGAAGAAATTATCTCTAAATTTCAACTGTAAAATACAGAGCTTTGGAATACCACTGATGTAAGTTTTGAAATGCCTTAAGTAAAATTAGAACACATAGAACTAGCAGTGGCTAATTTTTTGGGTATGTTTTAAGAAAACATTTTCCAAACTGTAGCTTGGAAATACATGATGAACAAAATATATTTCCAAGGAAAATGTTTCACCAGGAAAGGGATGAAGAATATTGTCATCCCTCCATATTTGTGGGGGACTGGTTCTAGGACTTTCCTCCTACAAATACCAAAATCTGCGGATGCTCAATTCCCTGAATATAAAATGGCATAGTATTTGCATATAACCTATGACATTCTCCTATATAATTTAAATCACCTCTAGATTACTTATAATACCTAAGATAATGTAAATGCTACATAAACAGCTGTTATATTTTTTAGGGAATAATAAGAAAAAGGTCTGTAAATGTTCAGTACAGATATAATTTTTTTTGGAATATTTTTGATCTGAGGTTTGTTGAATCCACAAATGCAGAACCCATGGATACGGAGGGCTGACTGCACTAATGATTCTGCAAATACAGCATTTCATTTGCTATCAAATGCCCAAATAGATAATATGAAGCTTGGAAAACTGTAGCAGTAACATCTAAAATCATTATGTACAATCTCCATGCTTTTGGAAAGCTATGAATTCTTAGCTTTATTGGATTACAAAATGTGTAAGTATTTACTTTTAATACTTAGGAAGTTATTTTTCATATTATATAAAAAAACAAGCAAATTTTAGAAAATACAAAACACGCAAGAATATAAGTAGAGAAAGCAAAATAAAGATCCATTGTACCAACGAATATATGCATTACTAAAGTTTTGACATATTTCTTTCGTCTTTTCATATGCACAGTTTTGTTTTTTAATATTTATTCAGCCATCATACTATTTATACAGTTTGTATAAGAGCAAATATATTGTAAACACATATGATCATCACTGCATGGTAACAATGTCTTTGTGCCAAAACTATATTTTACATGTACAAAATTCAGGGTGATCAAAATTATTTCACATCATTAGTTACTGTAACAAAGATATATAACCTTTGTTCATTTTCACAGAAAATTCTTATATAATGTTTCTAATCATATACTTACATAAATGAATTATATAATACAGTATATAGAAATGTACACTGCTTTACAACTATATGCATCTCTAATTAATTAACTAAAATACTTTTTTGGATTACTTACCTTTAACCACTTTTATCTAAAAGTATTCTGAAATAAATCCAACTTACTAATTTTTATTTTAACTAAGAGAAATGTTCTCAAAATTGCTAATATTTCCCCCTAGCACTCTGCTGAAATGTTGGCAGCTTAACATATTCTGGCTTTAGTAATTCATCCTCTTCCCTTGATTTGAATTGATCTCAATAAGACAATATTCATTTAGAAAACACTGATTATATTTAATAAAAAGTGAATACATGTCAAAGAACATTCTGCTCTGGGTAACGAGGCTTTATAGATTAAGTCCAATTATCACTGATACAAAATTAAAAATCCTCTATGTATTGAATAGCAATTAGCTTTCCTCTCAGAACAAAAACCTACTAAACTTAAAAATCATAAAGATATCTTTGGCATAAATAATACAAGAATGTGATAGGATTAAAAAAGAATTTTAAAATGAGATTATTGCCTTCTGGCTGGGCACAGTGATTCACACCTATAACCCCAAGGCTTTGGGAGGCTGAGGTGGGAGAATCGCTTGAGGCTAGGAGTTTGAGACCACCCTGGGCAACACAGCGGGACCCCCATCCCTACAAAAATATTTAAAAATTAGCCAGGTGTGGTGACACGCACTTGTAGTTCTAGGTACTTGAGAGGCTAAGGTGGGAGGACCACTTCAGCCCAGGAGTTCAAAGCTGCAGCTGAGCTAGGATCGTGCCACTACACTCCAGCCTAGGTGACAGAGTGAGACCCTGTCTCTTAAAAAAAAAAAAGCCTTCTAATATGTTTTGTGACTAAAAAACTGATCCAGTGTATGTGGAATGTGTAACACTGTGGTTCACTAAAATTCTAAGAATGTGTTTGGTGACAGATTTCGTCTAAGTCCTTTTTTTTAAGTGTTTAAAAAAATAAAAAATCCTAGAATATTTTTCTACATACTTCTATAAACCTCAATAACTACATTATGGCATTTTAGAACTACCAGTAAAGAGATGAGTAGATCTGGACATAACTACTTCCTTAAAAAGTCATGGCTACCAATGGAAAATAGGTTATATGATGTGTACAAAAGAATATTTTTTCAGAAACCTTGAGTTGTAGTTTTATCTCTGCCTAGTTGAGGCTGTGTGACCTTAAAAAATTCCCTTAATCTTCTGAGCTTTCAAAATAAGCCTCTTACAGAATGAAGATGGCCTTTTCCATTTCTACAATTATAAAATTAGAAGGTAAGACAGGATAGAAAAGCCTGCCTATTCGCAGAGAAAATATTAATTGCTAGAAAAAATTACCTCTGTACATTATAATGGGACAGAAGGGAGAAAGGGTCAATCAAGAAAGAAAATATCAACTTCAACTAACTGAGCATTTTAACCTTTTGAAACATTTTCATGTGTATGATCTCATTTTAATCTTGCCATAATCCTATGAGGCGTAAGTGTAATTATTGTCTCTACGTGGCAGATAAAGAAATTGAGGTAAAAGGAGACATTATGTTGTTGTTGTTTGGAATCATAAAATATTTCATGGATTAATGAGAATCTAGGTCTCATCACTCCTTAACTAGGATCCATTTTCAAGGGAGCTGATAGGGAAAGGGAATAATAAGCATATGCAGCTAAATACAGGTAAGGAAAAAAGGAAAAACGTTTAAGGAAACATAAAGGAAATGAGGTCTCCTTGGTGGGTTCTTTTTGCTGATAGGTAAGGTTATGTGCTTGACCCATAAGATCAAAGGGAGCTGTGGTGATATGTTCAGAAATGTGTATAATTAATTTAAAAGCTCAATTTCTACAAAAATTAGAAGTTTCACTCACTTAGTTTTAAGGAAACAAACAAACAAACAAAAAATGACCAACCTTGTGAAAATGCATCATATAGTGTGGCATAAACAAATGGACAAGATTCTTCCCCAAAACTAAGGCATATTTATCCTCTTTGGATTGACTGATATTTAATAATAACATGATTTTCTTATTCAAATTAGTTTTTAAAAAATATAGGAACTAATGTTTTCCTATATTTTACATGAACATGCAGATACTATTATATATGTATAAGCTGTAAAATTATAGATGGAATTAATAAACAGGAAAAAGTTTACTTAAATATGAAAAAGACATCTATTATGTCAAAGCTCCTTGTTACTGAAACACAGAAAATCAAGGCCTTAGTGAGTGTTTACCACAAAGTTATATGTGTAGCTATATGAATTAACTAACAAAGGCATTGCTCCAGAGTGTAGTGAGATTTACTTCATTTAGGTTATGGTTCTAATTTTTGGTTCAAAGACTGTACTTTTTAAAAAGTGGATACCTGCGGTCCATCTCTGGCTTCATAGAAGTCACCCACTCTTATTTTTGCACTGAAGCTGAAATTGTCCCTTGAGATATCCATTATTCCATTTCTGCTGAGATACTGAAAAAATCACATATTTTT
This sequence comes from Varecia variegata, assembly GCA_028533085.1. Taxonomy (NCBI): domain Eukaryota; kingdom Metazoa; phylum Chordata; class Mammalia; order Primates; family Lemuridae; genus Varecia; species Varecia variegata. Next base: position 58,533,310 of record CM052439.1, on the reverse strand, counting down.
CCACTTCAGGTTTTAATAATTACAACCCAGCTTTGATGTATAGATAGCTTCAGGACACTAATGTTTTGCACATTCTATCAAGGGGCTATGGATTTATAGAAGATCAATTGGGTTAACTATAATAGTCCCATACAAGAGAATATTTTGTATCAAGGAACTTTATCTGACAAAGGAGTGTACTTTTTTTTTTTTTATATGAGCATGCTTAATAGGCACCAAATGTATGTTATTTGGTGAAAAGTATGTACCTTTATTACTTCAGGGTACTGTCTAAGTTTCTTTCCACATGGAGCATAATATGCTACTTCTCCTTGAAGGCGCCCTCCAAAGTTTCTTATTCTTGTCTCTCTCTGCCAGCTACACATAACAGAAATGAGGGTTATGACATACGTAATTTTAAGAAAACTTTTAAAAATGAAAGAAAAAACTTTAAATATACATGCTTTTCAGAAAATATGAAAAAAACAAAGAAGACAAAAATAAACTCCTCGAACAACCCAAATATACTTGCTATTGAAATTATTTAAACTTTTAATTAATTCAAGGAAGAAATCAAAGACTCAATTTATAAATATTAAACTCCATTAAAATTTTTCAAAATCATAACTAGTATTACTTTGGGTACTTGGACGTTTCAGTAACGTGTCAATGTGTACTGATTTGCTTTTTTTTTTGACATCGGAAAAGCTTTAAGTGAGAAAAGTAAACCTGACTCTCTGCTGTTTGGGACTCACGTACATCCCAGCCTGAAACCTGCCAGCTCTGATTAAATTATTTTAGCCAAGCTCAGGCAGAGTCCCTCAGTTTTGACCAAAGTGGCTTTCACTGTCAACTCTATCCTCACAAAAATTTCCAACAGTCTTAACTGCATTCTGCCCTTTGCCATATGATTTGCTCTTGGTTCTTTTCCAGTCATGTTAAACTTGGCTGCATGATCCCATCACAGCTCTGCCATACCTCTATGAAGCAGTTAGGCTTAATTTCAGTGTTCTGATATATCAACTTCTTTGCCCTTTGCTTTAGCTCTTCTGCTCTAATAAATACTATGCAGTATATTCACTTCTTTTATTAATAGTAGAGAATGAGAAATCAAGTATACATCAAACATGCATAAATATATGGAGAAAAGCAAAAAAGAAAAACCTCATTTTGCATACCCATATTCCAATGGAATACGCAGTTCACGTTCATCTGTCACTCTTCTTCTTTTGGAAGTGCCTTTAAGAAAATTCAACCAGTTGATAAAAGATTAGTTTCTGTAGATGACAATCTTTTGATAGTTTAGAAACTTTTCCTTAAAAAAGTATATTTCAATGACTTGGATTATTTAGGGTATTTCTGCAATTTATACATTATTTTTAGATGGTTTTCAACAAAACACTGTATAAGGCAGAGGGATTTTTTTTTTCTTTTGGTCTGAATGACAGATTAACTAGTCTTTCTCTCTAAAGAAAATACAATTGAAGGTAAAAATATATAGCTTTGTTATTAAGGAAATGGCTAGAGAAGTAGGAGGGAAATAGAGTTTCATAAAATCTATTTATAGTTACTGTCTGAAAATATTAGTTTTCAGATGCTGAAAAATTTCAACAGCTGGCTCATACATTTAAAGGTAATATAATTTCTATGTCCATATATGTCCATAGTCAAAAACACTACTAGATCTTTTAATTAACCTAAAGCATAAAGGAATAGGATTATGATTATATGTAAAATTTTTCAAAGACAAGAATCAAGTTTCATAAGTACAAATAAATTCATCTAAGATAAGCAGGATATACTGGTTTGTGGTAAATGAAAGCAAAATTAGAAATTGCCAAGAAGAGAGTAAAACAAGTGAAACAATTAACAAAATATTTTACTAAACATATCTGTATTTTCTTAGCTATTGAATGAGAATAGAAAGCAATTTTGGAATATTAAATGTAGAAACTTTTAATGGTGGCCTTGAAAAGTTTATAAAAAGTCAAACAGGAAAAAAGAAGATGTGGCATGTTAATGGAATTAAGAATACTATTCAGTAATAGAAATGACATTGCTATATGCTGGGCAGACAGCAATTGCATCTTAAGTAAACAAGTGAGCTTTTCTGTATAAAGTACAGTTGACCTTGAACAACACAGGTTTGAACTGCATGAGCCTACTTTCACTCAGATTTTTTTCTGTCTCTGCCATCCCTGAAAGAGCAGGACCAACCCTTCTTCTTCCTCAGCCTACTCAAAGTGAAGATGACAAGGATGAAGACCTTTTGATGATCTACTTGCACTTAATGAATGGCAAATATATTTTCTCTTCCATATGATTTTCTTAATAATATTTTCTTAATATTTGTAAGAATACAGTAGAAAGTACATATAACATACAAAATATGTGTTAACTGAACTGTTTATGTTATCAGTTAGGCTTCCAGTCAACAGTAAACAGCTAGTTAAGTGTTTGGAGAGTCAAAAGCTATACGCAGATTTTCAACTATGGGGGGGGGGTCAGTGCTCCTAACCCCCACATTGTTCAAGGGTCAACTGTACACAGAAGTCCAATTGTCAAATTCTATATTCTAGAAGCATAAACTGAACACAAAAGCAGGAAAGATTCAAAATCAAGCGCTGTCATCAGATTCTTAAATTAGAAGCACAGGAAAAAAAAAGAAAAAAAGACCAGCTAATAGGTCATGTCCTTTGAAAATACATGTTGATCTTTCTGAGCCAACCTAAGATCTAGCTGTAATACTCGATTCCAGTGAGATCATCTCCAGAATACTGTATAACTAAAAATTCTTGCTATGGTTTGACTTCTACTTTACAATAATAAAAATAAAGTGTAGGTACCAGAATGTGGACTTGAAGTAAGTGTGGAAGAAGATGTACCAAGAAAAACAGGTGACTGTGATTCAGAACATAAGGCAGCAGGAGCAGAGCCTGGGGCTTTTGTTATGTGGAGGTTACGAGGTGTTGAGTGAGCTGTGAGACTCATGGAAGGGCTTTTGACAGAGGAAGTTGTTTTATTCAGTTTCATTGAAGTTTTCTCTCCTTCAGTATCACTATCTGATTCATCTTGGTCTTTATCATCATCATCTTCTTCTTCTGATCCTTCTGTATCTGATTCTGAATTACTATCTGATTCTGGGAAGTAAAAGAAGCATTTGTATATTATAACTAGATAATCAGCAATAATTTGCAGTTCGTATCTAAATGGACTAGTTCAGGAACCAGCATCTGTGAATGAGAACTCAAAAGAGCAACTTTCCTGAAGAGTAAATCTCTTAATTTATTTGAGAACAATGTATGTAGGCTATAAATCCTCAAAAAAGTTTTTAAAAAGTGTAAGTTTTACTCAACACTTCAATCACAAAACAGTTCATGTGACACTATTCACATGATGAGTTCTGCTTAATGGCTTCAAGATCACTTTTAATGTAATAGAGAAACTGAGGTAAAAGCAGGAATTTACTTGATTATTCAGATTAATATATTCCAATGGCTTAAGAAGTATACTCAGTCCAGTATGAGGAAGAGAAGTCTGGCATTACCATCATACTTTCATTTGGGCTTTGGGGTAAAACAAAACAATTTTCTAGGGGAGATTCTTGGGTTTTTTGGCTGTAGTTTTCCTATTTGGGTGGCAAGATTTCATCAGGCTTCTCAAAAAACTAGCCTTACAGAAATAATTATGGTAGGATAATTTAGTGATTTAATAATTTAAGTTCTAGATATGTAGTCCTATGTATAATACATCCACTCTTCCAGAGATGTAAAATCTATTACTGGATTAAACTTGATAAACATAGGACTAATAATTGGACTATATCCTAATGGTTCCCAGAATAACAGCTTTTGTGGAATTGTATTTTGTATGGTACTGTCTGCCTATATTGAAGTTCATCATAAAAATTAGTTTTTGAAAGTTATGAATATTGATATTTATTACCTATCATGCAAAGTTGTTTTTATGGGAACCCCAGGAAAAATTACTATCAGGACAAGTTGTTCGTACTCTGAGCAAGCAGTTTGTTTTTAACTTACAGATACTTTAAATTGTATTAACTGACTATACTTTCCTATTCATATTGGCTGCTAGAAAATTTAGTTGAATTTGTGTCTGACCAGTAACAAATTCACAAACTTTCATAAAATGTATTTCATCTTTGTATTTAAAATTTAAGCTATCTTGTATTTTATGTTTTCAGTCTTCTGTGGAACAAGGAGAGGTAAGGAAAAAAAAATGCAAAGAAATACCCCTTCCCCCAAAAATCTAGAAAGTGAATTAAAATTAAACCAGGAAATACTCCATATGTTATTTAATAAAGTCTGTGTTACTGATGGACATTCATAGGGATTTAGGTTTTTGGTACTTTCTGAATGACTGTGACTACAATTTTACCTTTGTTCAAAATATCTGGTGATGCAGTTTAACAAACAGCAGGAGAGATGGAAAAAAGGGGACAAATAAGTGGTCCTGAATGAAATGAAAATTAAGCAAGCTGATGAAATTCTTAATTTATGCATCATTTATATTCACTCTAAAGTTATTATTTGTTTAATGTCATATGGATGACAAGCTGAGAATTTAACTTAGAATTTCCCATATCAATTACTCCTGTATTTTGTGAGCTCATTATAGAAATGCACAAAGCTGTGTGAAGCATGGTGAATGACAATGATAATAAATCTGTGAACTAAGAAGTTCTTTAAAATGTTTTGGTTCACATAGCATTTAGAGAAATACTTTAAATTTTAAAATGGAAAATAACCTGATTGACTGTCATCAGATTCATCATCTTCATCATCTTCCTCATCCTCTTCCTCATCATCTTCCTCTTCATCCTCATTTGAATCTTCAGAATCTTTACTACTGGGAATGTCTGAATCTGTTCCTCTAAACTGCTCCACTAAGGATTTTGCAGGATGAGAGTGATGCTGTGTTTTTACTGGATTTACATTATTGCTAACTGCTTTTTCCTTCCCTTGACTATGCAGTATGGGAGAGGCAGAGGGTATTACAGGTGTCTGATTGCCAGGGGTTCTTCTCCCACTTGTACTCAAATTTATAGGTGAGGAAAAAGGGGTGCTACTTGCCGTAGCAATGTTTTCATTAGTCTTACTCTGCATTTTAGTTTTGGTAGTAAGTGCTAGAGGAGCTTCTTGAATGACACTTTGAATAACTCCATTTGGTTGGTGATTACCTAAAAGTGCATTTGTCAAGAATGGATTAGGGTGGTTGTTTTCTACTGTTTGTTTTGGATGTGCTGGTGAAGTAGAGGTTGCTTTTGGATTAGACAAAGCTGCAATAACCTTCTTCAGGCTCTTAGATGACTCCTGTTTCTTTAACTGTGATGGGAATGCCTGTTTATATTGTTCCTGTTGAAACATAAGTTTAAAAACAAAATGTACCATAAAAACAAGACTGCTTTTATTTGCTTTCAATGTCTGAGAACAAATTATAGATACCATATCATACACAAATTTCAATCATGATATACAAGTGCCATAAAAGGAGTGGCAGTGATGACTACCTGGTTGTTAAACCTTGGCCATACCTAATATATTTAAAATTTAATTAGTTTTTCCCCCCTCAAAATATATACGTTTCCTGTCTCCCTCTCTTTACTGTTGCTCCCATTCTCATAATAATCCAAACATGAAACTCTAAAAATATCTTTTATTGTCTTTTTTCCAAGTCAGCCATAGTACCATGTTTTTGGATTCTTTCATTGAAATACTGCTCAAATTTAAGCCATGCCATAATTTCTTCCTACTCAACTTCCAATATATGTTATATACCAATGCCAGTTTTATTTAGACTAAACTTTTTTATCGGCTCCTTGGAGCATTGCCAACTTTATAAAGTCTAAAAACTTTAGTTTGACATTCAAATTACTTTGCAATTAAGCACAAATGTACTTTTCTGGTCAAACAGGACTATTTGCCATGGGCTATGAATATCATATTTTTACCATCTCCACATTTTGAGATAATCATTTTCTTTGCATGAAATAGCCTCCTCTTTATAAATTTCAAGCTGATGAAATACTGTTCATTCTTCAAGATCTAACCCAAGAAGCTTTCTGTTTGTCCCAGCCAGAAGCACTCTTTGCCTTATCCTTTGAGCTCTTTTATCTCCTTATAACAGATGCTCCTCAACTTGCAGTGGGTTTACTACCCTATAAACTGATTGTAAACTGAAAATATGGTAAGTCAGAAATGTATTCAATACATCTAATCTACCAGACATCATATCTTAGCCTCGTCTACATTAAATGTGCTCAGAACACTTACATCAGCTTACAGTTGAGCAAAATCACCTGGCAATACAGTACACCATAGAGTATTGGTTGTTTATCCTTATGATAGCTGGCTGATTAGGAGCTGCAGCTCACTGCCTCTGTCCAGCATAACAAGAGACTATTGCATTACTTTCTACTGAATACATATTGCTTTTGTACCACTGTAAAGTTGAAAGATCTTAAGTTGAACCATCTTAAGTTGGGGACTATCTGTATTCTATGCCATACTGCCTTTAGTATATGTAGTATATGTCTGTATGTCTTAAACCTCTAAGGAGGTAAGTTTACATCTTTGATAAATTCCTTAGGGTAGGAACACTATCATTTATTCATTGTTACAATCAACCCAAAATATTGCTTACAGCCCTGCACTTGGTATGTACTCAAGAAACAATTTTAGATTGCTGAATAATAACTTCTTAAGCAAGAAGAACTTCTTTGAAGCAAAGATTTAAGATATTAAGCTGGTGGGAATGGTGGCTCAACATTCTGTGTGATCTACTTAGAGTGCCTTTAGCACATTAACATTTGAAAGAACAAACAGTTTAGAAAAACAACAATTTTCTTGAGAAAAATTAATTTATGAACCATTAAGCCATAAAATTTATATTTACAAATCAGGAATAAAAAATTATTTAGCTATTAGAATCTCCTTGAAAATAATAAAATCATGAATTTATTAAATTAGTACAATTATTATACAATATATAAAAAACTAAAATAGAATTATTAAAATATTCTAAGTTAACAGAAGTGGAGTTGAATTTCCCAACCTAAGGTAACATTCTGCATTGAAAATGTGGATCTGAAATTAAAATCAACAGTGTTGTCAGCATCATACCTGGGCCCCTATTACTCAAATCATCAATGATTTGTGGTGGGGATTTCACAAGTGTAAATGTAAATGTAAATGCAAATGTAAATAGAATGCCATATAAAATGACTTAATATTGGAAAGCAGCAGTACTAATAAGCAGTAAGCAATTTATATATAAATTTTTAATCTTATTTAACATCTTTAATGTATTAGTTTAGAAAATTAAGTTATTAAGATAATTCTTTGTAAACAAAGACTGTCATATAAAAATGTACCTGAGGCAATACCTCACAAAGAGAAATTGCTTAATTAGTATTTACTCAGTGAATAAATTATGGAAAATTACACCAAATAGTTGGATTTAGCTTTTAAAAGGAATTTGATAACAAAATTCTTACATAAAATAATTTAACATATACAAGATTGAAATTTTCTTTATAAAAAACAGTGTACTCCCCATAATAAGCTATAATATAATAAAAAAAAATACCCAAAAAAAAACAAAAACAAAACAGTGTACTTTCATCTGTTAGAACGTAATTATGTCACATAATCATTTTATACTATTTTCTTATAGGTAGTAAATTTTCCTTCTAAATACATAGGACCAAAGGGCCATGAAAACAGCTTTATATTTAATTTTCTGAACTGCTCCTCACTAATTCTGAAGAATCTCTTCCCATATATTGACACCGATACAGATTTTCAAGAATAGCCAAGTATTATTATATTTTATCCCAAGACTAGAATCAATTACTCTTTTATAAATATCAGGGGTGATTTATAAAAAGGAGAAGGGAAGAAAATGGAGACCTGTACAGTAGCAAATCTCTCACTCCTTTAAGATATCCATTGGGACTACAGATAGTATGGGAAGAGATAGGTTCAAAGGTCTGTCCTCCCTCTAAGCTCTTGTTCCCCTAGTCTCTACCTGAGACCACTGTAGAGAAAAAAAAAAAAAAAATTCCTCCAGATAAAACTTCATAAGAGAAAACTGACATAAGACCTACGAAATTCTATTCCTGGTCTCTATATCCAACTAATGTATAATGATTTAAATTACACATCTTTAATGTAAGGGTACTGAAAGATTCAATAATTAAATAATATTCAAGAAAATCATAAACTGATGAGGGATGCAGACATATACACAGCAGGTAGTATGAAACAAGAGATTATCATGAGAAATAAAGCAAAATTCTGTATGTCAGACTGTCATGTAGATAGCTGTTGTAAGAGAAATACTGACAAAATACTCTCTATTCAATAATAGATACTAATACAGAGTAGATAACATCATTTAGAATTGAGTCTAATGTGAATGTCCATTCACGCAAAATATTTTCCATTAACTACCATTATTTTAGATAATCTGTATTATAATTTCTGAATGATCTCCAGTTAGCAAGAACACCAAAATTTTTCATCATAATCATGTTTTGAAATCAGAATTCTTGGTTTAAATCCCTTCTGCCCTTAACCTGTTACATGATGTTGGCAAGTGACTTAACCTCTAAGCTTTAGTTTCTTTACGTCACAAGGTTTGTAAGGATTAAATGAGATCATGTGTGTAAAAATCCTAGCTTGGCTACATTTATTAAGTAAGTGTCTAATATATGACTCTCTTATAAGTAGTCATATAAAATTCTTATTTAGGGAAAACCCTTTGAAAAAATTAAGAAACTTTTGGAATACAAATAACTCTTGATGTAGCTCTATAAACTCGTTTATCTTAAAGTAGGATAATATATTAATAAAAAATTAAAATAACCTAAATAATGTATTTTTTAATTTGCTTATTTTACTTGTGAAAAGTCAATAATGTGATGCTGATAATGTTTAATACCTGCTTGTGTTTGAGCAGTGCATTACAAGTCATATGCATAATATGATACCATTGGTCACTACACTGAGATCAGTGCTTCTCGAATCTGACTACACATCTGAATCACCTGGAAGTTTAAAAAAATCCAATACCTTAGTTCTACCACAAGATGTTCTGATTTAATGGTTCTAAAGGGTATTGTGCTCAAAGTTTCCCAGGTGATTCTAATGTATAGTTAGGCTTAACACCACACATTTAGAGTCTCAAAAAAAGGTTGATTTGTTCAAGTTACTTTTCTTTGACCCTGTTCTTAAATTCTTCATAGTAAGAATCAATGGACAAGGACACTGTGACTTTTTCAAGTAAGAAAGGCAGAATATCATAGTTGTTAAGAATACAGATTCTAGTACTACACTGCCTAGATTTGAATTCTAGCTCCATTACTAACCAGCACTGTGATCTTGGAAGAGTTATTTAAATTCTACAAATCTCAATTTTATAATCTATAAATGGGGATAATATTATTTGCACTCACAGATGTTATAATCCAATGAATAAATGCATGTTCAGCAATGAAGACAATGACTGGTAAATAGTAAGTGCTCTACAAGTGTTACCAAATGATTAGGATGCCTAATGATATTTGTTACCAAGAGACAGGATACTATGTTCAAACATAATATTTTAATACTCTAGGATGATCATGGAATAAAA